>CM062294.1:241300037-242500037 GCA_031216915.1 Pictodentalium vernedei | reverse complement strand
CCTGATTAAGGTTCACAGAGGGTAAATTTAGTGATGCTACCCTGCACATTCACCCTCTATGGACCTCATTTTGCAAATGACAGTCTGCTTATTTTCTGGCTTGATTCTGTTTGTGTATATATGAGGATGTGTGTAAGTGCAAGCTTGTTAGTCTGCAGGCCTGTAATTAATAATCTTCTAAAATTTGGGTGTGTGTGACCAATGTTTGCCTGACTATGGCTTGAATTCACCCTCAGATTCTTAAGTAAACAATACCTATTCTTCTCGAACTATTCAGAAAAGTAGTACACAACTATGGCTGCCCCATAACTGTTGACTGTTGCATTAGTCGACGTTTTTTTTATTTTTAGTTGATCGTTGTTCATTTCTAAAGTGGTACAAATCGGGTTTAAATTGTACTGTGTAATGAGGTAAATGAACAGTTAGATTACTAACATATGAAATGTCTAACCACCATTACTTGTAATATCTCATGGCCTTTGTTTTATGCATGATTGTGCAACAACGTAAATTTAAAAAAACACTGATCATTGCTTGATCAATCTCTGTTCTCTGTAGTATTAACAGCTCTCTGTTAATCAGTACTAAAGAGTATTGTTCAAACGGTGTATATTGAATAATTTGCTGTTATTCATTGCATACTGCAGAGTAAATAGAATCTTCGGTCTTGTACACTCGATTGATTCCATTGGAACCATATGAACCTCAAAATTGAGAAAATTGTCACAAGCCTCACAACGGTCAGTTCACTTGTAGTACTAAGTTGTAACTTGTGCAGGAAAATAGGGAGGTTTATGTTCGAAATTTCTGGAACTTAGTTATAGAAATGAAACATTTGCACAAATGTTCTTCTGTTTAAATTCTTCAGATCAGTCAGAGATATTTCTGGTGTTTCCATTTTATCTCAACACAGATGCGCACACAATCAAACATCACATCAGTTTTACATTTGTTTGGTAAGTATATTGGATTGTTGGTTGAATTTATAGGAAACGACTAGTAATCGACTAACTGTTGATTAATGCTGGTGATTGGGGGTGCAGTGGCATTGTGTTAATCAGTTCTCATCAGATCACCGAAGTTAAGCAACGTTGAGCCCAGTTAGTCCTTGGATGGGTGACCGTCTGAGCGATCGATTCAGACTCCTGCATTTTGTCCTTGGACAAGGCACTTAATCCCAACTGTCTACATGGGGCATGGTGATGCCATATACTAAGGCGTACTGTACATTGATGGAGCACATGTCTTCAACCAATCTAACCCTGCCTGTGCTGCAGTGCATAGTTATGATGTTTTGGAGCTGACAGCTGCTCGTCGTTGCTTGGTGGTTCTCTCTGGGTACTCCAGCTTCCTCCACCCGTAAAACTGTCACCAACATGATATGACCTTGGCTGTTAAAGTGTCATTAAACCCTAATAAATTTTGATAATTTGACATTAGTGTGCTAATTATTACCTGAGGTGGAGGTCTCTGTGTTTACAGTCATGATATAGACATGGATGCTAAAAGTTACCTTAAATAAATGAATACATAAATTGGTGTTTAAGGTCACTCAGCATCTCTGGTTCTATCATAACTGTTAACATAAAGAAAAGTTATGTTTAGCCAATTGTTTCTACCAATGCTGCCCGCTTTCACCCAAGGCACTGATTACAGGGTCATGTTTTACCAATATAAGAGAACTTGTTTTTTTATTGATGTTTGTACCGGTAACTGAAATCTGAAGTGCTCAATTAAAGACTGACTACAACCTGTGGCCTTGCAGTTTTTCTACACAACTCTTGGCTGCCTAATTAGGCAGCCAAGACTTGCTTAGAAACAACTGTCAAGACACATGCAAGTTCCCCCAGATATAGAATGTTGAGGCACCTCTTCTATTGCAGTAAAGTGTGATCAAAGTTGGAATTAGGCCCTTGAAGGTTAAAATTAAATGAGTTAATTTGTGTTATTATGCATTTTCTATATTCTGTGTGCAAAAAGACAATGGAAAGCCTCTCAATCCATGCTTATTATATGAAAAAAAAATCGAAATTAAAAATAAAAGCCTCCCAACCTGACTGATTTAAAAAAAAATGCCTGAGAGTCAATTACATGTAATTTATTTTGTGTGGATTTACCACAGTAAAGAAGCACTGCATCACTTTACAGGGTTGCCAAGGGGAGTTGCATCAGATAAAGGGTCAATTTCCAAAAATGAGACCCCAAGTTCTTTATTTGTTCATAAGAGATAAAATTTAGAAAAATCAACAAGAAACAGCACTAAGAATCATCAAAGAAGAGAAAATGAGTTTTACAACCGATTTATAACTTCCAATAACTTGTCGTGATTATTGACTCTGTGCTCAAAATTGAATACATTTCTTATGTTCTATCAATTGTAACGCTGTCCAGACATGTCGAGTACACTCTTGTGAAGATGCCATGCCAGCTAGTCAAATTTGTGAGATTACTCAACAAATTGCTTCGCTGTTTTATAGACAAGTGGTAGGATTTTTCAGCAATATGTAATTCTATTACAAACAAACTTTTCAGATTGATGAACATGAGGAATGATCACTATGTTCTGGGACAGACTAGACCTCTAAAATTTTCCGGGCATATCAAGGACAGATTATTGGGCAGGACATATGCAAATGTTCCGATGGACCAGAATGGTTATACACAGACAGCTCATCAGCAAATGGCATAGAAAAGATGAATGCAATAATGAACTATACTGGGGTTTAACAAAACTTTTGACAGCCAGGTTCACCTCATGTCCGACAGTTTGACGGGTGGAGGCAGCTGGAGTGCCTTGACAAAACCACAAAGCAGCAGCGAGCAACTGTCAGATTACCAACATACTCCACACAAGCAGGCGAAGCATCAAAGACACAATGCAGTTAGTTACCCCTGGTGGGAAGCAAACCATGGTCCTTTTGGTTTGAAGTCCAAAGCCCTAACCACTGAGCCACTATGCTCCCTACCATAAACAGTTAACCCTTTACCCAACACAGGTGCTATCAAAATTTATTATTTTAAATATCATTTTTTTAAATTTTTCAAAATATTTCGACAAAACCATATCATGTAACCCCTCATTAGGACCCCATGGGCGGATGCGGGCGATTCATTAAGTAAAGGGTTAAAGAGAATCAATAATAACTTAATCCCATGGCCTTGGTGGAATAACCCTTTACCTGAAACAACGAGCGACGATGCTTGCAAAAATATTCTTGAATAACTAAAAACATTCAATTGTGTCCTCAAAAACATGGTTCATGACCACTCATTGGAACAAGCTCAATGAGACTGTTCCAATGAGAGGTCATAAGCAATGTTTTTAAACCAAAAAGTGAAAAAAAAAAAAAAATTTGAATGGTAATTTTGGTAAATATGGCACAGAGAATATTGCCATTATGTTAGGAAAGATAAAGGGTTAAAATATGATTTATCCTACCAACAAATACCAAGAAAATTTGTCCATTTGCCGCAGGGCTTCTCACACTGGTCCACACCTGAGGAAGGGACAGAAGAACAAAACCATCAGTGGACAACCAGAAAAGGACCCAAAGAAGAAAAGAAAGCCTCCATCAGCCAAACGCCAGGCCTTTGGAATCATGGCTGGAAAAGAGAAGAGCTGAGAAAAAGACACAGGAGAAGGAGATGGCGACAAACATAAACCGTCTCCGCCACCTTCCCCACTCCACACCTCTTCACCAAAGAGGCCAGAAGGCAGGCAGGGATGAGGAAGAATGGGTGATGGAGTCAACCAATCTGGACCTGGATCTCCAATCAGCTCTGATCAATCCAGCCACTACTCCAACAGCTCCAGCAAATCCGTACTCTCCGAATCCGAAAATAAACACCTAGACTACGACCATAGGAACAGACCATGGGCCGACTTCATCCAAGCTGTAAATGAGGCTAGCACCAAGGACCATGGCAACCTCAAGATCAACTACAATGGCTCTGTAAAGCAGTACATTACATTCATAAAAGAAACCTACAATGAATCCATCCAAAGAATGCTTTTAAAACACTATACCAGAAAATGGATAATAGCACACTAAGTCCGCAACCAGAGGTTCCAATGCAATATGAAAGAGACGCGAGAGTCCTCCTAATTCCCTGAACACTTCCCTCCTTTACAACACCCAGACATGATGGAAAAAACAGTCACAGGGGGTTGAAAGGGGCTTGCCCCACACAGTTCCTGTGCACATTTGGCATGCAAAAACCATTGCATTCATTTGCTATGGACAGTATTGGGGAAGACAGGGCAGAAATTGTTCATTTTTTGCAGAATGCTCCATCTATAATGTAATTTTTACAATCTTTCTGCACTTTAAAAAAAGCTAAATTTGTTTGGTAGTAAGCTGTTATCTGACATCGATAGAAGAATTTAATTTTTATCAGTTTGAAAAGGCTCATAGTGTGATTAAGTCTCAAGACTATTGCTGCATTTTTACCATATTTGCAGAAAAAGTGACCACACAACTGTTTGGTTACCTATCCACCCTGGAGCAAGTTAACCCTTCACCTAATGAATCGACAGAACCTGCCTGAAGAATTTTCTAAGTTTGCAGTTGAAAAAACAATATTTTTCATAAATTTCAACAAAACCATATCATGTGGTCCCCTCATTAATTAATTTGGGGTCACACGATTTGCTTCTGTTGAAATTTTTTGAAAAATTAACTGGTAGAGTGCTAAATTATTTTTCAAAGTTGATTTGTAACGTGTATTTTTTTTCAAACATACAATGCTACCAGTATGGGGAGACTAAGTTTAGCACTCTCCAATAAATTGTAACAAAACAATTTTAAATGAACATTTTTTTCTACTACTGCATAAATAACAGGGTAATGCATACAGTGTAAAGCCACTAAAGTGGCTTTCAGCACTTTTCAGAAGAGCACTGATGGTGGCTACTAGCATTTAACAAGTTAACTGCTAGAGTGCTAACTTATTTTTGATCTGTAGTAAATTGGTTCGAGAGTCTTTGTCTTGTTACAGGCACTCTCCCATAAATTGTAACTAGGCAACTTCTTACAAACTAAATAATTTTGCTTCAAAGACAATACAAAACTAGTGCGGACTACCACTCCCACTGAACCCTCTTAAAGAGCTAAACTCTCCTAAAGAGCTCATGTTTGCTATATTTTGGGGTTAGTTTTAATTACCTCTGTTAGACTAATTGGGCTAAAGAGCTTATAACCTTGTTTTTATTATAATAAGTTAATAATTTTGGTCTACTGCCCTTGAAGAGCTATAGCTCTCCTGAAGAGCAGTAGCTCCTTTAAGTTGTACTTTGGTATGTACTAAAATGTTTCTCTCATCTGGAATGTAGAATAATAGTTTGATTTTTACATTAAAATGTACAATATGAATTAAAGAAATCAGAAATAGGTTTTCGATGACAGTATTTAAAGATATTCATTCAGGAACCACATCATTTTTTTCAAGAAACTAGATAAGGTATATATCTGTACAGCATTCAAAGGGACCGATCAAGGGAATGCACTAGGAGGTTAAAAAATATGATTTCCAGCAATTCTGAAAATAGCCCTCAGTGACTCCTGGGCGACCTTGGCCCAAATTTTGAACCTCCATCGAGTGTCGACTCATTTGTTATTGGTCCCAGGTCCACACATCATACCATGCTTGAGATATGAGCATGACCCACTTCCAAAAATTTTGGCCACACCAACTTTTTACGTAAAAATGGATGTATGGACTTCAGAAATCTTTAGAGAGTCAAAAAATGTGATTTCCAGCAATTCTGAAAAAATGCACTCAATGACCCCAGGTGACCTCCGCGATCTTGACCCATATTTTTGAACCTCCATCAAGTGTCGACTCATTTAGTGTTGGCCCTATGTCCATGCATCACACCTTGCTTGAGATATGAGCGTGACCCCTTTTCGAACTTTTTGGCCACGCCCACTTTTTTCATGAAAAAATGCATGTCTGAATTTTGGGAAAGCATTTGGAGGTCAAAAAAAGGTGATTTCCAGCAATTAGGAAAAAATGCACTCTTGACCCCTGGGTGACCTCGGTGACCTTGACCCATATTTTGACCCTCCATCGAGTGTCGACTCATTTGGTGTTAGTCCCAGGCCCATGCATTGTACCATGCTTGAGTTATGAGCATGACCCACATTCAAAAATTGTATGTAATTTTACAAAAAATGGCCTGAGAAACAGAAAATCAAAAATTTTGATATTGTATGTGTCAGGTTAAGAGTTAAAGGAGCTACAGTTATGAAAACATTTCAGACTGTGATACTTGTTAATCACTTGCTAATGAATTTTCCAGAAATAAACTAAAATTTGAAATTCATGGAATAATCACGGTTGCACATGTTAAGAGGTCATGCATACCCAAGTATTTGCTGCACAAATTTATTTATTTATTAGTGTTTAACCCTTAAGGGCCTCAAGATTTTTTATACAGTTTTGCTTTACTTTGACAATCTGCATCCTATGACTTTGCAGTTGTTTCTTGGCAAGTCTTGGCTGCCTATGTAGGCAGCCAAGACTTGCTAAGAAACAACTGGAATGGCACTTCAAATGTAACTTGCAAGCTTACACCAAAACTTCATGTTGGGGCACCTGTTTTGTTGTAGAAAAATGTGATTGAAGTCGGAATTAGGCCCTGAAGGGTTATGGTCATCTATGGCTATATCAGATACACATATACAGCAGATGAATATCACCAAGAATAATCTTGTGCACAAACATCATCAAAGTTATTATCATTATATTGAATAATGTTTACTCATTATACCTGTAAAGTTTCTATAAGGTGAGTATTATCTTCTGTGTATTTGGTTTGTTCCTGAAATAAATGAAAAAAGATTGTTGTTGAACACAGCCATAAAACAAACTCCAGAATTTTTTTTTGTTTTTTTGTTTGGGTGGGGGTGGGGGGGGGGGGGGGGGTGGGGGGGGGGGTGGTGGGTGGGGACGGGACTTGACACTTTCAACAGCCATGGCCTCCTTTTGATAGATAGTTTTAGGGGTGGAGAAGCCGGAAAAAGCACCTAGCTACTGTAAGACTCTCCAATGTACTCTGCATAATCAGGGTAGCACTGGTTGAAGACTAGTACACAATCAACAAGCAGTATGTCTTAGTACACAGTGCCACTGCGTCCCCATGTGGGCAATCTGGATTATGTGCCTTCCCAAGGAATAATGCAGTTATCCATGATGGGGATCAAACAATGGACCTTTCGCTTTGAAGTCCAATGCCATAACCACTAAGCTACCATGCTCCAAGGCATTAGTGGGAGGAGAGTGACAACAGTAAATTCTTTTATGCCTGATGGTATTTTCCATGTCAGTTCAATGTCATGAACTGAAAAAGTACATGTTTATAACTTAGAGTAGACCAATTAAAATTTTTAATGAGCAGCCTTAAGTTTATACATTGATAATATCGATCTGACTACCAGAAATTCCCTGCGCAGCAATTTACTTTCATGAAATTAAGAATTATCCTGATTCTGGCTGGAGAGGAGACTTACAGGTTTAACTCCTGAATTGCTGCTGGGAGCTATTCCTGCCCAGGACATAATTTCTCTTGCCACTGAAATATGTATAATTTGGTGACATTTAGTCAAATTCTCCTCCTGTAAATTAAATGGACTTGGCATCAATGATTTCTTATATTACAATTTTTCATCAAATCAAGGCATGGCTGCTTCACAGCAGCCATGATTAGATTTGATGAAAAATATCTTGAAAATACTCAGCAGGTTAAGAGTAAAAGAGTTAACCCTCTACACCTTGATGTCAAAACAATCAAATTTCAAGCAGCAAATTTTGCAATTAGGAATTCAATATTGTTAGCGAGAGCTCATTGAGATCTGTCAAAGAAGAATGAATTGGTTAATTTCCTAATTAAATTATGGAAAAAATTTGCTGCCAGAAATTTTGTGATTTCGACATCAGTGTTGAGAGGTTAATATTCTAACGATCTGTGCCAAGTCCAAATGTAATGCATTCTGAACGTTTATTGTTGTCTTACACTATTAAATGTGGATGCTAATTATCTTATTATATCACATTATTGGATCATTAAGTTTCGCTTTTAAGTCAATTTAACAATGAATTTGAGATTCATTATCTCGAATGATGTGAAGAAGTCATTGTTCATGTCTGATAAATAGAAAAGCAGAAAGAACATTTTTTTTACATGTTAAGAAATTTTGCCATTCAAGATCCAGACCACATTTGTAAAAGATGCACCATTAGCTGTTTAATGCACTGGAAATGTCTATCCAGCAAATAAAGGTAATTATCATGTTTCCTGTAAGCCTATAGGGAATTTATTTATTAGTGCTTAATGCAACATCAGCATCTATGGCTATATCATGGCAAAAGCATGTGATGCTTTAACCCTTTACCCAACGTAACGGCCAAAACAGGCCAGCGCTATTCACAAAAATCGCCAATTAATTTTCATTAATTTTTTGTTTCAAAAACATAGGTTATGACCCCTCTTTGGAACAAGCTCATTGAGCTCGTTCCAATGAGGGGTCATAACCTATGTTTTTGAGACAAAAAATGAAAAAAATTAGTTATTCAAGAATTTTTTTGCAAGTGTCGTCTGCTTTTCATGTTAGGTAAAGGGTTAAAATTCAATTTGATTCAATATCATTCCAATGATTCAATTTGCATTGTGGTGATTCGAAAATTTTGGAACACCTAAGATGTTCTCAAAATCCTACCAAATGCCACCTCTTGATCTCTTCTATCAGCAGGTCTCCTGGAAATCTCCAAGGTCATTCAAGTAATTTTCAACTACTATGGCCATATGCATATCATGATCACAAATCATGAAATCAGGTTAATAAAGTCAGGTTTTGTCAATAGTTTATACCCATGCTGCCAACTTTAAGAGGATTTAAACCTCTGACATTGGCTACCAGGTTCATTCATACCAGTGAAACAGAACTTGTTTACCACAGTAATATAGCACTGCTAAGCCCCATGGGATTCTCACAGAGGAAGTAACCACAGTAAATATGGAGAAATTAAGACAGGAATAATTACTTTTTCTGTATGTCTGTCATTGTATTATTATTTATTGGTGTTTAAGGTCGCATATTTCTGAACAATGGCTAATCATGACCACAACATGGAGATAAAGCTCTGGGTCAGTCAATCGTTTATACCCCATGTTGCCTATTTTTGATTCCCAACCCATGCATTAGTGACTGGGTCCTATTTTACCACTGAAACAGAGCTTGTTTACCACAGTAAACAAGCACTGCTTCACTTCCCAGGGTTCCCGCCGGGGGTCTGTCATTGTAACAGGAATCAACAATTTTGTGCCTCTTATACCAAACTTGGTAACTGTCACAGGTAATTAGGACCAAACTGGGTGGTGTACCATGACTTTGACGAATGTTATATATTTGACAATCTGTGTAGGTGTACGATGAATCTGCATTACTTAACCCTTTACCTAACATGAAAAGCAGACCCTTGCAAACAAAATTCTTGAATAACTAATTTTTTGTCTCAAAAACATAGGTTATGACCCCTCTTTGGAACGAGCTTGACAAGCTTGTTCCAAAGAGTGGTCATAACCTATGTTTTCGAGACAAAAATGAAAAAAATAACGAAACTTAATTGCTGATTTTCGTGAATAGCTCTTACGATGGGTAAAGGGTTAATTGGGAAGTACATGCAGAGATACATGAAGATTTTGAACCATTCATTCAAGCCTAATAATATTCTTCAAAGGTCCTATCAGTTAACATAAGTTGCAGAGAAATAACAGCTTATCTTTGTCAAATTCACCTTATAACTTTTACTTCCTAAAATTCCATGGAGAAATTTTAAGGATTTTAAGTTTATAACATTCATATGTATATTAATTGTACCCTCACCTGCCTGATAATAGTGTCAACACCATTATTAAATTTGAAGAAAAAATCTGGCAATCACTATCTATTTATTTAATAATTGGGATTTAATGACACTTACGACCACCAAGGTTATTTTGTGTCGGACAGTTTTACGGGTGGAGAAAGCTGGAGTACCTGGAGAGAACCACCAAGCAATGGTGAGCAACTGTGAGACTCCACAACGCACTAACTCCACACAAGCAGTTAGCATTGGTTGGAGACAAGGGCACAACCAACGTGCCCCTCTGCCCCCCTCTCTCCCCCCCCCCCAATATGGGCAATTGGGATGAAGTGTTTTGCCCAAGGACACAATGCAGTTACCCCTGGGTTTCATGACAATGCAGCAAAAACTGTAGAAGTAGTTCGTTCCACAAGTATTTTGCAAAATCCAATACGGCCACCAGTCGGCCATCTTGAAACCGAGAGGGAAAACATTTATGTCACACACTTCCCCTCATAATGTTGATCACTTTTGTGAAGTTTGATGAAAATGTGGCTAAAACTGGGGAAGTAGATCGCTCCACAAGTTTACATGTGCAAAGGACCGACGACGACAGACCGACCAACAGACAAGCTGACTCCTATATACCCCCCACCCCAACTTCATTTTGTGGGGGATTTGATGTTGGTAATTTATTTATTGGGGTTTAATGACACTTTTGAGAGCCAGCATCACCTTGTGTCCAACATTTTTACGGGTGAAGGAAGCCGGAGTACCCAGAACCACTGAGCAGTGGTAACTGTTAGACTCCCAAAAGTACTGGTGTTGGTAAAGTCTTCTAAAATTGGACATATATTTCAATTATAGACACTTATTCAACTACAAGAAATTAAACATTAAACTGGTCATTGTCAAGTATAAGTAACAGCATAAGTAACAGTTGCCTGTCAAACATGCAATGTACCTGTCAGCCACATGACCAGGCTAAATATTTGCAGGTTTGAAGCTATGTTTGAAAGTGACAACTACAACTACAACCACGGTTCTCAAAGGGGAAAATCATTCTTGAAGAAGCTGTCAACATCAGAGGTTTTAAATAAGCAAAAATAAGAACAAGATGAAAAACAGACACACTTTGAGGATTTACATAGTTTAGACAAAGTTTAATAGAAAACATTGCAAGAGTGGAAGGTTAATATAAAAAAAGGTATGATCATGAGTCCAACAGATCAAACTTGGCATTAAAGATTAAAAAAAACTTTGCTCTTTAAGATGGCATTCAATTAATGGAGTTTCACTTCAGACAACTCAGACTAAGTGAATTTTTAGGATTTCATCTTGTCAGTAACACAGAAGATATGAATAATACAGAAGTTGAGCAACTGCCATCCAACCTTCAATAGACCAATTAGTCTTCCTCTTCTTATGGTTATCTTCCTCTCATGTCTCAAATGATAAGACACAGATCTGACCAAAAATTTGAATTTTGATTGAGTTGACCGATTAAAAAAGCAGTGAAAGCGTGAACGTAAAAAAAATATTTTCCCCACCCTTACAAGCATCATACACCACGGATATAGACTCTTTACCTAATACAAATAGAAGACTGTACTTGCAAAAAAATG
The DNA here is from genome assembly GCA_031216915.1 of Pictodentalium vernedei. NCBI lineage: Eukaryota > Metazoa > Mollusca > Scaphopoda > Dentaliida > Dentaliidae > Pictodentalium > Pictodentalium vernedei. The sequence goes on along the minus strand of CM062294.1, from coordinate 242,488,569 downwards.
TTGAGAAAGTAGAAAAATTTAATATTCTCTCAACAATGAAGCTTATGATCCCTCAGGGTAACAACCTAGTTCCAATGAGGGGTCATAAGCTATTATTTTAGGCATAAATTTAAATAATTCTCCCTTTGACCACATGACCTCAAAATAAAATTTGAATGACAATTTTTGTGAATAGTGCTGAGCAATTATGCTCATTACATTAAGTAAACGGTCAAACTAAAACAAAAGGTAGATGACACTTGCAAACAAAATTCTTGAATAACTAATTTTTTAATTTTTTGTGTCAAAACATAGCTTATGACCCATCGTTGGAATGAGCACAAAGAGCCATAAGCCAGCTTTGGCTGTTACGTTGGATAAAGGCTTAAGCTTTGGTGAGATGGAAACACTAATATATCATATATGAATATATTTTATGACCTTTGTGAAACTAATTAATGTTGTAATGAAGTCTGATGATCTGTGTGTGTGTTGACATTTCCCATTTATATTGATATGTGTCAGAAAGACATGTCATGCTGGAGAGACAGAAAACGCTTGGCCCAAAAAGACCCACTAGTCCATAAGTATCGAGAAGTAGGCTATAATAACCATTTTACCTCAACATTTAATAGAGCATAAAATGTAGGAGATCAGCTGATTGGGGCAATATCTATTGATTTAACTGGTAAAGATTTTATCCACCATTTCAATTCTGCACATCCCACTATTAAATTCACTACCGAATATTCCACCACTTCGGTGAACTACCTGGACATGACTATCAAGAAAACCGATAACAGAATCACGACAGATTTATACACCAAACCAACAGACACACACACCTATCTCAAGCCTGACTCTTGCCACCCTCCCAAGCTTATCGAAAGTATCCCATACAGTCAAACGTATCTGTAGTGAAAACAATGATTCTGAACGCCAGGTCTTCAATATGCTCTCCCACTTTGCCCAACGTGGATATACACCTGAAACGCTACAGGCAGCTCTTAACAAGGTTGCTTCAATAGAGAGAAATAACATCATTAACTCTAGAGCTAATCGGTCGAAACCAGACCAGACCCGTATTCCGTTCGTGACAAATTATCACCCGGAAAATACAGAGATTTACACACATATCTGACGCTTTTGGCCAATCTTAAATGGCAGTGAAACTGGCAGAACAGTATTTAATTCACCCCCATCCTTGTGCATAGATGCAATCCCTCCTTGAAAGATATCCTTACACGAGCCAAATTACCTCCACTCCACCAAGTGAGTGGTAAAATTATCCTAAATCCACGCAACCATTGCAAGACACAGAATTGAACATCTGTCTCCAATTACCCAAAACATTATGGTTTCATAGCACAATTACGAAAAAGCACTTCAAAGGTCCACGCAGCACAAACTGCATGACCAGGAATTGCATTTAGCTTTTGCACTGTCACCACTGCGACAAACAGTACGTTGGTGAAACTAAAAGACATTTCCATATCCGCATCAGAGAACACCTGGCAGATTTAAACAAACACAAGACACTCCTATTGCCATCCACTTTAATGGCAACAATCACTCGATATCCGACATTCGCTACTGTATTATACAGGTACTATACTCCGATCCGGAACTACCTACCACTACGGAACAGTACCGCCTGAGTGAAGTCCATTGGCTCTTCACCCTCAAAACGCTACAACCATTTGGCCTCATCAGAAAGGAATTTAAATTAAGTTGATTATATTTGGTAAAGTTTAAAGCTTCATATTCTGTGGATGTGCTTCATATTATCTTTGAAGTGATATTATTTTATCTGTTAGGATTTGCCTTGTAACAGTTTATGGGAGAGTGCCTATTGGCATTCTCCCATAAATTGTAACAAGGCAAAGATGCACCTAGAAATTTTAAGGACCAAAAATAATTTAGCACTCTACCAGTTAAGAATCCTCATAAAAATGTTAACATGTCTGTTTTGAAGATTTAAAATATTTCCGCTGTATGTATTTTCAAAATTGTTAAAGCTGAATAGAAAGGTGTCTTTGTAGGGGGGAAGGGAGGAGGGGGAAAGTAAAAATGTGTCTTATCAATTGAGTGTGAAACTGAATGGTAGGAGGGGAATCTCCCAATTTGAATACAGAAAATACATGGCAACATATATTTTCTTCCAGTTCATGTTTCTAATGAGATGACACGACTCACGTGTGGATAATCATCGTGTAGCATATACTGTAAGAGTCTACTGAAATCGGACACACTGAGTTCGTAGGATTGAGGGATATTGAAAAAGTCCTTAACAAAAATTAATAATAGCCGCAGGCCCGGTGGCAACGGGATGTGATCTGTATTGTCCATGATAAGAAACCACAATAAAGACACAGTTAGGATAAATGCAAATATATGCATGGTAAATAAAGTAAGTGAATAAGATGACGAGAACTACATAGGCAAGCAATACGATGCGAAGTGACGCTATGTAGAAATTTGAGCTAAAACAAAAGTCTGAGCACGTGACCCCAAGGCCCCTATCCATTGGTTGAAAGTATTTGTGATCTAGAGAAATTGATTTGGGAACTGTCCAAGGGTATGCGGCGGATCTAGAGAATCTAGAATCGTAAATTACCAGGGGAGAACAGACCAGCTGAATGCTATATACTTGTATGTGGTCAACTGGAGGTCATGTAGGAAATGTTGTGTATACTGTATATTCGAAACGCAGTGGCTTGAGATTTCACTATCCACAAACTCTCAGAAACCTGATAGGTTTCCTTACAACTGTTGGCAGAACCTTGAACACTTATTAATTTGTACGAACATGAAAAATGAGAGTAAATCCATTCAGCATCACATACTGGTTACAATACACTAAATGCTTTGCAATCGCCACATTGTGTTAACATTTTCTTGTCTCCTCATCCCCTCTTGCTAATTTGGGGGAAAACAGACCTCTATCTACTTAGTATATGCCATGTTCTGCGAGGTGCTTTTGCACTTGCTATTTTTGCCTGTGACTGTGTAGACTTCACATCCACATTAGTGACTTCTTCGCATCAGCTCTATTTATCGGATTCTCTTCACCATGGACTCTTCTCAATGTGACAAGGACTATCATCGGGACATTGTGCGCGCACTTCTTCCGACCCATGCACAACACGGTCTCACCAGTGCTTCGGACGCTTCACCGTTTCACCCGGCTCGCCACGTTCCAGACCTTTTCTCAGTTTCCTCTACAGATGTCATGATAACAACACCGGTAACGAACATTTCATTGCCAACAGCTGACTTCAGTGCGTGCGCACAGGGATCACCGGAAGTCGCTTCGACTTTGCAAAACACCCGACGGATGACACTCCGAACCCAAAGTAGCATCAGGGGACGTGCCTTATCAAATAGTGACCCAAAATACTGGACTTCGGCACGTCTACGCATTGCCTTATCTGAATCAGGAATCAGACGCAACCGTCAATTCAGAAAGCAGTGTTAGTTCAGTTATATACAGACAACGTGCACGACGTCGACCCTGCTTCCACCACCACTTCAGTGTTTTCTTCAGTTCCTGCGAACACTTATCCACTAATGACAATGTCGCCAACACACACAGCCACAGGGGTTGATACTTCATCCATACACCAGCGATCCATCGATAGGCCGGAGCCACCTTGCGGTTCGGTTTCTTTTCCATTACACAGCGGTCGTCTCTCAACAGATACTGTGTTGGTTTCCAGTACAGGTGTTACCTGCTCTTCTGTTGTGGGTTTCGGACCCAACGTTTTGCCAGCATGTGCAATGTCTCGTGAATATGCGTCGGAGGATGCCGTCTGGTTTGCAGAACCACCCATGAAGCAATCCCCTGTCGGACTTCAACAACGTGTACTCAGGATACATTGCATGTGCGGATCTAATTCACAAGCACGAAGCAGTACCAGCACTCTCAGGAGCCCCCAGTTTTCCCCCAAACCTCGTACTCACATACCACACTCATTCCTCATACAGGAGTCCTATTGCATGCTGCGACTCGGCGAGTCAGATCAGCTCTCGTTATCACCGCATGCTTACTGCAGATCAGCGAGCCATTTTACTGACAGGTGTACATACATATATATATATATATATACATGTAGTTATATTAGCGACTCAGCGAGTCAACTCCTATGCTTTACATTCATCTTGGTACCCACACTCGGCATTGGGTGAATTTGATTTTGAAATATAGAACCTTAGTGAGCACGCTCACATACCCCACGCGCCCTGATATTTCAAGCTCGGCAAAGAGTAATTTTTAGGAAAATGACCCGGAAATCTTGTATTTTTCACAGTCCAGAGCCCGTAATTTCCGCAAAAATCAGCCGAGCAGAACGAAACGCAAACTTGATCTGTAAGTCATTGTGGTAGACTCACATACTAAAATGGCCGTAATTTCGATAATATCTGAAAGCGTGTAGAAAAAAAGTCTGGAAAACTGTAATTTTGATGAACTTTTCAAAGTCTATGGGGCCGTAATTTTGGTAAAAATCAGTGGAGTGGAACAAAACCCAAACTTGTTCTGTAGGCCACCATGTTAGACTAACATACCAAAAATCAGCTCAATATCTGGAAGCGTGTAGGAAAAAAGTCCGCAAAACTGTAATTTTTATGAACTTTTCAAAGTTCAAGGGCCATAATTTCGGTAAAAATCAGTGGAGCGGAACAAAATGCAAACTTGATCTGTAGACCACCATGTCAGACTAACATACCAAAAATCAGCTCAATATCTGGAAGCGTGTAGAAAAAAAGTCTGGAAAACTGTAATTTTGATGAACTTTTCAAAGTTCAAGGGCCGTAATTTCAGTAAAAACCAGTGGAGCAGAACAAAATGCAAACTTGATCTGTAGGCCACCATGTCAGACTAACATACCAAAAATCAGCTCAATATCTGGAAGCGTGTAGAAAAAAGTCAGGAAAACTGTAATTTTGATGAATTTTTCAGAGTCCAAGGGCCGTAATTTTGGTAAAAATCAGTGGAGCGGAACAAAATGCAAACTTGATCTGTAGGCCACCATGTTAGACTCACATACCAAAAATCAGATCAATATCTGGAAGCATCTAGAAAAAAAGTCCGGAAAACAAGTAGGACGGACTGAAGGACTGACAGACTGACGGACTGATGGACGGACGGACTGATGGACGGACCAGTCAAAAACATTATACCCCCGCAACTTTGTTGCGTGGGGTATAATAAAACTGTTGGGCATAGCAAGTCATGTTGTTCTTTTTCACAGTCCACAAATAGTTAGAAATGTTGCTCAATTGAGATTTGATTTGATCAACATATTGATGACATTACGATCCGCCACCACTGTAGTGTTATGATTATGCCGGACAGTTCCACAAGTTGTGTTAACCCTTTACCTAACATGAAAAGGCAGACGACACTTGCAAAAAAAATTAATGAACTAAATTTTTTCAACAAGCTCATTCCAATGAGGGGTCATAAGCTATGTTTTTGTGACAAAAATGAAAAAAATAATGAAAATTGAATGGTTACTATTGTAAATAGTGCTGGTCGTTTTTTGTCGTTATGCTGGGTAAAGGGTTAATATCTTGATGTTTTTGAGGGGAATTAAATACTTATTGATTACAATATCTATAACTGCAACATGAAAGACTTCATGTATATCTTTGTAAGTAAAGGCACATCAACGGTTGTCTGCTCGCAAATGTCCACAAAAAATGGGTAATCAAACAGCACAAATCAGCAAAGTCTGAAGAAATTTTGACTGGTGACCTGAGAGTTTGTAGCGAGTGACCGGCACTTTTTTTTTATTTCTCACTACCACTTTGGATCCAAAACACCCTTTTAACCATTACTAAGTCTCCCAGTTCCCACATTTAGCCCATGTTTACATCACATGAGACATTTGGTCCATTATTGTCCAGCATTAAGAATTTCTAGGCAGAACCTCGTGTGTTATGCAGTGAAGTCACACAGTAAGGTTTGAAATCCTTACTTCACAGAGGATCTGGTGGGTTGTAAATTTGCGTTTAATGTGGGAAGTTTATAAATCATGGCATATCATCAGAAGATACATTTAAAATGAGCTGCAGACTTCTTAGGTACCCAAATCAGACTTGGAATTGGAAAGATAAATATTTATCATTTACAAGACACATACTCAGACTCTGTCCAAGTACAACTTTGGTGAGTTTGTACACAGAAAATGTCTGTAAACATAACTTGTCTGCACCAGAGTAGCCATAAATAAAGGAAAAGTGGATGGTGCTACTGCCTTCAAGCACTCAACAGACCAATTAGTCTGCCTCATCTGATAGTTATCCACCACTTCTGCCTGTCATTTGCGGAAACAAAAACAGAAAGATATCATCATCAAATTTAACCGATAATGATTGTCTGAGCAATAAAAGCATAACAGCTTTATTTGAAAAAACTTAGTCCATTCCCTTACACCACCCAGCCTCTTTAACTCTTTGCATGTTGCTGGAGGATATTCTTGCCCAGGACAGAATTTTACTTGCCACTGAATTAAAAATAAATTAGGCATATTTAAGACAATATTCCCCACCCCCCTCCCTATAAACTGAATGGACTTTTTCACCAATGATCTTTGGAGTTATATTTAGATGAATTTTTCATCAAATCTAGTCATGGCTGCTTCACTTGCAGCCATGATTAGATGTGATGAAAAATATCTTGAAAATACTTAGCTGGGTAAGATTTAAACTCTAACAGAAAAAACTAGTCTGGAGTAAAATGTTTCATATAACCTGGGGATGATTAATCCTTTAGCTAACAAAAGTTATAGTTTATTTGTTTATTTATTGGTGTTGAACCCTTTACCTAACAAAAATGTCACATCCACCCAGTAAATTACAAAAAGAGCAACCCCCCCCCCCCCCCCCCCCCCAACAATTTCAACAATACTATATCATGTGCGCCCTCATTAGAATTAGCTTTTCAAGCTTGTTCCATTGAGGGGGAGGGAATCACATGATATTTTTTTGTTGAAATTTTTTGAAAAATTTGAAAAAAAATATTATTAATCCTTTACCTAACAAATTAGGTGCATCCACACGCATAATTGACAAATTGAGCAGTTGAAAAAAAAAAATTATTTTTCAAACAATTTCAACAAAGTCATATTATGTGACCTTTCATTGGAATGAGCCCGATGAGCTAATTCCAATGAAGAGGGGTAACATGACATGGTTGTATTGAAAAAATTTTTTTTAAATTTTTTAAATTGAAAAATATATAATTAAAATAATAAAATTTGGATAAACTGTGCATTGGGTAAAAGGTTAAAATAACAAAATTTTGATACTGTGTGCATTGGGTAATGGAACAACGGCACTTTCAACAGGTAAGCTTATACTGTGTCAGAAAAAGTTACAGAGAAAGTTACAGTAGATAACACTATGGTGGAATCCTGTCAACTGAATAATCACTTTTCCACTGAAGAGTATTTAATTAACAGGAATTTGGTTCTTATTCCAACATTTTAGTACTAACTCTTAACCCACTGAGTATTTTTAAGATATTTTTCATCAAATCTTGTCATGGCTGCTGCACAGCAGCCACGGCTAGATTTGATGAAAAATTCATCTAAACATAACACAAGGAATCAGTGATGAAAAATATCAATTTAATTTTCAGAGAGATAATTTAATTAAATATGCCCATTTTATACTTAGTCTTTGGCAAGTGAAAACATGTCCTGGGAAGGAATATCTGCCAGCAGTATGCAAGGAGTTAAATGTGCATTTCCTTGTTAAGTTACTTATTTAACAGAGCCCATAGAACTCTGTCAAACAAGATATAATAAACTAAATGTTCATTATCAATGCATGAAGGTTAAATAAGTATATAAAGATGGGAATATTGTGGTTGTTAACCCTTTACCCAAAATATTGGCCAAAACTGGCCAGCACTATTTACAAAATTCACCATTCAATTTTTATTACCTTTTCATTTTTTGTCACGAAAACATAGCTTATGACCTCCAATGAGAGGTCATAAGCTATGTTTTTGATGCAAAGAATAAAAAAAAATAGTGCTTCAAGAATTTTATTTGCAAGTGTCATCTGCTTTTCATGTTAGCTAAAGGGTTAAGAGGAATTCATCATCAGAAGACAAGATTTTGTATTCAATTAACAAGAGTTTACTCTATAACCTATGTGTAATTAACAGATCAAATTTATTATGGACATAAAGTAAGTATTGTGGTGTTTAAAAGTAATACAAGATTAGCAGGATTATTCAATGAGACAGTTGCTCGTCGATGCTCGGTGGTTCTCTCCGGGTACTCTGGCTTCCTCCACCCGTATAACTGTCACAGTCATGATTAGCCATTGTGCATAGGTATGTGACCTTAAACACCAATAAATAATAATAATAATAATATTCAATCAAAGGGACAAAATCTCATCTGAGTCCTGAGTTGAACTTAAGTTGAGAATCTTGAGTCTGAATTTAAGTTTTTTCGAAGTATGGAGTCCTACTTCTAATTAACAAAATATACCCTGTGTACATTGCAGTAGTCATTTTATCAATGATCTCTTGATGGCTGATTCTATTTAATTTTTCATCAAATAAAGTCATGGTTGCTTTACAGATGCGATGGCTTGATTTTAAGAAAAAATTATGAGAAAAAAACAGCAAAGCATTCAACCTCTCTTACTAATGGGTGCCAGGAGCTGCTTCATGGCAAATTTTGATAACTAAGTTCTTAAATGTATTTTTGTGGACTAACTGCTGGAGGCACATATTAGGGACCTTATGAAAAATGAAGCAACTACATTAAAAACTTTATACTCTCTGAAAGTGTTACATATTCATTTGGCAGTGAGCATGATTTTTCTCATATATCCACACCACATCATAAGTATAAATTTGAGATTATGCAATCCCTTGTACCTATGGTGCCTGCAGTAGATGATTCTCACCATATGTATTGGCTACCAGACCATATTACATCGTAAGAACAAGCTATTAACTGAAAATAGAATGATTTCATTTTTGGAGTTCACTAAAAAAACATCTCCACAATCCATTCCAATGAGGGGGTCATAAGCTGATTTTGAATGCTTTTTGAGAATAGCACTGGCTGTTTTTTGCCATTACATTAGGTAAAGACTTGATATAAATGAGATTTACACTAAGGCTGTACAGTGCACAGGGTTAGATACTTAGTTAATAATGAATTTTTTTTTTTTATAACCAGGAAGTGTGACTAACCCATTGCAATGCACAGAGTTAGTCACACTTTCTGGTTAAAAAAAAATTGGCAACTGCCATATCCAACACTACATGAAAATGTATACTCACTAAGGCTGTGTAATACACAGGGTAAGTCGCATAATGGAGATGATGTTATTTATAACTAGAAAGAAAAGAGGGACTACTAACCCTTTGAATTGCACAGAGTTCAAGGAACTGATGGAAATATTTATAATGGATTCGAGAACTTATACTAGATTCAAGGAACTAATGGATATACGAAAACTGGATTGGGGAACTTATACTAGATTCATGGAACTAAGGGAAATATTTATACTGGATTGTGGAACTTATACTAGATTCATGGAACTAATGGAAATACTTATACTGGATTGGGGAACTTATACTAGATTCATGGAACTAATGGATATACTTATAGTGGATTGGGGGAACTTTTACTAAATTCATGGATTTAATGGAAATACTTATACTGGATTGGGGAACTTATACAAGATTCATGGAACTAATGGAAATATTTATACTGGATTGGGGAACTTATACTAGATTCATGGAACTAATGGATATACTTATAGTGGATTGGGGAACTTATACTAGATTCATGGAACTAATGGAAATACTTATACTGGATTGGGGAACTTATACTAGATTCATGGAACTAATGGAAATACTTATACTGGATTGGGGGAACTTATACTAGATTTATGGAAATAATAGAAATACATATACTGGATTGGGGAACTTATACTAGGTTCATGGAACTAATGGATATACTTATACTGGATTGGGGATCTTATACTCGATTCATGGAACTAATGGAAATAGTTATACTGGGTTGGGAAACATATACCAGATTCATGGAACTAATGGACATACTTATACTGGATTGGGGAACTTATTCTAGATTCAAGGAACTAATGGAAATACTTATACTGGATTGGGGAATTTTTTTAAAGTGGATTTCAAATGTGGAAACAAAATCTATTTTCACACAATAGCTTGCTCAAACTGAACTTTGTCTATTGCAGTATTCAAACACTTCTCCTTCTTCTGAGGTTCCCATACAAAAAAACTGTTTTAGGCCCCACAAAGTAGCTCTTCTGTTTCTGAGGCCATGTTTTTGTAAAATTGCATGTGGGCGGGCATTTTTTTATTTTATTTTTATTTTTGAAATTATTTCTTTGCCATCAAAACTTCATGTTCTTGGTTTGTTTTATGTTTTTGACCTCATAATCTACAGAATAGCATGGGTGCTGGTGTATTTTGCCCCTTGAGTCAAGTTGAGTGCAAGAAGGGTTTGCAGTGTTAAAGCCTTCTTGCACTCAAGTGACAAATTTACCAATTTTATTAACTTGGGTAAAATATCAGACATAAACCATTTAATTTTTAGTTTTTTTAAGTTTGCATTGGTTATAAAAAGAGAGCATGTATCAGCCAAAAGGACCATGCAGAGGGACCTGAGAAACTGATTTTTAACTTTTTAGGCCTTATTAAATTATTTGAAAAAAAAAGACCCCCATTCACCTCTATTGCCCATTTTCAAGCTTACCTACTTTTTCCATCAGTTTTAAAAAAGTTAATGGCATTGTTGCATAGGTGATGTACTACTCCAACCTTGGGAGATAAAGTAGCTGCATTATTAATGAATTTTAAAGAAAATTATCGATCTTAATTCACATACAATATGTGAAGAATGGATTGCCATCAAAATACCCCAGGGTGGATTTTCACATGACATGTATTTACAATTCTGAAAAAAGAACACATAACAGTGGCAATCTTTCAGTGCATGGACCAGTGGTCCAAAAGAGGAAAAGTTGCTGGTGCTTCTAGTGTCTTTCTTTTTTTGAAACAGTCAAACTCTGTTAACTGAATAGCCACTTTTCCAGTAAAATAGAACATGTTTACTAAAGTGAAAAAGTGGTTATTCTATTAAAAAAAGATATCCAATTAAGAGGAACCCACTCTTAATAAGAATGAGAATGGATTGTTCCTATTGTGTAGAAACTTTGCCTGGGCTGAGTCAAGGCATTTTATAACAACATCTCATAAAAAATATTCTCTATTCACTTGGAATGTGATTAGTCACACTGTTTCATTTTGCAAAATTCCCATTAGAACAGTCTTGAGTGCAAGTACTTACAAAATGCATTATCACAAACATTAACATTTCTCTTGACAAATTCATAAAAACTTGTTTATTTTTGTGTTTTTTTACTCCTCACATGAGCTCTGTTAAACAAGATATAAATAGACTAAATGCTCATTTTAACACTAGAATATAGGAAGATGATCAAATTCCTGTTAATTGTATACTCCTGTTAATTGAATATTTTGACTCAAAGGATGAGTGCTGTATGATCCACTTTATTTTAACTAGAGATGGCCTGTCACCCGCTATACCCCCAATGTGGCATACCACCTAGTGTGGGTGAATGAAAGAGGTATTCAAATTTTGTAAGTAAAAAAAATCCAACATGGCCACCAGTCAGCCATCTTGAATCTGATTGGGAAAAAAATTATGTCACGCTCTGCTCATCATGTCGGTTATTTATTTTGTGTTTCATGACAATGCAGAAAAAACTATAGAAGTAGTTTGCTCCACAAGTATATTGCAAAATCCAATATGGTCGCGAGTCGGCCATCTTGAATCGGGTGATGAAAAAATTATGTCACGCACTGCTCCTCATCATGTTGATAATTTTTGTTGAGTTTCATGACAATGCAGTAAAAACTGTAGAAGTAGTTTGCTCCACAAGTATTTTGCAAAATCCAATATGGCCACCAGTCGGCCATCTTGAAACCGAGCGGGAAAAAAATTATGTCACGCATTTCCTCTCATCATGTTGATCATTTTTGTGAAGCTTGATGAAAATGCGGCTTAAACTGTGGAAGTAGTTCGCTCCACAAGTTTACATGTGCAATGGACTGACAACGACGACAGACCAACCGATGGACAAGTTGACTCCTATATACCCCCCCCCCCCCCCCAAAAAAAAAAACAAACTTCATTTTGACAGGATATAATAACATTTGTCTTGCAATAGGTATGTACTGAGTGCATAATTACCTGAATACATTGTGTATCAGGGACAACTCGTACAAATGCTGTATCCTGCAACTGTAGTATACCAGTGCATGCTTAGTTATGATTTGTTTTTGTCACCATTTATGGAAAATGACAACCTTTTCGAAAAGCATTTGCAAGCTATAGGGGGGAAAAAAAGTAAAAGTACAATTAAATGAAACTGCATTGCCTTCAAATTTCTATACGTGAACTGCTTGAGCATTCAAGTTGTTGAGCAACACACAGCCTCTTGGAGTGTTGAACAAACACGGGTATGAAGTTTCTCTCAGGATCGAAAATTTCAAGGCAGCTGATTATACATTTTGACTGAAAAGACCAGTGCTTCATGAGTCTGAAAATGAAATCTAAAATCAAATGTTATTGAACGAAGTTACTGGCACTAGAGTTGAGAATTGTACAATAAATCTATCCTACTAATATACTACTCAAAGTTTTCTTAGCACCAAATATTTGACACATCATTGTGAAATTTGTTTGTGACATATTTGCGATATTTTTGGTGGATCTGATTGAGGAATGTATTGAGATGGTCCCCAGTGTTTTCATTAGCTCTCTTGACAGGCAGCCTTTTCATGACAGTCATGGAAAGCATGTACCCCTTGATTTTCATGATGTTTTCGTGTACTGTCAACATGTACATGACATGTGTAGGGTATTCAATCTTCATTTCAACACAAACCCTTGTGATTTAATGATTGAATATGCCAAATGCAAATGTAAGAAGACATTTGTCTGAAGCAGAAATGTGGCGCGCTGTAGGGATGGTGGAGCAAGGGGCTACCTATCGTCAGGTTGGTGAAGCCCTTGGTATTCACCATATGTTGATTACCAGAGCCTAGGCAAGATTTCAGCAGTATGGCACACCAGTAAGACGGCATGGTGGTGGCAGAGACAGGGCAACATCTGCAGCTGAAGACCGGTTTTTGATCATTCAGGCCCAAAGGAACCGCTTTGCCACAGCAACCCAGATTCACAGTGACCTTCAGAATGCATCCAGGGTAAATGTTTTGACGCAGACTATCTGGGCAAGGTTACATGAATGTGGTCTCCGATCGAGAAGACCATGATTCGCATTCCGCTGTCCCAGAACCACCGCCAGGCATGATATGAATGGGCCATAGACCACGTTGGATGGACCAGAGAAGATTGTCGACCTGTCCTTTTTACTGATGAGTCAAGGTACTGCCTAGACCACACAGGCATTCTAGGGTATGGAGAAGACCAGGAGAGCGATTCCATGCAGCCAACATTGCTGAACATGACCATGGTGGAGGGTCAATCATCGTGTGGGGCGGCATCAGCAGGGATGGACGTAGAGCTCTGTGTCCTTGAACGTGGTACATTGACTGCACAGTGGTATATTGATGAGATCCTAGATGTCCATGGCAGATTGTATGCAGGTGCAGTGGGTGAGAGATTAATTCTGATGGACGACAATGCCCGTCCTCATGTTGCCCATGCTGTCGGGGAGTATCGACAGAGGGAGGGGATTGAGTGTATGGACTGGCCAGCAAGATCCCCTGACCTAAATCCAATCAAACATGTCTGGAATGAGTTGCAGCTTGCAATTTCAGCCTGTCCAGTCCAGCCAAGAAGTGTCCAGGAGCTTGGTGCCATGCTGGTCCAAGAATGGAACAACATCCCACAAAGGACCATCAGGAACTTGATTGGAAGCATGAGAAGGCTTTGTCAATCTGTAATTAACAGTAATGGGTCTCATACTAGATACTGAACCCATACACTTCACTTCGTCAACTTTTTGGCAAATTTGAAAAATTTCCTCTTTTACCAATAATATCCATTTTCCATGGTTATCGTATTCAAAAGCTAATAAATAATGTCAAACACAAACAAAATCTTAATTTCTGTACTTAAATCATTAAAGATATAATTAAATAAAAATATATACACTTTTCATTACAATATTTCAACTAAAATGTAAAACAGGTAGTAGGATGTACTTGGTGCTTAGCAAACTTTGAGTAGTATATGTTTATGTATAAAATGTTGTATCAGGGACTTGCTCTTGTTTCTAAGGTGATATCTAGATTCGTCAAGAATTATGGCATTAGAAAAAGGAGCTCAACTCAGAAGAACTTTTTGTACATAAACATAATGGTGATAATGTATATTGATCAATATTGGTATGAGGCCTCTGAAGGATAAATAATGTACAATTATCAGGTATGGAAGGGGAAACGATACCCAGGATATTTTTATTGATTACTTACTTCATGAAGCTTTGAGACTTCATTTTGCTTCTCTTGTAATTTGTCCAGAGCATTGTTGTAATCTTTTTCTAACTGGTGCAACTGTTCTTTTGACTTCTCTAAACTCTGAAATAAAAATATGTTTTGAATGAATTTGATAACTGTCAGTGGAAGCAGTTTTTAACTGAATCTATTTAACTCCTAATGTACTGCTATAATCTTCTGAATCGGCAAAATAAGTCAAGAACTACACATAAAAAGAGTCATTCAAATTTTGAGGTTTCTTTTCAAATCTCAAATGCCTCACATGGCCCTTATAAAACGGTATTTTACCTATTACTAAGGAGAGCATGAAAAAGCTCATTCCAAAGAAGGGTCATATGCCGAGTTTGGGAGGCAAAAAATGAAAAAAAATATGTTGACGGAATGTGGTTGCAAGTACTGACTTCTAGTCATACCAGGTTGCAAGTTCATGTGACATTTTTATTTATTTATTTATTTATTTATTTATTTATTTAAGGTCACAGACTTCTGCACAATGGCTAATTATGACTGAAACATGGAGATAAAGTCAGTTTTAGTCAAATATTCATTTATTGGTGTTTAAGGTCACATATTTCTGCACAAGGGCTAATCATGACTACAACACAGAGATAAAGTCAGGTTTAGTCAACTGTTTATATCCATGTTGCTCATTTCAGAGGACTTCCACCCCAAGCATTGGTGAATGGGTTCTATTTTACCAGTAAATCAGAATTTGTTTACCACAGTAAGCAAGCAATGCTTCACTTCCTGGGATTCCCATTTGAAATTTCACTATTTTATCAGTGTGTAGATTAATGAAGTCTTCTGACTTGCTTCATCTGCAAACTCCATTAAACAAGACTGAATTGCTTTAAAACTGAAGATGCATTATGGGAAAAATTTGCTGCCTGAAATTTGGTATTTTGTCATCAGTGTGCAGAGGGTTAATTGGTAGAGTGCAAAATTATTTTTGACCATCAAACCTTGTATACCTGTCTTTGCCTTGTTATAATTTATTGGAGAGTGCCTATGGGCACTCTCCCATAAATTGTAACAAGGCAAACCCATATAGGCTAAATAACATCACTTCAAAGATAATACAAAGCACAGGCACAGAATATGAGCCTTCAAGTTGTGGTACCTGCACTTAAGAATAAAGCCCTAATATGGGATTCCAGCACTCTACCAGTTAATGAAGAATTCTATTTATTTGCTGCATCAAATTATCTGGCCTGTACTTTTTTAACCCTTTACTTAGAACAAATAAATGATGGTGGACGTCATGTGACGTCATGACGTGACACTGGCATTCTTTTTCCAAGTTCACAGCTTCACAGCTTCAAATACATAGCTTATGACTATTCACAGAAAAGATCACAGTGAATTTGTTCCAATATGGGGTCATATTTTGTGACTATAAATACAATGGAGGCCATTTAATTGTGTATCTCTTTACAAACTAACCCTGTTAATTGCATATAACTTATATAAATCAAACCATTTTCCATACCTTCAGTACAAAATTGACCTGTTAATTGCATATATACTGACTCAAAAAAGAAAGTATAATAAATTTTGAGGAGCATTTTTTTTAGTATTATCGACTTTAATCCTAAACAAATTATTGTAAATTCATATTTCAAGTCTAGCTGTATGAATTTGCATAATTTCATGCTCTTACTGTTGCCAGTGATGTCACATGACGTCACAATTCAGACATGGGGTGAAATGAAAAGTTCACTCATGCAGTCAATAGCGTGTATGTCCACTGTTTGCCTCTTGGATGGCAAGATATCGACGGTGCATGGAATTCTGAGCTAAACAGAAAACTAAACGCAACTAAAAATGTCAAGAAAAATGTTTAAAATGCAGGGTATGAGGGGTTAATCATAGAACAATGATACTGAGGAACACGTATGGTGAATATAAGTGCCATGGGAAGAGAAGGAGCACAACAGCTGACCTAAACACTTAGTTAAACATGAAATTCTGAGCTAAACAGAAAACTATACGCAACTAAAAATGTCAAGAAAAATGTTTAAAATGCAGTGTTTGAAGGGTTAAATCATGGTAGAATGATAATAATCATCATATAGCAGCATTATAAAGGCCATGATATGGAAATAGGGTGAGTAAGTGACCTAAACAGAAGCTGTAACATTACTGGACACGTATGCCGACCGATCGAGCCATGCCATAAGTCACACAACTAAAGTTGGTGAGCTAAAAACCAAATCAATACAGAATTCATGGAATTATAAAAAAAAAAATGAATCAAACCAATCATTAAAAACCCAAACCATCTTCTATATTTTCAAGTTTTCCTGCATTCTCTATTTATAAGACCTTGTTGAGGCTTTATAGCAGCTGAAGTGTTCATTTTTATGAAAGAAGTGACTGACTTTCTTTTCAGCTTTGTTAACCAATAAATGCCAGGGCAGTCATCACAAATTCCCACTAGACTACAACCTGTACATGTCTAGTTGATCAACAGTAATATCTAGTGAAGTCATGGCTGCACAAAGCAGCCAAGACTTGACCAGAAATCACCGCCCAGGTGATTTGTTTATTGTCAGCAGGACCTCCTAATGATGGCAAGTTAAGGGAACATGCTCTGAGATCGCAAAGACTGAAATAGGTCTTTAAAGGTTAAGAAGGTGTGTTTAGAACATGTCACAAAATGATTGCAGATATGAGTTGTGTTGAAAAAAGAAAGCCAGTGTTGAGGTCATTAGCAGTGGCATTTGTGGCATTGTGGTAGAATGGTACAAGAACAACTAATTCTGTACTTTTCTGATGTGAATCCCCTTTTGATCAACAAATCTCGGTCACGACAAATACCAAACTAATACGGCATGAGAACTCCCTAAAAATACTGATACCAAACTAAAAATTCTGATACCACACAACTCTACAGGGTTCCATTGTAATAAAGGATTGCATTTGATGAGAGACAAGACAGATGAGTACAGAGCAGTAACTCCAGTTTCTCTCTGTTAAAGCTTGTTGTTTGGTAACATACCACCTTTGACTGAATATTCCCTCCCATAGTCACAAAAATCCTTGATATAACTATCTGGTTATGAATATTATTAAAAAACAAATACACTGCAAGTGATTTGTGAAACAAGTCTATAAAAGTCTCTGCCGCAAGCCTTTCAGACACCATTCAGTTTGACATTTAATCCATCCACAAGTACACTCAATAAACCATCATTAGTTACAGATGATATCATTAATTAAAGTTTTATTTCCTGATCACCCACCTCGTCACTGGTGAAGTATTCAAGATTGCACTACGTTGCCAGGGTAATGGACCATCAATTTTCCACCTTTTTATCAACCTAATTTTTGGTGAAGACCCATTGCCTCAAACTAAAAATAAATCTCATTTTCTTTTTTTCCTAACATTCTGCACAATGGAGGCTGAAACAATTAACTTTGTAGATACCAATCATGGATTCATATAATGTTAAGAGCACTGCAATTATTCATTATTTGAAATCCCTGTCTATTTGTGGTAGAGTTCTGTATAGCCCAAGTCAAGCAGAATGCATGGAGCGAACAAGCATGGAACATTCTGTTTTAGCCTTAAATTTATAATACAGTAGAACCCTGTTAACCCTTTACCCAACCTGAAAAGAAGACGACTCTTGCAAAAATAATTCTTAAATAACTAATTTTTTTCATTTTTTGTCTCAAAAACATAGGTTATGACCCCTCATTGGAATGAGCTTGTCGAGCTCATTCCAATGAGGGGTTATAACCTATGTTTTTGAGACAAAAAATGAAAAAAATAATGAAAATTAATTGACGATTTTTGAGAATAGTGCTCGCCGGTTTTGGTCGTTACGTTAGGTAAAGTGTTAACTGAATAGTCACTTTGGAAATGAAAATTATTCAATTAACAGGAGCATTCAATTAACTTGCTTTTGGCCACTTTCATGTATTTTATTTATTTATTTATTGGTGTTTGAAGTCACATATTTCTGCACAATGGCTAATTGTCACAACAGCATGGAGATGAAGTCAAGTTTAGTTGTCAATCGTTTATTACCATGTTGCCCATTTTAGAGGATTTCCACTCCAAGCATTGGTGACTGGATCCGATTTTATTTCTTTATTTACTGGAGTTTAATGACACTTTCAACAGCCAGGGTGATTTCATATTGGACAGTTTTATGGGTGGAGGAAGCTGGAGTATCCAGAGAGAGCCACCAAAGCAACAGTGAGCAACTGTCAGACTTCCCAACATACTAACTTCACAGAAGCAGGGTTGGCATTGTTTGAAGAAAAGTGCACCATTGACATGCAAGGTGCCTTAGTACAAAGTTCCATGCACTGTGCTCTCACATGGGCAATCAGGATTGAGAGCCTTACCCAAGGACACAATGCAGTTGCCCTGGGTAGGGGCAACTGTATTGTGTCTCAATACTGATTGCCCATGTGAGGGCACAGTTCCATGCACTGTGCCCTCACATGGGCAAACAGGATTGAGAGCCTTACCCAAGGACACAATGCAGTTGCCCCGGGTAGGGATCGAACAGTGAACATTTTGGTTTGAAGTACAATGCCATAACCACTGAGCCACCATGCTAATAGATCCTATTTTACCAGTAAAACAGAGCTTGTTTACCAGAGTAAACAAGCATTTCTTCACATACCGGGGTTCACTTTAGAGATAACCTGAGCATTTATTCTATTTTATCTTGTTTGACAGAGCTCACAACTCTGTCAATCAAGATATAATTGATTAAATGCCTGTATTGCAATTGGATGTCATGATGCCAAATAGATCTATAAACAGAAGGGAAACTGGGGATTGGCTGGTAATTTCTCAACATATTACACAATTTTTCATTCAATTAACAGGAGTTTACTCTATAACCTATATACAATTAACAGGTCAAATTTGTACTGAAGGTATGGCAAATGGTTTTGTGTCTGCAAGTTACATTCAATAACCAGGGTTATTCAATTAAAAGACATCCAATAAAGTGGGATCAACTGTACTATATCTCAAGTAATCCACCCAAACATTTGTTTTATTTGTGGTCTTTTGATAAAGAATTTCCATTTTTAACCATTTAAGGGCCAGAGCCATTTTTTGCAGTGATGCATGAATGGTAATGTTTTCTTTGGTGGACAGGAAAGTGGTACATGCACATCAAGTCATGATCTTAGGCAGGCAAGTAATTTTGTGATAATTTTCTTTTTTTAAGAAAAAGAGAAACATCACATTTTTACAAATACATCTATCATTTAAATGTTAAGAATTTAATGGGGAGGATCAAATAAATGAATGCACTACAAGTCTCCAGCATGATAATCTATCATTGACACCATCTGTCTTTAGACTGGAGTTCAAATCTTGATAGGTACAATTTTTGTTCTCACCCAAAAATCAATTTTAAATTCTGCCTTGTGTTATTTATTTATCTAGTTTAGGGTCACTTTTGGTATCTATGGCAACATGGGTATGGAGTCAAGATAAGAGAATCATTGATATCTATACTGTCCATTTCAGAAGACTTTCACCCCAAGCATTGGTTACTGGATCCTATTTTATCAAAAAGCTGAGCTTTTTTATCCTAGTAAACAAGCAGTGATCCACTGGGAAAGCCTTTGTATTTTCGGAGTAAACATGTCAGGTCATATTCTTGATACATGTATACAACTTAAGGATTAAGCCACACAAAGTAGATCTTCTGTTTCTCAGGCCATTATTTGTAAAATTGCATGCGGGCAAGCGGTTTTTTATTTTATTTTTTATTTCTGTAATTATTTCTTTGCCATCAAAAGTTCATGTTCTTGGTTTATGTTTTAGGACTCATAATCAACAGAATAGCATGGGTGGTGGTGTATTTCATCCCTTGAGAGCAAGAAGGCTTTGCACTGCTGAAGCATTGCAAAGCCTTCTTGCACTCAAGGGACAAATTTATCATTTTTTTTAACTTGGGTAAAATATCACACATAAACCATTTAATTATTATTTTTTTAAAGTTTACATTGGTTATAAAAAGAAAGCATGCGGCAGCCAAAAGGACCATGCAGGAGGGCCTGAGAAACAGATTATTATTTTGTTTAGGCCTTATGTGTCCTTCATGTTTTTGGTTTCTTATAGTTTTTGAAATTGAGTCATCTATGCTGTGCCCTTGGCAAGACACCTAATCCTGATTGACCATAATAGGGTTCAGTGGCACTTTACACCGAGGCAGGTTGATAGTGCATATAATTATTTTCAGTCTCTGTTAACTCTGGTGGTGCCGGGTTAGTGCGATGGAATGTCTGAAGTTGTTCATGACTGATTGATGGTTCTCTCTGAGTACTTCATCTTCCTCCACCCACAAAAAACTGTCTGATAAAGTATGAGGCTAGATGTTGAAAGTGTCATTAATCCTTTACCTAACATACTGGCCAAAACTGGCCTGAAAATTAACCAGATTAAAAAACCTACCACAGCCTAAAATATTTTGGAAGTTTCTCAATAGAACCATACAAATATACATATCATTAGAACCAGCTCGGCAAGCTGGTTCTAATGATATCCATATCTGTATGTTTTTATTGAAAAATTTTGTGAAATTTATTTTCGAAAAATGTGAAATTTATTTTTTTTAAAATACTGTGTTAGGAAAAGAAAGAGTTAAACATCAATAAACAATAAACAGTTTCAAAAGTGGGAAATGATGAATGTCTCTCAAATCTAGTGGGACACTACTGATTTCCCTCCAATTTAGTCTTAACTGGCCATCTGAATGGACACCCAAGACTTGGTAATAAATCAATGAAAGTGTTAATGACACTGTAGCTTAACTTGACTGTGTGTTAAGTTGGATGAAAAGGATAATGTTCAATGTTTATGAACGGATTATGAAATATTATGACAAGAATTGTGATAATTGAGAATATGTTCATTTCTGTTCCCTGTATGCTATGTTTTCAGTAAAAATATTTTGAGGTTTATACTGTACTGAAGAATTAAGGGATGAGTTAATGTGGCCCTCACAGTTAATGTATGTCAACCAAAGTTACCCAGTTACAGAAAATTATTCCAAAATGAGTCAACCTGTCAAGTTACAATAAAATCCCTTCATAAATATGCCCTGTAGACTGTGCTAAAGCTTTTTGGGCTTTGGGCCTGTGTAGCCATCATGGTTGACCCATCACAACCAAAAGGAAATGTCCTCATCTAGACATTATACTGAATGATCCTTCAAAATTACATTGAAATCCATTCATAGATATGTGCTAAAGGTTTTGGGGTTTTGGACTCGGCCAGCCATCACTGCTGAATGATCGCAACCAAAATGAGAAGTTCTCATCTAGACATTATCTGGAGTCTTCCTACCAAGTTACAATGAAATCCCTTCCCAAACATAGCCTATAGACTGTGCTAAAGGATTTTGGATGTTGGGCTTGTGTAACCATTACAGTTGACCCATCACAACCAAAAGGGTATGTCCTCGTCTGTACTGAGTCATCCTACAAACTTACAAAGATATTCCTTCATAAATACGACCTGTAGACTGTGCTAAAGGTTTTGGGGTTTTGGGCTCGGGCAGCCATACCAGCTGAATGATGCCCCAAAAGAGGGCATCCTCATCTAGACATTATCTGGAGTCATTCTACCAAGCTACAAGGATATCCCTCCATAAATACGACCTCTGGACTGTGCTAAAGGTTTTTGGGTTTTGGGCTCAGGCAGCCATCATGGTTCACAGATCACAACCAAAAGAGGACATTCTCATCTAAACATTATACAGAGTCATCCTACCTAGTTACAATGAAATCCCTTCATAAATATGACCTGTAAACTGTACTGAAGATTTTGGGGTTTTGGGCTCGGGCAGCCATCACGACTGACCGATTGAGACCAAAAGGGCACAGTCTCATCTTGACATCATACAGAGTCATCCTACCAAGTTATAATGAAATCCCTCCATACTAAATACAACATTTAGACTGTGCTAAAAGTTTTTGGGTTTTGGGCTTGAGCAGCCGTCACGGGTGACAGATCATGACCAAATGAGGATATTCTCATCTAAACATTATACAGAGTCATCCTACCAAGTTACAATGAAATCCCTTCATAAATATGACCTGTAGATTGTGCTAAAGGTTTTGGGCTCATGCAGTCATCATGGTTCACCGATTGCAACCAAAAGGGGGTGTTCTCATCTAGACATGACCTCAAACCTGCATATGAAATTTCATGATGATTGGACAAGAACTACAGGGTGTAGCCTGTGCTAAAGAAAGATGTAAACAGATTCACAGACTAACAGACTCACAGACTTCTGCACGCGTGATGGCAATAGCTTATCTTGACTTTGACAAGTTAAGCTAAAAATGGACAAGGTTTGCTTGTTTATTTCTATAACCCTTTACCTGTATGAAATTCTTTTTGTTTTTAACTTCTGTGGCTCTCTCTACCCACCCCCCACTCCCCCCCCCCCCCCCCCCCCCACACACCACCAATTTTTTCAGGCATGAGAAATTGAGAGGAGCCCAAAATGGATATCCTCCAACAGAGAGCCCAAATTTTGACTCACTGAATTCTTTTGAAAATACTTGAATCTGAATCCCTAAAGTAAGTTCCATATCAGAAATATAAGTATTATTGTGAATGGCTTATGAGAAGATGATTTTTAAAGCATTTTACACTTATGAGGCAATAACCCCACACCAAGGGGGCATAGTAACTTTTGGAGGAAAAAAAATAGAAGAGTAAACTTCAACAAGATGCTTTGGACCAAATTAGTATATTGATGAGATCCTGGATGTCCATGTCAGATTGTATGCAGGTGCAGTGGGTGATAGATTCATTATGGTCGATAATGCCCGTCCTCATGTTGCCCATGCTCTCGGGGAGTACCGACTGAGGTCGGGATTGAGCGTATAGACTGGCCAGCAAGATCCCCTGACCTCAATCCAATCAAACATGTCTGGAATGAGTTGCAGTTTGCAATTTCAGCCCGTCCAGTCCAGCCAAGAAGTGTCCAGGACTTTGGTGCCATGCTGGTCCAAGAATGGAACAACATCCCACAAAGGACCACCTGGAACCTGATTGGGAGCATGAGAAGGCGTTGTCAAACTGTAATTAACAGTAATGGAATAAAGCCATACCAGTTCGCTCTGTCAACATTTTAGCATATTGAAAAATTTCCTCTTTTACCAAAAATATCCATTTTCCATGGTTATCGTATTCAAAAGCTAAAAAATAATGTCAAACACAAATAAAACCTTAATTTCTGTACTTAAATCATTAAAGATATAATTGAATAAAAAATATACACACTTTTCATTACAATATTTCAACTAAAAGTTAAAACAGGCAGTTGGGTGTACTTACTTGGAGCTTAGCAAACTTTAAATAAAATGATTTAAACATATTTTGATACACTGCTGCAAGGAAGCGACATTGCTTGAAATATGGGCATTTCAATTTTTTTCTATTTTAAGCTCCTGCAGTTCCCACGGAGATGTGAAAAAGTATTTTTCAGGCATCGAGCCAGTACTTATGACCCAATTATACTACAGGCCAAATTTGGTTCAAATCAGCCCATCAGTTCTTGACATGCAACAGCCAAAATGGGTATGCTCCCACATACAGCCCAAACTTCCATTAAACAAATTTTAATCTTCACCTCCAAAGGTGGCTCCATACCCCAATATCAAGGCATTCTCTCTGGTGGTTCATCAGAAGATTTTTAGGCTTTTTAGACATTAACCAAAGCCCGAAGAGGCAGTAGCTTCATTTGTACAAAGTAACAAGAGGGGTGTGTCCATCCCCATTAACTCACCAACGCATGACATGCAATAAATCTAGGGTTATTACAAAATGGTAAAAAATGTTTGGTTTCGTACATGCATAGCAAAACAGGTCAGAAATTTTCTAAGTCCACAGTGACAAAAAAGTCTAACATTGCATTTAAAAAGTCCAAAATCTGTCCTGCCAAGGGTTAATGTCATCTTATATTGATGCATTTAACATATATATGAAATATGAAAGCCATAGCATACTGGCGGTAGCCTCCACTCATGTACAGCAAAACAGGTCAGAAATTCACACTGACAAAAAAGTCTAACATTGCATTAAAAAAGTCAAAAATCTCTGAAAAATGTCCAGCCAAGGGTTAATTTCAACTTACATTGATACATTTAACACATACATGAAATATAAAAGCCACAGTATACACTGTCAAAAAGTCTAACATTGCAAAAACACTAAAAAAATCAATGAAATATCACTGGGTAAGGGTCTGTGGGTAATTGTAAGCCATAGAAACACAGTATGAGGTGCATAGCAACAGGGCTGAAAGTCAAAGTGGACTGGTACAATAGCTTTAACACAAGGGTTGATGCCGACATGCCTCGGGTCATGACATAAGCTCACAGAACTTCGTTGGTGAGCTAAAAAGGGTCTACACCTAAGATGGTCTGTGCCATACATGTTTGAATTTGGCCCAGTGGATTTGAAGAAAACAAGTTTCAAAAGTCAATGGATGTTAGGCGATATACAATGGACTACGTACTGCGAACACCAAGTGATGGTAATAGCTCCCAATGACTTTCTGTCAGATGAGCTAATAAAAACACAACACAAGTATAAAATCAAGTTTATCCAATCGTTTTTACTTATGCTGCCCACCTGAGAGAACACTTACCCAAGGCATTTGTCACAGAGTCTTACAAGCAAAACAGAACTTGTTTAACCCTTTACCTAACATGAAAAGCAGACAACATTTGCAAACAAAATTCTTGAATAACCAAATTTTTCCATTTTTTATCTCAAAAACAGGTTATGACCCCTCATTGGAACGGGCTCGATGAGCTCATTCCAAAGAGGGTCATAACCTATGTTTCTGAGTTTTTGCCATTACGTTAGGTAAAGGGTTAACACAGTAATCAAACACTGCTTCAAAACCCAGTGTTCCCCCAGATGGATTGGGGAGTGTGTGTGTGGGAGGTGGGGTGGGGGGGGGGGGGGCACAGACAATGTAATTTGACTTCTGCGTGTAATAATGTGTCATGATTGCAAAAACACAATTGTCAACATCAGCAATAGACCAATGAGGGTCAGGGCAGTAATAAATGAGTACACAATAACAAAAATCAAAAGTATTAACCCTTTACCCAACGCAGACGATATCAAAATTTATTATTTTAAATATCATTTTTTTTAATTTTTCGAAACATTTCAACAAAACCATATCATGTGACCCCTCGTTGGAACGAGCTCGATGAGCTCGTTCCAATGAGGGGTCACATGATATGGTTTTGCTGAAATTTTTGGAAAAATAATATTTTTTCAACTGCTGAATTTGTATATTACGCGGGCAGATACGGGCGATTCGTTGGGTAAAGGGTTAATCTGTTAAAAATTTGTTGAAAAGACAATTCAATACAAAAAATCCATCTAAAGACAGAATTCAAAATTACTTCATCAAAAATGTAGGATTTCTATTCATCCATAATCTGCTTTCTCTACATAAAGACATCATAGATGTGTCAATGAATAGAAATGGAATGGTATTTAAAATATGTTTTTCATCGAGAATAAAAGATATAACTCTTTGATAAAAAAAAAAAATACCCTTTTATTTCTATAAATTTACATAAAAATGGTAAATCATCTGTATTTGGCTGAAACCAAAAATGCATATTTATTTGAGAAAAGCCAGTTTAATCCAACAGATTCACAATATGTTCGACATCATGAACAATCAAGACTAGAAAGAGCCCAAGCTCCATAAGAGAATTTACCCTGGGGACCTAAATTTTTCTTGATGGACCTGTGAAGAAATGTGGATGGTTACCCAGCAGAATTCAATGTGTTTGACTAAAATTGAACAATGTTCAATTATTGACTTTCTCCGAGGCTGATACAAGGAAATATCAATCCGAGAAAAGCAATATTACTTTTCAAGTGTTGATAATTCCTTGTATCCTCAAGGAAAATTAATTATTATAGCTATATTATTATGACAGAAAAAATTGTTTGCAAATTTTTCCTAAGAAAAACAGCATTTTCATATGCAACAAAATAAATTTATTTTCAACATATATATTTTCAAGAAGCAATGTGCTTTAACCTATTACCAAATTTATATAAAATATCATCATCAGCTTCAAAATCTGCTAACACACTGCTAAATTATGAGTCACTTCCAACCTGTCAGTTAGTTGGAAATACCATTTCTATTTTTATTGCAAACAGGTATTTGGAATCATTATATCAACCTACCTCTGCTATTTATAGACAACAATGACAGAGCGGTGAAATATTAAGACCAGCAATACTGGAGTATGTTAATACTTTTGACGATTTTTTTAGCCAATCAAATTACCAGATTTTTTCTGTCATATGATAAAACCAGATATTCACTTGAGAGGGCTTTTATAAACAAGAAGCACCATGGGACCTGAAGCACTCACCTTGAACAGAACATGATATAAACAGAGGCCAGGAATGAGACTACATTAAGCAATCCATCTCCATAGGATACATTGTCAATCCTTGAGACCCTCAGGAGTGACAAAAATAGTCCGAGCATCATCCCTTTTCTTCAGTTGATCACAATGTAAAATGTTGAACTCCCCTATGAAACCCCTTGATACAACCTCTGTGAATTAATCTTAGTTACACACCTCAAGAGGATACTGAATACAAAATTTCTAATTCTTTAGCTACATGGCCAATTCTGGCTCCCATAGGGAGCCCAAATATTAACCCAGGCTCTCAATTCGAACAAAGTTAAATCTGACTTCCCTAGAGATGTTGTATACCAAATATGAAAGCATGAAAGCATTCTGACTGATGGATCTGAAAAAGAAAATTTTTAAAGAAATTTCTTCATATTGCATTAAGTTAAAATTTGGTGGGAAATATTAACCTACAGACCCGATTTGAATAAACTTGAATCTGACCCCTCCCCCCCCCCCCCCCACGCCTCCCCCTCCCTTCCCCCAAATTTGAAAGCATTCTGACTAGTGGATCTGGAGAAGACGATTTTTAAAGAATGTTCCGCATATTGCATTAAGTTATAATTCGGGCTACCATAGGGAGCCCAAACATTAACCCATGGAACCAATTTGAACAAACTTGAATCTGACTCCCCTAGAGATGTTGTAAACCATATATGAAAGGATTCTGACAGGTGATTCTGAAGAAGATTTTTGAAGAAATTCCCTCATACAGGGTTCGTACACTTATTTTGAAAAAAAAATCCAGGATATTCCCAGGACTATTCAAGGATATGATTGAATTTTTCCAGGATCCAACTACTTAATTATCGGCAAAATTCACAGGAACACCCCCCCCCCCTCCCCCCCTCCCCCAGCTAGAAAATAGAGAACATTCTTATGATTAACAACATGTTATTGATTCAAGAATATACAATAATATGGAGCAAGCCCAAATGTGGTGAAGTAGGCAGTCTTTTTTCTCTCCACATGAGAATTTTTGAGCGATTGAACTGTCTGGGAACATCACTTGAAATACCTTCTCTATGTCAGTGTTGGAGTTGTAGGAATAGTGCTTGTCCAAACAATGAAGGGTCCACAAAATTTCGGATTTCAGGACATCCTCTCGAGCAACAAACGAATCACATGTTGATTTTGTTGTCACTGCCAAGGATTTATTTTCGTTACTGTTAGAACAATTGTCTTTCTTCGGTTTGGAAGCAAAATGTGCCATGATAGAAGTATTTTTCTTTGACCGTCTTTCCATGTTGGCAATGTGTTTTTTACCCTCAGAGTGAGACTCCAAAGCTGATTTCCCCATGTTGGAAATGTCGAAAGATTTATCACAAACGTGGCATCTCGCCTTCTTATTGTCAACATCAGGTGACAACCACTCACTATAAAGCGGTAATGCCATCCATCCCGTGTTGAATACACACTTCCCGCGCATAATTGTAGCTATTCAAACAAATTCACGGTCAATGCACACAAAAAATAACTTAGTTTTGCCGAACACAAAGAGAACAAAACAAGCAGGTAAACAGTCGGGGCACGTGTGAAAATGCTCATACTGCGCACTCTCGACCGGACGGAATGGAAATGCGGTGCTACTAAACACTGAACTCCCCCAGACACAACTAAATACATATAAAATTATAGGGAAAATGTGCAATACTTTTAATTTTTTGTTGATTAATTAATATATTAGGGTGCAATAAACTTTGGGACTGAAAGATTCGGCCCTGGGAAGATTCGTCCCAGGGAAAATTCGGCCCTGGGAAGATTCGGCCCCCAGTTGGTGGGAAGATTTGGGAACAGGACGTTTCGACCTAGGGGTGTTTCGACGTCACCTAGGGATGTTTCGATCCTGAGACATTTCGGCCTGGGACGTTTTGGCCCAGGACGCTATTCTGGGACGTTTCGGCCTCCTTTTGTTCGGTGTTTAGTAGCACCGCCACCCACTTTTCTCACCGTTTCTCTCCGCGTTTTCGGCAGTGCGTTTGGCATAGATGTTGTACTTGCGCAATCTTGGAGAGGAGGGTGAAGGCGGTTGGTGATAATTCCAGGACTTTTCCAGGACAAAACATAAACCCCCCCCCATTTTTCCAGGATTTCCAGGTCTGGAAAAATATTTTTCGTTTTCCAGTACTTTTCCAGGATTTCCAGGATCCGTACAAACCCTGCTCATATTGTTATAAGTTAAATTTCTGGTTCCTAGATAGAGCCCAAATATTATCCCAGGCACTCAAATTGAACAAACTTGAATCTGACCTCCCTAGAGATGTTGTATACCAAATGTGAAAGCATTCCGACTGATGGAACTGAAGAAGAATTTTTTTTTAATATTATCCCCCATATTGAACCAAGTTAAAATCTGGACTTCCATAGAAAGCCCAAATATTAACCTATGGACTTGGTTTGAACAATCTTGAATCTGACCCTCATAACAATGATGTATACCAAACATTAAAAGATTCTGACTGGTGGTTCTGAAGAAGACGATTTTTGAAGAATATTCCCCATATTGCTCCAAGTTAAAAATTTGGGCTCCTGTATTGAGCCCAAATATGAGCCAATGGGCTTCATATTAACAAAGTTGTATAAATTTATTTATTTGTATGGATGCTGTATTCTGAATATCAAAAGATTCTGCCCATTGGTTCTGGAGAAAAGATTTATTTTATTTTTGCAAATATGTTGACATTTTTTCGATGCCCTCTACAGAACACCCTAACATAACCGATGGCAATTTCTTTTTACAGTTCAACTCTACTGGTCCTAAGGATGCTTTAAACCAAAATAACAGTTCTCTGTTCCGTGTGGTTTGGTAGTATAGGCGTTTGAAAATATTTCTATTTTTGGCTCCTGGGGTTCCCATGGGGATGCAAGATTTTTTTTTTTTTGCACGAGTCAAGTACTTATGACCCAATAATACCATATACAAATTTGGTTCAAATCGGATCATCAGTTCAGAAAACAGAAATTTTGGGAGGGCTAAAAATCTGACCCCTGCCATTGCAAAGCCAAATATTGCTTCTCAAACTTCGTTTGAACAAACTTGAATCTACACCTCAAATGGAAGCTCCATCAAATATCAAGTCATTGTATCCACTGGTTCATGAGAAGATTTTAAAAATATTTTGGAGCATTTTCCCCCATCCCCATCTTATGGGGCTGGGCATATTGAGTTGAACAAAAATGCAATTTGGGACCATTACTCACACAAACTTTCACTTTAAACGGCCCAGTGGTTTTGGAGAAGACCAAAACATGGTGCTGACGGAGTTTTTCTCCAAAGTAAAGGTATCATAACATAAAGGCACCATACTCAGTGGATATATTTTATATTATCTTGGAAGAAAAATTGTTTTGTCTGTATTGATTTGGTTTGTTACAATTTATGGAAGAATACCTGCTGGCACTCTCCCATGTAACAAAGGCACTCTCCCATAAAGTGTAACAAGGCCAAGACATATGAACCAATTTTGATGACCAAAAATAATCTAGCACTCTACCAGTTAAACCAAACAAAAGTTTGAGTACAATCCCAACCTGTGCCATCTGCATTGTATCCTTGGGCAAGACACTTAATCCTGATTGGGGGCACAGTGGCGTTGTGGTAACCAGTTCTCACCAAATCACCGAAGTTAAGCAATGTCGAGCCTGGTTAGTCCTTGGATGGGTGACTGTCTGAGCGATCGATTCGGACTCCCGCATTGTGTCCTTGGGCAAGGCACTTCACCCTGATTGTCCACATTTGGGCACAATGATGCCGTGTATTAAGGCGTACTGCATGTCAATGGTATGCATGTCTTCAACCAATCTAACCCTGCCTGTGCTGCAGTGCAGAGTTAGATGTTGAGGAGCTGGGAGCTGCCCGTCGTTGCTCGATGGTTCTCTCCGGGTACTCTGGCTTCCTCCACCCATAAAACTGTTAAGGTGCCGTTAAACTTAAAAAAAACAAAAAACAAGCTTAGTCCTGACTACCCACAAGGGAGTATGCTAACACTGTGTACTAAGGCATACTGCATGTTGATGGTGTAATTGCCTTCAACCACTGCTGACTCTACTTGTGTCAGGTTTATAAGTTCGAGTCTGACAGGTGCTCGCTACAGCTCTGTGGTTCCCTCAGAGTACTCCAGCTTCTTCACCCATAGATCTGTCTGACTGTTGAAAGTGTTGTTAAACCTCAAGAAACAACATACAAACAACAACTGCTTGTTACTTGGGAACAGAATCTATATACTAGAATGTTGAACTGTGTTAATGCAGTCAGGACCAAGATGGAAATATTTTGTATTTGTCATGTCAGACAATAAGGAAAAATGCAAACTGGTATTTGAGTACATTTTTTATATAAAACTCTCAGGCCTGATAATCAAGATTTGCAAAACTAACATTCTGCATATTTTTCACTGTCTGAATCCTCAAATACGAATGATTTCTACGCATCTCTCATGAGAGAGCAGTTAATGTTAATCAGTGGCAGAAATCAAAATTGATAAAATCAAGTAATCATTATGACACATTTTAATTGATTAACCCATTACCTAATGCATCGACTACATCTGTCTACCTAAATTATAAATTTATTTATTTATTGGTGTTTAACCCTCTGCGCACTGATGTCAAAATTCCAAAATTTTGAGCAGCAAATGTTTCCCATTGACAACTAGGAATTTAAGCAATTCAGTCTTGTTTGACAGAGCTCAATGAGCTCTGTCAAACAAGACTGAATTGCTTAAATTCCTAGATGTATTATGGGGAAACTTGAAGGTTGAAATTTTGGTCTTCTGACCTCAGAGTGCAGAGGGTTAAGGTCACATACTTATTCACAATGGATAATGGTGACTATGACAGTTTTATGGGTGGAGGAAACCTATTAGCTCCTCAGCATTCTAACTGTTCAAGCTCTCTCAAGCAGGGTTACAGAGGCTGAAGACATGTGCAGCATCGACGTGAAGTACGCCTTAGTACACGGCGTCATCATGCCCCCATGTAGGCAACCGGGATAAAGTGCCTTGCCCAAGGGCACAACGCTGGTCGTCCCGGACAGGAATCGAACTTGGGACCTCTAACATAGAAATCCAACAGTCTACCACTGAGCCACTGCACACCCCAATTTATAAATTGAGCTGTCAAAAAAAAATATTAACCCTTTAAACACTGGTGGTATCTTCCATACCAGGTAAATGGCAGAAATTGGAAGAGTCCATATCCATTATTTGGGGTTGCAGCAATTAATATTTTCAATGTGCAGCCTTCATGCTGCACGCTGAAAATATTAATTATTCTACCACACATGTTCACTTAGTAGACATCCTACTTCATGAAGTTATGACGTATTGTGTTCCTGGACCGGAGAAGCAACCTCTCGTGTTGAAAGAGTTGAAAAAAAAAAAAATTCATTAAAACTACATCATGTGAATCCTCATTGGAACAAGCACATCAAGCTCATTCCAATAAGAGGGTCACATGTGGTTTTGTGGAAATGTTTTCAAAAATTTGAAAAGAATTTTCAAATTTTTATAAAGTGTGTGTTGGGTAAAGAAAGGGTTAATGATTTCAACATTGTAGGTTATCATGTTTGAATAGACAAAACCAAAAGAAGAAAATTTTAAAAACTTTTCAGGTCATGTCAGGTTAGCTGACATCACCAAAACTATTTTTCCACTTCATTCAATCAGACCTGATGAGTGCAATAGCCTCTCCCAGCAAAGTGGACTATGAGGCAATGGGATCAGCTCACACAGTATTGTCACAAAACTGGTCTCTTTCTCGAACATATTGCCATCCATTTGTGACACACTTAACCCTTTACCTAATGAATCAGACACATCCATCTGCATAATTTCCAAATTCGGAAATTGAAAAAAAAATCAAGAAAACAATATCATGCAACCCTGAATGGAACAAGCTCGACGAGTCACATGATAGGAGACATATGATGATGGGTCACGTGTTTTTGTTGATATCATCTGCTTTTGGTAAAGGGTTAATTACACCAGTGGAGTGATATTTCCATAAAGAAAATACTGAGAAATCAAGCAGCAAAAAAAAAAAGAAAGAAAATAAAAGCATCTGAGATCCATTGTTCTCATATTTCTTTTTCATCTAGTGAGAATCTAGTTTGTTTGTTTATTGGGGTTTCAACCACCAGGGACACATTGTGTCCAAGAGTTTTCAGGGTGGAGGAAACCTAAGTATGCAGAGAGAATCACTGAGCAGTGATCAGTAACTGTCAGATGCTTCAACATACTAATCTGGCACAAGTTGAGTTAGCAGCCGTTCAAGGCAAGTGCACAATTGATGTGTATCTTGCTCGAGGTCACAGTGCAGAAAGTGCAAGTCTGGATCGAATCATCAACCATTCGGTTTAAAGTTCTATGCTCTAACAAATGAGCCACCATGCTCCTGTAAATTCTAGTGTGTTCTGGAAAGGAGAGCAGTGAGAGAATTTTGATGAGATCGCAAAGGGGTCATGATATGGGCCTAATACTTTATCTCCTTTTGTGATCACTGCACTGTGTAGAAAAACTCCTATAGGCATTGACACAAACTCACATTTATTTATTTATTTATTGGTGTTTAAGGTCACATATATTTGCACAATGGCAAATCATGACCACAACATGAATATCAACTCAAGACCAGGGGTGAGCGTGAATAAGCCATGTTGCCCATTTTAGGGAGGGTTTGCACCTCCCAAGCTTTGGTGACTGGGTCCTATTTTACCAGTAAAACAGAGCCTGTTTACTGCAGTGAACAGGCACTGCTTCACTTCCCAGGGTCCCTGCAGGGAGACACAAACTCACAGGCCACCAGTCTAAAAAATTTGACTCTGTTATAGCTTGGAACTAGTCTAGCGCTCAAATACAGTACATGGAGAGTGTATTATCAATAAATCACCTGTGGAGTGATGATTTCTTTCAAGTAACCAAATGCTAATTTGTTGCAAAGCGTAATTAGCATAAGCAAGAGTTTCAGCCAATGGACCTCTGTGTTAGTCCCAGAGGTCTATTGGTTGAAACTTTGCTTGTGCTTCTTGTGTTTCTGTACAAAATTTGAGAGTAGTACCTTGGGTGATACCTCCACTTCATGGATGATTTGGTGACAATCCACCCACCACATACTGTAGGTCTATGTTTAGATTCATTCATCTGGAGTATTTCATTTGGTTGGAAAGTGAACCTATGGTTCGCTTTTCCAACCAATTGATATATTCCAGACGATTGAATCACAAAAATGTCATAAAGGTTCATTTTCTGTGAATCAAAGCTAGAAATGGTGCTCAAACAAGACTTGATTTGATCAAAAATTTTATGACATTACTATCAAAAATGAAGTGGAAATGAAGACTCGCAAAGCCCTAGTTTTATGATTACACTCTGTATAGTTCCACAAATTGAAATCATAACTGGATATTTTCAAGGGGAATTTATTAGTTATTGATTTGAAGATCTATAACTGGGCAGGAAAGAATACCTGTATATCTCTGTAACAGATCACATTACATCAATGGCCATCTGCAGGTAAATTTACACAATAACTGGGTAAACGAACAGCACATAACAGTTTGAATTCCAATCAGAATTAGACTGTAGAGCTTGGCATTGCAGCCATATGATCTCAAGCAGCATTGTTATTGAATGTCACCTGGCCACACAAAGCAGATCTTCTGCTTCTTAGGATAATGTTTATAAAAATACATGCAAGTGGGTAGTTTTTTATTTTATTCTTAACTTTTATTTTATTACTTCTTTACCCTTAGAGGTTCATATACTTGGTTTGTTTTATGTTTTAGGCCTCATAATCTACAGAATAACATGGACAGAGGTGCATTTATCCATTTAATTAACTGGGTAATTTATTTGACAAAAACCAATTAATTTTTACATTGACAATAAAAAAAAAGAGAATACGGCAGCCAAAATGACCATGCAGAAGGGCCTGAGAAACAGATTTTTGTCTTTTTAGGCCTTATTTTTAGACCCCCCCCCCCCCCCCCCCACACACACACACACTAAAAGCTCAGCATTAGTACCAAAAGGAGTCAATCAGTCCCTTCTTCATAACACCCATGGTGTCATTGACATAAAGCATGACTGTTCCAAAAGTAGGCAAACTTCTGAAAGGAAAACTGCTAAAGAATTCGATGAGACAGAGGCAGCTGACAAGGCTTTATTGAATCTCATAACAATCATGTTTGACATTTACTGTTAAATTGAATAAAAAAAAATATTTCTGTCATAAATCTTATTTTCTCCATTTGCCTTTCAGAATTCAGTTATATCATAACTAAAAAGCAGTGATTTATGTACAACATCCCCAAATTAAATTGCTTTTTTCAGAACAAAACATTCATTTTAATCAAATAACCCTTGCATAGAAGATAATGACTTCTCAAAATAATTCATTTCTTCACAATCTCTGTTGGAATTCTACATGCATTTTGTTCAATAAATGTCTCTCTCAGTTGTGATGCCGTGACATAAATACATTAGACTGTGTTGGAAAGTCTGGAAAAACTGAACAAAACTCTTTGATTATCTTGGTGGGTCATGGAGGTCATATGTCTGTTAGACACAAGACAGTGCCAATAAGGTTCCACAAGGTAGATCTGTTTCTCAGGTCATTTTTTTTTAAATTGCATGCAGGCGGGAGGTTTTTTATTTCATTTTTTATTTTTGTATTTATTTCTTTGCCATCAAAAGTTCATGTTCTTGGTTTGTTTTATGTTGTAGGCCTCATAATCTACAGAATAGCATGGGTGGTGGTGTATTTTATCCCTTGAGTGCAAGAAGGCTTTGCAATGCAAAGCATTGCAAAGTCTTGTTGCACTCAAGGGACAAATTATCATTTTTTTTAAATGGGGTAAAATATCAGACATAAACCATTTAATTTTTATTTTTTAAGTTTGGATTGGTTATAAAAAGCATGCAGCAACCAAAAGGGCCATGCAGGAGGGCCTGAGAAACAGATTTTTAACTTTTGAAGGCCTGAGAGACCTTCCTCTGATAATAATATAAATCACACAAAAAAGACAAGGCAAAACTTTGAATAATCGGAAACAGGGAGTAAAATGCAGATGTAACATACAGCAAAGCAGGTATTTTTCATCTGACAGACAGCACTACTAATTTATCAGATATGATTCTCTTTCTCGGAATTGCCCATAATCAAGATCGGCTGATATGACTTCAAACTTGGCTGATACCATGCTGATCTTGGCTGATATAAACAAAGCTAGAGTTGTCCCCCTTGATGCACTACTATACACAAAGTCATTCACCATTATTCGTCAAATGCAATCATAAAAATTGGCATTACCAGGCAAAAGGGAATAGTTTTTGTGTGGTGAAGAATTACATGGTTGAGTGCTAAATTATTTTTCAAAGGGGATTTGAATCATGAGTATTTTTTTCAAAGATACCATGCAACCAAGAAGGGAAGCATTACTTTAGTATGATTTTGTTCACAAACAATAGTTTTGTTACAACTTATTGGAGAGTGCCTTTTGGCACTCTCCAATAATTTGTAACAAAACAATTTTAGATAAACATTTATTTTCTACTGCAAAGAAAACAACAAGCCTATGCAAAAAGTGTAAAGCCACTAAAGTGGCTTTCAGCACTTTTCAATGGAGTCATGATAGTGGCTTCTAGCACTCAACCAGATAATGATGGCAATAAGTAAGGATTAGGTGGATGAAGAGAAAAAAGAGGAGTGTTGTATACAAAATTAAACGCAAACTAAGATTCAAGAGTCATAAGCAGTTATTCGTCGAACTGAGAGAAGAGAAAGCTCAGCTATCCGAACTCTGTGGCTTCGCTACTGAGGAAGCGGAGAATTTCAGATAGTTGAACTAGGAGAAGAGGAAACTTCAGACTTTATGAAAAGAGTGAGAAACAATAACACTGTCAGAAAACTAACAGATCTGAGAACATTTTGTAATTAATTGTTTGGGTTTAATAAATTAAGAGGTTATTAATTGGTTAGTTTCATATCGGCCAAGATATCAACCCTCGGTAACTTTACCTCAGCCTTCGGACTTATCATGATAACCTCACATCAGCTGTTATGAGGCTGATATGAAATTACCCTGGGCTGATATGAAACTAACCAAGTAACAACCTCTAATTACCAAAATCAAAATCCTTCTTTCACCCTTTGACCCCCAAATGACCTTTTTTCGGTCCTCGAACATGATACAGCATAATTTCATTAAGTAAGATGGCTGCTAAGTGAATGTGTGTAGTAGACCAATAAATATTTTCAATATGTAGCCCCAAGGCTGCACGTTGAAAAAATTAATTGGTCTACCCCCAGATAATGAATATGGACTCTTCTAATTGCTGCTATTGAACCGACATGGAAGATACCACCAGGGTTCAAAGGGTTAAAGGAATGGAGATTTTTTGCACTTGCAAAGTAGCTATTCAGTTAACAAGATTTCACTGTATAACCTAGGTACTGTCAAAAGATATCACTGAATTCCTAAACATTTTGTTTCCATACTTCTAAAGGCACCGTTTAATAAACTATAGCAAATTAGATGAGAAATACAACCTATGATCTCATAATAAAAGAAAATAACTCCTGCACTATTGGAATTTGTCTTTTATCAGAATGAAAGGTTTCAGTGCAACACATCTATCATTTCTTGAGAACAGTTGTGTTCCAATCGAAAAGAAGAAAATGATGAAACAGCACAATTATCAACAAGAAAATAGCATCGCAAAGCGAAGCAAATTCCCCCATCTACGATGAACTATGACATAAGCAAAGTGTAATGAACTACACATGACTGAAATCTGATAATTACTGTTCAGTTCAGGCCTAAAAAAGTTAAAAATCTGTTTTTCAGGCCCTTCCTCATGGTCATTTTGGCAGCCGCATGCTCTCTTTTCTTAATAACCAGTGCAAACTTCAAAATATAAAAATTAAATGGTTCATGTCTGATATTTTCCCTGTGTTAATAAAACTGATAAACTTGTCCCTTGAGTTCAACAAGGCTTTGCAATGCTGAAGCATTGCAAAGCCTTCTTGCACTCAAGGGACGAAATACACCACCACCCATGCTATTCTGTAGATCCTGAGGCATAACACAAACTAAGAATATGAACTTTTGATAGCAAAGAACCCTACGGGGCCTCTTGAACAGAACACAATTTAAACAGAGTCCAAGAATGAGTCTACATTAAGCAAGCCATCTCCAAAGGCCACACTGTCAATCCTTGAGTCCCTGAGGAGTGACAAAAATAATCTGGGCATCATGCCTTTTCTTCAGTTGATCATAAAGTAAAATGTAGAGCTCCCCTATGAAGGCCCTTGATACAACCTATGTGGATTAATCTCAGATACTGAATACAAAATTTTTAATTCTTCAGCAAAATGGTCAATTCCGGCTCCCATAGAGAGCCCAAATATTAACCAAGGCTCTTGATTTGAACAAAGATGAATCTGACTTCCTTAGAGATGTTGTGTACCGAATATGAAAGCATTCTATCTGTTGGATCTGAAGAAGAGAAATTGTAAAGAAATTTCTTCGAATTGCACTAAGTTCAAATTTGGGTTACCATAGCAAGCCCAAATATTAACCTATGGATCCGATTTGAACAAACTTGAATCTGACCCCCCTAGAGATGTTGTAAATGTGAAAGCATTCTGACGAGTGGATCTGAAGAAGATTTTTGAAGAAATTCCCTCATATTGTACTAAGTTAAATTTCATGTTCCCATATGGAGCCCAAATATTACCCTAGGCACTTGAATTGAACAGCCTGGAATCTGACCCCCCTAGAGATGTTGTATACCAAATATGAAAGCATTCCGACTGGTGGATCTGAAGAAGAAGATTTTTAAAGAAATTTCCTCATATTGCACCAAGTAAAAATTTGGGCTACCATAGTGAGCCCAAATATATACCTAGGAATCTGATTTGAACAAACTTGAATCTGACCCCCTTAAAGATGCTGCATACCAAATATCAAAGCATTCTGACTGGTGGATCTGAAGAAGAAGATTTTTTTAAATTACCCTCCATATTGAACAAAGATAAAATTTGGGCTTCCGTAGGAAGCCCAAATATTAACCTAGGGACTTGGTTTGAACAATCTTGAATCTGACCCTCATAACAATGATGTATACCAAACATTAAAAGATTCTGACTGGTGGTTCTGAAGAAGAAGATTATTCCCCATATTACCCTATGTTAAAACTTCGGGCTCCTGTAGAGAGCCCAAATATGAACCAATGAGCTTTATTTCAACAAACTTTTATCTGACAAACCCCCCCCCCCCCCCCCCCCCCCCCCACTATGAATGCTGTATACCAAATATCAAAAGATTCTGATGATTGGTTCTGGAGAAAAGATTTTTTTAAATTTTTGCAAATATGCTGACTCAGCATTTTTTCGATGTCCATTAAAGAACACCCTAACATGACCAATGGCAATTTTTTTTTTACCATTCAATTCTACTGGTCAAAGGATACTTCATACCAAATAACAGCTCTCTGTTCCATGTGGTTTGGGAAATATAGGCGTTTGAAAATATTTCTATTTTTAGCTCCCAGGGTTCCCATGGGGATGCGGGAATTTTTTTTTGCATGGGTCAAGTACTTATGACCCAGTAATACCACAAACCAAATTTGGTTCATACTGGACCATTAGTTCAAAAAATAGAAATTTTGGGCGGGGCCAAAAATCTTACCCCTCCTATTACAAAGCCAAATATTACTTCACGAACTTCGTTTGAACAAACTTGATTCTACACCTCAAAAGGTAGCTCCATAGCAAATATCAAGTCATTGTACACACCGGTTCTTGAAAAGAAGATTTTAAAAATATTTTGGAGCATTTTCCCCCACTCCCTCCCTATGGGGCTGGGCATGTTGAGTTGAACAAAAATGAAATGCCCCTTTTGGGATCATCACTCACACAAACTTTCACTTGAACTGACCTAGTGGCTTTGGAGGAGAAGACCAAAACATGGTGTTGACAGATGACGGACGGAGAGCGATGAGATTAGCTCAGCTTGACTTTGTCAAGATGAGTTAAAAATAATTAACAGCTTTGCCATGAGCGCATGATATGCCCATTATTAATTACAAGAGGGAAGCACACAATATGAGAATACATGTGTACTTGTCAGGTTTGTTTTTATATTCTTGTACAATAATCATAACCAACAACATACTGTGTTCATTAATTTGGAAATAAATTATTTGAATTTCATGTATATATCTTATGTCTATAGAGATCATAACCTCAAGAAAAAATTGTTCGACATGTGGAAAATTGCCTATATTTTGACAAATAAAGTCCCATAACTCTGGAATGACAAATCGGACAGCGACACAAATCGAAAGGGAGCTTCTTTCCATCAACATATACTTTTCAACAAAAAATCACAAAAATTACTTGAAGCGTTTTCGAGTTATTGTACAATGTGTGGACAGACAGACGGACAGTAGTATACCATAATACAACCGTTTTTTCAAAACAGCATATAAAAAGAAAATGAAAAACTGCCCGCCTACATGCAATTTTACAAAAAAATGGCTTGAGAAACAGATCTACTTTGTGGAGGTCTTATCACATAATCATTAAAATTTGCAATAAAAAGGGCAATAATGCTCAATTTTCAACACATCACCACGGTTTTCAAATTTATTCCAAGAGAATATCAGTATAAAGCAGCATGCCAAATGTTAGTAAAAACTGATGCTTACTTTTCAAGTTATCACAGACACATCAAAAATAAAGAAATGTTAAAAGGAATACCCAAAGGGCTATAACTCTTCCAATTTTTAATAATTCATCGTGATTTTCAATCCTCTCCTAGACAATGTTAATCGGAAGCAACAAATAATGAAAGTGTCAATGACACTGTAGCTCAACTTGTCAAGACAAAGACATGCACATGTATAGTATGTGACACAGCAATGACAAACATCTAGGTAATGACCTGATAACAAAGGTACATATAAAGTATTGTAATGGTCTGTACATAAATACTGACCGTTGCCTGTAACAAATGTATAGGTAAAGTATTGTAAAGGTGGGTGACAGTCAGATGCTAAACTAGAAAAGAAAACTTTGAGTCCCAGAGTGGGTCTGACTGAACCCCAAAATATTTGTTCTCATAGCACAGTGATAACAAAGGCACCCCAAAACACACTTGTTCCTGTCCCAAGGTGAAAACAAAGGTACCCAATAAGTTTTGTGAAGATCAATTCATAAATACGAGCTGTATAGAACTTGTGACAAAAAACTGATTGGACCTAATTTTGGTACAAAATGGCCACTGGCAGCCATCTTGAATTTTGGACTGTACCCAGAAACACTCATTCTCGTCCCAAGGTGATAACAAAGGTACCCAAGAAGTTTTGTGAAGATCGGTTCATAAATACAGCCTCTACCCTGAGCCGTATTGACATGTGTGCTCACATTGTGCAAGTAGCACTGAATAAGTCAAAGTTCATCTAATTTGCATAATTTCTGCACGAAAAAAAACCCTTAGAATATGTGATGTATTCCATGTTACTAAACATTCATACAAAAATTTATTCAAATCAGAACTTTCATACAGAAGTTCTGTACAAAAGACTGATTGCACTAATTTTGGTACAAAATGGCTGCTGGTGGCCATCTTGAATTTCGGACCACACCCAAAAACACTCGCTCTCATCCCACGGTGATAACAAAGGTACCCAACAACAGGGCTTATATTTCGACGAGAATCTGAGAATCAATTCGCACAAACATTCGCGCAATAAAACCGACGAGAATCCATGTAGATTCTCGCTGCACCTCTGCTAGGATTTGCGTGAAAAGAATTGAGTCAACTTAACCCTTTATCTAACACAACAAATTAATTAATAGAAGGCTAACATGACCCGAAATATCCTGACACTTTGTCAATAAAATTGCACAAATATGGCTGTCATTGGAACCAGCTCATTGAGCCGGTTCCAATGATAGCCATATTTGTAAGATTTTATTGCTAAATATTGTTCATTTAAATATTTTATCATTTATTTATTATTCATTGTTTAAAAATTATCAAATTTAGTTTTAAAAATTAAAAAGGTGTGTTGGGTAAAAGGTTAACATGTGTTATCAGTGTACAACAGTGGTTGAACCATGGTGGCGTCCTGGAATCCTGGGACACTCATAGTTGATATGGATTCTCGCAACCATTTTCACGAGAATCCAAATGGATTCTCACAAATTTAGACGAAATATAAGCCCTGCAACAAGGTTCGTAAAGATTGGTTCATAAATATGGCCTCTAGTCTGAGCTGTATAGAAGTTGTGTACAAAAAACTGATTAGACCTAATTTCGGTACAAAATGGCCACTGGCAGCCATCTTGAATTTTAGACCGCACCCAGAAACACTCGTTCTCGTCCCAAGGTGATAACAAAGGTACCCAAGACATTTCGTGAAGATCAGTTCATAAATACAGACTCAAGTCTGAGCCGTATTGACATGTGTACTTAATGTGTGTAAGTCGCACTGAAATATCAAAGTTCATCTAATTTGCATAATTTCTGCACGAGAAAAAAACCCGTATTATATGTGATGTATCCCATGGTACTAAACATTCACACAAAAAATTATTAAAATCAGCGCTTTCATATGGAAGTTCTGTGCAAAAATCTGATTGCACCTAATTTTGTACAAAATGGCTGCCATCGGCCATCTTGAATTTCGGACCGGACCCAAAAACACTCGTTCTCGTCCCATGGTGATACCAAAGGTACCCAAGAAGTTTCGTAAAGATCGGTTCATAAATACGGCCTCTAGCCCGAGCCGTATTGGCATTTGCACTTACAGTGCTGAAATTAACACCAAAAAACATCAAAATTAGTCTAATTTGCACAATTTAAGCACGAGAAAAAAACCTGTATTATATGTGATGTACCCCATGGTACTAAACATTCATACAAAAAATTATTCAAATCAGAGCTTTCATATGGAAGTTCTGTACAAAAAACAGATTTCTGCATCATCGGTACAAAATGGCGGCTGGCAGCTATCTTGAATTTTGGACCGCACCCAAAAACACTCGTTCTCGTCCCACAGTCATAACAAAGTTACCCAAGAAGTTTCGTAAAGATCGGTTCATAAATACGACCTCTAGCCCGAGCCATAGCCAATTGTTGACGTACGGACAGATGGACAGACGGACGGACGGACAGACGGACGACGGGCCATGACAATAGCTCAAATTTGACTTCGTCAAAGTTGAGCTAAAAATGTATTGAAATCTGATTTTTACTTTTCAAGGAATCACAAACCATAAAAAATCCAAGAAAATGGAACAAAGGGCAATAACTCGCACAATTTTAAAAGTCAACTTAATTTTTTAATTTGTCCAAGACATTACTGATACAAAGCAGGATATCAATATTTATTGAATTCAGAAGTTTATGCTCACGTTATTGCAAAAACAATGAAATATCGAGGAAACAAAGGGCACTAACTCTCTCAATTTTTTAGAAATTTTCACGGCTTTCAAACTCTTTCAAGATATTGTTAATATAAAGCCGTCTATCAAATTTTATTCCAATTTGAGGTCTATACTTTTCCTTGCATAAATAATGAAATTCCTGGCAACATTCAATAAACAAAGGGAAATAACTCCCTTATTATTCAATGAATGATGGTGGTTATCGAACTTGTCCAAGACATTGTTAATATAAAGTGGTAAAAAAGGCAGTCTATCAAATTTTATTGAAACAAACAAATTGTATAAAAACAAATTTTTTACCTTGACTAAAGTTTCTAAACTTGAAATTCTATGTTGGAGTGAAGAGACCTCTTCTTTGGCAGTTTCACATTCTTGCTGTGCTTCAGTTAGTGTTAGCCTAAGATCACTACATTCTTCATTCACCTGTAAAAAAGATAACAAAGGTGATTTTTGAAAATTAATGCTAATCCTATCTGCAAAAGATATCACTATTCAAAACCAGCACCAAGTGTTTGTCTGTGTATGGAGTCATATGACTGAAAGAGAGACTGAAAATGATCAGGAATAAATGAAAAACATGAAGAAAAATATATTTCAGCATAATTTTTACTTTATAATTGGCTAAAATCATGTAGCAGATGTTGAGAAGACAATTAATAAAACACGCATAAAGTCATAATACAATCACAGCTACATATGTCATCTATTTCAGACAGCTCTTATACATTGCTTATCACACCTCAATTATAACAGTAATTACTAAAACAGGACAATGCAGCCCTGTTAATTGAATAGCCACTTTGTCATTGAAAATCATTCATTTAACAGATGTGTTCAATTAACTAATTAATTTGGTCAGTTTCCTGTATTCTGGAGATAAACTGAGCATTTATTCTATTATATCTGATTTGACAGAGCTCATAGTGCTCTGTCAAACAAGATATAATAGATTAAATGCCCATACTGGATGTACAAAAGCCAAATAGGTCCATAAACAAAGGGAATTTGATGACTGTCAGGATAATTTCTCAACATATTACAAGACTTTATATACAATTAACAGGAGTTTACTCTAAAACCTCTATGCAATTAACAGGTCATATTGCTGCTGAAGTTATGGTAAATGGTTTTGTGTTTGGTAAATACATTCAGTTATCATAGTTATTCAATCATGAGATATCCAGTTAAGT
Organism: Pictodentalium vernedei; assembly: GCA_031216915.1. Classification (NCBI taxonomy): domain Eukaryota; kingdom Metazoa; phylum Mollusca; class Scaphopoda; order Dentaliida; family Dentaliidae; genus Pictodentalium; species Pictodentalium vernedei. Next base: position 242,443,905 of record CM062294.1, on the reverse strand, counting down.
GAGCTCCCACTGTACTTGTTTAACACAGTAATCAAGTTGTTAAACTGCAATGGGTTCCCACAAGGAAAATTCAACAATAAAAGGTCACTGAACAAATGTTGGAGGATGGAAAGAGACGTCAAGGGACAAATCTGAAGTTTTGAAAACACTGAAGATTTTAACAATTGATGAAGATCAATAAAACTCTCTTCCATATCGTTTGGAACATCTTGTGTGTGTAACATTGCCCAAAAGTTTCAATTCTCTATATCAGAAAGTGTAGCAGAAGTAATGATTACACCATGAAGGCACCCAACATGCCTTTTCACTCAAAATATTCCAAGTTGATTAAGGGCAATAACTCTGTCTAAAATGACATTGTTCCAGTACCCACATACGGTAACACGGTACTAAATATTTTCCCATAGGTGACCACTATAATGTTCAGGCAAAACAAAATATGATCGCATCACTTTAATTTTGGCATTCAAATATCTTTGTCAAGTATAGCCCTTCAGACAACTTTTTCCACCCCAAGACAGGGGGTCAGGCAACACATAAGAGAGAAAATCTCAAAGGAATGGAAGTACTGGTCATGTGCACATAATTTTCAGGGAATTCCCAATAAAACACACCAATATTCAAATGTATTTTTTAGGTCCAAAAAGTCATAAAATCACCCTCTTTATTTATCTGGAATAGTCAACAATAATGCAAGATGTCAGTAGAATGTTTCAAACGTTCATTGACACAGTATATTTTCCTAAGGCTGCTTCATTTCGAAGATTGACTGCATCATTTCCAAGTGCAATATTTCAAGATGGGTAACTCTAATTCAAATATTTAGTTCAGTCATACCATATACATGTGGCACATCTTCAGTAATTGGGTAACAATGTCCAAACTTTCAAATGTCGACATTTAAAACTGTAGGAAGAGTTGATTACATCAGAAGATACCGAAAAGTGGCCACACATTTCTATAGTTCTCAACTGGAATGCCAGGTGTCAAATAAAGCATGTTTGTTGTAAATCATTGGGAAAAGGGTTCAACATGCATGACAAAAAATGTATTTAATATAATATGCAAGAATGACAGCAGCAATCGATAATGTAGATGGAATTAAGATCAAAGAAATCACTTGAATTATTAAAAGGTAACATGGTAGTGGCAGGTTATTATGAATAAAATTTTTATTAGCAGCATGATTTCGAAGGTAAACAACAACAGCAGCAATGGCATGTCAGTCAGAGGCAGGTATACTGGAGGTGTGGAATAGACTGCGTACATGATGCTGCATTTTGAACCAATGCAGTAAAACCTTTTTCCAACTGAATGACCCTGTTATTAACTTGCATATAATTTCCAAATACTAAACCATGTACCATACCTTCAGTATAAATTTATTAACTGGTAGAGTGCTGGAAGCCCATATTTGGGCTTTACTCCGAGGTGAAGGTACTGCAACTTGAAGGCTTGATACTTAATGGATGTGCTTCACATTATCTTTGAAGTGATATTATTTAGTCTGTAAGGACATGTCTTGTTACAATTTATGGGAGAGTGCCTGTAGGCCGGTTTAACTGGTAGAGTGCTAAATTATTTTTGGCCATCAAAATTTGTTCACATATCTTAGCACTCTACCAGTTAAACCTGTTAACTGCAAACACGTTGCAGAGTTAAATGTTAACTGAATAAAATTCTTAGGATCTGTCAAAGTATTATTGTGACAGCCTAACTTCTGGGATGGGGTTGGTGTGGGGGATGAGTGGGGTGGGTGACTGGGGGGGGGGGGGTGACAACCCCACCAACAATCTCCTGATCATAGGTTTTGTAAGGCAGAGGTTGGGCAAGAAATTTGGAAATACCAAGTTGGGCAGGCATCCTTGATTGCCTGACGAAAAGATACTCATGCTCTATTGTACTCAGTTGGGCAAAATCTTTTGTTTGCTTGCCCGACAAAAATGTACACACACTCTAAAATCAGTTGGGTTAAAAATCAACCCAAATCAACTGGGTTGAGTGAATATCTAAATTTTATAGTAAATTTCCTTTCTTATTATACCTACCACAATTGTTTACTACAGGCTTGCACTACAGTGGAAGTCCCTAACTCGGATAAAATACTCTCTATTTTTGTCTTTCCCAAGCAAGTTGGGAAAGAAAAGTGGTGCAAAAGCACCAATAAAAATAAGCCAAAACTGGGTCGAGTGCAACCGGCGCAGACCCAGTACGGGACGCTCTCTCCCAAGTACAACTCCACGACTTCCGTTGCCAGTGCGCATATACCGTCTCTAAAGACTCATTCTTTTTTGAATCCGTAAACGTTAGAGTTATGTGATCAGCGGGGAGGAAAGATTCTTTACCCGTAAAGAAGACAGGAGGGCCTCCATGTAAACAATTGTGGTAGGTATAATAAGAAAGGAAATTTACTATAAAATTTAGATTTCTTATCAACCTACTCACAATTGTTTACTACAGGCTGAATAGACAAAAGGCTGGAGGGAATCGCATAACCAACCCCCACATAACCCTAGTGCACTGGAACCGTGAAGCAGAAGGAAGAGGTCCCGAGGCTTATCAACCATAATGTCGCAATCATTGGTAAAGGACAATGAAAAGAGACATATGAGCCTGTGTGACACACAGACAGAAAAAAGGGCAGTAACAGCACAAGGCTGAAACTGACCTTCAAGAAGCCTAATGGCTATGGCAGATAACAGCCTGAGCAGAAGAAAGAGGACCCAAGGCAAAAAGGTCCTCCGACTGCTCCTGCAACTGGCGTAAATAAAAGGTGGAGAAAGTAGAAGCATTTCTCCAGTAGGCTGCCTGCATAACATCCGACAACTTGACGGAGTTAGAATAAGCCCAAGAGGTAGACAGTGCCCGCACCTCGTGGGCAGAAATACGATTGGTAATACAATCGCCAGCTGCTAAACGACTATAAGCCGTACGAATAGCAAGACAAATCCATCGAGAAATGGATTGAGGAGAGATCTTCTGTCGACCCGGAATGAGAGACAGAAAAAAAACCGTTTTCTGCCCTTCCGTATGAAGCGTGTCCGATCAAGATAAATGTGAATAGCACGGACCGGACAGAGCAAAGGGCGAGTACCCTCAACAGAGGGAAGAGCCCTGATACAGATAGGAGGAGGAGTAGTATCTGGTAACTGATTCTTAGCCAAAAAGGAGCAATCAGTGGTAAAAGTAACACTGTTGGGAGAACTCCTAAAAAAGGCCGGGTCAACCGAGAGGGCGTGAAGCTCACTAACCCGTCTGGCCGAAGCAAATGCCATCAGAAAAGCCGTCTTGTATGTGAGAAATTGCATATCCACCTGGGATAAAGGTTCGAACGGCGCCCCCCCCCCCCCCCCCCCCCCCCCAAGCAAAGCAGCATCCACGAAAGATTCCATCGTGGAGTAAGCTGCAAAGTCCGAGGCCTTTTCAAAGAAAAGTGCCGAACAAGCTTGGAGAGGTAAGGGTTAGTGCCGATACGACGCTTCCCCACATAAGAAAAAGTCTCTGAAAGCAAAGACCGGTAACCCTTGATGGTAACAGGCTGGAGACCCCGAGAATCAAACAGATATACCAGAAACTCCGCAATCTGTGAAATCGAAGGATTGGCATAATCAACAGAGTGATCAGCACACCATCGACAGAAGACCTTCCATTTAGCTGCATAAGCTAAACCAGTGGAGTGCCTCCTTGAAGAAGAAATGCACTCCACTGCTCGTCTCGAAAAACCTCTACGGAGGAGACAGGACCTGACAAAAGATATGCGTGAAGGCACAATGAAGTAGGGTCGACGTGAAACCTCCTCGGGCGACCTTGACAAAGAAGGTCGCGACGTAGCGGGAGACGTGCCGGAACTGCCGCCATCAGCGAGCGGAGCTGATTGAACCACACCCGCTGAGGCGACAGGGGAGCGATCAGAATGATTCGACAACTGCAGGTTCGAATTTTGGCGAGAACCTGAGGAAGAATCGGAACCGGCGGGAAGGCGTAGCCGACTAGACCGTTCCAATCGAGTGACAGAGCGTCCACGGCAAAAGCCAGAGGATCTGGACACGGGGACACGAAAGTGTCCACCTGATGGTTCCAACGAGTCGCAAAGAGATCGATGTGGGGACGTCCCCAGAGATCGCAAAGCAACTGGAACACTGCCCTGTGAAGCATCCGCTCGGTGGAAATAACCCTGCCCTGTCGGGACAGGGAGTCGGCTAGGACGTTCAGACGACCGGGAATGTGACGAACAACCACCCCGGCGTGAACCTCCTGAGCGAGCAGTAAAAGATCCCGAGCTAACTCGTACATCGGAAGCAAGTGCGTGCCGCCCTGGTTCCGAATGTAAGCAACCACTGTCGAATTGTCAGGTAGTAGAAGGACCTGGCGATTCGACAAGTGAGGGATCCACTGCCTGAAACTCAGAAGAAGAGCAAGAAGCTCCTTCTGGTTGATGTGTAGAGCTGCTTGATCCTGGTCCCACATCCCGTGTAGGGAAAGACCGAGAGGATCCAACGTCGCACCCCATCCGAGATCGCTGGCATCTGCCGTCAGAACGCGATCGGACGTGGGTAAGTCCAGCGGAACACCCTGCGTAATCCACTGAACATCTGTCCAGGAAAGAAGGTGAGGATACAGAGAGTCCGGAAACGGAAGCACCTGATCCAGAGAATCTACATTCGGTCTCCAACGACTGAGCAGAAAGTGTTGGAGAGGTCTGACACGCAGCCGACCTAGAGGAATGAGATCCGTCACCGAACCGCAGAGACCGATCAGCCGGAGAAAACTCCGAGCGGTCGCGGACCTGGACTGGGACAGAGTCAGAGCAAAAGCTGAGAGAATCACTGCCTTGGCCTGGGGAACAGCCACCAAATTGAATTTGGTTTGGAAAGACATCCCCAGATGACAAAACGACTGAGAAGGGACCAGGTCCGACTTCTTCTCGTTGACTCTGAATCCTAGCGACGTGAGCAAGCTCAACAGAGTGGCGACATCCGATTCCAGTAAGGCAGCATTGGAATGCCTCTGGAGGATATCGTCCAGATATGCCGAAGTAGTCACCCTGGACTGTGTGCGATGGAACGCTATCACATGCGACATCAGTCTGGTGAACGCCCAAGGAGCCAGGTTGAGGCCGAAAGGCATGGCCTTGAACTGGTAAACTCGCCCCAGAAAAGCGAACCTGAGATACTTCCGTGACGCCCGATGCATCGGAACGTGGAAGTAAGCGTCTCGCAGGTCGATGCTGGCTGCGAAATCTCCCTGGTGAATTGATTGGCGGACCGACCTGAAAGTCTCCATGCTGAACTTGGGAGCAATGATAGACTGGTTCAGGATGCTCAGATCGATAACCGGTCGGAGTCGGCCGTCCTTCTTCGGCACCAAGAACAGGCGGGAATAGAAACCCACTGACTGAACGTTCTTGACGACCTCGATCGCCCCCTTTGCCAGGAGATTGGCAATCTCCGTGGACAAAAGTTCCCGACGTAAAACGTCTGAAGGAACTGTGGTTGGAAGAGGCACCCTTGACAGAGTGGGGTGCCGTCGGAAGGATATGCGCAGCCCGGACCGAACAACATCTAACACCCATGGATCGGATGTGATGGTGGTCCAATGGTCTGCAAACTCTGCTATCCTTCCTCCAACCTGGGACGAGTCGAGGTGAGGACCTTCATTTCGAGCCCCGACGAGGCCCGCGAGAGGAGAAACCACCTCCTCTGCTAAATGAAGAATCCTGAGACTTCCCTCGATTCTGCCGACCCCTACCTTTACCCCGTGAGTAAGAAGCAGAGGCGGCGGCAGAAGGACCAGCCTTTTGCTTCACAGAGGAAGCAGAAGGGTACTTGTTAGGCTTGGAACGGCCCTTGCCTCCCCGAGAAGGCTGATCAAGCTGACGAAACAGCAGCTGATCTTTGAAATGACGTAGGACGTCATCCCGGACCGTCGACACGGAACCATGGAAAAGTTGCGGACCTGCCAAAGAAGCAGATCGAAGAGTAGCACGCTGCTCCTCAGGAAGGGATCGTCCTGTGTCCAGCACAGCGTCCCTTCGAACTAATTCCAAATTGGCCGTGTTACAGGCATGCGTGTGAGTAAGGTGCATAAGCGCCTTGGACAGCACACGCAAAGGAGCCTGTACCTCGTCAAACTTATCTGGAGGCAGATAAGCAGCCAAAGCTGAGACGACGTGATCTGAGAGAGAAAGCATGCCAAGCATCTCTCTAGATAAGCCCAACGTGGACTCCAGAGTCGTCATTGGAATGACGGCAGACTTGGGCTTGGAAAGGCCGAGGGAAGTGGAGTCCTGATCCAGAACCGTCAAAGTCTGGCAGACTGACGGATTGGCGGAATCGTAGGAACGATAACGCACAGGAGGCAAAAAGGTGTCAACCCTGGTGAAGAACGAAGTCTTCAAAGCCTTGGAATTCAGCTTGGCATCCAATGCTGAAAAAGCTTCAACCACCTGTACCGACTGGCACGGTCGAAGGCGCCCAGAAGCAGGTTGCTCCATAGGCTGTTGGCGCGCGACCGATGATCGTGGCCAGGCTGACACTGTCGGCTGGTTAGCAGGTTTGAGCTCAGGCAGAAACCCAAACACAAAGTCAAGAGCCGCCCCCAAGTCCGAAGACTGCTGGCCCTCGACCTCAAGCATGTCGGACTCCTCCCCAGAGTCGGAAGACACATAGCCCATCGTGGGCAAACCAGCCGACGCCTCCCATGATGTCGGGACACCAGAGGAATCGGAAACCGGCCTGTTTCCAATTCCGGGAGGCGGCGCCATAGGAGGCGCCTGGAAACCACCCATAGCCTCGCTGGAAGCAACAGGAAGGCTCTTTGAGAGAACCTGAGTGAGTAAGGAGAGGGCCTCCCTAAGCTCACTGCCTGTACCGACCGGTTCGACAGGGGAGCGAACCGGCAAAGTGGCTTCACCTCTGACCCTCTTAACCAGCGAAGGGTCACGATCCTCCAAAACACCCGACGCGGGACGACGGGCGGCAGCCGAAACATCTGAAGGCAGACGTGTATAGGGGTACGATGCACCCCGAGGATCAATATTGCGAGAACTCATGAGAGTCACCGCGGACCTCTGCGGGGCAGAAGGTCCAGGCTGCACAAAAGGCGTTGGTCCCCCAAAACTGGTCGTGTGACCAGAGTGAGTGGACGGAAACGCCACGGAGTTCATAGTGTTTCCACTACGAACATCCGAATCCAAAGACACAACTGTGGTACTCGACAGCGACGAGACCACAGCGATGGGCTCGGCCGGCAGCCCCTTCCGACTTCGCCGAGTTGAAGTCAGGGAAGGCTGGGGCCGATATCCCATGTCTACAGTATCGGACAGTTCTGCAGTCCCCTGCAGTGAAAAGCCTCGGCCGGCTGAAACAGACAACGAAGCAGACGGACCAGCAGCAGTAGTAGATACGTCGAGAGTCATTGAGGCTGGTGAAATAATGGAGAGAGCACACCGGCTCGGCTCCGAAGGAGGAGTCACAACCCTAGTGACAGCCTCAGATGTCGACTGGAGGGGGACCGTAGTCCCGGAACCAGGCATCTCTACACCAGAACACTCAACGGCTCCCGCAGTATCCACCACAGGAAAAGACTGCACATCCCCCACGGAGGAGGAATAACTCTCACCAAACAAAGTCGGCTTGGGAGGCCCCGAACGACCACGTTCTCCTTTCCCGCGGGAGCGGGAGGCACGGCCACGAGAACGAACGACACGATTTACAGACGCCCAAAAGGTGGAAGACCATGTTCCACAGACACCACACGGCCGCTCGGCCGAACACCCGTTACAGGAGGAACACGACGAATGTACATCGTCCACATGCTTAGGCAGCAGACACTGCCCACAAGGAATTGTCCTAGGCATGAGAGAGGTGAGAGGAGCAGAGAAGGTGAGATCAGAAAACAGAACACCCCCAAAGAGAGAAAGGTGACAAAAACAAAGACCCCAGACGGTCGACCGAGAACCACCCAACAGGAAGACTACTCTCAACAGAAAGAAGAAACACTGCAGGAGTGGTACCCCGCTGACACCTAACTCTAACACAATTAGAAAAATTTGCAAAAAAAGCATGAACAATAATTGTGAAAATCTAAGTCCGAACCGCGTGGCCCGCGAAAATCGCGCGCGACCCGAGAGAGAGCAAATAAATATACATTATGGACATATAATAGAAAAAAGAGAATATAAAACACTGTTCCTGAGAATACAAAGGATACACTGTGGTATAATGAATCAGGAATCATCAAACATCGAGCTGGTGGAACACTGATAAGCGTGCAAAAACATCTCGACACGAAGCGGATTTCAAAAAGAATGAGTCTTTAGAGACGGTATATGCGCACTGGCAACGGAAGTCGTGGAGTTGTACTTGGGAGAGAGCATCCCGTACTGGGTCTGCGCCGGTTGCACTCGACCCAGTTTTGGCTTATTTTTATTGGTGCTTTTGCACCACTTTTCTTTCCCAACTTGCTTGGGAAAGACAAAAATAGAGAGTATTTTATCCGAGTTAGGGACTTCCACTGTAGTGCAAGCCTGTAGTAAACAATTGTGAGTAGGTTGATAAGAAATGAACCCAATTGAAGTGCAGATTAGCAAGTGCAATAAATGCCTGGCTCAGTATATCGGTAGAATTACACATCCAGGGATAGAGTAACTAATAACAAACAATTTTTATGATCATGACCTGTTGAAAGCACCCAGATGGTCAGGAACCTCTACCTAGCTGGCTAATTGATAGCAATGTCATAATACTATACTACTCACATTTTGCTAAGGATCACTCCTACCCATCTATATATTTGATACATAAAAGGTCAAACTGTGTGTATTGTTTTAAGTTTGTTTATTTGTTCATTAACTGGTAGAGTGCTGGAAGCCCATGTTTGGGCTTTACTCTGAAATATCGGTACCAGCACTTAAAGGCTTCATATTTTGTGGATGTTGTTCATACCACCTTTGAAGTGAAATTATTTAGTCTGTTAGGATTTGCCTTGTTACAATTTATGGACGAGTGCCTATTGGCACTATCCCATAAATTGTAACAAGGCAAACGTATGTGAACAAAGTCTGATGACCCAAAATAATTCAGCACTCTACCAGTTGAGGTTTAATACGACTACCACAAGCTTTGATTATATCATGTCAGACAATTTTACGTGCGAGGGGAGTCAGAGTACCCAGAGAGAACAACTGAGTAATGGTGAGTAACTTTCGGCCTCTCTAATTTACCCTCCTCACACAAGCGGTAAGCATTGGTTGAAAGTAAGTGTTACGTTGACATGTTGTACATCTATGGTCGATGCACAGTATCCCCATGGGTCACTTTCCTTCAAGCAGTGCTAACCTTGCTTGTACCAAGATGATAAATCAGAGAGTGTGACAGTTCCTTGGCATTGATGAGTGCTTTCCTATGGGAACTCTAGCTTTTTCTACCCGTAAATTTGTACAACTTGATATGATTAGACTATTAAAAGTGTCACTGCTCCCCAATAAATAAACAAACAAATAATGTACCCATATTCCTTTCATGTACAAATTATGCTGACGAATGGGGAGTGATCCTCAGCAAAATGTGAGTAGTATATAATAAATTCTCTGCCATGTAAGTATTTTATCAATGGAAAGTATATTTGTAGTGTAAAAGTCTTTAATAAAAGAAATTAGAAATTAAAAGAAATTAGGAATGTTCCAAATAGTTGGGCAAAATGAGAGTCGCTGGACACTGATGTCCTACACCTCCCCAAAAATGTTTTGTTAGTTATGGCCTGGTGACAGCCACTCAATTCCAGTATTTACAGACCTAATTCTGGCATCAGTACATCCTAAGCATTTAAGCTGTTAGAAGCTCTGTTAAACAAGATGTAAAAGAATAAATACTCAGTTTATCATGGTAATACAGAATTGCCAAATTCTTATTAACTGAAAAAGTTGAATTTTTTTTAATTTTTCTTATTGGATTTAATGACATTTTGACAGTGAGGGTCTCCACATGTCAGCCAGTTTTACTGAGGTTTGACTGTTTGAGGGCCAGATTATTTCGGGTGGCCTCAATTTATAAAAAATTTGTTTTATTACAAATTATTGGAGAGTGCTCACAGGCACTCTCCAATAATCTGTAATAGAACAAATTTATATAAACAAAATTATATTTGTGTTTGACTGAATATGAAATATGAACAAGGAAAATATTGGCTTTTACACTAGTACCCTCATTTGTCTGAAAGCCTTGATAGTAGCTTCTAGCACTCAACCACTTAACCCTTTACCTAATGAATCGGTCACATCTGGCCACGTAATTTACAAAATGAGCAATTGAAAAAAAAAATTTTTCAAAACATTTTGACAAAACCATATGATGTAACCCCTCCCTCACTGGAAGGAGCTGATGGGTCACATAATACGATTTTGTTGAAATTTCTTGAAAAATTGGAAGAAAAAACAAACAATTAAAATGATTATTTACTTATTTATTAAGATCACATATTTCTGCACATTGGCTAATCATGACCACAATATGGATTAAAGTCAAGAGCAGCCAATTGTTTATATCAGTGTTCCACATTTTAGAGGACTTTTATCCCATGCATTGGTTACTGGGTTCTATTTTTCCAGTAAAATAAATAGAGAGTAATCGCTTGACTGGATTGGTTACATGAAATAATTCATGAGAGGTCAGGGATGTTGTACAAACATGAGTGCACAAATGTGCACGAGTGTTTTACAATATAGTCCCTCACCTCAAATGAATTATTTCACGTAACCAGTCCAGTCAAGCGATTACTCTGTTTATTACTTTTCATTATCAACAATAATTATATTATTTAGCCCTTTACTTAACCTTAACGTAACGGCTAAAACCGGCCAGCACTATTCTCAAAAATCACCAATTAATTTTCATTATTTTTCATTTTTTGTCTCAAAAACATAGGTTATGACGCCTCATTCGAACGAGCTCATTGAGCTCATTCCAATGAGGGGTCATAACCTATGTTTTTGAGACAAAAAATGAAAATAATAGTTATTCAAGTATTATTTTTTGCAAGTGTCGTCTGCTTTTCATGTTAGGTGAAGGGTTAAAAATACAAAAAACAATGAAGTCCCCATTACACCTACGGCAAAGCATCTTCATTTGCGGGCATGGATACATGACACAATTGTTGATTGCATAATTCACTTGTGAAGTTATTGTTTATAATCAAATCCAGAAATCCCAGTAAATCACACTTTGGAAATTAATAAAGCTTGTTTACTACAGTAAACATGCACTGTTTAACTTACTGGGGTTCCCACAGGGAAGAATTAAAATAACAAGAGGCCTGTCACGCCTAGAGAGCTCCGCTGAGGGCCACTGATCGCATGGGCATGTTTTCTAATACTAATATTGTTACAAACTTTAGCCGAAAAATATTCAGCGGTTCAGAAATTATGGCTTGGACAAACAAATATCAAAAATATCTTAAGATTTTCTTGATCCTGTGACCTTGACCCTGTGGATTTACAGACCGCAGAATAATTGATGACACACCGTCTATTGATAATACATATTGTTATGAAGTTTGGTGGAAAAATATTCAGCGGTTTAGAAATTATGGCTCAGACAAATAAAATGTTGACGATGGACGGACGGACGGACGGACAGACGGACAACAGACGAATCAGTATAAGAAAAGCTCTGCTGACTTTGTCAGCGGAGCTAATAAATTCAGACATTGTGTGCACTGAGTAAAGGTCAATTTCAGATTCTATGGCTAACATCAAACCCACAACACAAGTATAAAGTCAAGTTTAACTCTTTGCTTGCTGCTGGAGGATTTTCCTGACCAGTACCAAAATACTCAGTTACCAGTGGAAGGCACATCACATTATCTTGGTTCTTGTAAACAAACAGCCCTCCTAGAAATAGTAGTAGTCTACTAACTAATGGTTGCTTAACACCAGATTCTATTGAATTTTTCATCAAAGCATGTCATGGCTGCTCTAAATCAGCCATGACTTGATTTTATGGAAAATTCAGGAAAATACTTATCAATGTTAAGAGTTAACCAAATGTTTATATTTTTGAGAAATTTAGAATATTTGTTTTTGATTCCCCGCTGTGATGAGCCATTGGAAACTGCCCAGAAATCAAGGTCTGACATCTGAACCACTAGACCAATATACACAATGGAACAAAATTAGTTTTTAGCTGAAGTTCTCATGATTACTTGGTTCACATTTCATTTTGGCAACTACATGAAAGTGTGACATACATTGGTTACAGCAAGATGCAAATGCTCTGATTGGCCTTAAATGAGGGCTAATACAGGCCTTCATGTATATTTTGAAGGACACAATCATGTTTTATTGGAACTTGGTTTCTGATTTCCCACTGAGAACTGAACCCTCAGCAACTCTGCCTGGCAAGTGGGGATAACACCACTTAGTCTTATGTGTTTTAGTGGCAAGTCATGTTTACTTAAGGTTTCTGATACAGTGGAACCTGTGAAAGAAACTGCCACTTTACCAGAGAAAATTATTCAATTAACAGGGAAACTGTATATTTTGATGATAAAAATGTATTTATTCTATTGTACTACTGCAAAGAAAAATGCTGAGCTGTGATTGGTCACCTTGCCAGGTTATACAGTGTTCAGGTTTTTTCCAGGGTAAAAAAATCATGCAATGGTCTTCATAGTCAAGAGAGATAAATTCCACTTGAAAACCACAAGAAGAATATGAAGTCCAGTCCAGCCAATCATTTATACCCATGTTGTCCACTGTATAGGACTTTGACCCAGGCATTGGTGACTGAGTCCTATTTTGGCAATTAAGCAGACAGGCCGGAACATAAGCCATCTGACATTTGCAGAACGAGGTCCCCAGAGGGTGAATTTGATGGTGCTATCCCATTCAGTGGGCCAATTTTTCCTCTGGGTACCACTTTCTGTTTAGTTTTGAGAACCTGATTTAGATTGAGGTTCACAGAAGGTAAATTTAGTGTTGCTGTAGCATCACTAAATTCACCCTCTGGGGACCTCATTTTGCAGATGACAGTCTGCTTATTTTTTTGCTTGAAAGCAGAGCTTGTTTACCACAGTAAACAAGCACTGATTCACTTCTCGGGGTTCCCAGGGGTGGAATGAGGGATATATAAGTAAGAATCCTCTTACAGTAGAGAATAAATGAGTGTAAAACAGTAATGTCACCAACATCATTACACTCTCAAATGGATATTCCATAAAACACTTCTGTTATGATGCAAAAGGATAAAAATGGAATACATATTGGGATTCATAGATAAGTCTGAGTTTTGTGCCTTGCAAATGTTAATTACATTGATTCGTGGATAATAAAAAAAATAGCATAAAAGGTCAAATAAACTAAAAATGCATTTTTCATCTCACTATGAGGATTGTTTAACTCCCAAATCATTTTAACACTATATGGTATCACAGCACTAAATAATTTCCCATGAGTGACCATTATAACGTTGAAGTGAAAAAAATATTATTGCATCATTTTAATTTTGGCGTTCATATATCTTTGTCAAGTATAGCCCTTCAGACAACTTTTTTCTGACCTGAAAACAGGAGGTCATGCAACAAATAAGAGAGAAAAGCTGACAGAAAGGGAAGTACCGGTCACATGCACATATTTTTCAGGGAATTCCCAACAAAACTACACCAAAAGTCAGTTGTATTTTTTAGGTCCAAAAGTCATCAAATCACCCTCTTTATTTAACTGGAATATTCAACAATAATGCAAGATGTCATTAGAATGCTTCAAATGTTTACTGAAACAATATATTTTCCCAAAGCTGCATATTTTTAGAGATTGCATCACTTCCGAATGCAACATTTCAAGGCAGGTAACTCCAATTCAAATATTTACTGCGGCAATACCTATAATCATGCCCAACCCTAACAAAGTTACATTTTACCACTTTCATGAGATAAAAGAACCATTTCTTCATTAGAATTCAACTTTTGGCTTCTGTTGAGTCAAAAACACGAGAAATTTATTCTTTTAAAGAAAAGTGTCCAAACTTTGTCAAATGGGCTTAAAAACTGGCATTGTCCCCTAAACATTTTTTTGGATCTTAACCTGATAAGTTTGCCGAGAAGGATAAGAATTCACAGCTTTGTTTGAAAACTACCCTGATCCCAAAATAAAAGTAAAATCTGCATCAGCACATCATATTTTGGGGAAAGTCTGTCCCAATTAACCACACTGCAAGAGAAAAAGTGTTACAACCCCTTCAAAACAATATGAATAGCAATTTTTGTTTCAAAAATTGGGGTTCAAGCTATAAATTTCACCAATATCAAAGGGTAGTGCCTTTTTATTCCAACAATTGATATCAAATTTTCTTCTTCTTACTGATGTGGTAAAATATAGCCCTGAATGTGGCCCCCTTGGTATGCCCTTTTCATCAAAATTTATGATACGATTCATAAATTAACTGATGTTGATACAAAAGAAGCCTCTTGTGATATTGAATTTCCCATTAAGTGATAATTTATAAAAAAAATTACATTCTGTCTTCTGGAGACATTTCACATTGTGCTTTCTGCAATCTGTCTCAGAAAAAGCCTCAGTTTTCTCAATTAAGGCACATTGAGTCATTGGTATGGCAATGACAAAACATAAAACACCAAATTTTTCCAACAGTATTACCAGTACTGCTACTGTGGTATCTCATAACACTTTTAAAATGCCTAAAACCATCAATATTGATTCTATAGAGTAATCTTGTGCTGCAAGTACCCATAAGTGCACTTTCACTAATTTAGTTTTAAGCCTCACGGACATCCATTCTGGCAAAAAGAGTGAAATTGTAGAAAATATCTTTCCAAAGAGGATGAATCAGATATTTACTTGTATAATAGAGTGCATGGTCTTTAATGTTTAATATATTTGTGTGTGTCTTGGAGGTGGGGGTGAGGCTGAAATATAGTCAATTACCAATTATTGAAAATGTTCAGCCAGACAAACTAAAAGCAGAAAAAACCCACCTTGTGAGGCAGGCAGGCAGGCAGGCAGGCAGTCACACATTTTGGAAGTTTACATGAGAGTACTGAATGCCATATAATGATAAATATAATAAGAGCCAGGACAAGGTTGTCAAATATTAAAAGCACAGTGGACCAGGAGTGCTGCAGTCCCAAGGCAAATCATAAGTTTGTTTGTTGGTGGTTAACGTCACATATTTATGCACCATGGCTAATTGTGACACAACATGGAGATGAAGTCAAGTTTAGTCAATCGTTGATCAACATGTTGCCCATTTGAGAGGACTTTCACCCCAAGCATCGGTGACTGGGTCCTATTTTACTAGTAAAGCGGAACTGGTTTACCACAGTAAACAAGTGCTGCTTACTTCCCGGGGTTCCCACGGGGAGGCAAATCATAAGAAAATGAAAATGTATGATATTAACTCTTAGCCTGCTGAGTATTTTCAAGATATTTTTCATCAAATCTAGCCATGGCTGCTATGAAGCAGCCATAACTAGATTTGATGAAAAATTAATCTAAGTATAACACAAGAAATCATTGGTGAAAAGATCCATTCAATTTATAAGGGAGCATGGGATTAAATGTGCCCAAATTATATTGATTTCAGTGACAAGAGAAACCCTGCGCTGGGCAGGAATATCCTCCAGAAGCATGCAAAGAGTTAAATTCAGTCTCCAAAACATACTGTACAGTCTTTCCAAATGTTGATATGATATGATATGTTTATTTACCAATATACAAAAATACAGAAAGATAAATATATATGTATGGTCACATCATAACAGGGTTCTCGTATACAGTAATATTATTTCACACGTACATAGATAAAGGGGATATAACAATTTTTGTATACCGGCAGGGAAAGGCATAGCCAGATTGGCTGTCTTCCCGCCTTTCTCTCGGACAGAAAAGAGAAAACTACAGAATGACGGAAGAAACTCGAAGAAGAAAATGATGCAAAAGTGCAACATTGTTATTTCTGTTTTAGCTCCAACAGACAGGGTTACTCCGCGACATTTGCACAAGAGAATGTTGGGTGGACGGTATCAATTACAGCATGGTACTCTTGAAATAGTCTCAAAAATTTTATCGGTTAACTGATCCGAAGGGGGGCACGGTGGCTCAGTAGGTAGAGGTGCAGGCTGCAAGCCGAGAGGTCCTCGGTTCGAATCCCACCTGCGGCAACCGCGTTGTGTCCTTGGGCAAGACACTTCACCCCCATTGCCCATGTGGGGGCACGATGACGCCGTGTACTAAGGCGTACTGCACGTCGATGGTACGCATGTCTTCAACCAATCTAACCCTGCCTGTGCTGCAGTGCGGAGTTACGATGTTGGGGAGCTGGCAGCTGCTCGTCGTTGCTCGGTGGTTCTCTCCGGGTACTCCGGCTTCCTCCACCCGTAAAACTGTCACGGTCATGATTAGCCATTGTGCATAAATATGTGACCTTAAACATAAATAAATAAATAAATAAACTGATCCGAACCTCGGTTGATTTTTATGAGAATAACAGCTTTAAAGTTTTGGAACAGTTGAGACCAAATCAGGAGACCAGAAAGGACGAGAATACCAGACAAAAATCCCCACTGAAGACAAGTCATGCACAGAATGAAGACTTAGTGGCACCTTGTATTGTTTATACTAGTGTAATACTAAAATATTCCTGGAAAGTTAATATTATTACTTCTGGGCATAAACTGAGAAAAGAAAGCAAATAGGTTGCATGCTGGGTGTTTTTAAGGTTCAGGGTGTACTAAATAACACAGTCCGGGCAGTAGGGATTAGAACAGGAACTATTCTCTGAATAAGTGGAAAGAATTTTTGTTATAAGGTTTGTCTTCAACTCTTTCCTATTTCTTATTTTTCGGATTGATATATCTAACCCATTCCACAGTTTCGGAAAAGCAAAGACAGGCAGGTTGTCGAGTGCTTTGGTTCTAGTTCTACGGCTATGTATGAGTCCTGTTTGGCGTGTATTCATATAGTCATTATTTATAGTAGAAAAGAAGTCAGCAAAGGACTTTGGTAGGTTTCCATTTAGCCAATCGAACATAAATAAGGAAACATGTAAGGTATACAAATCCTTTATTTTTAATATTTTATCATTAATAAAAAGAGGGTCAGTGTGAGCATTGTACTTCTTGTTGTTTATGATTCGTATTGATCGCTTTTGTAATTTATAAAGACGTTTACAGGCTTTTGAGGCACCCCATAAGGGAATTCCATAGATAAAATGATTTTGTTTGAGTGTTAAGTATAGAGTTTTCATTACTTTGTGAGGAAGGATTTTTTTCACTCTATTGAGGGCATAATTCGCAAGAGTGACTTTCGAGGAGATCTGAGATATGTGGGCATTATAAGATAATTTTTCATCAATAGATATGCCGAGAAACTTTATAGATTTATCCTTGTCAGCACGCTCACTGGTATTAATAATATGATTATTTATTTTAATATTCTGGAGTGTTACATTCTTTTTTTGACATGGATTAAGGACAATATAATTAGTTTTCTTAGGGTTCAAGACTAAGTGATTGGATGCGCACCAGTCAAATATTTTTTGAAGTTCCTCATTAAATTCTGACAAAAGCTTGTTTAACTCTGTTGCAGCCTTGTATGTGGAAGTATCATCTGCAAAGGATAAAAGATTTAGTTTCGTTGAATTGCAGATGTCATTTACATATATGAGGAAAAGAATAGGTCCTAGTATTGAGCCTTGTGGTACTCCTCATCTTAGTCTAGATAGATCAGATTTACTGTCACCAAAAGAGACATACTGATTCCTATTTTGTAAGTAACTCTTAAACCAGTTATTCGCATTCCCTCTTATACCATAGTATTCTAATTTTTGAAGTAGTATTTCATGGCTGATGGTGTCGAAGGCTTTCGAAAGATCCAGAAATAGGGCAAGTGTACTTTCTTTACTATTTTTATTATTTTCTTCGGCTACATATTGTAATAGATGCATAACAGGGTGCAGTGTGCTATGGTGCTTCCTGAAGCCATATTGGTGGTGATAGAGAATTTTGAATTTATCTAAGAAGTTTACAAGTCTTATAGACATTAGCTTTTCTAGAACCTTAGAAAAAACAGGCAAAATACTGATTGGCCTGTAATTTGTAAAATTATTCTCATCACCTGCTTTGAAGACTGGAGTAACCTTAGCAATTTTCATTCTGTCTGGTACTATTCCCTGACTGAATGAATTATTCATAATGTGCGCAAGTGGAGTAGCGACTAAATTTATTGAATGTTTCAGAATACTGGTCGTGATATTTTCACAGTCCTGACTTACTTTAGGTTTCATTGTATTTACAATATTTGAGATTTCGGTAGACGATGTAGGGCTTATAAAGAAGTTTCCCATAAAAGAAGAATTCAAGAACTCGGCAAATGATTTACTAGGTTTGGATATTTGATTTGACGTCTGAATTCCAATGTTGGCGAAAAACTTATTGAATTCTTGTGCAATTTAATTTGGTGCATATATCTTTGTATCACCAAGATTAAAAAATGATGGTACGGTTCGTTGGTTTTTATTCTTATTCAATGCGTTATTTAAGATTTGCCACGTCTTTCTCATGTTATTCTTATTTTCTAAAAGTACTTTTTCATAATATAGGGCTTTGCATTGTTTCTTAATTTTGTTAAATATCCGACAGTAATTTTTATAATTTTTGACATTCGCTTCAGTGGGATGTTTCCTTTCAACTGAGAGGTTCAGTATGGGTGAGAGGGGGACTTGGTTCAAGCAGTGAACAATATTTCACAACTGTAACATAGCAACCATGACAGCACTAGTACTAGACTACAAAATTGGAAGCTATGCACAAATGCCATTCATTGACATTTGCTACTTTATTATGTTGATTTTCCTAATGTAGCCACCCCACCCCAAATTTCTATTCCAAAACACTCTTTCAATGAAGGAATTGTTTTCTAACATCTTTAACCCTTTACCTAACGTAATGGCCAAAACCGGCCAGCGCTATTCTCAAAAATCGACAATTAATTTTCATTATTTTTTTCATTTTTTGTCTCAAAAACATAGGTTATGACCCCTCGTTGGAACGAGCTCGTTGAGCTCGTTCCAATGAGGGGTCATAACCTACTCGTTGAGCTCGTTCCAACAAGGGGTCATAACCTATGTTTTTGAGACAAAAAATGAAAAAAATTAGTTATTCAAGAATTTTTTTTTTGCAAGTGTCGTCTGCTTTTCATGTTAGGTAAAGGGTTAAGAGCATAATATAGAGAAAAACTTCTAAATACCAGTGAATAGTTTTTAGTTAGCAATTGACAGAGGTTATAGTGGTCTCCTGGAGACTATACTTGCTCAAGATGTGCCTTTGCTTGTATTAACAGCCTTATTTTGGTAATATATATCCTTTATTGCTGACTGTGTCAATAAAATAATTTTTCAAAATAATTAAACAGCGTTGTAAGGTGTGTGGCCCCCAATGAATATTCAAATGTGAAATAAACTCAAAAAATAATAAATAAATCAGGATTAGAAACCCAAAATTGAAAAAAACATAATTCTTATAGCTATTACAGCACTAAATATTTTCCTATAGGTGACCATTATAAGGTTCAAGCAGAAAGAAATATGATCGCATCATTTTAATTTTGGCATTCAAATATCTTTTTTCTGATCTGAAAACAAGAAGTCATGCAAAAATAAGAGAGAAAAGCTGACAGAAAGGGAAGTACTGGTCACATGCACATATTTTTCAAGGAATTCCCAACAAAACCACACCAAAAGTCAATTGTATATTTTAGGTCCAAAAGTCATCAAATCACCCTTTTTATTTATCTGGAATATTCAACAATAATACAAGATGTCATTAGAATGTTTCAAATGGTTACTGAAACAATATATTTTCCCAAAGCTGCTTATTTTTAGAGATTGCATCACTTCCGAATGCAACATTTCAAGGCAGATAACTCTAATTCAAATATTTTCTGCAGCGATACCACATGAATAATGGCTTAAAATGTGACCTTCAGTCTGAGTGTGGTTCCCTTAACTGGTTAAGTGCTGAAAACCAAGATTTGGTAGTCCAATCTGTACCATGACTTAAAGGGTTATCTTAGAATTTATTTCATCTGTGTAGATTTCCCTCCTCCCCACCCTCCCTCCCCACCCTCTCCCCCATCAAGTAAGGTTGTGTGCTAATTGTGTGCTAAATATGGATAGACTATGTGGAGTATAGCTTGAGTTATCTGGAAACTATACATCAAAGCCTATAATCATGGAAAGTGTAGGACAATAAAGGGCAATAACTCCACAAAAGAATGTCGCACAAATGTCAAATTCAAACACGATCTGCTTTTTACATCAGTAAAGTGGTATGCCAAAAATGGATTGGCTAAGTCAAATATAACTGCAGTGTCATCCGGAAACCACCAATCATAACCAAAAGGCATGGAAATTAAAGAAAATAAAGGGCAATAACTGCACAACAGAATGTTGCCCAAATCGAACTTGATCTTCCTTTTACCTCAGTCCTGAGTAAGCTTGTATGCCAAAAATGGAATGGCCATATCAAGTACAGTTGGAGTTATCCATAAATGATTGAAATACAAGATAATAAAAGACAATAACTCCCAAACAAAATATCCAACAGACCTCAAATTTGACCTTGATCCACACTTACTATATATAAGGTGATATACCAAATATGGATTGGATGTGACAATTATAACCTAAGTTATCAACTGGAAAACAAAAAGTAAATGGAAGGATCAGGCCTTTATTTGTTCACAGAGAATTGATTAGCATATTTTGTAGCCAAGGATCAAGATTCTGAAATGACAAGTGCTTTGAGGAGTGGGGGCAGGGGCTGTTTCTCCCCCCCCCTCCCCCCCCCCCCCCCCCCCAAGAAATTTTTTTTGAAAAATACTATTAAATGAAGCATGCTGGTGGTTTTGGGGTGAGGATCGGCTTGGTTTTCTGAACAGTAAAAATTTAATTTTTTTAACAGCATGTTTCAAAAATCTAACTTCTGTCTCACTAACAGCAACTCTTAAATGTTACTTGAATGGCCTGGAGAGTAATAAACAGTACACAATTTACCTCACCTGACCATGCTGGTTCAAATCTTATATGTTCACAGAGAATTGATTAGCATATTTTGTAGCCAAGGATCAAGATCCTGAAATGACAAGTGCTTTGAGGAATGGGGGAAGAGGCTGTTTCTCCCCCCCCTCCCCCCCCCCCCCCCCAAGAAAATTTTTTTGAAAAATACTATTAAATGAAGCATGCTGGTGGTTTTGGGGTGAGGATCGGCTTGGTTTTCTGAACAGTAAAAATTTAATTTTTTTAACAGCATGTTTCAAAAATCTAACTTCTGTCTCACTAACAGCCACAACCTGTTCAGTTTTTCATCGCAAAATGCAAAGCAAAAATTGTGAGCTGTGATGCAATAGCTGGAATTAATTAGCGTTTTTTTTTAATTTTGGGATAAAATCTACAAATGCAAAAAGTATTCTCACAGTTGCGAGTTTGGTGGTTCGATGTATAATGAGTAGGCAATTTGCATACCATTTATGTCAACAGTACACAATTTACCTTACCTGACATTGCTGGTTCAAATCTTATATGTTTCCGACATGTGAAAGTGTGACTGTCACTTACACTTACACACTGACTGGAACAGTTCCAAACAAGTTTCAAAGATGTATGTGATGGTATTAGCCGATTTGCACATCAGTTTCTTAACTATTTCCCAGTACAAACTGTACATTCAGTTTCATGAGACGCATGATTACTTCGTGGAAATATGTAAACACATGTCCCTGACATTCCGGTTCGATGTCATTGGGATTTTCCCACCCACCAATCAGAGGCGATATATGCTCTACAAGGTACATATGGTAGTTGACATAAATGGTATGCAAATTGCCTACTCATTATACATCGAACCACCAAACTCGCAACTGTGAGAATACTTTTTGCATTTGTAGATTTTATCCCAAAATTAAAAAAAAACGCTAATTAATTCCAGCTATTGCATCACAGCTCACAATTTTTGCTTTGCATTTTGCGATGCAAAACTGAACAGGTTGTGGCCTGAGGACAGATGGACAGACAGATGGACAGACAGTTGGGCAATGCCAGAACATAATACAACAAATTTGCACAGGCCTATAAAAAGGCATATAAAAAGGAAAAATACTTCAGAGGAACACTGTTTATCTTACATAGAGGCCATAACTGGTCTGTATTAGTTTAAAAAAAAAATCACCATTCAAATTTTAGAATTTTTAAAAATTTTTGCTTCAGACGCATAGCTAAAGACCCTCAGAGGAATGAGCACATTCAGCTCAGTCCAATGAGGAATCATATGTGATGTTTTGGATGCTGTACTGTAAGTAATCTTTTCTAAATGTCATCTGCTATTTATACTTGTTGAAGAGATTAACAGAATTGCCACTTTGTCAGTGTGAAAAATTCAAGTTATTTTCCTGTATTCTAGTCATAAACTAAGCATATAATATTCTATTATATACTCTCCCAAAAAGAAAGTGTGCATGCTAAAAAAATAACACTAAAAAAAGATATATATCATTTTCATTCATGGAAATTTGATTCAATGACAGATGAATCAATTTGTGATCAACACGAGAAATTTCATTACGCTACGACGAATACTCTTGGTGCCATGGAGAGTCAAAGACACTAAGGGTCAAACATAAAAGTCACACACTCAATATCTGGTATGACCTCCGTCTGCATCGACTACTGCTGTGCATCTACGCCTCATGGAAGCGAACAAGTTAGCATGGAAGTGTTGTGGGTGTTGTTCCATATTCTGATAAGCTGTCTTTGGAGTTCCACAAGCGTTGACGGGGCATGGGGAAGCCGGCATAGCTGATGTTTCATTTCGTCCCATACGTGCCCAATGGGTGAGATATCGGGCGAATTTGCGGGCCAGGGAAGAACATCCACTTGTTGTTGCTGCAGATACTGTTGAACAACACGAGCTGCATGGGGTCGGGCGTTGTCCTGCTGTAGAATGACGCCGGGCCCGTGACATTGCAGAAATGGGACAACAACAGGTGTAAGCACTTCATCACGATATCTGGCTGCATTGAGATTGCCATCAATAATGACCAGCTCAGTTCTGTTACGGCAGTGATGCCACCCCACACCATGAGAGACCCTCCCCCATAACAGTTTTGCTCCACACACATGGATCTGCGTAGCGTTCGTTTCGATGTCTGTACACTCTCTGGCGGCCATCTGATGATGAAAGATGGAAATGACATTCATCTGTGAATAAAACACCTCGCCACCAGTGTAAGGGATGCCTGAGATGTTGTCTACACCACTGCAGTCTAGCACGACGATGACGTAACGTCAAAATCGGACGAATTGCAGGTCTTCGACGTAAGCCGTATTCTCTCAGCCAGTTGATTACTGTTTGAGGATGTATCCATCTCAGATTAGGGATGTTCCTGGCTGTCGTTGTTGCCGTTTGTTGCCGGTTCCGGAGATGGACGACACGGATATACTGATCTTGTGCAGGGGTGGTAACTCGGGGTCTCCAGGAGCGGGGTCGGTCTCGAATGTCATCATGTTGTGCATGTCGATGGACTAGCCTGTCTAGAGTGTAACGGTGGCAGTTCAAATGCTGGGCAACCTCTCTGTGTGTTCTGCCAGCTCTAATCATACCCAGGGCAAGGAGACGTTGATTCATTGTCAATCTTGGCATGCTAATGTGGAGTCGTTTTAACAGCAGCGCAAGTTTGAACGTGAACGATAGGAAGGCTTTGCTAGTGTTTAACTAGAGGTACTGTGAGCAAACTCACAAAGTGATACCCCCCCGCGCCTGAAATGTATAAGTTAGATTATCTCCCCTTGAAAATGTCAGAACGGAATTATATTGCTTCATGCACATCTTCATATGGAGTTCTTCCATTGTGTAAAGTTTCATGAAAATTCTTCAAACGGTTTAGGAGGAGTTGCACTTACAAGAATGGACAGACGGCATAAGTTAGATTACCTCCCCTTGGAAATGTCAGAATGGAATTATATTGCTTCATGCATATCTTCATATGGAGTTCTTCCATTGTGTAAAGTTTCATGAAAATTCTTCAAACGGTTTAGGAGGAGTTGTGCTTACAAGGATGGACAGACAGTATAAGTTAGATTATCTCCCCTTGTAAATGTCAGAACGGAATTATATTGCTTCATGCACATCTTCATATGGAGTTCTTCCATTGTGTAAAGTTTCATGAAAATTCTTGAAATGGTTTAGGAGGAGTTGCGCTTACAAGGATGGTCAGACGGACAGATTATCTCCCCTTGGAAATGTCAGAACAGAATTATATTGCTTCATGCACATCTCCATATGGAGTTCTTCCATTGTGTAAAGTTTCATGAAAATTCTTCAAACGGTTTAGAAGGAGTTGCGCTTACGAGGATGGACAGACGGACAGACAGACAGACAGACAGACAGACAGGGTAATTCCTATATACCCCCCACCCCCCAAACTTTGTTTGCGGGGTGTATAAATACCCAAGGATTCACACTGCTGCATGAATTTTCAGACTCTCCACGTGCAAAACATGCCTTTTCACAAACATGCAGCACGTCATTTAACGTTAATGCAATTTTAACGGAGAAAGCTGTTTTTGTGTTCAATAAAACTTATTCATGAACAGGTTAACACTCTTTACACCTACGAAATTATTTTTTTGGAGTTTGATCAATTTCTGCAATGCACACTTTCTTTTTTGGGCGAGTATATCTTGTTTGACAGAACTAACTGAGCTCTGTCAATTTATTTAGTGGCTGTCATGAGAAATTCACCAATAGATTACAAAAAATTGGATTTAATTAACTGGTAGAGTGTTAAATTATCTTTCAAAGGTGATTTGAAACATAAGTATTTTTTTCAATAAATGGTAACAAAACAATTTTATGAGAACAATATTTTTCAGACTACTGCACGAATGACAAGGTTATGCACACAGTGTAAAGCCCTATAGTGGCATTCAGCACTTTTTAATAAGAGCCCTGATAGTGGCTTCTAACACTCAACCAGTTAACCCTTTACCCATCGCAGACGATTTCAAAATTTATTATTTTAAATATCATTTTTTAAACAAATTTCAACAAAACCATATCATGTGAACCCTCTTTGGAACGAGCTCGATGAGCTCATTTCAACGAGTCATCACATGATATGGTTTTGTTGAAAAGTTTTGAAAAATAATATTTTTTCAGCTGCTGACTTTGCATATTACGCGGGCGAATGCGGGCGATTCGTTAGGTAAAGAGTTAAAAGGTCAATTTTGTACTGAACGTATGGTTTTGTTTTGTTTTATTGGGGTTTAATGACACTTTTGACAGTCAGGGTCACCTCATGTTAGGACAGTTTTATGGGTGGAGGAAGCCAGAGTACATACACAGAACCACGAGTAACTCCCCAACAGACTGACATGCAGTACACCTTAGTACACAGTGCCACTGTGGGCAATCAGAATTAAGTACCTTGCCCAAGGACACAATGCAGTTACCCCTGGTAGGGATTAAATTTCGGACCTTTTGGTTTGAAGTCCAATGCCATTACCCACTGAGCCACTGCACTCCCAATGAACATATAGTAACTAGTTTGATGTTAAGAATTTTATGCAATCAAAAGAGTTATTCAATTAAAAATATCCAATTAATTAGGCTCTACTGTGTTATGTGGTTTGGGGGAAGAACTCAAGAGTCATTTTACACCAGTATTTTATCACAGAATGGCACAATGCACCAGGATTCTACCATTTATTTATTTGTTTTAAGGTCATCTATGGCTCTGTCAAGATGCAACACATATTTACAGTCAAGTTTAGCCAATCGTTTATTCCTCTGAAGCCAAATTTGGAAGACTTCCACTCCAGAAATCAATTGTTGTAGTTTACCAGTAAAAGATAAGTTTACTGCAGTAATCAAGCACTGCCCTACTTCCTAGAGTTCCTGGCACAGTAGCATTCTATTATTATTCTAAAAATAATCCTGATACTGAAAAACTGAAGATAAAATTTAATTTCGCTCTAGTCATTGCAATTAAACTTTCCATGAGTTTATTCCAATGAAGGATCAACGCTATGTTTTTGAGGCAAGAAATGACATTTTCTAGTACAAAATTTTTTTTTCGAAAGCAACATCTTCTAATCATTTTAGGTAAAGTAATCTCTCAAAATTGTAGAAAAGCAATTTTGGAATGAATCCTTTACCTAATGAATCAGCCTCACCCGTTGGCGAAATTTCCAAATTGGGCAGTTAAAAAAACATTATTTTTCAAACAACTGCAACAAAAGCATATCATTTGACCCCTCATGGGAACAAGCGCATCGAGTTCATTTCTGGAAAAATAATATTTAAAAACCTAAATTTTAATATCGTGTGTGTTGGGTAAAGGGTTAAAATAGTGATGATTGCGAGGCTGGATTTCAAATCTCCAGTCATAACACTTGGCCAGTTTATGTAGTCCAATAGAAACGACAGAGAGAACCTACAAACTGAAAGGTAAGCACTGTGAGAAAACCAGTCAATCACATTCAAAATTTGATGACAAGACCATTATATACAGAGAAAACTCAAGAGACTACACTAGAATGTAAAGGGTACTCAAATGGCAATTATCACTGTTGGACTTCATTTCGGAAATATCGAGTAAATGAAGGAATTCTTTTAATTGGTCCGTTTACATAAACTTGAGTTTCTGGGATCAATATTTGCAGATTAACTCTTAACCTGCTGAGTATTTTCAAAATATTTTTCATCAGATCTAGTCATGGCTGCTCTAAAGCAGCCATGACCAGATTTGATGAAAAATGCATCCAAATTTAATTCAAGAAATCATTAGTCAAAAAGTCTATTCAATTTATAGGGGGAAAATTTGGTTAAATGCGTCCAAATTATACATATTTCAGTGGCAAGATATTTTGTGTCCTGGCAGGAATATCCGCCAGCAGCATGCCAGGAGTTAGCCCTCACAGCATAGAGAATCTCTAATTAGGTATGATTTCATATAAAACATCTGAAATGAGGTGATTTATTTATTATTTATTTATTTATTGGTGTTCAAGGTCACATATTTCTGCACAGTGGCTAATCATGACCACAACAGTTTTACGGGTGGAGGAAGCTGGAGTACCCAGAGAGAATCAACGAGCAACCACGAGCAACTGTCAGCTCCCCAACATACTAACTCCACACAAGCAGGGTTAGCATTGGTTGAAGACAGGTGCACCATCGACGTGCAGTATGCCTTAGTACACAGCACCACCGTGCCCCCACATGGGCAATGGTGGTGAAGTGTCTTGCCCAAGGACACAATGCGGTTGTCGCAGGTAGGGTTCAAACCGAGGACCTCTCGGCTTGCTGTCTGCACCTCTACCTACTGAGCCACCGTGCCCCCCAGCCATGACTAGATGTGATGATAAATATTAACAAGAGATTGTCACTTGGAAGTGACTATGCCTCCGACGCGGTAATAACCTTGGTCTGTGACACTGACCTCCATGGAACCAAAAAACATTTTGTGCGCGACACATTATCTCCCCAAAAGCAACATGTATGCCAAGTTTCAACAAAATCCAATGAAGCATCTCAGAGTTATGGAGCGGACACAAAAATCGTCCTGATGGACAGTTGACCTTGATTTGTGACCTTGACCTCCAAGGAACAAAAACATTTTAGTGCGCAACACATCATCTCCCCATAACCAACATGTATGCCAAGTTTCACCAAATCCAATGTCAGTTATGGAGGGGACACAAAAATCTTCCTGACGGGCAGTTGACCTTGATCTACGACATTGTTTGTGTGCAACACATCGTCTCTTCATAAGCAACATGTATGCCAAGTTTCAACAAAATCCCCCAAAAGAATTTCAGAGTTATGGAGCGGACACGAAAATCTTCTTGACGGACAGACAGATGGATGGAAATGACAAACACTATATGTCCCTGAAAAAATTTTTTTGGGGGCATAAAAATTAGACTCAGCAGGTCAAGAGTTAATTCCCCAAACCACATCACTCACAATGTAATGATGCTATTGTGACTTCTGTCTTCACATGTTGCTAGCTGCCGACAATGTTTACATAATGATCTAATAAGGGGTGGAAGAAGCCGGAGAACCTGGAATGAACCAACATGCCATGGCAAGCAACTGTCAGACTCTCCAACTTACCAACAAGCAGAGTCAGCAGCGGTTGAAGGCAAGTGCACCATCAAAGTGCAAGTATACTTTAGTACACAGTGCCACTGAGCCCCAATCGCAATGTTAGTCAAGATCAAACTGTTGACCTTTCGGTTGAAAGTCCACTGCTCTAACCCCTGAGCTACCACACTCCAGCTTTTTTTTTAACCCTTTACCTCACACAGTATGTTTAAAAAATAAATTAAATTTCACATATTTCGAAAACAAATTTCACAATTTTTCAATAAAACCATACAAATATGGATATCATTAGAACCAGCTCAACGAGCTGGTTCTAATGATATCCATATTTGTAAGATTTTATTGAGAAACTTCCGAGATATTTTAGGCTGTGGCAGGCTTATTCTGGTTAATTTTCTGGCAGTTTTTGACCGCTATGTTAGGTAACGGGTCAACATGTTAGATAAATTTAAAGTATCCTTGCAGTCGTTTCTAGTTAAGATGTGTCTGCCTATGTAGGCAGCCAAGACTTGTTTTGAAACCACTGTAAAGCAACAGGTCCAAGCTTCCAAATAGTGGAAAATTGTTTAGGCCTTTTAGGGTTAAAACTTTTGTATTTAACATCGGATTAAAGGAAGTTAAGACCTGGGAAAGCTAGTTAAAAACAATTTTTTTCAGTTCAGTTCATAAAATTGGATATATTCATCAGAAAGCTTCTGCCTCTGAAACAGCTACACAATGGAACTTGTCAAAGTTGGAAACCATGATGTTCATTTTTTTACTAGAGACAACTTATTGCATCTTATAATTCACTTACAGACATAATTCTGCATATTTTCCACACAAGATGATTCAACAAGAGCACAAATCTGAATCAATTTGTACATTCATTTACAACATGCTGCAGTGATGATAAAATTATGTTTCTGTCTCTGGTACAAATACAAAGATATTCTATTATCCAGAAATTTAATTAATATTTTACTGATAACATGTTTGGAGATTTCCAGCATTCATTTTGTTACAGCTCACAGAAATCACTAGACTCAAACAAGATGTAATGAACTAAATATTTCAAATCTTCAATTTGAATGCAAAATGTTGTTTTAAAGGTTGAACAATTTACTTTCGATAAAATCGTGAAATACTTTAATTTTATTCATCTGGGGGCTTCATCAATTTATTTATTGGTGTTTAAGGTCACATATTTCTGCACACTACATAATTATGACTGCAACATGGATATAAAGTTCAGCCAATCGTTTATAACCATGGTGCCCATTTCAGAGGACTTCCACCTCAGGCACTGGTGACCAGATCCTATTTTACCAGTAAAACAGAGTTTGTTTACAACAGTAAACAAACACTGCTTCACTTCCCAGGGTTCCCATGGGGAGGCTTCATCAATAAAGAAGAGGGATGTTACATCCCAACGCTCACCTACATTCGCACTTGATAATGTCGTTCCAATGTAACATGCCTAATATTTAGTTAATATAAATCATTAACTAGGCATCAAATGATTAATGTGGTTTATGTGATGGCTTTGGAAAGTCTATATTTCTGCATTTATTATATATCAATTCAACATAGAATCATTGGATATAAAAGCATTTTTTTCTTTTAGAAATGTTTATGATTAAAAATATGAATCGTGAGGCCAGGTATTAAATCATAAATAAGAATTATGAAAGGCTTTCATAAATCACTGAAATTGTAATTAAGTACATTCATTGGTTAAAGAGGAATTGCGGAAAAACATTCATTCAAGAAAGTGACTATAAGTCCCAACAAAAATACATCACATCAACAACTAAAATAAGCCTTAATGTTACTATTGACAAGTATGAGAAAGTATTAAATAAAAAAAAAAAGTTAAAATTTTTTTTTTTTAAAGAAAGTGAATATAAGTCCCAAAAATCCCCATTAAATTCCTCAAATATGCATGTAATAAGGGCGCAACGTTACCACAATGTAGTTCAGTAACCCATGCGTACAATATCAATTGCCTGGAAAGACACATAGAAACAGAACTCACCTTAACACCTCATCTTAACACAAACTTTTAGAACTTAAAATTGAGTAAGTCAGACAAAAACGTGAACATTGTGACTGAAAAAAAGAAAGGAAATCAGTTAAATTTCTGCATACAGTAGGGTTAATACCTACAGTTGTTATTGAAATAAGAAAATAAACAGTAATGAGAGGTGAAGGCACCAAAATCTGCACAAAAGCTGACTTTAACGCAAATTCTTACAACACTTAAACGCTAATTCTTACAACAAGTTTTGGCAGAAAATCAGCCTCAAATTCCTCAAATATGCATGTAATGAGGGTTAAATATTACTGCAATGGAGTTCAGTAACCCAAGCGTAGAATATTAATCGCCTGGAAAGACACGTAGAAACACAACTCACCTAAACACAAAGTTAACAAAGTTTTACAACTTAAAATTTACTAAGTCCGAGAAAAACATGAAAATTTTGAGTGAAAAAAAAAAAAATTTCCGTTAAATTTCTGCATACAGTAGGGTTAATACCTACAGTTGTTATTGAAATATGAAAATCAACAGTAATGAGAAGTTAAAGCAGCACAATCTGCACAAAAGCTGACTTTAATGCAAATTCTTACAACACCTAAACGCAAATTCTTACAAATTTTGGCAGAAAATTTTAGGTGAAATTTGGAAAAAAGTTATAGTATCAGGGTTAAATACTGTTCTGATAGTCCCCTACAACCTACATATGCAATATCAAAGGCCTGAGCCCACTGATCTTTGAGAACTCAGCTTAACACCTCACCTTAACACAAACTTTTAGAACTTAAAATTTACTAAGTCCGAGAAAAACATGAAAATTTTGAGTGAAAAAAAAGAAAATTTCCGTTAAATTTCTGCATACAGTCGGGTTAATACCTACAGTTGTTATTGAAATATGAAAATCAACAGTAATGAGAAGTTAAAGCACCACAATCTGCACAAAAGCTGACTTTAACGCAAATTCTTACAACACCTAAACGCTAATTCTTACAACAAGTTTTGGCAGAAAATCAGCCTCAAATTCCTCAAATATGCATGTAATGAGGGTTAAATATTACTGCAATGGAGTTCATTAACCCAAGTGTAGAATATTAATCGCCTGGAAAGACACATACAAACAGAACTCACCTAAACACAAAGTTTACAAAGTTTTACAACTTAAAATTTACTAAGTCCAAGAAAAACATGAAAATTTTGAGTGAAAAAAAAGAAAATTTCCGTTAAATTTCTGCATACAGTCGGGTTAATACCTACAGTTGTTATTGAAATATGAAAATCAACAGTAATGAGAAGTTAAAGCACCACAATCTGCACAAAAGCTGACTTTAACGCAAATTCTTACAACACCTAAACGCTAATTCTTACAACAAGTTTTGGCAGAAAATCAGCCTCAAGTTCCTCAAATATGCATGTAATGAGGGTTAAATATTACTGCAATGGAGTTCAGTAACCCAAGTGTAGAATATTAATCGCCTGGAAAGACACATAGGAACAGAACTCACCTAAACACAAAGTTTACAAAGTTTTACAACTTAAAATTTACTAAGTCCGAGAAAAACATGAAAATTTTGAGTGAAAAAAAAGAAAATTTTCAATAAATTTCTGCATACAGTAGGGTTAATACCTACAGTTGTTATTGAAATATGAAAACCAACAGTAATGAGAAGTTAAACCAGCACAATCTGCCCAAAAGCTGACTTTAACACAAATTCTTACAACACCTAAACGCAAATTCTTACAACAACTTTTGGCAGAAAATTTTAGCTGAAATTTGGAAAAAAGTTGTAGTTTCAGGGTTAAATACTGTTCTGATAGTCCCCTACAACCTACTGATGTTTGAGAAATTCACCTTAACATTAAATCTTACAATATTGGACACGCCGGACGCCGACGCCCGAGGTTATCACAATAGCTCACCACATCTTACAGATGTAGGTGAGCTAAAAATAAAAGAAATCCCACCATTACTTAGCAATTTGTTTAATGTTAAATATATGTTATATTGTGAGCTGCTGTGCCTTTTAGCATCAGTAAATTCTGTGTTTATAGTTATGACAGGGCTTCTCCAAAGATAATGCTGAAGGTAATCAGACAGTATCAGGAAAGGTATTGCTTATTTTTGTCTTGCATGTTTCAAAAGGCTTAAAAATTCATGCAAGAATCAGAATCAGTTTTTGCAAATGATTATAGCAAAGAAAGAATGAGATTTAAATTTGATTCTTGCAAAATGTTCATTTGATTCTTAAGTGTCCTCAAAGTCTGGAAGAATTCTACTTATATTTTGCTCCCACATGTACAAAATAAGGTAACTCTTTGACCGTAGCAGTGGTGTCTTGTGAAGACTTGGCTGCCTACAGTACAGTCACTGTGGACTGGTCGTAATCCATGTGTGGGCAGGGCTGCCTACAGTACAGTCACTGTGGACTGGTCGTAATCCATGTGTGGGCAGTGACGTCCACGCAAGGCTTTTAGCAGGTAATAAAAATCATCATCATCAAAATTTTAATTAATGAAGCACAGGGTTGTACCCGGTGCTTCATTAATTAAATTTTTGCTGATTATTCCTGTAATTAGTGTTTGCAATCTAATATTATTGTGTCCATGGAAATACTGCCCACCCCAGTGGAAAGTGACCAGTCGACAGTGGCCGTACTGTTTACAGGCATCTAAGATTTTACCAGAACCTGCTGTCAAGGTAGTGGAACTTCCATGAGTTCCATCAATCGATAACCCAAAGCCTGTACAGGTATGTTGGTACAGTGGAACCCTGTTAATTGAATAGCCACTTTGCCAATAAAAATGAATCAATTAACAGGAGTATTCAATTAACAGGGATTGTCACTTTTCTGTATTCTATAGATAAACTTAGCATTTATTCTATTATATCTTGTTTGACAGAGCTCCTTGAGCTCTGTCAAACAAGATATATTAGATTAAATGCCTGTATTGGATGTACTGAGGCCAAATAGGTCTATAAACATTAAGGAAAACTGGGGAGAGGCAGGGTAAGTTCTCAACAGGTTACAGTATTTTTTATTCAATTAACAGGAGTGTACTCTATAACCTATATTCAATTAACAGGTCAAATTTGTACTGGAGGTATGGTAAATGGTTTTGTGTTGGGAAATTATATTCAATTAACAGGGTTATTCAGTTAAGAGATATCCAATTAAGTGGGCTCCACTGTATATGTGTTCTACATGTACAGGTAATACAAAAAAATCAGCAAAACAGGAACTTGGCCTCAAAGCTTAAACTCTGACAAATGTGTAAATATTGTAACTGTATATGTTTAAATATGAGTTTTGTTTTTCAATGGAATGTGTACTTGTGCATGTAGTGGTTGCACTCACAAGCATTAATAAGAGTACTTTCATATTCTAAACTATTTAAAAACTGAAAATTGATTGTCACAACAGAGTTTGCGAGAATCAAAACTGATTCTCGCAAATTGGGGACCAATATTAAGGCCTGATTCAAGTAAAAAATACATTATCATGAGTACTGATTACGAACTTGCATCTTTCATTTTCTTTTCAATTTAAATGATGGATGTAACCGCGTCATTTAGTGGTTTCAGCATTGCATGATCCTGAAAGAGGTGGACAATTACACTTGATTTAAAAAGTTCACTCCTATAAAAATTTTACAGGGTCTTTAGGCATGCCGGGAAAATGCCAGGCCCGCCTTGATATTTAAACATGCCAGGAAAATGCCAGGCCTGCCTTGATATTTAAACTTCCAATACAGAATCAGTTAATGTGTATAGTGCAGTAATCTATTAAAGTATGGATCCAAATCTTTGGTATTGTCACTTTCTGTTGATGAATTGCTACTTTAGAGCCACTGTGGACTGGTTGTAAACCACACGTGGGCAGTGATATCCATGCATGCATTTACCAGGTAATAAAATTCATCATCATCAAAATTTTAATTAATGAAGCACTGGGTTGTACCCGGTGCTTCATTAATTAAATTTTTGATGATTATTCCTATAATTAGTGTTTGAAATCTAATATTATTGCGACCATGGAAATGGAAATATTGCCCACCCATGGAAAGTGACCAGTCCACGACGGCCGTACTGTATCATATGAAACATTGTTTTCCAATCACTTTACATCTTAGGCCCATATCATTTGATTGAGCACAAAGTCGTTGCAATAAATGATTATAAGCTATTTTGGGAAGAAATAAACATTCTGGATATTTTAAAATAGTTAATAATTTTAACATCTTGAAGTGTTAACATTTTATGTAATGCACACGATATAAAAATTTATTTAAATTATGTTTTCTCAAATTTGAAAAAACAAATTCACCCAAACTATGTCAAGTGTACCCCCTCCCCCCCACCTCCCTTCCTCCGCTGGAACAAACTTGACAAACATGTTCCTATGAGAGGTTCACATATGGTTTTGTAGACATTTAAAACAAGATAAATTAAGTGCTTGTGGGATGATACGGTATACTGGTAAGGTAAAGGGTTAACTGCAATAACAGCCATCTGAGACACAAATACTTTTGAAAATTTAGCCTTCAGGAATAAAAAAACAAATTCACTGTTTCATTTAAATTCAGGAAGTCAATGAAAAAATATTGGTGTTGCAGAATTATACCTTGGCATGTTCATGTGAAAAAGAATACATTAATCGAATCAAATCTTAGCCTGTAGCTAATTCATAATGCCTTCAGATGGGAAACACGCAACAAGCAAAAAAAAAGTTCCACTGGCAATCGAGAATCCATGCTGGAATATGGATTACAGGACTGTTTTTAACCTTTTACCCAATGTAACTGCCATAACCACCCAGTGCTTGTTGAGCTCATACCAATTAGGTATCATAAGCTATGTTTTTGAGATGAAAAATGAAAATTTTCAGTTATTTAGGATATTTATTGCAAGTGCCACCTACTATTTATGTTTGCCAAAGAGTGTACGTAACAAGGGGGGCAATGCGAAGCATGTGCCAATGCCTCTGATCTGCCAAAAATTTTCTATGTCGAAAGAGTGAAAAAGTCCATAACTCTGGAAAAATATGTGGAAGAAACTCACGCTTCACAGGTATCGTTCCCACATGATGCTCTATCACAACACCAAATATCATGCAAATTGGAGTAGCAGTGGCTGAGATACAAGGGAAAATGTTGGTACGGACGAACAGATGGACAAATGGGATGCATCCATCTGCATAATTCACAAACTGCACAGTACAAAAAAAAATATTGAAAAAAATTTCAACAAAACTATATCATGTGAACCCCTCATTGGAAACGAGCTTGTCAAACTCATTGCAATGAGGTATTCACATAAGTTTTTGTTGAAAGTTTTTGAAAAATTTGAAAAAATTAAATAAAATAATAAATTTTGATATGAAATTTAGCTAAAGGGTTAAGCATAAACAGTTTTTCAGAACCGCCAAGACCTGACAACAAACTGCACAAGTAGAATCTGATAAATATCTGGAAGTATTTCTCTTGACAGCCTCAGAGAAGTCACAAAGCATAGAATGATTCCTGGTAGTAGCAGTAAAAGTAACCCTGACCAAACACCTATTGATCACACAATCCCAGTGATCGACATCTCATAGACAATCTAGTGTATGGGGTTTTTCAGTTTTGTATGCAAGAGGAAAACTTAAATTTGTGCATGGAAACCCAGCTTCTATTTATAGGAAGTGACCTTAGACTACGACCTATTGATCCCACACACAATCTGAATATCAACACCCTATAGACAATCTATGTATGAAGTTCTAGTTTTATACCATGCTCGCCTATATTACTACCCATGAAAAGCCTGTATGTTAAATTTTAGCTTTTAACCCTACTACCAGTGTATAGCTTCTACTGCAGTTAAAAAATTTACACCGAAAGTAGGAAGTTCATCCAACTTGACCTTTGACATGACGCAATTTGCCAACTTCGATATATTTGCACTTGGCGATGTTTCATTCAAACATACGACATTTTTTGGTACTATCTACTATGTGCTATGACTTATTATTAAGTTTAAAATATTGATAGGTCTTCCCCTCACATTTACTGAACAGCCATCCTATTTAATGACGTTATGATGTATAATGTTCCGGGCCAGAGAACAGCCACCCGGGTTCAAAGAGTTGAAGGCAAACTGAGTATGAAGTTATAGTTTCATATGGAAAAGGAACTAATGTATTGTAGAGAAACCAAAAATCCATTTGTAGTAACAACAATCATGACCTTCGACTAACAGATCCCAAATGCAATTCTAAACATCGACCTATTATGAGTAACCAGCATGCGCATTGTAAGCATGGTTTGGTCTAGGTACAAATGTTATTGTCTAGAAATGGGTGGAACAGATGTACCAAAAAACAAATGAACTGACAAAATGATTATATTATATACCTCCTCTTTGTAAAAGAAGGAGGGGGTATATAAGGGTAAAATGTTCAAGCAGTTTGAACACAACTGGCTGTTTGAAATGGATTTGATCTAATGGAAACAAAAAAAACAAAAAACAAGTTTTACCAATTTTGTTAAAATTCAAGGGGAATAACTCCAACTCTATACTGTGCAGATATGTGAAATTCAAACTTTGCCAGTATTCCATCAAATCAAATAAGTTCCAGGAATTTGAAAACAATTGGTCTTTTGAAAAAGATTTTATCTCATGGAAACCAAGAAAAACACAGATTTCACCATTTTTTTCTGATTCAAGAACTCCTATCTGCAAGAGGCACAAATGTGAATATCAGACTTGACCTGTTTTTCAAAAATGAAAAATTTTCTGGAAGTTTGAAAACAAATGGTTCTTTGATGGATACCCATGGAAATCTTAAATTTTCCCATTTAATTTCCTTTTTTTTCTGTAATTCAAGTGGTATTGCTGCTAAACTAGATTGGGGGAGGGGGGGGGGGGTTGACTGGAAACATCAAACTGTGTATTTCATAAAAGGTAAGATACTACCAACATTTGAAAACAAACAGTGGTTTCAAATAGATTTTATCTGACGTAAACCAAAGAAAATTAAAATTTTATTTATAACAACTCTTATAAAAACCCTTTTTTTAACCCTTTACCTAATGGACAGGATATCAAAATTTATTATTTTAATTATTATTTTTCCAACTTTTTCAAAAAATTTCGACAGAACCATATCATGTGACCCCTCATTGGAACGAGCTTGTTCCAATGAGGGGTCACATGGTATGGTTTTGTTTAAACATTTTTAAAAATATATTTTTTTCAACTGCTAAATTTGAAAATTACGCGGGTGGGTGTAGCCTATTCATCAGGTAAAGGGTTTAAAACTACATTGGGCACAAATGCTAAAATCGAACTTCACTTGTATTCCATAAAATTCAAGATGTTCCAAATATTTGAAAACAATTGTTTGTTTGCAACAGATTTCATCTGGCAAAACTAAAGAAAAACACTTATTTTATCAATCTTCAACTCATAAACAACAACAGGCACAATTGCGAATATCAAACATGACCTGTATTCAATAAAATGTTTTGAAGGTTTGAAAGCAATTGATTGTTTGAAACGTATTTTATCTGATGGAAACCAATGAAAAACACTGTTTTTGCCATGTTCTTCTCTTGGAAGAGTATAACTCCTAAACTATGATAGGTGTAAGTGCAGAAAACAAAATTAACATCTATTTCATAAAAGGTAAGACATCCCTGAAGTTTGAAAACAAACAATCATGACAAACTGATTTTCTCTCACAGAAACCAAAAATCTAAAATTCAAGGCCTGTCATTCTGAGGAGGGCGATTGTTCCAGATCCTTATAACCCGCCTGAAATTTTGTTGAGGAGAGCAAGTAATTGCCCTCCCTTTAAATAGCCTGATTCTAATGATTTTTGTAGGTACCAGCCTGCCTTGGAAGGCTTGTACCCACCTGAATATAGGTCAAGGAGAGCCAGCAACTGCCCTCCTGTGATTTTCAAAAAGACAGGCCTGAAATTCTGCTAAAAATGATACCAGAATGCAGATCAAGGACAATAACTGTGAAAGCATGAAAACAACTGATGGAAATCTTGTGAGGTTAAAACGCAGGATTGACAAAGTATGTTTTATTAAGATTTCATCAAACTGGATCATGATTCAGTCTAAATTTGCTGTCTGCTTTTGTAACCAAAGTACCATGCATGGTGAGGTGATAATTGCTAAAACAAGTGTGAAGTGAAGTGGCGATTCAAAGCAGAGAACTTAATGAAACAAGAGGCCCCAAGGTGCCTTAATCGCTCACCGGCCAAAGTGGTTCAAAGAAGTATTTGGGGTCACATTCAGTTAGACATGGTTCATCAACACTACAATGGAATGAAGTCATGACAGGCAAATTTTATGGAAAAACACTAAGGAATGGATTTGAACAAACCTGAACATAACATGCACCCCCCCACCCCCCCCACCCCCCCACCCCTGCCCATAGAGCCCAAATATTAAGCCAAGGACTCAAATTGAACAAACTTGAATCTGATCCCCCTTGAGATGTCATATACCAAATAGGAAAGATTTCTGACTGGTGGATATGAAGAAGGTTTTTAAAGAAATCACCTCACATTGCACTAAGTTAAACTCTGGGCTCAAATAGAGAGCCAAAATATTAACTCAGGGTCCCGATTTGAACAAACTTGCATCTGACCCACCTGGAGATGTTGTATACCAAATATGAAAGGATTGTGATTGGTGGATCTGAAGATTTTAAAAGAAATTCCCTCATATTGCACTTAGTTAAATTCAGGCTCCCATAGGTAGCCCAAATTAATAACCCCGGGACCGGGTTTGAACAAACTTGAGTCTTACCCTCCAAGAGATGTTGTATACCAAATATGAAAGGATTCTGACTGGTGGATCCGAAGAAGATTTTTGAAGAAATTTTCTTATATTGTACTAAGTTAAAATTTCGGCGCCCATAGGGAGCCCAAATATCAACCCATGGACTAGGATTGAACAAACTTGAATCTAACCCTCCTAGAGATGTTGCGTACCAAATAAGAAAGCATGCTGACTACATGGTTTGAAGAAGATTTTAAAAACAAGTCTGAACAGGACCCCAAATTTTCAGGCTATAAATTTTTTTTTTCCATCTCAAAATTGAACAAAACGCATAAAGATCCCCCCATAATGTCCGAATTTTGGTCCAAAATTTTGAAGTCCAAACCTGACTCCCAATTTTTTTTTTCATCTCAAAATTGAACAAAAGGCATAAAGAACAAATTTTTTTCTTCTAAATTTTCATCCAAAATTTCCAAGTCTGAACCGGACCCAAAATTTTCAGGATAAAAATTTTTTTTTTCGTCTCAAAATTGAACAAAAAACGCATAAAAATTTTTTTTTTAAATTACGAACTTTGATCCAAAATTTCGGAGTCGGAACCGGACACAAAATTTTCAGGCTAAAAATTTGGGGGGGTTTTCGTCTCAAAATTGAACAAAATGCATAAAAAATCCCAAACAAATTTTTCTCATATTTTGGTCCAAAATTTCTAAGTCTGAACCAGACCGGATAATTTCAACCCAGGGACCCAATTTGAACAAACTTGAATCTGACCCCTCCTAGAGATGATGCATACTAAATGTTAAAGGATTCTGACTGGTGGATCTGAAGAAAAAGATTTTTAAAGAAATTTTCTCATATTGCACGAAGTGAAACTTTGGGCTCCAATAGAGAGCCCAAATACTAACTCAGGGATCCGATTTGAACAAACTTGAATCAGACCCCCCCCCCCCCCCCCCATGCCCCCTAGAGATGTTGTATACCAAATATGAAAGCATTCTGACTGGTGGATCTGAAGAAGAAGATTTTAAAAGAATTTTTTTCATATTGCACAAAGTTAAAATTTGGGCTCCCATAGGGAACCCAAATATTAACCGAGAAACTCGATTTGAACAAACTTGAATTTGGCCCCCCTGGAGATGATGTATACCAAATATGAGAGGATTCTGACGGGTGAATCTAAAGAAGAAGATTTTTAAAGAATATTCCACGCATTGCACAAAGTTAAAATTTGGGCTCCCATAGGGAGCCCAAATATTAACCCAGCGACTCAATTTGAACAAACTTGAATCTGA
The DNA here is from genome assembly GCA_031216915.1 of Pictodentalium vernedei. NCBI lineage: Eukaryota > Metazoa > Mollusca > Scaphopoda > Dentaliida > Dentaliidae > Pictodentalium > Pictodentalium vernedei. Next base: position 242,403,642 of record CM062294.1, on the reverse strand, counting down.
CCCCCCTATAGATGTTGTATATACCAAACATGAAAAGAAATTTTCTCATATTGCACGAAGTTAAACTTTGGGCTCCAATAGAGAGCCCAAATACTAACTCAGGGATCCGATTTGAACAAACTTGAATCAGACCCCATCCACCCCCCCCCCCCCCCCCCCCACCCCCCTAGAGATGTTGTATAACAAATATGAAAAGATTCTGACTGGTGGATCTGAAGAAGATTTTTTTCAATTTTTGAAAAAATTTATGGGTGCTATAAGAGTTAAGCCCCTTCTGGTGCCACCTGTGGACGCAGCATGTTTATTTGTATAAACTTGAATTGACATATGATAAGGAACATGCACACAAAACTTGGTTCAATTTGGTCAAGTAGTTTGTGAGGAGAAGTCAATAATGTAAAGTTCACGACGACGACGGACGGCAAGTGATAAGTTAAGCTCCCTTCGGTGAGCTAAAAACATGTATAAAAATACAGTAGAACCCACTTAATTATATATCTCTTAATTGAATAACCCTGTTAACTGAATTAAATTTCCAAAACCAAACCATTTACCATAACTTCAGTACAACTTTGACCTGTTAATTGCACATGGGTTAAAGAGTAAACTCCTGTTAATTGAATAAACTTGAAATATGTCAAAAAATTACAGTGAGTCACCAAATTTCTTTTGTTCACAGACCAATTTGGCCTCAGTACATACAATACAGTCATTTAATTATTATATCTTGTTTGGTAGAGCTCTATGAGCTCTTTCAAACAAGATATAATAGAATAAATGTCCAATTTATCACTAGAATGCTGGAATGTGACCAAATCCCTGTTAATTGAATACTCCTGTTAATTCAATAATTCTCAATGGTAATGTGGCTATTCAATTAATAGGGTTTCACTGTACATGCAAAGTTGCAGCTATTGGGAGGTCCACTGGTGGAAATTTTGCTTGTACTTCTGGGTACAAGTTATCAAACTCATAAAGACATTATTGTCATGATGCAGTACACTAATAATTTCAATGATGATTTTCGTTAATAGCGCTATTTTTTCACCTTTATGTTAGTTAAAGGGTTTGTTGGCCCCAAAAGCCCTTCTTTCAAAAGTAATAGGACATTTAAAGTTACTACGCCATTCCCACCAGTGTTTGAATATGAAATAGAATTGAAATTTAACTCTTCTCATGCTGCTGCTGGGTATAGTGGAGCCCACTTAATTGGATATCCCTCAATAAATAACCCTGTTAATTGAATATAATTTCCAAACACAAAAACATTTACCATACCTTCAGAACAAATTTGACCCGTCAATTGAATACAGGTTATAGAGTAAACTCCTGTTGACTAAAAAATCTTGTAACATGTTGAGAATTTATTCTGTCTCTCCCCAATTTTCCTTTGTTTTTAGACCTATTTCACCTCAGGACATCCACTACTGGTATTTAATCTATTATATCTTGATTGACAGAGCTGATAGAGCTCTGTCAAACAAGATATAATAGAATAAATGCTAAGGGTATCTGTAGAATACAGGAAAGTGACAAAATGTGTTTTAACTGAATACTCCTGTTAGCTGAATAATTTTCACTGGCAAAATTGCTATTCAATTAGCACGGTTCCACTGTATTGCTGCTCAGCACATAAAATGTCATGTCTTTAGAATGAGTATAATTTCAGCATTTTAAGCCAAATGTTCCCCCCCCCCCCCACCCCCAATAATGAAAGTGTCAATGACACTCTAGCTCCACTTGTTTAAGACATGTACATGTATAGTATGTGACACAGCAATGACAAACATCTAGGTAATGACCTGATAACAAAGGTACATATAAAGTATTGTAACGGTCGGTACATAAATGCTGACCGTAGCATGTAACAAATATATAGGTAAAGTATTGTAAAGGTGGGGGTGACAGTTAAATGCTAAACTAGAAAAGAAATCTTTGAGTCCCAGAGTGGGTCTGACTAAACCCAAAAATATTTGTTCTCATAGTACAGTGATAACAAAGGCACCCCAAAACACTCGTTCCTGTCACAAGGTGATAACAAAGGTACCCCAAGAAGTTTCGTGAAGATCGGTTCATAAATACAGACTATAGCCAGAGCCGTATTGACATGTGCACTTACTGTGTATAAGTAGCACTGAACAAATCAAAGTTCATCTAATTTGCAAAAATTCTGCACGAGAAAAAAACCTGTATTATATGTGATGTATTCCATGTTAAAAAAACTGATTGCACTAACTAAAGTACAAAATGGCTGCTGGTGGCCATCTTGCATTTCGAACCACTTGTTTTCGTCCTAGAGTGATAACAAACGTACCCAAGAAGTTTCGTAAAGATCGGTTCAAAAATACAGCCTCTAGCCCAAGCCGTATTGGCATTTGCAGTTACAGTGCTGAAAGTAACACGAAATAGATCAAAGTTAGCCTAATTGGCATAATTTATGCACGAGAAAAAAACCTGTATTATATGTAATGTATCCCATGGTACTAAACATTCACACAAAAAATTATTCAAATCAGCGCTTTCATATGGAAGTTCTGTGCAAAAATCTGATTGCACCTGATTTTGTACAAAATGGCTGCCAGCGGCCATCTTGAATTTCAGACCGGACCCAAAAACACTCGTTCTCATCCCACGGTGATAACAAAGGAAGTTTCATAAAGATCGGTTCATAAATACAGCCTCCAGCCCGAGCCGCATTGAATTGTTCATGGACAGACGGACAGATGGACGACGGAGGACTGGCCATGGCATAAGCTCAAATTTGACTTACATCAAAGTTGAGCTAAAAATCAACTTTTTGATAAATGATTTTTTGATTTATTTATTTATTGGTGTTTAAGGTCACAAATTTCTGCACAATGGCTAATCGTGACAGCAACATGGATATAAAGTCAAGTTCAGCCAATCTCATGTTGCCCATTTTAGAGGACTTCAACCCTAAGTTACCAGGTCCTATTTTACCAGTAAAACAGAGTTTGTTTATCACAGTAAACAAGCACTACTTCACTTTCTGGGATTCCGCAGGGAAATGATTTCTTGAGTTAAATTTCTCAAATATTCCATCAAAATTAGTCATGGCTACTTAACAGCAGCCATGACTAGATTTTTATAAAATTTGTCTGTTTTTAAAAAAATTCTCAGTGGGTTAAGAATTAATGAAGCTGTATTCATTCTAAGACAGTTCCATACAGAATAATTTGAAATGTCAGATTCCTAAAATAAAACCAAATAACTTCCCCAGGAATTGACTTTTCAACAAGAACCACATTCATTAATTGCAATACTGCTGTGACATAACCTTTCAAGTCTGCTGTGTTAAGTTCCTTGTCCATTTGCACTTACATGCCTTTCTACTTTACCAGTCACCCAATGTGTCATCGGTTGACAATCAATAGGTTTTAAGTGACATTACAAAATGTTGCATAGTTCCAATGCTATTACAGGTACAGTATAAATTCAGTGTTAACTTGTCCAAAAAAAACATTAACATTAATTGCTAATGAAAATTTCTATCTATGTCATGCCCAAAATGATTTGGGATTCAGACATTTACAAAGAGGAAATCAGTGCATAAAAAATGTTTTCACTCAATCGCATACAGGTTAACCCTTTCAGGGTTCCCACTGATTTCAGTGAATCAAATCAAAGCACTATTTAATTCTCTGCACTCTAAGTTGAAATATCAAAATTTTAACTTGTAAATTCTGCTATCATTCAACAAGGAATTTAACCCTTTGAACCCTGGTGGTATCTTCCATGCCAGTTCAATGGCAGCAATTAGAAGGTTCCATATTTATTATTTGGGGGTAGACCAATTAATATTTTCAACCTGCAGCCTTGTTGATTATTGATTAGTCTACCTACACTAACAGACATCCTACTTAGTTTAAGTTATGAAGTATCATGCTCCTGGGATGGAAAAGAGGCCCCTCAGTTCAAAGGTTTAACAAATTCAATCTTGTTTGACAGAACTCATCGAGCTCTGTCAAACAAGACTGAATACATTAAATTTCTAGTTGAATACATTAAATTTCTAGTTGCTTTATAGGAAAATTTGCAACTTGAAATTTCAGTATTTTGACACGAGTGTGATGAGAGTTAAGAAGTTTTCAAGGAATTTGCCAACAATTTTCAAGGACAACCAGAGCTGTACATATTGGAGGAACAAACATTTCACTCGCCTGCTCATCACCTAAAAAGAAATGAGGTGTCCAATTTTTTGTTCATTACAAGATCTTCAATAAATTTCTTCACTCAAATTGCCATTTTATTCAATTAACTCTTCTAGAACCATCATCTACTTTGCAATGAAGAAAAACCTACTTTAATGATGACGTGACAATGAGATTCTGTGATGTAACATACTGATGGAAAGAGCTCTCTGAGTATTTTTCAAGTGTGTATAACATCACAGCATATTATCAGATTACTGGGGCACGGGGTGTTGCGGTAACCGGTTCTCGACAGATCACCGAAGTTAAGCAACGTCAAGCCCGGTTAATACTTGCATGGGTGACCATCTGAGCAATTGATTCGGATTCCCGCGTTGTGTCCTTGGACAAGACACTTAACCCCGATTGTCCACATGGGGACACGATGACGCCGTGTACTAAGGCGTACTGCACATCGGTAGTGCACATGTCTTCAACCAATCTAACCCTGCCTGTACTGCAGTGTGGAGTTACGATGTTGGGGAGCTGGCAGCTGCTTGTCGTTTCTCAGTGGTTCTCTCCAGGTACTCCGGCTTCATCCACCTGTAAAACTGTCACGGTCACCATTAGCAAATGTGCATAAGTATGTGACCTTAAACACCAATAAATAAATAAATAATATCAGATTACTGACAGAAATTCATGAAATAAACCGCAGTGGTCTAAAATATCTACACACCAGATGGAGGCAGGTTATCATGAAATTTCTTGTCTCAGAGGTTATAGGTAAACTGAAGTCAAGTACTTTTCTAGGAAGGTGGTGGAAATTTTTTTTCTAAAAATCGCTCTGTTTTTCTCTTTATTTTAAACTATGAATTTAACCAATTATATCTTAGTTTAAACAATATTTATTTCAGAAAAGCATGTTGAAGAACAGATTACATATTAACACAAAAGTACATAAACTGAAGTAGATTCAGCAGTAAGCTTATTTAGCTTATACAAGGCTGTCTCGGATACATTGTAAACCTTTCGTATTTAATGGCTGGAACCGAGCTCTGTCAAACAAGGTATATTTGGGTAAATATCAAATTGCATTATGGGAAATATTTGCTGCTGAAAACTTTGCCATTTTGACATAAGAGTGAGAGGGTTAAAGGAAAGAAAGAAATTAAAGCATTTTTCAAGGGGCCAAAATTTAATGACTTTTCATTTAAGTGAGAATACTGTTTTACCTACAACGACTTGTGGACGACATCCACAGAAAATTCTTGAAAAATTAACAAAAATTCATTTTTGTCTCCAAACTTAAGCTGTTGACCCCTCAATGGACCAAGTTGGACAATCAATGGTAAAGGTGTAAAATAGGGGATGTAAAGCTTCCTGATGCCAACAACGTTAAATTTTCTGTATTTCTGTCCATTCTTTATCATGTTCCCAACGAATAATAAATATTTTTGACACAAAAATATCATGTTTATCGTTTTTTTTAACCCTTATTCAACAAACTTATCCTACTGATAAATAGAATCTCTATCTTGCGGAGGACTAAGATGGGAGACATTTGAAATAGGCCGAGTTTAATAAAGTGAGGAAAAGGATTAGCCGTAGTCACCTAAACTTTCTCAAAACTCTACTGACCAAGGATGATTTCTTTCTGTTCTGTAATGTCTTTCCATGTGACACCCACAGGTTTGTTTGTTTGTTTATTGGGGTTTAATGACACTTTCAACAGCCAGAGTCATATCGAGTAGGACAGTTTTACAGATGGAGGAAGCTGGAGTACCTGAATAGAACCACCAAGCAGTGGCAACTTTACTAACTTCTCACAAGCAGGGTAAGCAGCGATTGGCATCAAGCACACCAGCGACATGCAGCATGCCTTGGCACAAAGTGCCACAATGCCCCCAACATTGCCAATGTGCCGCCACATTTTTATTCAGGATTAAATGTCTTGCCAAATGACACAATGCCTGTCAGGACCATACCATGGACCTTTTAGTGTGAAGTCCAATGCTCTAACCACTAAGCCACCATGCTCTGACACCCAAGCGAGGTGCTTTTGAATACTGACAGGAGACAAGTCTTTACAACTGTCATACAGCTCCAAAAAAGTTGTGTAATCAGGGACAAGTCTTTACAAATGTCACACAGCCCCAAAAGGTTGTGTAAATGTGAACAGGGTCCAATACTATAGATCTTTTACAACTGTATATTTTCTAGAATTGTATTTTCTAGTTATGACTTTAAATGTGTTAAAATGAACCATTAGCATTTTCAAAGATCTGGCAATTTGCCAGTTGGCAAATTGCCATATCTTTTAAAATGCTAATGATTAATTTTAGTCAGTTATATTAATAGGCAGAAAATACAATTCTAAAAAATACAATTGTAAAAGTTTTATAGTATTGGCCCCAGGTTGTTAAATTAATCTGCATCGCATTTTCAAATTACTAAAATTTCAAACAGCAAACCTTTCCCATAATGCAACCAGGAATTTATCCAATTCAATCTAGTCTGACAGAGCTCAGAGAATTTGATCTCTGTACTTTTGAATTAAAATGTCTTAACCCTTTACCTAACAAATTTAGGGGACAACACATACACAAAAATATTTTTTAATAATTAAATATTTAATGAGGGGTCATAAGCTATATTTGGGAGGCAGAAAGATGAAGATAAAATAAAATCTGAATGACTATTTTTTTTAAATAACACTGGCCACTCACGCACTGCCTGAGCACAACAGTTAGTAACTGGGAAACCCCGATATTTTCTTGCTACTGCTCAGTAGGTTTCTTCAGGTACTTCATCTTGTATAATGAACCTGATTTGTTGCGAAACTGAAGGCCTCCCCTTCAGCAATAACTTTTCCCATTCTCAATTATCTGTGACCTGTTAACTCGTGCATCATTAGATGTTTAATGAAATTCTGATCCCCAAGCTACAATTAACCTGTTCATCAATCACTTCTTCGTCCACCATCCAACCCAGGGCTTCACACTCACCCATGTCACTAACATCTTATCATTCAATCAATTGCAAATTTTTTTCTAAAACAAAACTTGAAGTTCTATTTCTTGTGGCCTCCTGCTGCATGAATCAATTTTCAATTCCTAACCCTATACCCAGAGCACACAATATCAAAATTTATTTTAATGACAATTTTTTCTCTAAATTTTTCAAAAAGATTTAAGAAAACCACATCATATAACTGCCCCTCTCCCCCTCTGGAATAAGCTCAAAAGAATTGGTTATATTTGTTCAAAACCCCATAAAGAAAAGCAAATAAAAATGGCATCAGCGAATCACTGTTCTTGCATTACAGTGGAGCCCACTTAATTGGATATCTCTCAACAGAATAACCCTGTTAATTGAATATAATTCTCCAACACAAAACGATTTTCTATACCTCCAGAACAAACTTGACCTGTTAATTGAATATAGGTTATAGAGTATACTCCTGTTAATTGAATAAAAAATCTTGCACTATATCAAGAAATTATCTTGACAATCACCAAAGTCCCCTTGCTTATAGAGCTTTTTGGCCTCAGTATATACAATACAGACATTTAATCTCTTATGTCTTTGACAGAGCTCCATGAGCTCTGCCAAACAAGATATAATAGAATAAATGCTCAATTTATCTCCAAAATGCAAGAAAATAACCAAATCCATTAATTCAATACTCTTGTTAATTGAATAATTTTAACTGGGAAAGTAGCTATTCAATTAACATGGTTCTACTGTACTTTTCTGATGGCTTAGATTCTATAGCGTTGTGGGGAGAAAAGCAGAAGGATAATTTTGACCACATCACAACCCAGACATGATCCGGTCAAAATTCTCTGTCTGCTTTAGTGATCACAGTGTAGTATCATGTCAATGAGGTAAACCAGAAGGACATACGGACAGAACCAATTTGTATATCCTCCATGAATCTGGATGGGCAGGGGATTGTTTATGTACTGGTGTTTAAAGGCACTTCCAACAGCTAGGGTCATATCATGTCACATAATCATAGTATAGTATAGTATAGTATAGTATAGTATAGTATAGTATAGTATAGTATAGTATATATAGTATAGTATAGTATAGTATAGTATAGTATAGTATAGTATATATAGTATAGTATAGTATAGTATAGTATAGTATAGTATAGTATAGTATAGTATAGTGTAGTGTAGTGTAGTGTAGTGTAGTGTAGTGTAGTGTAGTGTAGTGTAGTGTAGTGTAGTGTGTGTAGTGTAGTGTAGTGTAATGTAGTGTAGTGTAGTGTAGTGTAGTATACGAGGTGGTCCGGGCAGGAAGAACAGTTAAATCTTCCAATTTTTCTTAGTATCATATATTGATATTACTAAAACCTTTGGACCTGGATTTGCATTGCACCCCAAATTAGCCCTGAATCCTGCTCATCAATCAGCATGCAGAACCCTTGTTCTCATTCATAATTTTACTTCAAGGGGAAGTCAGGAAGACAGCAAATTTGGCTGTGACTTCTCCTAGCAGAATGCAGCCAGCCCCTCTAAATGTTTTGTACATATTTTCTTGTTCGTTTGTTTATATTTATTGTCTTGTCTTCCATCATTGTAATGTATACTGCTGAATAAAGTCATCATAATCATGATCATGCCTGTCACACAGTTTTACAGGTGGAGGGAGCCAGATTACCTGGAGAGAACCACCAGGCAGTGACAAGAAATTGTCAGACTCTCCAACTTACTAACTCTGCACAAGCAGAGTTAGCAATGGTTGATGTTAAATGCATCACCGATGTGCAGTATACCTTAGTACACAGCGCCATCATGCCCCCATGTGGGGAATCAGGATTAAGTGCTCAAGGACAGAGCTCAGATGGCAGTCAGGATCAAACTGTTGGCCTTTAGGTTTAAAGTCCAAAGCTCTAACCAATGAGTCACCACACTTCCTGGGCAGGGGATAAAGCCATGTTGTATAAAGGGTTATAAATGGATGCTGTAATCGGTAGAATACACAATTTCTAGCTTATGAGGTATAATGAGTTCACATATATTGAAAATTAATAGGAAAACATTTCTTGATTAGTTCTTTCTGCAATGAAAATCTTGATTCAATAATTATCAAAATCTGATCAAATGGATAAATAAAGAAACCTGGATAATTAGGTGCCAAGATCTAGAAATTCAGCACAGAGCACACTTTGGTCTTTGAACAGACAAACAAATCTCAGAAATTTTATGACAAACAACACAAAATCCATAAGCAAGGTTTGAAAGAACTGGATGGATAAGGAAAGCTACAATGTATGGAAAACAGCTGTAAAAGGTGTTCTCACAAAGTTCTAGAACTGTTGGGTCCTTGATTAATTTTGGCTGTTAGTTTTATTTCATATGGGTTTGCCTTGTAACTAATTGCTTGAGTGCCTGGCGGCACAATTTGCTGAGGAGTGTTTGTATGCACTTCGTAATAAATTGTGCCTACAGGAACTCTCCAATTTATTTACTGGCATTTAACAACACTTTTGACAGCAAGGATCACCTCGTGTCGGACAGTTTTACAGATGGAGGAAGGCAGAGCACCCGGAGAGAACCACTGAGCAATGGGGAGCAAGTGTCAGACTCCCCAATGAACTACCTCCACACAAGCAGGGTTAGCTTAGGGCGAAGACAAGTGCACCATCGATGTGCGGTACTCCTTAGTAACAACACCACCGTTCCCCCACATGGGCAATCAGGATTAAGTGCCTTGCCCAAGGACACAACACAGTTATCCCTGGCAGGGATTGAACCATGGACCAGGTGGGCAATCAAGATTAAGTGCCTTGACCAAGGACACAACACAGTTACCCCTGGCAAGGATAGAACCGTGTATCTTTTGGTTGGAAGTTCAATGTCATAACCACTGAGCCACCATGCTCCCAGGCACTCTCCAATAAAATGAGACCAGACAAAACCATAAGAGTAAGAAATTTTTACTTCTAAGAGAATATGAAGCACATTCATGAAATATGAAGCCTTTGAGCTCTAAAGCCGTTACATTATATTTTTGTTAATAACTATCTATATACATTTACATAGCTGCAGAAGATATAACAGCATTTCTACATTATTGATAGCCGCCTGTACAGGAAGCCAACAATAATGTAAAAACACTGTCAAGATAAAGGCATTCTACCGGTAGAATTCTGAAGGAAGAATAGACCTGGGACAACTTTTATAGACCAATATAAAATTGGCACTTTGTGGCTGTATAGGGACTCAAGGCATAATTGAGGCACCAACACTTCTCAAGAGTGTCCAAATATGGGCTTCCAGCATTCGACCAGTACAGTTCCCCCAAATTGGCAGCAGTAAATGATGTGCCCGAATTATTGTAATTGTGAGCAAAATATATAATATTTAAAAACATTGTTCCACTCTGGTAAATTTGACTGTGTTACATTATACCTGCCTCTTGCACTTGTTTTTGAGGCAACGTCTAGACTCGTTGTCAAATCATTGAGACATGGTCTTCTTGTTGTGTTTGATAAAGGGTTATTCACACCCAAATCACCTACAAAGTGGAGTCTTTCCCATGAAAGTCACAATAAGTCATGATTTCCATAAATAGCAGAAGAAAAAAAAAAGCAGTTTCATTTAATTGAATTCCAGGTTCAATCTAGAATTCAAGTTGTTGAAACTCTCCTTCCTCGTGCTTTTTATGATTTTCATAAAATTAAAGTTATGGGTGGAGAGTCTAGTCTGGTAGTAGTGCAGGTCAGTTTTCATCTTCCACATACTGTTACTGCAGGCCTTTATATGAACATGTGATATGTTATGAAATCTAGTTCATTACTGTGATCACAAACAAGGGTGCTGGAAGCATCCGATTAAAAGGGGGAAGGGGTATCAAAAAGGCACTTGACTCTTGGTATGAGTTAAGACCGGGAATTTATAACATATTATAAATTGTAATGTGGCATTCAATAGTATTGCCATTACATAAATCGCCAATCGAGAGCAACAAGGCATCATTTGCAATGCTAAAGCACTGCAAATGGTGTCTTGTTGCACCAAGCCAGATAATAAGCAGACTGTCATCTGCAGAATGAGGTCCCCAGAGGGTGAATTTGGTGATGCTACCCTGCATAGCAGGGTAGCATCACTAAATTTACCCTCTGTGCATGAGCCTCAATCTGAATCAAGGTCTCAAGCCTGAACAGAAAGAGTTACCCAGAGGATAAATTGGCCCACTGTATGGGTTAGCATCAGCAACTTCACTCTCTGGGGAACTCATTCTGCAGATGACAGATTGCTTATTTTCAGGCTTGTGTTGCACTCAAGGAACAATATATAAAGCTTTAGATCTCACTTCGCTGATTGTATAGCTTCCTTGTTTGGTAATTATTGACCAGCCTCTGTCATAATACCTGATCTCACTGCATCCCCCCCACTCTCCTCCACTGGCATTGGTACATGTAAAATACATTAGAAACAAATTCTTACAGTTCTTGGAACATAAAGTAGTCTTTTCCACTAGTACACTTCTGAGGTTAATTGAGCATGCACTACCCCTCTTGTTCACCCCCAGCCTAAGGACCAGAGTGGGGAGGGCAACTGTCACCCTTGGCCACAAAAGCAGATAGAGAATTTTGACCGGATCACAACTGAGATGTGATCCAATCTTAATTCTATATTCACTTTCTTCACCACAGTATTGAAGAATGTTACTTATAGAGAAAAGAAATATGGAAGCACTGAGTAACAGATTCTATTTTCATTGTATTTTTATTGATTGATATTTTATTTCGAAACATATTTTAAAAAAAAATCTTTACCCACAGGTGTGTTTTGCAATACAATCACCATCTAATCGAGAATGAAACAACATTTATGATCACAGTACGATAGTCATCATGACTAATTATTATTGGCATGGGCCACAAATGTTTTAACTCTTAACCACTGAGTATTTTCAAGATATTGATTTGATTAAAAAAAATTCAGTTTTATTTAACTCAAGAAATCATGGGTAAATAACTCGATCCATTTTAGAGGAGGCAAATTTGGTAAAATGTGCCCGAATGATACTTATTTCAGTGGCAAGAATTAATGTGTTGGAATATCCACCAGCAGCATGCAAGATGTTAAATCTGCATATTTTTTTAAAAGTATTTTTCACCAAATCTAGTCCTGGCTGCTGTGAAGTAGCCTTGACTAGATTTAATGACAAATTTAAGAAAATTGAACTTGAAAAATCAGTGGTAGAAAAGTTGAGTCAATTATAGTAGATAATTTGATTAAACATGCCGAAATGATATTTATTCTAGTGGCAAGAGGACGGCTGCTTTCAAGCCATGGTATTCATTGGTCATAAGAATTTTTTTGTAAACTTGGGGTGGGGGAGCGAAGGGTGTTAGTGTTGCTTCACCATGGTGCACAGCAAATTGGGCTGAACAAAAATGACATCCATGCTTCTAAACAACAAATCTAACATGTTTCAGAAAAAAAACTGACAGGTGGATTCAGGGAATAAGTCATAATAAAATGTTCATGACAAATGGGTGAGGAATGACAGATGCTGGACAATGGATGAAGGGTGGTTACCCTTTTTGAAACAGTTTCACTCAGATGAGCTAATCAACAGTTGCTAATTAGCAGGCCTTTAAATTCATTTATTTTGGGCACACAGTTTTGCTTTAATTTGGGCACATTAAACCCAGAAATAACATTCTTATCCTGTTATGTTTTATGCCATGTCTTCCTTTGTGTTTCTATGGTCATATCATGATGGAATTCATCCTCAAATGTAGAAGAGCCACAGAGAATTTATATATTTTTCTTGATGTGTTCATACCTTCTCTAATTTGGGCACAACCCATGGTGTAAAATTCGGATAATTTAAAGGCCTGACATAGACTGTGTTGAGATGGCTCAGATGCTGTATATTCTATAGTTTAATTGAGTATCACCTCTTCCCTCATAAAAAGTAGTGACATTGCAGTTTGCCTATTTTAGAGCCTGAGTTGATTGTCTGCACATTAGGCCACACAAAGTAGATCTTCTGTTTCTCAGGCCATTATTTGTAAAATTGCATGCGGGCGAGCATTTTTTTATTTTATTTTTTATTTCAGTAATTACTTCTTTGCCATCAAAAGTTCATGTTCTTGGTTCAAGTTTTAGGCCTCCTAATCTACAGAATAGCATGGGTGGTGGTGTATTTCATCCCTTGAGTGCAAGAAGGCTTTGCAATGCTAAAGCATTGCAAAGCCATCTTGCACTCAAGGGACAAATTCATCAAATTTTTTAACTTGGGTAAAATATCAGACATAAACCTTTTAATTTTTGTTTTTTTTAAGTTTAAATTGGTTATAAAAAGAGAGCATGCGGCGGCCAAAATGACCATGCGGGAGGGCCTGAGAAACAGATTTTTAAATTTTTTAGGCTTTATTGTTAAAATGTTAAATCCCAACCTGCAAATTATTCCCATAATTCATCAAGGAATTTAAGCAATTCAAACTTGTTTGACAGAGCTCACAGAGCTCTGTCAAACAAGATTGAAATGGTTAAATTTCTTTAGTTGCATTGTGGGAAAATTTTGCTGCGTCAAATTTTAGTATTTTGACGTCAATGTGCAGAGAGTTAATTTTAAAGATGCAAAAATTATGCTTCTTTCAGGGTTAAAATTGCAACATATTTCCCACCTGGCTAACTAGGCTTCAAATCTGAGACTTTAACCCTCAAAGACTTCAAGATCATAGAGTTTGGGGGTCACTCCAGCCGTGGTAACTTTTTACAGGCCAATACACCCACAAGTATTTAGTTTATAAACTTTTTAATACCTTGTATTTGAAATCCTGAAGATTTGACCAAACAATATGAATAATCCGAAGAACTTCCACATGCAGATGGAGTACAAATAAATGTCGACCCACATCCATTTGTCAACCATGGTACAGCAAAACAATGTAGACAGCCTCTCACGTTGGTAAAATAAACTCCAGGAATTACAGACATTTAAATTGAGTGATCCACATTGATTCTGTACTTCCGTGTAACTTATCAAAAGAAATTACCGTCCATTCATACCATCAGTTTTACTTTTATCCTCCTGTTCAGACAGAGATGTTATGCCAGAGATTGGATGTGTCACAGCATGTCAGAGTCTCTTCCATCTGATTCGATTAGCTGGAGAATATATGAAATTATGTCCTCCCTTCCATGTTATATACTGGGAGATTACACCAATGACAGTCATAAAAATTTAATTTGGTTAAATGTACATCAATAAAGTTTCAGCTTCAGTTCATCCTACCAAAGAGAGTGAGTAGTGTTCCAATGAATTTCTTGCTTTTTCCTTCAAAATTAAATTGAGTTTAACATTTCGGTGGCTCTGCTCTATGTTACCAGAATTTTTAACAAAATGTTTAACCCCCCCTTCACATACTTGTCAAAATACCAATTTTTTTCATCAGCAAACTTTTCCCATAATGCAAGTGGCAATTTGACTAATTGTATCTTCTTTAACTCTTACTGGGTATTTTTTTTTAATGCTTTATAACTTCAAGTCATGGCTGCTTTTCAGCAGCCAGGATTTGATTTTTATGAAAAATTCAACACAATTTATGAAGAAATCAGTTATGAAAGGCCTACTCTTATTTATAAGTGTTTATTTTGTTCACAAGAACCAGTAACTCACAAATTTATTTTATTGCTTTGTGGGGGTGGGAGTGGGGGCAATGGCACTTTCAACAGCCAGGGTTATATTGTTTCAGACAGCTTCATGGGTGGAGGAAGTCAGAGAGTACCTGGAGAGAACCATGGAACAGTAGCGAGTAACTGTCTGACTCTCTTCAAATTACTAACCCCACACAAACAGATTTAGCATCAGTAAAGCATGTGTAACATCAACTTACCGAATGTCTTAATACACTGTGTTCCAACTTGCACATTATTGGGATCAAGTGACTTACACAAGGTCACAACACAGATGACATGGGCAACATATTTCCTACTGGGTAACATTATTTTTGTACTGGGCAGGAAAATTCACACAAAGCTGTTAACCCTTTACCTAACATGAAAAGCAGATGACAATTGCAAAAAAAATTCTTGAATAACTAATTTTTTCATTTTTTGACTCAAAAACATATGTTACGTCCCCTCACTGGAATGAGCTTGACAAGCTCGCTCCAAAGAGGGTTCATAACCTACTTTTTTGAGACAAAAAATGAAAATATAATGAAAATTAATTGGCGATACTTGTGAATAGTGCTGGCCATTTTTTTTTTTTTTTGAGAATAGCATTGACCGATTTTGGCCGTTACATTGGGTAAAGGGTTAAAATTTAATCTGTTTATGTGACAGAATTGTTAGATAAATGAAATAACATGATAATGTGCATGTCCTGTGATTTGTATCAGATTCAAGGTGGTGCCCAGAATGGGATCTCAATGAGCCGGCTTTTCTGTATATAATACCAGTAGCCACAAAAAATATCTCGCAAATTTTTAAATATTATTTATTTTTTGGTGTTGCAGGTCACTTTTAGCATCTGTAGCTTTATAATAAATACACGACAAAGGTACAGTCAATCATTTATACTTGTGCCACTGACTATAAGCCCCTGCACACTGATGTCGAAATATCAGAATTTCAACAAAAAGGTTTTCCCCTTAATTCAACTTGAAAGTTAACCAATTTAATTGTGACAAAGTTTCAAAGGATAAAATACCAATGGGAAAAAATGCTGCAGATGGTTAAAAGGATAAAAAAAATCCCAACTTATTATCAACATCTAGGGCTGATGTGATTTTTACTTCAGTTTATACTTCCATTATGAGTGTGAGCTACTCCATACCATCCCTTGCGTGCAACAAGGTGACCAAATGAATAAATAAACTGCTGGAGGCCCACAAGTAATCACATTTCTTTGTTTTTATTCATTCATACTTCCAATGTGATTTTTAAAGCTCCCTCCCTTAACTGGTCGAGTGCTGAATTATTTTTGGTATGAAGATTTGTTCACATATCTTTGCCTTATTACAATTTATGGGAGAGTGCCAGCAGGCACTCTCCCATAAATTGTAACAAGGCAAATCCAAACAGATGAAATAATTTCACTTCAAAGGTGATATGTAGAACATCCACTGATTATGAAGCCTTTAAGTTGTGGTACCAACACTTCAGCATAAAGCCCAAATATGGGCTTCCAGCACTCTACCAGTTAACACTTAACCTGTTGAGTATTTTCAAAATAATTTTCATCAAATCTAGTCATGGCTGTTGTGTGGCAGCCATCACTGCCATGACTAGATTTGATGAAAAATTCATCGAAATTTAAGTCTCGAAATCATTGGCCAAATAGTCAATTCAATTTACGGGGGAAAATTTGGTTAATTACTTATTTTGTTGGGAGAAGATTTCCTGTCCTGGTCAGCAATATCTGCCAGCAGCATGCAAAGAGTTTTACAACTTCAACCACATGCATACTGATGTTGAAATGCCAATTTCAAGCTGCAGTTCTTGTTTGCTTTTTTGAAATTTCAGTATTTTGACATCAAATTACTAAGGGTTAACCATTCCATCTCAGTGTTTATGAATGTTTGGGTGAAAAGAAATTTGGCATTAAATGCAATGACATTATAACCCCTGGTAAAGAAGATAACAATGTGCAACACAACCTTTTTCCACCGCCGAGAAGTGGTTTACTAACAAGAAACCATAAAAACTGAAATTTTCTAATGAACAAAACCCATTACACAACTAAAGTTATCATTCAGAAACCATAAAAATTGGGATTTTTCAAACCGAAAAAGGCCCATAAAAATGACTGGACAAAACCTGTTACTAGTGAATATCCTTTTCCCCATGACGGTCCATGAGCATACCAAATATCATTCAAATCCAACATGCACTACCGAGATACAGAGGTCTTAAGTTGTTATGGATGAACGGATGGACCCCATTGCTAGGTCCCCTGCAAACTTCGTTTTGGCGGGGAATAATTAATAAATTAAACCCAGAGCCTTATAGGGCTAGCATACCTATAGGGCTGCAGGATTAAATTATTCCTCCACCCAGCTACTAAATTTAGGACCTGAAAGAGTTAAAAAAAAAAAAAAAAATCTTCACCGAAAAACAAACAAAAAAGTTTTGCTTCAGTTCAAACAACCATTCTGAGTGGGTAATTATGATGAATTTCCTGCTTTTTCAAAATTAAATGGAGTTTCACTTTTCAGTTGAGTAGCTTCAGATTTCATTTTAAGTGTTTAACCATTTCGAGCACAGCATGGGATACCCACAGAGCAATATCTATCCGTTTTTTAACTCTTCACTTAACATGTAAAGCAGATGAAATTTGCACACAAAAGTTTTGAATAACAAATTTAAAAAAAAAATTTGGGTATCAAAGACGCAGCACATGACCCCTCATTGGAATGAGCTCAACAAGCTAGTTCCAATGAGGGGTCATAAGCTTTATTTTTTTGAGACAAAAAACGAAAATGAAATAATGGTTTTTGTGAATAGCACGTGCCAATTTGGGATGTTACATTAAGTTACAGGTTGATACATCCATACTAACGGAGAAAAATATGATTGGAAAGCTCCCTCAAAAACGCCTCAATAATAAAATTTCTGTTTCTGTTTCTACGTGTCATGCTGTTAAAATGTCAATGAATATTCAAAACTTTGATTGCCAAAAAGGGCTAAAGATGCCCAAAAGGTTCAACCGCTTTTACTAAAATAACTCTTTTTATGCGAACAATCAATTCAAATCAATTTTGAAGATGTTTTTGCCTGGAAATTAACTTGATTACTTGTATAATGTTGTTTGTTTGTTTATTGGAATTTAAGGTCACTTTAACCCTTTACCTAACACACATGATCTCAAAATTTATTATTTTAATTATTTTTCCTTCAAATTTTTCAAAAAATGTTAATAAAACCATATCATGCGGTCACTCATTGGAATGACCTTGTTCCAATGAGGGGTCACACTTGATATAGTTTTGTTGAAACTTTTCAAAAAATATATTTTTTCAACTGTTTAACCCTTTACCCACCGAATCGCCCGCGTAATATGCAAATTCAGTAGCAGAAAAAATATTATTTTTCAAAACATTTCAACAAAACCATATCAAGTGACCCCTCGTTGGAACGAGCTCATCGAGCTCATTCCAACGAGGGGTCACATGATATGGTTTTGTTGAAATTTTTTGAAAAATTTGAAAAAATGATATTTAAAATAATAAATTTTGATATCGTCTGGGTTGGGTAAAGGGTTAATTTGTAAATTACGTGGACGGACATGGCTGATTCATTAGGTAAAGGTGTTAAGCATCTACAGCTCTACCATGACTACAGACAGCACAAGTAGAAAGTCAAGCTTCGTAAATCAAACTGGGATGCCCAACCACAACAGTGGAACAAAACTTGTTCATTCCAGTAAACAAGCACTGCTCCACTTCATGGGCTGCTGGGAAAATTACATAATTTAGTTGAAATTATTTGGCTCTTTCCACTGATGATCAGAATATTGATTGGGCATACATTCTATTTCACACTTTTCTCAATTGGCTTTCATAAGTATGACTCACTCTGCCCTTCAACCCCTCCCCCACCCCCCCCCCCCCCCCCCCCATCTACTCAGGGAGGACTTCATACTTATGCTCATGTAAAGATAAACAATATTTTGACTGTGAAATTGTTTTGTTTCAATTTACTGGGGTGCTAATAAGCACTCTCCAATAACATGTAACAAAATAATTATTGGTAAATAAATTCTGACAATGATCTAATACTATACCAGTTAATGAAAAGGGGTTGCAGGTTCTATTTGATCAATCGAGATAAAAATACCAAATAAGCCAAGAAAGAAGAAGCTCCTTTTGGATTCCTTTTTCAACAAGCATACGAAACTGCAAAATCATCGATGAAGTGACAAGTGCTACAGGGTGTGGCAAAGAATTTAACAGCAAAATCAACATTGGCCAACCATGGTCATGTTTTTCGAACTCTTGTAATGAAACTCAGAAAATCACATCCAGATGCCACAGGTACATATAAAATTTCAAGCTGATCAGTTGGACATACAAGAATTGCAGACAAGTCTTTAACAAAGTTTGCCCCTTGTTGAAGCCCAAATAAGTGGGGTAACTTGAAATAAATAAGGCTGTGTGCATTAAAAATAAGGAACATACACACTAAGTTTAGTGAGAATTGGTCCTGTGGTTTTTGAGAAAAAGTCATTTCAAGTCATGATGGCCACAAATGAAGAATGAATAGTTAAGATCACCTGTAAGGGGGAGCAAAATTTCTTGTGAACAGAAAGTTATGCTTGAGACAGCTTGAGAAGGAAAAAGATAATGCTGTAAAACATAAATTTGGCATTACGATGCTTTTTAAAAGTTCCAAGATCATGGCTTGTAGCACAAACAAGTTAATAAAATTTTCAGAAAAAAGCTAAATAAACACCTATTCCTGAAATTATTTTTAAATAACCTATTTATTTATTTATTTATTTATTCATTTATTATTATTCAAATGTTTATGGTCACATATTTCTGATAAATGGCTAATCATGACTGTGGATATAAAGTCTGGTCCAACCAATCATTTAAACCCATATTGCCCATTTTAAATGACTTTCACCCCAGGCATTAGTTACCCGGTTCAATTTTACCAGTAAAACAGTGCTTGTTTCCCACAGTAAACAAGCACTGCTTCACTTCTCAGGGTTCCTACAGGGACCGATTTCATTTAAAGTATATATGACTTCCTGTCAGAATAACATCAACAGGATCAATTGACAGCAATGGTGTTTGTTTACTGAAGTTTAATGATGCTTTCAACAGCCAGGGTCATGTTGAACAGTTCAACAACAACAACAACGAGTAACTATGATACTCTTCAATTAACTAACCTGGCATGAAAATCAGTTGAAAGCAAGTGAACCATCATCATGCCCTATGCCTTAGTATACAGCACAACCGTGCTGTACATAGACAGTCAGGATGAAGTGTCTTACCCATGGACACTGTGCAGATGACACAGGTTAGGACTGTACAATCAACTTTTTGATCTCAAATTCAATGCTCTAAGCAATGAGCTACCCTGCTCCCAGCCAAGATAACGGCCCGCAGCACAAACAAGTTGATAAAATCTTCAGAAAAAGCTAAATAAAAACCTATTCTTGAAATTATTTTTAAATTGCCTATTTCATCCCAAATATATATAACTACCACCTGTTAGAATTACTCTGTGATCAACAGGAACAATAGACAGCAAGGGGAAAATTTTGGGTAACAAAACAGGAATGACGCGGAAAGTTCATAGAAATAGTTTAGAAAGTAGAACACTGTTAACTGAATAGACACTTTGCCAATGAAACATATTCCGTCAACAGGGATATTCAGTTCGGCCTTTTCCAAACACAAAAGGCAGATGACACTTGCAAACTAAATTCTTGATGAATAACTATTTTTTATAATTTTTTGTGTTAAAAACATAGTTTAAGACTCCTCCTTGGAATTATCATTCCAATGAGGGGCTGTAAGCTCTGTTTTTGAGACAAAAAATTACAACTGAATGCTGATTTTTGCGAGTAACTCTGGCTGGTTTTGGCCACTATGTTGGGTAAAGGATTAACAAAAGTTTGGCCATTATCCTGTATTCTAGAGTTAAAATGAACATTTATTCTCTTATATCGTGCTTGACAGAGCTCGAAGAGTTCTTTCAAACAAGATATAATAAATTAAATATTTATATTACAGGCCTGTCATTTTAAGAAGGGTGACCGCTCTCGCTCTCAATGGCTCTCCTAAACTAAAATTTGCGAGGGCGGTAAATGCCTTCCTTGTCATATACAAGGAAAGCCACAAAAGTGAACTTTGTTCAGTAGCAGTGATTGGTATCGCTCATCTTAATATTTGATCACAAATTTTGGAAAAGCTTATTGGTAGCTAGTCTGCGCGAGACCCCTACGCCAGGCCTCCGGCTTGAGCTGGAGGTCAGGTGAAGGGGTCTCAGACTAACTAGTAGCCATTTTACTCACTTATTGGATAATGACTATAATTGTCTGACTGCACACATAATTTAGGTATAAATCCTGACATGTTTTGCAAGAAATTATTGCATTTTCCAAACCTACATTAGATACTATACACACAACCCAAACAATAAGATGGAAAGATATGGTAAAACTAATAATGTCAAGAACAGACCCCAGTGGTTCTTCTTGTGTCAAATTAAGGTGAGCAAAAAATGGCCCTCCCAAGTTCATTTAAGGTGAGCCACCATTCTTTCCCCATATTTTGAAAATGACAGGCCTGATATTGGGTGTACTGAGGGCGAAATTAAGTCAGTGATTGTCAGAGATATTCTTTAATAGATCCCAAGATATTTTATTCAAGAACACGGTTTTATTATATACCTGTTCTATGTAATCCGCATCTACAACAACACTAAACCATGCGGAAAATGAAATCTGTTCCACACACGTGTGGAACGGAAATCGTAAACGGACTATTTTTAAACAGAAGCGAAATTTCCCTGGATTTTTCTACAAATCGTGCTCTGCAATTACAATTTGAATCGCTAGCGATAGCTAAAAATAGGAGCACAGGTTCCCCTCTTAAATTTGATTGGCGATAAAATGTGTTCTTTTTTACGATAGTTCTGTCCCCTGAGTTCCAATGTGTTCTATGTGCCAGTAGGGATGAGTTGTCAAATGAATTACTGGGTGACCTTCGAATAATTGCTTTTATAGATGTAATATAACTTTTGAAACACCAAACCATTTATCATATGGAATCCCAGGGAGTGGAACTGTGCATGTTCACAGTGGTAAACAAGTTTTGCTTTACAAATGAAATATGACTTGTAACTAAAGCCTAGGAAGGAAGTCCTCTGAAGTGGGCAGCATAGTCATAAATGACCGTTAAATATGACTTCATACCAATATTGCGATCATGCCGCATGATCTTGTCACCCTCCTAAGTTCATGCGGCCTCTCGTTCTATCCTTCTGCGCTGGCACTCGTGCCATATCAATTAACCCATACATACGCATGTGTCGTTCTGTGTTTATACTCTACAACCTATAAGTAATTAACAGGTCAAATGTAAACTAAAGGTACCATAATAATTGTTTACTTATTGGTGTTTAGGGTCCTTTTCAGCATGGATGACTATAACATGATCGCAACATTGGTATGAAGTCATATTTAACAGTCATTTATGACTATGCTGCCCACTTCAGAGGACGACTTCTTTCCTAGGCTTTAGTTATAAGTCATATTTTACTTGTAAAGCAAAACTTGTCTACTACTGTGAACAAGCACAGTTCCACTCCCTGGGATTCCATATGGTAAATGGTTTGGTGTTTCAGAAGTTATATGCAATTAAGTGGGTTATTTGAGAAATATCCCATTAAGTGAGCCCTGCTGTTTCTGCTGCTGAATAAATTTGAGATTTTTGTTTACCAAGGGTTAATTTAATCATTTCTTCTGATTATTAATAGTCCACATAACACACAATCAACAGAAACCAGAAATCCCTGTTCACTCCATAATATGAAAGTCCACTTTCCAATACAGTATGATAGGCTGAACAAGATGACAAGTTTGAGTGGTGAAAACTCTGGAACTGCATGATCTCCAATAGAAAAAAATCAAACCCTTCATTCTGTTGAGAACATAATTGACTCTAAATACACTTGAGAACAATTTGAGCAAGAATCAAATTAACAACGAGAATTCCGCACTTGTACTGAACCTCGACAGTCTCCCAGAATCAATTTATAAATTTTTATTCCTGACTGTGACAAAATGTCATTGCAATCATAAAGCCAAGCTTCTTTTCTTCTTTTCTTCAATTCATTGCCACTGACATGTCAACTGGTCGTCGTCATCATATCTCGAGAGATTTTATTGCACTACTTGATCAAAAGGCTTCCGACGAAGTAATCCAAGAAGCAAGAAAAAGTATGCAGAAACTGTAGAGTGATGACAGCAAATATGAATTTTAATGTGTAAAAATTCCAATAAATCCATAGGAAGCACAAATATTTTAACCCCTAAAGGCCTATTTCTGACTGATCAATTTTTACAAGAAAACAGGTGCCCAGCAGTAAGCAGCCTTTGGGTAAACTTGCAAATTATATTCTAATTAGCTTGGCAGTTGTTTCTGGGCAAGCCTTAACTGCCTATATAACTTCTAAATTATTTATATTTATTTATTGATGTTTAAGGTCATATATTTATGCACAATGGCTAATCATGACCGTGACAGTTTTACGGGTGGAGGAAGCCGGAGTACCCGGAGAGAACCACCGAGCAACGACGAGCAGCTGCCAGCTCCCCAACATCGTAACTCCGCACTGCAGCACAGGCAGGGTTAGATTGGTTGAAGACATGCGTACCATCGACGTGCAGTACGCCTTAGTACACGGCGTCATCGTGCCCCCACTCGGGCAATGGAGATGAAGTGTCTTGCCTAAGGACACAACGCGGTTGCCGCAGGTGGGATTCGAACCGAGGACCTCTCGGCTTGCAGCCTGCACCTCTACCTACTGAGCCACCGCGCTCCCAACTTCTAAATAACTGGAAAACCACAGAATATAGACTGTTAAGCACAAGCAAGGGTCGCAGTGGCATTGCGGTAA
This sequence comes from Pictodentalium vernedei, assembly GCA_031216915.1. NCBI lineage: Eukaryota > Metazoa > Mollusca > Scaphopoda > Dentaliida > Dentaliidae > Pictodentalium > Pictodentalium vernedei. The sequence goes on along the minus strand of CM062294.1, from coordinate 242,379,869 downwards.
CCGGATCTCGTCAGATCACTGAAGTTAAGCAACATCGAGCCCGGTTAATCAATGGATGGGTGACTGTCTGAGCGATCAATTCAGACTCCCGTGCTGTGTCCTTTGGAAAGGTACTTAACCCCGATTGTCCACATGAGGGCATGATGATGCCGTGTACTAAGGCGTACTGTGCGTTGATGGTACGCATGTCTTCAACCAATCTAACCCTGCCTGTGATGCAGTGCTGAGTTACGATGTTGGGGAGCTGGCAGCTGCTCGTCGTTGCTTGGTGGTTCTCTCCGGGCACTCCGGCTTCCTCCACCCGTAAAACTGTCACGGTCATGATTAGCCATTGTGCATAAGTATATGACCTTAAACACCAGTAAATAAATAAATAAATAAATAAATAAATAAATAAATAAATAAATAAATAAATAAATAAATAAATAAAGGATAGCAGCAGCTAAAGGCAAGTGCAAAATCAACATGAAAGTGGAACTGGGCTCCCCATGTGGGCAATCGGGATTAAGTGTCGATCTTGTCCAAGGACACAAAATAGTTATCGGTGGGCAGGATCAAACCATCGACCTGAAAAGGTTTATAGCAAAATATAAATTACTGTAGAGGTACAGAAGAATACTCTTAACCCTTTACCTAATGTAATGGCCAAGAAAGAACAGCATGATGAAACTAGAGGTGTGACTGTCCCTGATGGCCCTGTCCATATGCCACCATGATTATTCTAAGATGAAAGAGGTCATAACTCAGGCAAAAAAAAGTCTAATCAAAACTATAACTGCAGGTGCTCAGGTTCCCATGGTAGTGAACAAGGAATCGCCCCCTACACCTCTGAGAAAAACTCAGGACAAAATTCAGGCCTATGTGGCTATTATTTCAAGTTGCAAAGGGTAACCCAACCATAACTATAATCACAGGTGCTCAGGTTGTGAACATTCATACCAAGCAGATTGGTTCATAAATGTCTGAGAAAATCTCCGGACAAAATTATGTCTACGTATGGAAAGACAGCTGGATGGATGGGCAGACAGACAAGATGATTCCAGTATAACCCCCACATACACACACAACTCATTGTGGGGTGGGGGGGGGGGGAGGGGTTATGAAAAAGAGTGCCATTCAAATTTTATCTTTTTAAACATTTGCCTTCAAAACATAGCTTATGACCCTTCACTGGAATTAACTCATTGAGCTCATTCCATTGAGGGATCATAAGCTATGTTTTTGAGGAAAGAAATGAAATTTTTTTAGTTATACAGAAATTGTTTTTGCAAGTGCCGTCTGCTATTCATATTAGGTCGAGGGTCAAATGAACACAACTTTGCCAATAAAAATTACAATTTTTTAGTAAATTTTGTTTCTTAACATACCTAGCACAATTGTTTACAATTGGCTGTAACGTAAGTGCAAGCCCTACTTTGGAACTAACTCGAGCTTTTAAGAAACTTTTCCAAACAAGTTGGAAAAGTAATAGAGTGCAAAAGCACGAAAAAGATTCTGCCGAAGGAAGATCCGACGGAACACCCTGTGTCAGCCAGGGAACATCGCCCCAAGGGTGGAGGTGACAAAGCAGGGACCGAGGAATAGGAAGTTCCAGGTCCAGCGGATCTACATTCAGACGCCAATGATCCAACAGGAAGTGTTGGAGAGATCGGACAAACAAGCGACCGAGCAGAATGAGATCTGTCACGGAACCGCAAAGGCCCAGCATCCGAAGGAAAGTCCTGGCCGACATTGAGGAAGATTGAAGCAGGTTCCGAGACAAGGCGGAAAGAATGATCACTCGCGCATTGGGGACCGACACCACATTGTGAAGAGTGTCGAAATCGATCCCCAAATGACGAAATTGCTGAGAAGGAAGGAGATCCGACTTCTTGCGATTGACTCTGAAACCCAGCTACGCTAGTAGGCAAAGAAACTGCCGGACATCTGACTACAGAACAGCAGCATTGTGGTGCCGTTGGAGGATGTCGTCCAGGTAGGCTGACAAAGTCACAGCCGACTGAGTATGGTGAAAAGCAAGCACATGTGACATCAGTCGGGTGAAGGCCCAAGGAGCCAGGTTCAAACCGAACGGGAGAGCTCTGAATTGATAGACTTGATCCCGAAACAAGAACCGAAGGTATTTCCGTGACGCCAGATGAATGGGTACATGGAAGTAGGCATCCTTCAAGTCGATACTGGCAGCAAAGTCGCCCTGATGAACTGAACATTGAACCGACCGGAAAGTCTCCATACTGAAACGAGGTGCTATAATGTACTCGTTCAGGATACTCAGATCAATGACAGGACAAAACTGGCCGTTTTTCTTCGGCACCAAGAAAAGTCTCGAATAAAACCCCAGTGAAAGGGTGTTCCTCAATTGCCCCTTTGGAGAAGAGATTGTCGATCTCCTGCACCAGAAGGTCCCGACGTAGAGAATTGGAAGGGACCCAAGTCGGGAGGGGCACCCGAGATAAACTGGGGTGTTGATGGAAGGACAGTCGCAGACCAGATTGTATGACGTCGAGGACCCAAGTGTCCGACGTTATCTCAGTCAAACGGTTGTAAAACAGAGACAGCCTTCCCCGACTGGAGGCGAATCGAGGTGAGGACCTTCACTTGTGGCCTTGATGAGGCCCCCGAGAGGAGAAATGACCACCTCAGGAAGCGACAGAGTCCTGAGACTTTCCTGCCTGAGGCTGCCAGCGAGCCTGGCCGCGTCGGCGCTTCTTCTGTGCGGAAGGAGCAGACGGAGCCAAAGGCATAGCCGACAAGGCAGATGCAGGATGCTTCCATGGAACCATGGAACAACTGAGGTCTAACCAAAGAGGCAGACCTCAGAACAGCACGCTGCTCAGAAGGAAGGGATGGAGAAGAATCCAACACCGCATCCCGGCATGTGTGTCATGTTCATAAGAGCCTGTGACAAAACGCGAAAAGGCACCTGAGCATCCCCTGGTGGAAAATATTCAGCCAGGGCAGCGACGACATGGTCCGCGAGAGATAACATACCCAGCATCTTTCGGGACAGGCCCACCATAGACTCAACTACCGACATCAGGAGAACTGCTGACTTAAGCTAAGTTAACCCGAGGGAAGAAGAATCCTCATCCACAGTAGTCATTCCTTGGAAGACTGGTGGACAGACGAAATCGTAAACACGAAACCACGATGGACGCAGAAAGGCATCAGCTCTAGAAAAGAAAGATCCCTTGAGGGCCTTAGAATGCATTTTGGCGTCCAAGCCCTGGAAGGACTCCACAACTTGAGCCGATTGCAGAGGATGCAAAGCCCCAGAGCTAGAAGGCTCAACAGGGTTACGGCGCTCCACAGAGGACCGCGGCCGGACGGTCACAGATGGCTGGTCTGAAGGTTGAATGTCCGGCAATAAGCCAAAGACAAAATCCAAAGCTTGCCCCAAGACTGATGAGGGGGCCCATCACCTTCAAGAAAATTGTCATCCTCTGTTGCAGAAGAGACGTAGCCCAACTCGGGCTGACCAGCAGAAACCTCCTGTGAATACTGTGCAGTATCCAAGGGCCAGGCGAGACATCTCGGTGACTGACCAAAGGAGGTTGTGCCTCAGGCGGCACAGGGAAGCCAACTTCAGGGTTGTTAGAAAGCAACCGGGTGAGCGCCAAAACAACCTGACGCAGGTCACCCTGAGAATCCGTCGCAGCAGCATCGCTCGACAGAGTGTCCTCCCAATGGACCCTTCTGGTAGAAGAACCCAAATCCTCAGAAGGGACCGACAATGAACGTTGATCGGCAGACAGAATAGGGAGACTGAGAGAAGACACCGGAGAATAGTCCCAATTGTGATGCCCAGGGGCAATCACTGACCTCTGCGGAACAGAAGGCCCTGCCTGCAAATCCTCTAAAGAGACCGACGGCGTACGTCGATCGGTAGCTGGACCTGGGACACGATGAGAAGACACCGGAGGATTGGCCCAAGAATGACAGGAACCTGCCATTGGCCTCTGCGTGGCAGAAGGCCCCCAACTACCCATCCTCTGAGACCGACAGCATGCATCGATCAACAGCCAGACTCGGAACACAGTGAGGAAGGTTCCAAGAGTGACAGCTAACTGGGGCTGTTACTGACCTCTGCCGAACAGCAGGCCCTGGATGCCAATGTCCCAGCCCCATCCTGCTAGTCGCCACACTTGCAGGGGAAGGAAGAACAATAAACAATTCACTCGAGAGGGGAGGAATCGCTGCCGAAATGACCAAACAGCTCAACTGACTAGGAGCAAACCTGGCCAGATGAAACAGAGCAGACAGCAAACCCACACAGCTTCATCGCGAAGCCAGGGGAGGCTGAGAGCTCATAGACACACCAGCAGATACAGTCTGGGACCCCCAAGACTGTATACCATCCCCAGAAGAGATGGAAGAGCCACCATCATACAGAATAGGATCTGTAGTAACAACTTCCTCAGCAACTGTCGACGGCGTAGAAGGCAAATCGGAGAGTGTCACCGAGCTGACCTCGGAGAAGCTCTCGACAAAAACATATGCCTCAAGAGTGACATCAAAAGACAGAGACCACAGTCTCCTCATCAGGTATCACTGCACTAGCACCGTCAACAGCTGCAGAGGAACTCGCCACAGAAAAAGACAGATCAGCATCCTGTGTGAGAGTCACCACGTGCACTCACAGAAATGTCTGATAAGGCACAGCTACCCTTACCCCGAGAACGAGGGGTTCTAGCTCTGGACAGAACCACCTTGTTTACAGAAGCCCAGAATTTGAGGACCAAACCCCACAAATACCACATGATTGGGCCTGAGTACAATTGTTGCAAGTGACACATGTGGAATGAGAGTTGTCCACATGTTTCACCTGCAAGCAAAAGGTACAAGGAATAGTCTTAGGCATAATATGAATATGATAAATGAAATCAAGCTTCCCACCGATGGAAAACAGAACAATGATTGTGTTCACACCTGGGGGAAAAACATGACTATGTCTGAAAAAGCAACCAAAAATTATCAAAAATATCATCAAATAGTGAATAATTTAGAAAGCTTGAAAAGGATACAAACCACTTGCACATAATCATATTGAGATAGCACATACAAATAAGTTGTTCATGAAGATAACAGCTAAATAATAGCACGAGTCACAAAATTTCCGACCAGTACAATGGCGGACATAAAAGGAATTGACGTCATGGTTATTACACATGCGCTCGGTAAATGCAAGAGGTGTGCAGAGAGAGTACCTGTAATTTTGAGCGCTGGTCTCGCTCAACCCTTTTTCGATCTTTTTCGTGCTTTTGCACTCTATTACTTTTCCAACTTGTTTCTTGAGTTAGTTCCTAAGTAGGGCTTGCACTTACATTACAGCCAATTGTAAACAATTGTGAGTAGGTTGAAAAGAAATTATTCAATCAAAACATTATTTGACATTCCAATAGAATTAGAAGGGAGCAGTTTCCCAAACTTGATTTATTTATTTAATTTATTTATAAGTTTCACTTTCAGAATCCATGGGTACATCATGACTGTAACAGACGTATAAAGTCAAGATTAGCCAATTGTTTATGCTGCCAACTTTGGAGGACTTCAATTATTGTTATTTTAACAGCAAAGTAAACTTGTTTACCAAAGTAATTAAGCACTAGTCCACCTATTTGGATCCACAAAGGGGACTAACTTGATGGCAAATTGATGAAATTATTATTTAGGAAAAAATAAGAGAACTGTGGCAAAACTCTGTTACTTCATTTTTTTACATTAATTTTTAAAAATTTATTTATTTAGTTATTCATTTATTTATTCGGGTTTAGTGTAACTTGCAACATCTGTGATTTTATGTCAATTATGATGTTTTTTTTAACTGCTTGGGTGTTAAATTAATTTAAAATGGCAGTTTGATACATGTCAAATTCTATTAGGTGTTCAGTGAGAGTATTAAAAGGTGTGCATTGTAAGGTTTACCCCATTAGTCAGACACCCAATTGTCATACACCTCAGTTGTCAGATAGTTAATTAGGGATTAGCTGAAGTTAAAATAGATGATTACCTATTGTTGTAAATGGAACAAACCAGATGTGTACAACTTGAATAAAATTTATTTTCAACATTTTGTTTGGTTCTGTTTTTGTCCTTTTCAAGGTTGACAAATAATAAAAATACCACTTAATTATCTTCTAAAAAATTATCAAAACATAAAAATCACACATATATTGTGTAATAACACTGATAACTTTGATCTAAAATTTGAAAACAAAATATTTTTTTCCAAACATTTCCGTTTTTTTATTTTCTTGTAAAAACAATGTTTGACTGTTTATTGACTAATTTCTAAGCAGACCTCTGTCACCCGCCCACATCCAGAAGAATTTTGAAATATCTGCCATCCCTGCTGTAGAAAGAGAATTTCCATTATCAGAGGCCAAGGGATGCTATTTCTGCTATGTTCAGGCTTTATGGTGCACAACTCAAGATTTAGGTCTTGCCCGACCTTACAGTGTGCCCAGGTGATAGCCTGAAGTTGCGATTTTTTTGTTTAAAAGTGTATATATTTTCGATAATCTTTCTCACTGCACTAAATATAAAGCGTAAAGATAGGTATATGACGAACCCCGAAAACTGATTTGTCACTTAAACAGACCAGCAATAGTTCAAGCGATGCTAATTAAGCATGAAATTTAATGGCCATAAAGTGCGCGTTTACTCAACACCATATGAGCTGACTGATCAAGATTAAAAGTACGAGAGACCAGTGTTCTCCTGCAGTCATTATCTATGTAATTATGGCCAGTTAATAGATAATTGTTGGAAAAACAGAACATCGCACATTTTGGACACACACCCATATTATGCATCTGGTCTGTCACTTATGTCAGGATATACCGAAATGCAAGACTTTCAAAGGTACTTAAAAGGGAGTATTAAATTAAGACAGATCTAAGCGGCCAAGTTCAAGAGAAGCAATTAAACTGAGAATTAATGTTCTGACTATCGAAATAAAAATCGGGGGATTTCTCGAAAATTTCATTCCAGTCTGAAGGTGTGTAAGACTGTGGGTCTCGTTCAGGAAATGGGGATGTCCCATGCTATAAGTTAGAGGAGATGCCGCATCGGTGCGAAAGTATAGGCACGTTGTAAGGTAGGCAAGCCACAGAGCTCATATTTAGAATAGGGCAGTCGCAGGCCTAGTCGGTGGCCATATCTGAGTGTAGAATCAGAAATAGAAAGCGCGAGCTCAGAGAGCTATTAGAATTTAGGAAGACGGTTTACCTGTTGCAGAAGGCAAGACACACGTACGCAAAGTAGGCTTGCCTGTATGAACATTATACTGAGATAAACATAGGGAAGAGTTTAACCCCATTGGTGGCGAAGTGAAACAGGCGGGTTCATTACGGCGAGACATACATTCACGCACGGATTCAGGCGACACTACTTGAGTTTTGGCTGAATACGTGGCAGGAATCCATTTCCCCCAGCAGCGACAAAGCTGGGTTCCTGACACAGAGAAGAATCTGTGGTCTGACAATGGATAAGAAGAGTTGCTGGAATAGCACTTTTGCCTCCAAACTCTGTACAAAACGCATGGTTAGAGGCCATGGAATCAACACCAACTGTCCACATGCAGAGAGCTTCAATGACTATGTGGTTATTAACTGGGTGGATGATGATGCAAGATTTTTCATCCCACTGTGGAATCATCATGAAACCTCAGGATATAGAACTGACAACAATCTAGGATTCCACAGTCGGCTAAATTCATCATTACCTCATTGACATCCTAACCTCTTCAAATTTATAAATATAATAAAGAAGATTGAAAAGGCAGAGAAAATCAAAATTGCCCAAATGGACTTTGGTTCTGCTCCACCCTCCCGGAAACGGGTTTAGTGGAAAATTCATAACCGGCTAAGCCGCCTGAAGGAACAAGCTGTACAGGGTACAAAGTCTCCAATGGAGTTCCTTGATGCAGCTGAGACTGTTGAGAATGGGATGATTTGTTTGTAAATATTAATATTCCTTTTGTACATGTTTTTATTTGTCATTGTAAAATTGTACCTTTATTTATGATGTGTACCTCACATTTTTCATTTAGTTCATATTTGTTTCATATTTTTTTCATAAAACATGGTTTTCTATGTATTTACCATAAAAATGAGTTATCATGAAATATGATTTTTTATTTATTTACTATAAAACAAGTCTAAATGTTTTCTTTATTGTACTTCATTTTTTCATTTTATTGTTTATTTATCATAAAAAAAAATATTCATTTGTGTGTTTAATTCATGTTATTGTCATTATTTCATAATTTTAATTTATTTTGTCATAATAAAACACATTGGTGAAGAAATAAATCACTAAAAGCTAATTAATTGTTTCTTTTATGTCTGATTTATTGGCATATCCCACTTTATTCTGAAGGTGATAAGTGAGGGATTAGCTGTTCACTCAACCCAATAGTCTGTGATTATAATTTATTTATTTATTTAATGGTGTTTAAGGTCACATACTTTTGCACAATTGCTAATCATGACCACAACATGGAGATAAAGTCAAGGTCAGTCAATAGTTTATACGATGACTTTTTCGACAGTATAATGATCCCGACGAGAAAGAATCTGCACTTGGGGATGCGATGTGCATCCCATAAGTGGATAGATGTCTGTAATATATTGCTCGTACCCTACCTCTCGTCATGGACTGGTGGCTGCTTGGTAGGTTTTGCTACCTATTTCTTTTGCTTCCTCCATTTCTTCTTAGGAGGTGGAGATGGCGATATCTTTACTATTGGCGATGGAGGCTGTGGTTTCGTGTTATTTGCCCTTTTTTCTGCAAGTGCCATTGCTAAAGCGGCGTCTGCAAGAACTTTCTCTGTTTCCTTCCGAAGTCTTGCCTTCTCTTCCATGCTCTTCATGCGCTCGTTTTTTAAGAGTGGCTAAGTCCATGAGCTCTTTAGTTCTTTCTTCAGTGCTCACGATCTTGTTTTCCAGTTCGTGGGCAAGCTTGCTTATTTCTTCGTCGTCTTCCGCCTCTGCGTGGGGGTCCAAGCTTGAGATGGAACTGGAGGTGGAGGCATTTGATGACTGGGTGGTGTTTGGTGATGTTTTTTCCGTCTGGGAGGGAGAGTAGACTTCCATTTCCTCTTCCTTTTCTTTGCGGCTTTCTTCAGATTTTCTTCTGCAGGACTCTAGGCGCTTGGCATCCCGGCGCTTAGTGGATGGGCTTTTCAGGGTCCTCTGGGTATGGACCAGAGCCCGATTGGGCTAAGATACTACCACTCCCCAGAAGGGCCGATGTGATGGCTGCTGGCTTCTTTGGTTTCTGGCGGGGGTTGTTTCCTGGCACCGTTCTAGGTGGTATCTGAAAGTCCAGTATCACCTGGCAGGTATTACCAGAAACATGGATGGACCAGTCTCTGGTGTTGGTTGCATTCAGGAAGTTTAGCATGCCCAGTAATTTGTGTGGAAGAATCATTGTGGCTGTAGTCAGTGGTGCTAATGGAGAGTCCAGTAAGCATCCGAGCTGATCAACAGTCGACAGATCATCATCATATGATACGGTGACTTCTCAACTGTCCAACATTTATAATTTCAGTATTCTTAACTGTCCAACAAAGCCTATGTACACAATTAAGATCAATGTGTTTATTTAAGAACTATAGCTTATTTCAGTTAAACTAAATTACTTGATTACAAAATTTGGAACTCAAGGATCAATAACCACTAACCATCTGGAGGGATGACATAATAAGCTTAAGAGGCAGGTTAAGAAGGCACATATCAGAGAGTGTTGGCATTGGAGTAACTGGTTCTCATCAGACCACCAAAGTTAAGCAATGTCGGGCCCGGTTAGTCCTTGGATGGGTGACTGTCTGAGCGATCGATTCGGACTCCCACGTTGTGTCCTTGGGCAAGGCACTTAACCCTGATTGCCCACATGGGGGCATGATGATGCTGTGAACTAAGGCGTACTGCACGTTGATGGTGCGTATGACTTCAACCAATCTAATCCTGCATGTGCTGCAGTGCGGAATTACGATATTGGGGAGCTGGCAGCTGTTCATCGTGGTTCTCTCCGGCTTCTTCCACCCGTAAAACTGTCACCAACATGAGTGACCTTGGCTGTTAAAGTGTCATTAAACCTCAATAAATAAATAAATAAGAAGGCACATCCAAACATTTACACTTTATTGATAATACTGAAGCAGGTGCAAGCAGCAAATGAGATTTCACTGATTCAGTATGCAGCAGGTGGGCGTCGCAATGTGAAAAGACGAAAGTATCGTTATATTGACAAAAGACTTACGATACTCAAACAGAGGTTACAAAATAATAGACTATGCAAATGCAGCTTCTTGTGTGCTACACATTTGAACTGAATGTATATTGTGTTATATTGTGTTTCATTCATTCATTCATGTACATATTAGTATTTGTATTTAATTCAATACAAGGTATTCTATATTATCAGAAAAAATGAAGAGCAGACTATAGTCCAAGCCCGGTTAAATACCTATTGTTCTCTTTAAGTATCCATTTCTTCAGTTGAGAATAAACCGTTTATACCCCATGCTGCCTAATTTAGACGATGTGCCCCCAAGCATTAGTGACTGGGTCCTATTTTACCAGTGAAAAAGAGCTTGTTTACTACAGTAAACAAGAACTGCTTCACTTCCCAGCGTTCCTTTGGGGATCTGTGATTATAAACTGTCTGACAACTGGGGTGTCTGACTAATGGGGGGATACCCATTATAAGGACAGACTTAATAAATAATTTTCCAATAAATGTTAGAAAATGAGACTTTTTTTTAACAAAATGTTTTTAATTGCTGACTAAAAATTATTTCTAATCCCTGAGGTCAAAGCCACTTTAGTGGCTTCCAGCACTTTTCACTGAAGCCTCGATGGTGGCTTCCTGCACTCAATCAGCTAAAAGTCAGAGGGCATCCTACCTGCTGATACAGTGAAACCCCGTTAATTGAACAGCCACTTGAGAAAAATATTCAATTCACAGGAGTATACAATTAACAGGAATGGGGTCATTTTCCTATCTTCTAACTAAAAACTATTAATTCTATTATATCTTCTTTGACCGGTATTGATTAGCCCTTGTGCATAAGTGTGTGACATTAAACACCAATAAATAAATAAATAATAATCTTCTTTGATAGAGCTCACTGAGCTCTCTAAAACAAGATGTAATGCAATAAATGACTATATTGTATGTATTGAGGCCAATAATGTCCATAAATGTGGGGAATTCAGTGCCTATCACAGTAAGTCTTCTACAGATCACAAGATTTCTTATTCACTTAACTGGTAGAGTGCTGAATTATTTTGGCCATCAAATCTGGTACACATGTCTTTGCCTTGTTACAATTTATAGGAGAGTGCCTGTGGGCACTCTCCTATAAATTGTAACAAGGCAAACCCTTACAGACTAAATAATATCACTTCAAAGATAATACAAAGCACAAGCACTGAATATGAGCCTTCAAGCTGTGGTACCTACACTTCAGAATAAAGCCCAAATATGGGCTTCCAGCACTCTACCAGTTAACAAGAGTTTACTCTATAAGCTACATACAATTAGGCCTAAAAAGTTAAAAATCTGTTTCTCAGGTCATACCTCACAGACCTTTTGACTGCCACACACTCTCTTTTTTTAACCAATGCAAACTTGAAGAAATAAAAATTAAATGGTTTATTTATGTCTGATATTTTACCCAAGTTAATAAAATTGATAAATCTGTCCCTTGAGTACAAAAAGGTTTTGCAATGCTTCAGCATTGCAAAGCCTTCTTGTACTCAAGGGATGAAATAACCACCACCCATGCTATTCTGTAGACTATGAGGCATAAATCCTAAAACAAATCAAGAACATGAACTTTTGTTGGCAAAGAAATAATTACAAAAATAAAAAATAAAATAAAAAACCACCTGCATGCCTGCAATTTCACACAAAATGGGCTGAGAAACAGAAGATCTACTATGTGGGGCCTTAACAGGCCAAATTTGTACTGAAGGTATGGCAAATGATTTGGTATTTGTAAGTTAGATACAATTAACAGGGTTATGCAATTAAAAGAAGTACAATTAAGTGAGCTTCTCTGTACCATAAAACAGAAAATGTCCATGAGATAACACATGCTTTCAAAATAGCAGCACATCCTTTTTCTTTCCAAGAAAAAAACCTTCTCTACTGTTAAAATCACAAAGTGTTCTAGAAGTACAAGTTTAGAGAAACATTCCATCAAGAAAATATTTTCTAACAAACTGAAAACCACTTGTATTCAGATGAATTCAATTTACTAAAGATTTATATCCACAGACAGTCAATCGACAAAATCTCTATAGTATTATCTTGGTGCCATAACATGTCTGTGAGAGTATGTTGTCCTCATCACTGACAAACTAAAGCGACTTTCTTGTTACTGTCTTCATCCGGAGATATTTCGTTTATTCCACTCGATGGAACACTGGCTGATAAAATATCCCTATTAATTCTGGTAATTTTTATACAGCAATTCATTTACTTTTTCATAAATAAGATTCTGATTGTTAACACTTTGAACCTTGAGGCTCTCATTGGTACTGTTTTGTATGCTACTGTACACAGGAAAATGGGCGTGTCAAACTTGTGGATTTGTGGGGAGGTTTAGAGATGGGCAATATACTGAAAAAATAAACCGATATAACTGACAATAGAAGAATTCAAGGAGGTTCCGCTTCTGACACTGCTTTGATTTTGTTCTAGAATATTTGTGGATTTTTTAAGGTTATAGGACAGTGAAATAGCTATAAACTGAACAGTACAGACAATCGATTTAACTTCAGATTCAATTTCAAATTCAAAATCCTCAGCCCGATTCAATTCAATCAATTTCACTGAAATTTGAGATTTGCAAGGCCCTAGTTAATTGAATAATGCTTACTGAAGAATTTCAGTTGTATGAATAATATCTTTAGTGTTATTTTAATTTTGAAATTTAGGAGAAATTATTAATTTTGATGTTTAACTCTTAACCCCTGAATATTTTCAAAATATTTTTCATCAAATCTAGTCATGGCTGCTGTATGACTAGATTTGATGAAAAATTAATCTAAATTTAATTCGAGAAATCATTGGTGAAGAAATCCATTCAATTTACTGGAGGAAAATATGATTAAATGAACCCAAATTATTCACATTTCAGTGGCAAGAGAAATTATGTCCGGGGTGGGAATATTTGCCAGCAGCATGCAAGAAGTTAAACAACACCATTTGGAACAAGAGCTATGCCAGGCATTGCATAATATGCCCAGTCTCCTTGTAAGTTGAAGCTATATGCCAAGTTTGAAAACTTTACCAAAGAGCCACAACTCTGGTGGAAATGGGCAGGCAGAGCTGAAAATGAATACCAATGTTTAGGCGCATATGTTTATGTTACAAACCAAATTTGAAAACTTTCAGTCGAATCATACTAAAGTTATTGCACAGAAACCAACAAAGGGCCCAATTTCAAACAAAGGGCCAAAAACTGATGGGACGAGTGGAAATTTGAAACCAACCTCTATTCCCATGTTCTGATGATAGAAACCAAGTTTGAAAACTAGGTTGAATCATACCAAGGTTACTGCATGGAAACCATCAAAAAACCTAATTTTGTACAAACAAAAGAATTGTGGATCTAAAGAAGGAGACTCGGGAGATGACTAACATAAGCTCCCAGCTTTCGGTCATATCCCCTGTTACATACTAATATGGTCTTTTGTTAGTATATGTTATATTCTTGATGTTCACTATATATACTGTTACTTTTCTTGGTGTTCAATATTGTAACATATAGCATACTTATTGAATAAAAATATTGTTTAAACTGAAGAAGGAGATTTTTAAAGATTATTTCATATTCCAGGAAGTTAAAATCTAAGTCTGGCTAGGGTGTTGTACACCAAATATCAAAACATTCTGAATGGTGGTTTTCAAGATTTTATAGAATATACCTTTTTTTGCATGAAGTTAAAAATAGGGATCCCATAGGGAGTCCAAATATTAAACCAGGGATTTATTTGAACAAACTTGAAATTGGCCACCCTAAGGATGTTGTATACCAAATATCAAAAAGTTATCAGTTATGGTTCTGGAGAAGAAGATTTTGAGAATATTCCAAATATAGCACTAACTTAAAAGTTGGGTGTCCATTGGGAACACAAATATCAACCCAGGGAGTTTATTTGAGCAAACTGAATATGACCCCTCTAAGAATGCTGTGTATCAAATTAAAAGATTCTGACCAGTGTATCACAAGAAGCAGATTTTTTAAGATTATTCCTCATATTGAACAAAGTTAAAATTTGGGCTCCAATAGGAAGCTCAAATATTAAACCAGGGACTTGATTTTAACAAACTTCAATCTGACTCCCCTAAGGATAGTGTATACTATATATCGAAAGATTCAAACTGGGGGGTTCTTGAGAAGAAGATTTTTGAAGAATATTCCTCATATTGCACCAAGGTAAAATTTGGGCCCCCATATGGAGCCCAAATTTTAAGCCAGGGACTTGATTTGAACAAAATTTGAATCTGCCCTCCATAAGGAACGTGTATACCAAGTATCAAATTAGTATGATTAGTGGATCTGAAGAAGATTTTTTGTTCCCCATATTGCAGTAAGTTAAAATTCAGGCTCCCACAACAATCCTAATATTAAACGAAGGACTGGATTATTGGTGGGGCAAAAAATCCTGTCCCTCCCATTACAAAGGAAAATATAGCCCTACAAACTTCGTTTGAAGAAACTTGATTCAACACCTCAAAAGGAAGTTCACTACCATATAATCTACTCATTGTATCCATCAGTTCTTGAGATTTTTTTTTTTAATTTGGGAGCATTTCCTCTACCCCCTTCACTATAGAGTGGGGCAAGTTGATTTGAACAAAATCAAGATGCGATGTCAGAATAAACACTTACCTAAAATATAACTGAAATCGGGCCAGCATTTTTTGAGAAGTCGTGAAAACCATGTTCACGAATGACAGATGACATATCAGCTAAAAATTTTGCATGGAATAAAAATGAATTCTTAAAAATGTCTGTATTACAAGAGTGTAATTTAATTTGTCTGGTATTTGAAATTCTAATCCCAACGTCAGTGTAATTCAGACTTTGATAGTTTCAGGAGTCTCTTAAAAAAACTATTGTTCACTGAGGGATAGAGAGTTCATGGAGATTTATTTTTCACCCAACATCTGATCTTTCATTTATTTAATGATGTTTAAGGTCACATACTTCTGCACAATAGCGAATCGTGACCGCAACATGGAGATAAAGTCAAGTCCGGCAAATCGTTTATACCCATGTTTCCCATTTTAGAGGACTTCCACCCGAAGCACTGGTGACTGGGTCCTATTTTACCAGTAAAACATAGCTTGGTTACAACAGTAAACAAGCACTGCTTCACATCTTGGGGTTCCCATGGAGAAACATCTGATCTGCATTTCCCTTGAGGCATCATCTTAACACATCAAGACAATCCTATTTGAAGAAAGCAGTGTTATTCAAACTTTAACAGTTTCAGGTGCCTCTTAAAAAACCTCTCCTTCATTGAGCGACAGGGAAAGTTTTTAGAGATTTATTTTTCTCCCAACATTTGATTTGCATTTCCTCGAGTCATCATCTTAGCACATCAAGACAATCCTGTTTGAGGAAAGCAGTGCAATTCAGACTCTGAGTTTCAGGTGCCTCTTAAAACCCTATTCTTCACTGAGTGAGAGATAGTTCTTGGAGATTTATTTTCCTCAATAAATTATTCAGCAAGGCAGAAGATTGCTTTACTTCAAAAAAACACATAGAGGTTATCAAGAAATATGGAGTAATTATCTTTCCAGATTGTCTTTCTGTACAATGCACACAATCTTACTGTTGGCAATTTCAATAGGTTGTCTGCACAGATAATGTATATAATATGACGATAATACAATCTCCTTTATAAAAGTTTACCCTTAAAGCTTCAGAAATATTATGGAATTTCCTCAAGGCCACAGCCTGTAAGTTTCATGGCTTATGTGTGATTTCTGTATAGGTAGCCAAAACTTGACTAGAAACCACTGCCAGAATTCAATAACAGTCATAAAATCTTTCCTATGACTATGCAGAGTGGCTCTTCTTCCAAGTCCACAAAGTTTACCAAAGTTTACCTTAGAAGTTAATGTTTAATGTCAGACTGAGCATCTGTTGCTCTAGTGGAACAGTGCTTATGAAAGATTTGAAACTCAATTACATATATATCTTACAATCAATCAATTTTTCCCCCTGATAAAAGCTAAATGGTCTAGACTGATACAAATTTGTATCAGCCACAGTATTTTCTGCAAACACGTGTGATCATTCATTTAGAGAGAACTTTTTATCTGCACTCATCAAAAATTGATTATGAACATTGAGGTTAACTTTTTAACAAATAAATCACCAACTCAGCAAAATAAACTAGACTAGATCAATTTTTGCCATGCTGATATTTTTATATAGACCTACCATGTATTAAAGCAGAAAAATAAAACAAAGAAACGCACAACTGAGATGCTACTATAAACTTTGGTGGTTAGACTCAATAGTACACTTGTAAGTGGAACAATGAATGGGGATAACATCATGTACAGCTCAAGAACGTACTAGAGTGGTGTCATCACTATCTTCATTCATAGATACTGAAAGGTTGTCAAAATATATGCGAACAAGTCAAGAAAGGGAGGAATATTGTAAGGTAAATTAGTTATCACCACCAAGTGGGTTTCCAAGATGTTGAGATAAATTTGTCATTACCCACTACATGTAGATTGAGAAACTTGTATCAAGCCTCGATGGTGTTCCAATTACGTATCACGACTCACACTAAAGGGTTCACAGCAATACCTGATATGAACACCATTTTGGCTGATACAATTTTCTCGATCAACACATATTGGTGATAACATATAGTTATACACTTATTTACTGGGGTTTAATGACACTTTTGACAGATATAGCCACCTCGTGTCAGACAGACCTAATGGTGGAGAAAACCAGAGTACCAGAAGAGAACCACCGAGCAGTGGTGAGCAATTGTCAGACTCCCCAACATACTTTCTTTTTTTTTTAAACATTATTTTATTTCTTAAAATAGAAATTGGGTTTGACTAACAGGCATAGCCTATATCAACGTCTCTCCGAATACATTTAACAAATTACAAAAAAATAATGAATGGGTGCAAGTGTGTGTGCAATGGAGGGCAACACATAATTCTGATTCTATTCATCACATTTTACGAAGCTCTTAATTATGTTCTATGCATGTTGCCTTCAAAAAAGGGAAATCCATTCTTCAGCAAATCTTGGGTGATTTTTCGCATGACAAACAGACATTTTCGAACATTGAAATATGTACTGGTCTATTAGATTTATGACAGCTACAGTACAGTTGTGGCCACTGAAATAGGCTGATACTCCCTCTCCCCAGTCCCCTCCCCCCCTCTCTCTCTCTCTCTCGAAAGAGAGAGAGAGAGAGAGAGAGAGAGAGAGAAGAGAGAGGGGGAGAGTTTGGGATTTATCATAGTTTACCCATTCCGTTGAAAACGTCCCGTATCTAAAATATAGTCTTGGAAGGCTTGAAAAATCTGAAGATTATCCGAATTAGACAAAGATAAATCACCAAAAAGAATACTATCTAAAGTGATGTTAAACCTGCTTATTTTGTTCTGCAATTCTTGTCTCTGTAGTGACCACAGAGGACACTCAAACACAAAGTGTTGCTCGGTTTCTTCAAAATGCCCACACGAACATTTCGAGTCTTCAGATATAAATCTTACAAATTTGTAAGCATTTAAATCACTACAACGTAGGCGTATGTTGGAATGGTATATTTCCCCCTTCCTACAGCCAGTGCAGTAAAACTGTGGAACAGTTCGGTCTCCATGCCTTAGTTTATTTTTGAAACTTTCAGCGCTTTCACTATTACATATTTCAGCATCGGATCGTTCCACAGCCTCACCAAGGACAGCAGGAAAGATTAAAAAAAAGTCTTGAGTCCGACAAAAAGGAACCCTCAGTTGATCAGAATTTCTAAGGTCTTACGAAGACAGCCGCATCACGGGCCTGGGCACCAAATTTGATAAATATGCGGGACTTATTCCATTATTCATTTTATATAATATTGTTAATTTATGTCTTCGCTTCCGTTCTTTCAGTGTTACATAACCAGTTTCCTTATATAATAATTCATGGCTTGTCCCTTGGGGGGCACCACATCTAGTTCTTAAAGCATCAAGTTGGAGGTCTTCTAGCTGTTTAGTTTTGTCATTTGTACAATTATCCCAAATAACATCCGCGTAATCAAAAAGGGGCAAGATAAAATAATTATACATTGTTTCTAATGTTGATCTTGATAGTCGGTACTTTAAACTCTGGAAACAATTTACCACCGGGCCTACCCTACTAATAAGGTTGTCTACATGTTTCTCCCATGAACCATTATCATCGAACATGAGATCAAGATGCTTATGACAAAACCCTTCTGTTACTAACTTATCAAGTTTGTTTGTTTGTTTGTTGGTGGTTAACATCACATATTTATGCACCATGGCTAATCGTGACACAACATGGAGATGAAGTCAAGTTTAGTCAATCGTTGATCAACATGTTGCCCATTTTAGAGGACTTTAACTTATCAAGTAAATAAAGTGAAGGTTTAGGGTTTGGAGTGGTTTTGCGTGTTATACTAAGTGATAATGTTTTTTCCGGACAAATATGTACTTGCCATGCCTTTGCCCAATTACCTATGAGTCTAAGATCAGAATTCAGTATATCCGAACCAAGAGAGGGGTTTTCTACAATTAAGGATAATGATGTATCATCAGCATATAATCTTATGTTGGATTTGATTTCGTCTACAATATCGTTAATATAAATGTTAAACAGAAGCGGGCCCAAGACTGACCCTTGAGGCACTCCAGCTGGGATTAATTTGTTTTCAGAATTCTGTCCATTAATTACAACACTATAACTATGCCTGGTAAGATAATCTTCAGACCAAGATAGCAACATATCTCTAACTCCTATAGCATTCAGTTTGTGAATAAGACCTTTATGCCAGAACCTATCAAAAGCTTTACTTATATCAAAGAAGACAAACCTAATTTCCTTATTCTGATCCAATGCTAATCTAAAGTTGTGGTCAATGTCTATCAACTGGTATATAGTACTATCTCCTGGGACAAAACCTGATTGCAAATTGGTTAACAGATTATTTTCACTTAAGAAACCGAAAACAAGTTTGAAAATAAGTTTTTCAAACATTTTACTCACACTACTTGTTAACAAAACTGGTCGATAATTTTTTTTCAGATTAATTGATGATTTTTTGTGAATGGGCACAACACTGGCTTGCTTCCACAAAGAAGGAAATTTTCCTTGGGCCAACGACATTTTGAAAAGTTCAGAAAATGGAAAAGCAACCAACGTACTAACTCCACACAAGCAGGGTTAGCATTGATTGAAGACAAGTGCACCATCGACATGCAGTATACCTTAGTACACAGCACTATCATGCCCCCATGGGTCAGAGCTATGGTCTATAAACTGAAAAAAGATACCTCACATAAGCTTCTTGCTTGATGTTGAATCTTGACTCTCTTATAAACTGGAGATTCAATACTTGAATATTTGACCTATTGTATAGAGCGATACACAATATATACTCTGTGTATCTATTTTGTATTTTGTTTCCAAGGGTTATATTTCATCTAAATTTGGGAGAAACCATTTGGAGTCTCACAAAAATGGTTGCGAGAATCCATAACTGCTTTGTCCCAGGATCCCATGATTGAATTCCTGTTGTATACTGATAACACATGTTACTGTTTACCCAACGCAGCTTTTTAATTTTTAAAATATAAACGGAGTTTGATAAATGTTTAAAAAATAAACAATATATATATTTACCCATAAAACTTTACAAATGTGGATGTCATTGGAACCGGCTCATTGAGCCGATTTCAATGACAGACATATTTGTACAATTTTACTGACTAAGTGTCAGGATATTTCAGGTCACGTTAGTGTTGTATTGGTTAATTTACTGCTGCTATGTAAGGTAAAGGGTTAGAATGACTCATTATCACCTGTTTAATTTGACCAATCAATGTGCTCTAATAGCATCGGTGGACTGTGCAATATTAGGTTGTTCAATGGGGAACTGGCTATCGGATTGAGTTCATGCACTACCAGTGACCCCCTCTGCTGGGCGCTATTTTGTTTCTGAATTAATTTTTCCACCCCCAAGTTTACACCAATTTTCGAGCAAATAAAAGACGGTTTCCTGATAAACATTCAAAATGAAAGGGTTCGGATCTTTTAATTTATTATTTAATTCATTTGGTGGCATGATATATATGTTACAGGATGTATACTTGCCAGGCATGGCGTCATGTGAAGCTCAGCGTGATCAATATTGGGCTCAGTCAACGGCCACGCCTAATATTAACCTCACTTCACCACACATGATGCCATACCTGGCAAGTACAGTATAAGTCCAAATAAGTAGTAGGATAACCGCTATAAACTATGTATATTTCTCTTCCTACACTGATAAGACCAGAATCTGACCTCATTTTCTGGAAAGCTCTCACTGAGAGCTTTCCAGAAAATGAGATCAGATTCTGATCTTATTAGTGCATGAGCAGCAGTATACTTACGTTTATTATGGTTATGCTACAACTAATTTTGAGTTGTGCTGTAAACGCCCTGCAACTTATAATACTTTTCACGCAAATTCAAGCAGAGGTGCAGCCAGAATCCACATGGATTCTCAGCGGTTTTGTTGTGCAAATCTTAATGTTAATCGATTCTCGGATTCTCGTCGAAATATAAGCCCTGTGTTTCTTTAATAAATACTGTTTAAAACAAACTGAAAGGTCAATGGTTCAACCCTCACCCACACTATCTGTGATGTATTCTAGGGCAAAACACTTAATCCTGATTGCACGCATGGGGGCATGGTTGTGCTGTGACCTAAGGCATACAATATGTCGATGGTATGCTTGGCCTCCACCACTTCTTACTCTGCCTGTGCCGTGTTAGTAAATTGGAGAGCCTGATAGTTGCTTGCTGCTGTGCAGTGGTTATCTCTGGGTACTCCAGCTTCCTCCATCCATACAGTACAAGTCAAAATAAGTTGTAGGATAACCACTATAAACTATGTATCTTTCTCTTTCTACACCGATGAGACCAGAAGGTGACATCATTTTCTGGAAAGCTCTCACTGTGTGCTTTTCAGAAAATGATGTCAGATTCTGATCTTATCAGTGCAGGAGCAGCAGTATACTTAGTTTATTGCAGTTATGCTACAACTTATTTTGACTTGCACTGTAAAACTGCCCGATACTTGTAAAGTCTGCATGCTACAAGTTCAAGTCATAACCTCACTAATATTAAATCATGGCACTTTAAGTGTTTACTGTGAGGTTAGTTGTCTTGTAATTTACAGAGATTTTCTCTTACTATATAAAGAAGTAAAAGCTAATTAAATATTTGACGGCAGGAGTTTCTGGTGATCTGATAATCTGATAAAAAATGTTGGCCTGTCCAATACTACTAACAAATTAATCCCCACGGATGAGATTGGCATTTCAATGCACAAACGTTTGGCAAGATAAATTATATTGAACTTTGAGGCTATCAAACAATAAGGCTTCTCTAGGAGAATATTTATAACACTGTAAGTAATAAGGTCTTGTTTAGCCAGCGGCATGACAAATCTTGTTTGGTCAGTTACAGGTTGGTAATATGAAGATATTGTCTCTTGTTTCGGATGTTGTGGTAAACTGTCACCCTCAATAAAAAAAACCCATCAGTGCTTGACAAATTATCACCCTCGGTAAAAAAACATCAATGCTTGATGACAACTTCTAATTGTATATTGATGATGGGTTGGGGGGGGGGGGGGTATGGGGAGGTTGTGGGGTGGAGAAGGAAGGAAGAAAAATGGAGATGCCAAGAACCAATAAAGACTGTAAGCCAAATAGGGCTCTGCAAATCTTGTATTTCAGGTCAATTCAAATCTCAAATCAAATCAAATTTCATGGGATACTCCCGTGGTAGATAATGCACATATTATAGTCATAGAATCAAGAAAATAATGTCAGTCTTCATTAAAGTACTGTATTCAATGGAGATTACTGTGTAAGCAAAAATTAGACAAGCAATTAAAAAAGAGAATCAAAGTAATTTTGGAAGGAGAAGGTCCTTGAGATCTTGTCATCGGGTCTCCTGTTTCGAGACCCGATGACAGAAGAAGGGATCAAAAGACACATTTGAGAACTACTTGACAGTTCGAATATATCAGAGTCAGTGCCACTTGAACCAAATTGAACTGAATCAGTAGGATGATTTAGAATCAAATTGAATCTCAAAGCTCCACATGGCCCTAAGATCATGGCCCATGTTTGCCATGACATGAATTTGCCTGATGGCTCTTACAAACATGTACAGTGGAACCCTGTTAATTGAATAGCCACTTTGCCAATGAAAATTATTCAATAAACATTAGTATTCAATTAACAGGGATTGGGTCAAATTCTTGTATTCTAGAGATAAACTTAGCATTTATTCTAATTCTATTATATCTGGTTTAACAGAGATCCATAAGCTCTGTCAAACAATATGTAATAGATTAAATGCCTGTACTGGATGTACTAAGGCCAAATATGTCTATAAACAGAGAAAAACTGGGGAGAGTCAGGGTAATTTCTTGACAGGTTACAATATTTTTTATTCAATTAACAGCATTTACTCTATAATCTATATTCAATTAACAGGTCAAATTTGTACTGGAGGTATGGTAAATGGATTTGTGTTGGGAAATTATATTCAATTAACAGAGTTATTCAGTTAAGAGTTATCCAATTAAGTGGGCTCCACTGTACCTAAGCTTCTTGGTGAGCTATTTAGACAAGGAGTCTACAATCACTGAAATCAGCCACCAAAACTGGCAACATTTTGTAAATGTATTGGTAGACTGAATTTGCCTGATGGCTCTTACAAACATATACCTAGGCTTGTTGGTGAGCAATCTAGACAAGGAGTCTACAATCATTGTAATTTGCCACTAAAATTGGCAACATTATGTAAATGTAGTGGCAGACTAAATTTGCCTGATGGCTCTTACAAACATATACCTAGATTTGTTGGAGAGCTATCTAGATAAGGAGTCTACAATCACTGGAATCAGCCACCAAATTTGGCAACATTATGGAAATGTACTTGCAGACTGCCACATCATTTACTATAATACTGACGATTACCTTGGCAAATTACTAAAGCTGCGCCGACTAACATATCACCAGACTAGAAACCACCTACATGTATGACAGGTCTATGTCTGGATATCTTTCAACACAACCCAGGCCTTAAAATTTGGCCAGCTTTGTGAGAATCGATTTTGACTTACATAGTATAAAACATACCTCATATTTATATTTACTAGAGTTTAACCCTTTAACCAATGCACATACATTAAAATTCATTTTTATTTCTCCAATTTTAAAAAAAAAAATGTCCACAAAACCATATCATGTGACCCATCATTGGAATCAACTCGACAAGCTCGTTCCAATGAGGGTCACATTGTATAGTTTTGATGAGATTTTTTTTCTTTTAACTGATCAGTTTGTAAATTACGAGGGTGAATGGGGCCGATTCATTAGGTATAAAGTTAACCTTAAAGGGCCATGTTCCAATTTGGGGAAATTGTGGCTCAGTAGGTAGAGGTGCAGACTGCAAACCGAGAGGTCCTCGATTTGAATCCCACCTGTGGCAATGTGTTGTGTCCTTGGGCAAGACACTTCACCCCCATTGCCCACATGGGAACACGATGGCATTGTGTACTAAGGCATACTGCACGTTGATGGTGTACTTGTCTTCAACCAATTCTAAACTTGCTTGTGTGAAGTTAGTATGTTGGGGGGGCTGACAGTTGCTAGCCATTGCTCAGTGGTTCTCTCCAGCTTCCTCCACTGTGGTGGTCATGATTAGCCATTGTGCAGAAATATGTCACCTTAAACACCAGTAAATAAATAAATAAAGTTTCAATTTTGGATAGTTTCTTGTCTTACTGTATGATGTAGATGTAGAACACAAGTTCGAGCATACAGGCTTTATGGTAGTCTTGCTGGTGGAAGTTATAGTACCTCTGTAGCAGTGATGGAAATGAACAAAATTGACGGGTGCTGAGACGAGAGTAAATTGCACCCGTAAAATGTTAGTATATCAATTTTCGAGGGAATACTGTCACCAAACACCAGAAACCTTAACCCTTTGAATACGCGCGGCTGCTTTTCCAGCCAGGAACATGATACGTCATAACGTCATTAAACAGGATGGCTGTTCAGTAAATGTGTGGGGTAGACCAATCAGTATTTTCAACGTGCAGCCTCAGTTGAAAATATTGATTGGTCTACCCCAAATAATGAATATTGACTCTTCTAATTGCTGCCATTGAACTGGCATGGCAGATATCACTAGTGTCCAAAGGGTTAAATGTATAAGGAATTGCTGAATTATGACAGTAACTTGCCACTGGCCACAGTGTGCTGCTTTCTCAAAACAACACACATTTATTTGTCCTCACAGTATATTAGTGCTCCACAATATATTTCAACGAGTGCATTTTTTAGCTCCCATAAAATAGAAAACACGAGTGCTGATGGGAGCAACTGCACTCGCACCCATCTCATTTCCAAGACTGCTGCAGTGGTTCACTAGACACCACTGCTAAGTCAAAGTGTTACCTTACTATGAGAGAGCAAGAAATAAGCAGAAATTCCCAGGCCTTTAAGGACACTTTCAGAATATATGACAAGAATAAAATGAACATTCTACAAAAATTAAAGTCGATTCTCACTGTTTTCCTTTGCGAGAATCATTTGCGAGAATGGATTCTAATTCTTGTTTGAAATCTTAAGCCCTGGAACCAACTATTGGGCAATAGTACTCTACCTGATGACTGTCCAAATGGAAAAGAATTTTGAGAGTTAAGACCCCCTACAAGGCAAGCTTGGAAATAAACAGACTGTCGTCAACAGAATGAGGTCCCCACTGGGTGAATTTGGTGATGCTACAGCAGGGTAGCATTACTAAATTTCTCCCTTGTGAACCTTGGTCTGACTCAAGATGTCTGGCCTCAACAGAAAGAGGTACCCAAAGGATAAACTGGGGGATTCTAGCCGACAGTATGGGATAGCATCAGCAAATTAACCCTCTGGGGACCTCATTCTACAAATGACAGATTGCGTATTTCCAGGCTTGGAAGCTACACCCTAGAATTCATGACTCTTGAGAGTTAATCCAGGCAATTAAAAGGCTGCTTTCTTACAAACATTATTGAAGCCGAAAATCTGAAAAAATGCCTACAACTTGAGAGTTAAAAAGGCTTTAGTAAATTGAATAAGTGATTGTTGTTGAGTGTTTTATTTATTCATTGGTGTTTAAGGTCACTTTCACCATCAATGACTATATCATGACTGAACATAGTTATGAAGTCAAGTTTTGCCAATCGTCTATACCTATGCTGCCCACTTTACCAGGCATTGGTTCCGGGTCCTACTTTACCAGTAAAGCAGAACTTGTTTACCACATTAAACAAGCAATGCTCCACTTCCTGGGGCTCTGATGGATTGTTGTTTAGTTATATCAGTTACACCTTGGGGACAAAGTTAACACCACACAGCCTTAATATTTCCATAAACTAATGATAATAAAAAATTCATGAAGTACATATGGGTTTACAATTCCCAGGTCAGCATTTTATCTTTGATCATCAAACAACTTTTAATAAGAATGATTAATTATAAATGATCAGGGGCAATATTTAACTTGGGTTAAATGTAAGTCATCATTTCTCCTGGTTTCACAATTCAATTTCAAATTTCTATTTTTTCTCATTTTTATGATGAGGGAGGTTTTTTTTTAATAATTTTTCTTAGTTACTCAACAAAACAGTCCTGAAAATAGATAGAATTAGAAATGTAACACTTTACACTATATTATGAAAAAAAAAAATGTTTTCTGCAGTGATAATTTCCCACAATGCAGTTGCAAATTTATCCAACTATATTTTTGTTTGACAGACCTCAGTTAGCTATGCCAAACAAGATACAGTCAGTTAAATTTCCATGTAAAAAGAAAGTTTTCAGTGATGAGGGCAGTGTCTGAGAAACCAACGAAATTTTTTTTTATAGTTTTAATAGACTAACAAATACAAATACTCTTCCTTATTTGTGTACAGATGCTGCAAATGATTTTCTGTGGTAATTTTGTTTATCCCATAAATCATACTGTGATACATTTCTGCCTAAAAATAATTCCCCTACAAACTTGAGCTAAAGTTGCAAAAATACTTTATTAAATGAACAATGTTTATCTTTCTTATTTTCGTTGGTTATTGTTGTTTTTTTGGCGTCGATTCAACTTGAGTTTTATAAACAAAGCAGACGACACATGCATTTGTTTATTTACACTTTCCTAATTTGGAAAATGAAACATCACTCATCATGCCCCCGCTTTTCACAATCAAACTTGTATGCTTTTCAATGCTTGGTTTTGATTGATTTACTTTGTGTTTTCTTTGTTAATTGTTGTTCGTTTTTATTTAGACAGAGCTTAAATGTGTCATATATTCTAAAACTAAACATTTCAGAGACGGTCAATGTTTTATAAACGTCAGTTCATTATGTTTCCCCACAAACGTTAAACAGTCATGACAACACAAATGTAGTAGAGGTCAAAGGTCAACAAGTCCGTCTCTACTATAGGAATAAATTGTTTCAGTGTTAAACCTACGGGGAAAATTGATCACCCTACTAGCAGCTGCTACTAGGTGAATAAAGCAAACAATTATCCCCTACTAGCAGCTGCTCCTAGGTGAATAAAGCAAAAAATTATCCGAGACTTTTATTGTTTGAATAAACGTCCATTTATGGGATAAAATATTGTTCCAAGAACACAGTGTTAGAAGGGTTTAGCAATTATGCCAACAACAACCCAATTGAAATTTTCAAATGAGCTCATTGCAGAGTAATAATAAGATGTATTGTTCTAAATAGTCTCTTCAAGTGTGATGTCAAGTGCTTTCATTGCTTGAAGCTGTTCACATCAAGATTATTATTGGGAGTAAATTGACTTTTTTGTTCACATATTCAGTGACAAGCAGACCCTTTATCTATCAGGTAAAATCTGAATAGTACTACACACAACACAGAAGTCACTATATTACAAACTAATAGAGCTGGTACTGTTGGGGTTATAGTTCACCATGACGCTTAAATTTTGCCATGACATGGATAACTTTTCAAATCTGTGGATGGAATAATACAGGGTTGCCCACTTAATTGGATATTTCTTAACCATCACAGGCCTATTTCTGACTTTTACTACCTCAGAACAGGTGCCCTTAACATGTCATCATGAGAAGGCCCAGCTGACGATAGACAAATTACCTCAGCAGTAGTTTCTAGTCAAGTATTGGCTGCCTTAACAGACAGCCAAGACTTGACCAAAAATCACTGCTTAGCCACTGGATATGTACAGGCTGTGGTCAGATGTGATTTCAGGACAACTGCCCAGGCCCTTAAGGATTGAAGGAATAACCCTGTTAACTGAATACAAATTCCAAACACCAAACTACTTTCCCTTTGGTAAATATTTGACCTATTAATTACATATCATTTTTTGAGCAAACTCCTGTTAACTGAATAAAAAATCTTGAAATATGTCAAGAAAATATCATCACAATCACTTTATTCCCCTTGTTTATAGATCTTTTTGGCATCAGAATATCCAATACAGTTATTTATTTATTTTTTTCTATGTTTACGGCTCCAGAAGCATATGTCATCGTTTAATGTCAATGCACAAAATATTTGAAATGATATTACCTGTTTCGTAATTATTTCATCAATGGAGTGACTTTCAAACCACTTCATTTCTCTAGATTTTTCACATGTTCTGAATAAAATGTTGCTTAAATTACAAATCAGTTTACAATTTAGACTAAGATGGAGTGACCTCGACCTTTATTTGATACATTGATTATTTGTCCAGTGACCTCATAGGGTGTATCAGAGGTTTATTTACAAAACTTGTTATCACTGAAAGCTGCCTTGTCCATTTCACGATGTGGGTTTCGGGGTATGGGTAAGGTCTTATTGGAACATATACGTTTTTGTGATGAAGGGATGATGAATTGATGGTAATATGGTCTGAGGTTTGCAGCTTGGAGTGTATGTTCAACCTCGTCACTTCATGATCCAGTTGAATGTACACTCCAAGCCGCAAACTCAGATCATGTTGCTGTCAATTCATCACAATAACTTATATCTTGTTTGACTGAGCTCCTGTCAAGATATAATAGAATAAATTCTCACTTTACCTCTACAATACAGGAAAGTAACCAACTCCCTGTTAAACAAATACTTAAAGAGTGTGGTGGCCAAATGGATAAGTGTGCTGGTCTTTTGTGCCAGAGGTCCAGGATCGATCCTCAGTTTGGAAAGTTCTTCAGGTGTCAGAATACTATCTGTCAGAATCATTTGTGGAGTTGATGTTCCTACAGCATATTGTCCTATTGGGTGGGAATGGTTGTCCTCTGTGCGGAGAGAGACACACACTCCATACAGGCTAATGATCCCTTCATAGTATTTGAGAACATGACCATGAAGTTGCCACTACAAAGGTTATCCCACAAAGCTGTTCCATTGGAGAAGAGTGGAGAGGTGTTAATATAACTTGTATAACTTACTCACCATTTCTTATAAAATGAATAAGTTTAAAACAATGAAAGTGTCAATGACACTGCAAGTTAACATGACTGTGTAGTGTTTGATGAAAATGATAATGTTCAATGTTTATGAAATGATTATGAAATAAGACAAGAATTGTGATAATTGAGAATATGTTAAGTTCTGTACCCTACATGCTATGTTTTCAACAAGAATAATTTGAGGTGCAGACTGTACGAAAGAACTGAAGCCTGAGTTGATGTGGCTCTCACAGTTAATGTATGTCAACCAAAGTTACCAAGTTACAGTAAAATCATTCCAAAACGAGTCATCCTAGCAAGTTACAATGAAATCCCTTCATAAATATGACGAGTAGACTTTGCTAAAGGAATCTAGGTCAAAGGCCCATCTGACAGTCACGGCTGACCAATTGTGACCACAATAGGATAGTCTCATCTGGATATCATACCAAGTCATCCTACCAAGTTACAATGAAATCCCTTCCTAAATATGACGTGTAGACAGTGCTAAAAGAATCTAGGTCACGTGCCTGTGCAGCCAACATGGTTGACTGATCAAGACTAAAATAGGACATTCTCATCTAGACATCATACCAATTTACAATGAAATCCCTTCATAAATGCAACCTGTATACATTGCTAAAGGAATCTAGGTCACGTGCCCCTACGGCCGTATGGCTGACCAAACCCTACAAAAATAGGACATTCTCATTTAGACATTATACAGAGTCATCCTACAAAGTTACAATGAAATCCCTTCATAAATACAACCTGTTGACAGTGATAAAGGTTTTCGAGTTTCAAACCCATGCAGCCATCACAGTTGATCGATCGCGACCGAAATGGGACGTCCTCATCTAGACTTTATATGGAGTCATCCTACCAAATTACAATAAAACCCCTTTATAAATACAACCTGTAGACTGTGCTAAAGGTTTCAGGTTTTGAACCTGCGCAGCTGTCAGGGTTGACCAAACACAATTAAAATGGGGCGTTCTCATTTAGACACTTCGAACTGGAAATTTAGTAATAATTGGACAAGAACTATGGAATCTAGCCTGTGCTAAAAAAATTTGAACAGACTCGCAGACTTACATACTCACAGACTTCCGCACATGTGATGGCAAGAGCTTATCTTGACTTTGTCAAGTAAAGCTAAAAATTAAAAAAAACAATGGATACTTCTGTTAATTTAATAATTAACAAACAAACAAACTTGTCGTAATTTTCACTGGCAAGTGACAATTCAGTTAGCAGGATTCCACAATATATGTAGACTCATTGCCAACTCCTGATGAAATATAGCCAAGTTACAGGCCTGAAAATAAGCAGTCTTACATTTGTAGAATGAGGTTCCTAGAGGGTGAATATGATGATGCTATCCCATACAGTGGACCAATTTATCCTCTGGGTACTTCTTTCTGTTTAGTTTTGAGACCCTGATTCAGATTGAGGTTCACAGAGGGTAAATTTAGTGATGCTACCCTGTTGTGCAGGGTAGCATCACTAAATTCACCCTCTGGGAACCTCATTTTGCAGATGACAGTCTGCTTATTTTCTGGCTTGCCAAGTTATCCAACTCAAAACAATTTCAACATGCAGTAACAGATCTGCTTCGCAATAACAGCAATGATGGACTTCTTCAATTTGTTGAATAGTTGATGTCAATACTTGGGCTGAACTGAAAAGCACAGATACCAAGAAAAAAAGATTTTCACATGTTGCAGATACACTTCCCTTAATCCTACATACAAAATAGTTCTAGATTTTCCATAGGAATGCATTTGTTGCAAGAGAAGTATATTTTTGGACATGATTCTATTAACCAACAGACATTCTGTGCACATGTATTCATGAAAGAGATGCAGAAACCAAACCCTCCAGTCCAGAAAAATCCTTTAACTTGAGTTCATGTAGATTTTTATTGTTAGAATTTATTGGAAAGTGCCAGAAGACATTATCCAAAAAATCATAAAGTACAAATTCACTCATCTCCCAACTTTTCAAAACTCTCTTATGCACTCCCCTTCCACAGTCATTGCTGATTAAAGTGATGTTTTACACCCACCTCAGAAAATATTGCCTTTCAATGCCACTGATAACTGAGGTGTAACCCTTTACCTAACACATCAGCTGCATCTGCCCACATAATATACAAACTGAGCAGTTGAAAAAAAAAAAATTCAAAAAGTTTCAACAAAACCATATCAACTCCTCAATGGAACAAGCTCATCCATGCGTTTTTGTTGAAATTTTTGGAGAAAATTGAAAAACTAATATTTGAGACAGTCAATTTTGATATCGTGTTCACTAAATAAAGGGTTAAAGATTAAAATGTATCCCCCTGCATGCTGATGACGAAATTTCAAAATTTAAAGTTGCAAAATTTTCCCATAATGCAACTAGGAATTTAACTAATTCAATCTTGTTTAACAGAGCTCATAGAGCTCTGTTAAACAAGATTGTATTGGTTAAATTCCAAGTTGCATTATGGGAAAACTAACTATCTAAAAATTTTGGTATTTGACGTTAGTGTGCCTAAGGGTTAATACTTCAAAAACAGCATGTGTTGATCCAACCATGATACATTTTTCATTGAGCACCAATGCAGCAAGTAGAAACTACTGTATTTGAGGTCCCCAAGGGACCAAAATACACTATATCACATGCAGCTACAATATTATGTGGTTGAGTGTTGGACCCAAGTGAATCATTCAATACAAGTAAATCACGATTTGTAATTACTGATATGTACTGAATGTAACTAGGTTACACGATCAATCAAGACCTTATGAAGTTTTCCATTAGCAGCTTTTCCAAGAAAATATTTTCTTATTGCACCATCACAAAGGTGCTTAATTATGCAGAAAATGCTGTTAATACTCTATTAATCCTTTTGCACGAAGAATAGATCTACAGGGTACGACTGAGTTTGTTTACGAAGAACTGCTAGAATTTCAATTTGGTTTATTTCCTTGTACCTAACACAATTTTAACAAAAAATTGCTCACTGAGAAGAACATTCTATATGAATTTTCATGCTTCAAAAACTTGTAATTAATTTCTAAATGCTTGTAGGGGTGAGAGAAGAATTTAACTGGTTTTTGGTCACAGAATGCAATGTGATGCATGTCTCTCAGCTGCTACCCCTTGCAGAGGAAATTCACAAATGAATGAACAGTATTTATTTATTTTATTTATTTGTTTCTTTGGGGCATGGTGGCTCAGTAGGTAGGGATGCAAGCTGCAAGCCGAGAGGTCCTCAGTTCGAATCCCACCTGTGGCAACTGCATTGTGTCCTTGGGCAAGACACTTCACCCCCATTGACCACGTGGGGGCACAGTGGCATTGTGTACTAAGGTGTACTGCACGACAATGGTGCACTTGTCTTCAATCAATGCTAACCATGCTTGTGTGGAGTTACTGTGTTGGGGGAGCTTAACAGTTGCTTGCCATTGCCCAGTGGTTCTCTCTGGATACTCCAGCTTCCTCCACCCATAAAACTGTCCGAAACGA
The DNA here is from genome assembly GCA_031216915.1 of Pictodentalium vernedei. Classification (NCBI taxonomy): domain Eukaryota; kingdom Metazoa; phylum Mollusca; class Scaphopoda; order Dentaliida; family Dentaliidae; genus Pictodentalium; species Pictodentalium vernedei. Next base: position 242,347,584 of record CM062294.1, on the reverse strand, counting down.
GGTGACCCTGGCTGTCGAAAGTGTCAGTAAACCCCAATAAATAAATTTGTTTATTTATTGGGTTTTTTACATGTGACTGGAATGAAAGTAACGCTCCCAAAGTATCTGTTAAGCCCTTTAATTTTCACCACAATGTCAAAATATCACGATTTTAAATAGCAAATTTGCCCATAATGCAACTGCAAATTTAACTACTTCAAGCTTATTTGACAGAGCTTATTGAGCTCTGTCAAACAAGACCAAATTGGTTCAATTCCAAGTGCATTATGGGAAAGTTTGCTCTCTGAAATCTTGATTTATTTATTGGTGTTTTAAGGTCACATATTTATGCACAATGGCTAATCATGACCGTGACAGTTTTACGGGTGGAGGAAGCCAGAGTACCCGGAGAGAACCACCGAGCAATGGCGAGCAACTGTCAGCTCCCTAACATACTAACTCCATACAAGCAGGGTTAGAATTAGTTGAAGACAAGTGCATCATCGACGTGCAGTACGCCTTAGTACACAACGCCACCGTGCCCCCACGCGGGCAATGGAGATGATGTGTCTTGCGCAAGGACACAACGCAATTGCTGCAGGTGGGATTCGAACCGAGGACCTCTCGGCTTGCAGCCTGCACCTCTACCTACTGAGCCACCGCGCTCCCCTGAAATCTTGATATTTTGACATCAGTGAGCAGAGGGTTAAATACATCAACCAATCACAAACGAAGCTTAATTATCCTTTGCATTATGGGAAGGCATGTGTACAGTACTGTATTTATAAAAGTGGACAAAGAATTTTGAATGGATCAGGACTTGGTCACGATCTGGTCAAGACCCTCTATCTGTTTTGCTCCCCACAACTATGGAATATCACCCAGTGAAAAAGAAATGAAACAACACTGAATATCAGATGCTATATTTGTTTGTTTTTCTTGAATCAGCTTTGAATTTTAACCCTCTGAACCCAAAAGACCGCTTTTCTTGTCCAAGAACATGATATGTCATAATTTCATTAAGTAGGATGGCTGCCAAGTGAATGAGTGGGGTAGACTAATCAATATCAGGGACCGATCAGGACTATTTAAAATACGCTCTAGCCTCGAAGCCTATTTTTTCAATTCATGCGCCAGATTTCAATTTACGGAGTCACACTGCGGTTTGTAACACACACTGCAAGTATGTAATAGCTCTCATCATTTTCATTTAGTACACTATAGCAAACATTAATCTTCACTGTGGTTTCTGATCAAGTCTTGGCTGCCTATTTGGGCAGCCAAGACTTGATCAGAAACCACAGTGAAGATTAATGCTTGGTAATTAAGACTTGAAGTATTAACTTAAGCACTCTACAACAATGATAAATGATAATCATATATATAATACATGTAAGAGTGTCTCTCTCGATTATCCATCGAAAGAATATCAAAATATGATCTGAGAAGTTACGCGCCAACTGAGAAGCCTATTTCTGAGATTTAAGAGCCAGGTCCTGATGTTTCAGAACCAAATACGCACTGGCACATGCCCAGGTCAGTCCCTGCAATATTTTTAACATGCAGCCCAAAGGCTGCACATTGAAAATATTAATTAGTCTACCTCCAAACAAAGAATATGGACTCTTCCAACTGCTGCCTTTGAACTGACATGGAAGATTCCACTGGGGTTCAAAGGATTAAATATATTCTATTCATGAATTCTTAAAACAATGATATATGTGTTTTGTGGGCAGATACGATCATGATGTGATTGAGAAAGACACCACTTTTGTGATTACTGCACTGTATGGTAGTCAGTGCCATCAACATCTTGTCTTCCTAAGTACACCACACCACCGTGCTCCTACACAAACAAGTTGGTTCGAGTGTCTCAGTCAGACAGAACTTAACCCTCTGCACACAGACAGAAAAATACAGAAATTTCAAGCAGAAAACTTTGCCGATAATGCAACCAGAAATTTAACCAAAGTTTATAGATGGACAGATAGACTATTCACATAATATGACCTGTTTTCAATGGGCGAATAAAAACCAATAAACCAATACTGCTGGCTGTCAAGGAAATTTGACTTTTTCAATGCGACAAACAATTCTGCAAATAAGCAGTCTGTCCTTGTCATTGATAGGCACAGCTTGCATGTCTGCCTGCCACCAATTCACTTATGCCTGCCATACAGTACAATTTCTTGCAAATGGACATGTGTCTGTTCCTTAAAAACATGTCCAAATTTAGAAGGTTCCACCAATACCAAATTCTTAACTTATTATCTGGAGTCCTGCAATTATTCGAAATTCGAATTGGTCTCCCAATTCAATCTGATTCATTACAAAATCGTAGATATGTTATCAAATCAAACATGTCATGATAAACAATGATCATGTGAAGTGTTTCTGACAATGCTCCAACTCCATCTGATTTCCACCTAATTTGCAGAATTCGTAATATAGTCACAATGTCATTTTCTTTGCAGTAAATTTAGCATCACATAAAGGCGAAAACACAGGATATCCATGATGTCTTTGAGTGTGTAATGCACCTAAACTGTGAAAAAGACTATGAATTTTCCATTTCTCCACGACACCCACAACATCTTCTGATGAAATTCATCACCCCTTGAGTGCAACCTGGAGGCATCTGCAATGCCTCTAGATGGCACCTTGTTGCACTCAAAGGACCTGCAATTTTGCCAACAATGTCCAGATCAAGAGAGTGATTTATTATTCTTGAAGAAACTGTTGCAACTGGGTCCAATCCTGAATGTTGTCATTGCATCTACCGCATAACACAATGCAAACAGGAAACTGCAAATGGTAAACCACTAGTGTTATTATTCAGCCAATTCGATTCAGATCTATTAATGAATCTGTTGCCCGATTTGATTTGAGAATCAATTCTGATTTCGGAAATATGACTTAAAATTGATTCTCTAATCAAATCGGTAACAGATTCATGAATCAATTCTAAGTCAGATTTCTAATTCATTGGGCCCTATTATAATTTACTGCAGCATAATGTGGGATGTGTTGTATGTATGTTTGTAATCAGGACTTCTCCTGTAAGAGTTATGCCACAAAGCTCAAACTATCAAGTGTTGATGAGGATATCTTGACAAATTTCATGTGCCCCAATTTTTCCATTACAAGAAGGTATTTTGGTGTACTGACTGCATTCCACTTCCTAGTTGGACAAAGAGACTGTGTCAATACCTTGCGCACTTCATGGACCGAACAAGAGATGCAGTGGGCCACTCCTCTTTAATATCCCCATCATTTCTGGAAAATGTTTGTCATAAATTGTGTACCTCATATCGTGTGACATACTGGGCTGTGGTATTCATTTCTTCACATTTTTTCCTTTGCATTTTCGTTGTCACTATGTTTTTTACTCTTTTTTCTTTCTTTCCAATAATTTTTTCTTCAATTATTCATTGTTCTATGATACATATGTACAGGTAGAGGAGTGACTCTAAGTGGTAAGCACTTGCACTTCAGTCCTTTTTGCAGTTTTGTTAGCAAATAAAATATGTTTAAACTAGGAAAAGAGAACATTCAGCATGATGAGGGTGCAATCAACTGAATAAACTCAACTCTCGTGACAAAAATAGAAACGGATCTCTCCGTATATAAAAGAACATCCAGAAGAGAATGCACTCAATCTCTGTATAACAGGCGTGCAGAGTGGGCCATGATCTGACTAGCAATAACATGACAAGATATAGAGGTTATAAAATGAGTGTTTCTTCAAAATCATATTTATGAAACAAGTCTATAATTTTCCTGAGCCTTTATCAAGGCAAAATGAAAAATTCGGATGAGTTTCATAAATATCATATTAAAGAAACATGAATGTCATATTCTATTTATCATATAACTGCCAATTAAACAAGTGGGCTGAGTGGGGAGGCAGGGGTGGCATCGAAATATGAAAATATGAAGTGTTACTTGCTAATGCTTGTTGTGTCATTTGATTGTTTTGTGTCATCTGCCTGGTGGCATTTTTTGATTGTGGAGAAGAGATCAGAGTCAGTCCATCGTCCGGCAAAAATGTAGTACAGTCAATCCCATCAATGATTTACTTCATAAACATAGCCAGTTGTTGCCGATATCTTAATTGTTACAGTTGCAATACCCACATTGTTAATTTTTACTTTTGAAATCGATGGAAAATCAGACATTGTGGCTTTGTTTTTATTTTGAAATAGTTTAATTTACACACGCATTAATTTGACCCAGTAGTATATAGATGCACCAATGAGATCGCTCAATCTTTTAGACTGTAATATTAGGTCAGCCCAACCAGGTTGTGTGACTTTCTGATAGCCAATGAAATTGACAAGAGGTTATATGAATTAGTAATTCAGAAAGCTGAAAAATATGAAATAATTACAGTACGGCCGCTGTGGACTGGTCACTTTCCACGGGTGGACAATATTTTCAAGAATGCAATAATATTACATTCCAAATACTAATTATAGGACTAATCATCAAAATTTTAATAAATGAAGCACCGGGTACAACCCGGTGCTTCATTAATTAAAATTTTGTTGATGATGATTCTTATTACCTGGTAAGCGCATGCATGGACATTCCTGCCCACGCATGGATAACAACCAGTCCTCGGCGATTGTACTTTACAAGTGCAGAAAGTAGTTCAATTATATGAAAATGTATATATTATAACCTTAATATGCTTTTCAACTGACACTTGGGATTAATGAAGAGAAGGTGATAAGCTGAATTTGACAATTTGACAAATATAAATTTTTCTTTGCCTCCCTTCATGACAAGCAGACTTTGAAAAATTTATTTCTTGGCTTGGATGAATGGATCAAAACCTATATTATATAGAATAATGCAGTTTCATACAAATAAACATAACTAGACAACATTTGTCATTGTGATGGTACACCACACTATTGGGTCCTAATCCCATTGATATGTACCACGTTGGGGGGGGGGGGGGGGGGGGGGGGGGGGGGGGGGGGGTGACAGGCATAAAACTGTCCATACCTTGTCACAATGACACGTACCCAAATCAAATTATCTATATTCTTGGCCACAACCAATTTCATATTGAGAGTTAAGTTCAGTTAACCCCTTGACCTAATGAACTGGATGCATCCACTAGCGTAATTAACAAACTTGGCATTGAAAAAAAAGAATTTTCAAAAAGATTTAAAAAAACTTATGAGACCCCTGACTGGAATGAGCTTATAAAGCTTGCTCTAATGAGATGCACATGATATGGCTTTATTTACACTTTTTTTAAAATTTGAAAAAAAATTAGCAAATTGTGATATTGTGTGCCCGGGTAAAGGGTTAAAGTTTGGTGTATTTATGACTTTACTGATGAAATTCTGTGAAATAGTATTGCAAAGGGCTGTCTATGGTCTTTCCAAAATGCCAAGGCTTACTCACTCCTTAACTTGTACAAGGGCTGGGCAATTTTGAAGAGTTTTCCTAAACAGCAAACTAAACTTCTAGTTGTAGGCCAGTGATTTCTGGTCAAGAAACCACTTTAACAGGTCTCCTCTAGAGTGGAAGGCTTATCTCAAGAATAACAAAGCAGTTACAAGTATATAATTTCTAACCATTGACATTAATTTACCTTAGTTTTGGTTAAGTTTAAAATATTGGCATGTTTTGATCACTTTCAACATCTATAGCTACTTTTGATTTGAAGAAAATTTACCAAGTCACTGGTTTCTAGTCCAGACATGATTGCCATTACATTTGAAATCACTGCCATACCACAAGACTGACAAACTGGCATTCTGGAAATTCTGGAAAATAATCCAGTTGTTTATTCATTTTACCCTTTCTCTAGTGCACACAATATCAAAAATTTGTTATTTTAATTCGTTTTTCTTTTAACCCTTTACCTAACATGAAAAGCAGACGACACTTGCAAAAGAAATTCTTGAATAACTAATTTTTTTCATTTTTTGTCTCAAAAACATAGGTTATGACCCCTCATTGGAACGAGCTCGACGAGCACGTTCCAATGAGGGGTCATAACCTATGTTTTTGAGACAAAAAATGAAAAAAATAATGAAAATCAATTGGCAATTTTTTAAAATAACGCTGGCCGGTTTTGGCCGTTACGTTAGGTAAAGGGTTAAATTTTCACAAACATATCATGTGATCGCTCATTGGAATGTGCTTAATGAGGGTTCACATGATATGGTTTTGTTGAAATTTTGTGAAAATTATATTTTTTCAACTTTTATAGCTGTAAATTATGTGGATGGATCCTGCAGATTCCTCAGGTAAATGTTAATTATCTGCAATTATATTACTTACATTTTCAAGCTGTGTTAGTCTGCTTTGAAGATCCGAAACCTGAATTGTGAGTTCTGTGGTTTTGCTTGCTTTCAGTTCAATTTCATCTTCCTATGTTTGAGAAAACAATAATAAAAATTACAGTCTTATGTGTTACATTTGTAACTGTACAATCAAGCTGATTAACCTACTGCACACCTTTGATACAAACTAAAATTTCTAGCAGCAAACTTTTTTCATAATACAGCTAGAAATTAACCAATTAAATCTTTTAGACAGAACACAATGAGCTCTGTGAAACATATTTAATTGGTTACATTAATAGTTGCATTATGGGAAAGATATTTTGATATTAGTATGCAGCAGGTTAAGCTCACTCTAATAAGGGTTCATCATTTATTATTTATTTATTAGGGTTTAAGATCACATTCAGCCTCTATGGCTATATCACATTCCCAAGATATTTATAAAACCAACTTTTCAACTAATTGTTATGAATTTATAGAGAATATCTAGTGTTTTTGAGTGGATACCGAAAATTATCTCATGAGTGACTCAGACAAATGGTTATTTTTTGCGTGCACTTGCACGAGCAAAAATAATCATTTGTCTCCGTCACAAGTGAGATAATTTTTGGAATCCATTCAAAAAAACTAGATTTTCTTTTTATTATAAGCTTTTTATAAGAATCTGATAATTCCACTCGTTTCAACCTTGAACTGATGCATGAAAGTAAACAGCACATTGAATCACTGATACGTGGAAGTGATTTGATTGATTCTCGGAACAGATAGCGTCTTGCGATCTGAATTAGCTGGTGGGTTTCTAGTCCAAACATGGCCTGAAAGTCCGTAATATAAGTTTTTTTTCCTTTCAAAGGATGTACCAAACCAAAAACTTATATTACAGACTTTCAGGCCATGTTTGGACTAGCAGGTTTCATGCATCAATTCAAGGTGAATACATGTTGATTATTGCTGGAAATGATTGGTATCCACTCACAAACACTAGATTTACTTTTCATTGTACATTTTTAGAACAAATTGATCATTTCCAGTGATAATTTGAATCGTATTCACCTTGAAGTGATCCTTTGAAAGCCACCATTCTGATTTATTTATTTATTTATTGGTGTTTAAGGTCACATATTTCTGCACAATGGCTAACCATGACCACGACAGTTTTACGGGTGGAGGAAGCCGGAGCACCCAGAGAGAACCACTGAGCAACTGCGAACAACTGTCAGCTCCCCAACATACTAACTCTGCACAAGCAGGGTTAGCATTGGTTGAAGACAGGTGCACCATTTTGATTGATACCGTGAAAGTGAAAATGTCTATATCTTCACAGTGGGGGATACGATTTCTATCTTTCTGCAATTTCTTCGATAATCTATCGTTTAGTGTATAATAAATTTATTTATTTGTGTTTCAGGCCACAGTCAGCATATATGGCTACATAGTGACTACAACATAGGTATGAGGTCAAGTTCATGCGAACATTTATACCTGCACTGTCCATTTTAGAGGACTTCCCCATGCATTGGTTACCAAGTCCTACTTTACCAGTAAAGCAGAACTTATTTACTTTGAATTCAGCTTAATATTGCCAAAGTGACTCTGTTCTAATCATCTGAAATCTCATTTTTCAAAAGAACTTTCAAGGAATTTCCTATATTTAAGGACTTTCCATGTCCTTGGTAAGAGGTATGTAAATTCTAGAACTTTCAAAGAATTCACGAAACTGCAGAAACTGTTCAGATGATTCCATATAGTACTACTGCAGTTAAAAAATGTTCATACACAAGCAATTTAAATGCATCAAACAATTCTAGTTAAAAAATAGTCTATTGGTTTAATGACTAGAACTATCACTGAAGGTGATTATTACGCCCACTTTCAGCTTACTAGAATGCACCTCTGAATGTTGAGGTTGAAAAACCAATAATAAATCCAAGTTCATGTGGGATAACTTGGTTAAAATTATCGAAGTTAAAAATTTTTGGAATATGCGTATGCCCACTTGTTAAGTCATAATGTTTGAGAAGTTTCATTGAAATTGGTTCAATAATGTAGGAGGAATTGCGCACACAGGAATCTCATTTAAAATTCCATAATAAATATAAGTTCAGGGGAGATAACTTGGGTTAAAATTGTCGCAGATGAAAAAATTTACAATATGCGTATGCTCACTTGCTAGTCATAACGTTTGAAAAAGTTTCATTAATGTAGGAGGAGTTGTGAACACAAGAATCTCATTTGAAAATTGATAATAAATCTAAGTTCAGGGGAGATAACCTGGTTAAAATTGTAGTGGATGAACATTTTTTATAATATGCACATGTTCACTTGCTAGTTATAATGTTTGAGAAGTTTCATCGAAAATGGTTCAATAATGTAGGAGTTGCACACACAACAATCTCATTTGAAAATCCATTATAAATCTAAGTTCAGGGGAGATAACCTGGTAAAATTATTGCAGATATAAAATTTTGGAATATACGCTTGTTTACTTGCTAGTCATAATGTTTGAGAAGTTTCATCGAAATCGGTTACTTAATGTAGGAGGAGTTGTACACACAAGAATCTCATATGAAAATCCATAATAAATCTAATTTCAGGGGAGATAACCTGGTTAAAATTGTCGCAGATGAAAATTTTTAGAACATGCGCATGTTCACTTTCTATTCATAATGTTTGAGAAGTTTCACTGAAAATCGGGTCAATAATGTAGGAGTTGCACACACAAGTTGGAAAGGATGGACAGACGGAGGGACGGATGGACAGATGGACAATCGTACAGGCCGTCAACAATATAGCCCCCACTTCTCTGAACTAATTAACTGCCATTTGTTGATACATTATGCAAGTGGGTGCAGTGGAACCCGGTGTGTGCAGTGGCTCAGGGGTTGGAGCATTGGACTCAACTGGTCGAGTGCTAAAAAACACTATTATTCCTGAGACGACACGCCAATTGCCATTTGCCAATCATTCAGCAGAGTCAAGGACACACTCACATTATCGTGCACAGGAAAATGTCGCTCTCCAAAATCGATCCAGAAGAATTTTCTCTGAACTGAGAAAAATAGGTTTAAAACACGACGATGTACAAAAATTAAAAGGTACATGTGCCTTGTACTTTAATACTTCATTAAATCAAATATATTTCAAGTATTTGACAAGTGGCGATTAGTGATTGACGAATGGCGATTGGTAGATAGTGATTGATGAATAGTGAAGGGCAAATAGCGATTGACGAATGGCAATTGGCAAATAGCCATTGCCGAATGGCGATTGGCAAATAGCGATTGACGAATGACGATTGGCGATAGACTGGATAATAATATAAGGCCTAAAAAAATAAAAAAATCTGTTTCTCAGGCCCTCCCGCATGGTCCTTTTGGCTGCCGCATGCTCTCTTTTTATAACCAATTTAAACTTTAAAAAAAATTAAAATTAAATGGTTTATGTCTGATATTTTACCCAAGTTAAAAAATTGATGCATTTGTCCCTTGAGTGCAAGAAGGCTTTGCAATGCTTTAGCATTGCAAAGCCTTCTTGCACTCAAGGGATGAAATACTCCACCACCCATGCTATTCTGTAGATTATGAGGCCTAAAACTTGAACCAAGAACATGAACTTTTGATGGCAAAGAAGTAATTACTGAAATAAAAAATAAAATAAAAAATCACTCGCCAGCATGCAATTTCACTAATAATGGCCGGAGAAACAGAAGATCTACTTTGTGTGGCCTAATATATGCCTAATGATAGCAATAAAGATGCTCATATAGTAGATATGGGCATCTAACAGGCTTCTTACATAGTTTTCAAAATTGGGTGAGAGATGTTGCCCTTAACCCTTTACCCAACGAATCGGCAACATCTGCCCACGTAATATGCAAATTCTGCAGCTGACAAAATACTATTTTTCAAAAAATTTCAACAAAACCATATCAGGTCACCCCTCTTTGGAACGAGCTAATCGAGCTCATTCCAATGAGGGGTCACATGATATGGTTTTGTTGAAATTTTTTGAAAATTTAAAAAAAATGATATTTAAAATAACAAATTTTGATATCGTCTACGTTGGGCCGGCGAATCAGGAACAGACGGAGCACCAACAAACCAAGCAGCGTGTTGTGTGTTGGCCAAAAACAAAATTACGCATCATCGTCATAACTTTTCTCTAACAATAATCAGATCAATCTCCCTACCCTCAAGAAATATGTTCGATCCCAAGGTGCTTCTTGACCTCTCAATATCATATGCTTTATCGCATCTATTAATGTAGCAAAACCGGATAGTTGCACTCTCCCCCAATGGTTACTTTTAGGCTTTGGGCGGCCACTACCTTCGATTGTTACTAGGCATATGCCTAGAGTGTATATTATACCAAATCTGTTGACCCACAGATATGACATAACCTATGTGACATTTGGAAAATCCACTCTAAGACTATTAAATGTATCGATACCCCATCCAGTAGGTCCAAGCGTGAGAGTAAATGCAAGGTGTGTTGCAAAATTGAGGAGAGGTAGTTTATGATGCGTGCAAAGGGAGCAGGGTTATTGCTAGGAATAAAGACGAGAGCGATAGGTGAGAGTATCAGGGATCACCTCCAAGATGTGAGCTTACATGAAGATATACAGCAGTTATTCATTTCAACTGCGACGGACGTGGGAGCGAGAAGGACATGAGAGTAGCTATTTAGGATATAGATGGGAATAAGAGATAGAGAGAGAGAGGGGGTGGTTGGTAAGAAAAGATGCCTGGATGCATAAGTTGGGCATCACATCGAGTTTTAGGCTGGGGCTCATTCATTACCAAACACAACAATGCAGAGATGCATAGTTAAATGATATTCATGTGATGCCGGAATTATATAGGCCCAGCGTTCATATAGTGCCATTCCAAACTGTAACGTTACTGCTGTGATAAACTTATTTATGATCATTCCACTAACGAAAATGTAAAGTTTCTTGTTGGATGTATAGTGCCGAAGAAGGCCGTTGGCCGAAAGCTTTGCACTATATGAGCGTCTTTATTGCTATTATTAGGCCTATATTATCGCTTGTGGAAATAGTCAGTCTGTCGCTAATCGTCATTCATCAATCGCTATTTGCCATTTGCCAATTGTTATTTGCCAATCGCCAATCATCAATCGCTACTTGCCAATCATCAAGCCCTAAATCACTATTCACCATTTGCTGTTCGCCAATCGCCAATCAGCGGATTGGCGAATGGCAATTGTCGTGTCATCTCAGGAACTCCATACTATCATGGCTCTATTGAAAAGTGCTGAAAGCCACTACACTGTATGCATTAGCTTGATGTTTGCTCAGTGGTAGAACAAAAAAGGTTTACATAAATTGTTTTCTTTCAATCTATTGGAGTGTCAACAGGCACTCTCCAATAAATTGTAACAAATCAGTTACTTATGAGCAAAATTTTGCTGAACCAAGGCTCGCTCCCCTTACTAGTAGCAATAGAATCTTTAAATACAAATCACCTTTCATAAACAATTCAGCACTACCAGTTAAATGAAGAAGTCAACAGTTCAATTCTGACCAGCAGTTACTGCATAAGGTTCTTGGGCAACACACTTAACACCAATTGCCCACATGGGGGCATGATGGCACTGTGTTCTGAGGTTAACTTGCCTTCAACCACTGGTAACTCTCTTGTGAAGAGTTAGTACGTTGGAGAGTGTGAGAGTTGCACACTCACTTGGTGTTTCTCCCCAGGTACTCCAGCTTCCTCCACCCAATATGATGACCCACCCCCACCCGTTAAATGTGGCATTAAACCAAAAATAACAAGCAAATTCAGTGAATTCATGTCTCCCGCTGGCCAGCAGTTTCAAGGGGAAATAATGCATCTAGTGGAATATAGTTGAGTTGCAAGTGGAAGTTATTTAGAAGAGACAGAACAGACAGTGCTTCAGACAGTGGTTGTCAGATTAATGTTCACGGAGGTCACTGTCAAAGCAAGTAAAGTGATGTGGAGTATAACTATGAGAATCACTAAAAATTAAGACTGCATGATAAGACATATTACATTAAACTGATGTGAAAGGTAATCCATATATGAAATTTCATTGAAATCGGTTGACTCTAAGGAAAGTTAGAGTCTGGAAACCATCAGCCAATCAAATTTAAGCAACCTAATTAAATATGCACGGAAAATGCCCATGTTCGAACTTGGACCCACAATTGATGAAAGTGATCTACTACCCAAATTTCATCGAAATCGACTGACTGTAAGGAAAGTTAGAGTCTGGAAACGAAAAACAAGGAAGGTGTGCACTTACTGTGTATTAGTAGTAGCACTGAATAAATCAAAGTTTCCACAATTTGCATAATTTTTGCACAAGTACAAAACCCATATTATATGTGATGTATTGCATGTTACTAAACATTCAAACAAAAATTTATTCAAATCCGAACTTTCATATAGAAGTTCTGTACAAAAAACTGATTACACCCAATTTTGGAACAAAATGGCCACTGGTGGCCATCTTGAATTTTGGACCAAACCCCAAAACACATATTCTGGTCTCACAATGATAACAAAGATACCCAAGAAGTTTCGTGAAGATCGGTTCATAAATACGGCTTTTAGTCAGAGGTGGGTTGACACACGGGGCAGACGGACAGATTTTCGGTACAAAATTTCCCACATTCGAACTTGATCTAGGTATTGTTAAAAGTAATCCATATATGAAATTTCATCGAAATCGGTTGATTTTAAGGAAAGTTAGAGTCTGAAAACCATCAGCCAATCAAATTTCAGCAACCTAATTAAATATGTGCGGAAAATGCCCATATTCGAACTTGGACCCACAATTGATGAAAGTGATCTAATACCCAAATTTCATCAAAAAACGGTCACTGTAAGGAAAGTTAGAGTCTGGAAACAAAAAACACGGAAGGACACCCCGAATTTAATATCTCCCTTTTTTTCAAAAAGTGGGAGACAAAAATAAAACAAACAAACAGTGGAACCCTGTTAATTGAATAGTTTCTTTGCCAGTGAAAAATATTCAGTTCACAGTGGAATTCAATTAACAGGAATCGTGTGATATTCCTGTATTGTGGTGATAACCTGGGCCACTCCCGCATTGTGTCCTTGGGCAAGGCACTTAACCCCAATTGCCTATATATGGGCACGATGACGCTGTGTACTAAGGTGTACTGCACGTCGATAGTGTGCATGTCTTCAACCAATCTAACCCTGCCTGTGTCAAGGTGCAGAGTTCAGAGTTATGATGTTGGAGAGTTGACAGCTGCTCGTCGTTGCTCGGTGGTTCTCTCTGGGTACTCCGGCTTCCTCCACCCATAAAACTGTCACCGACATGATATGACCCTGGCTGTTAAAGTGTTGTTAAACCCTAATAAATACATAAATAAATAAATAGATAACCTAGGCTTATTGAGCTCTATCAAACAAGATATAATAAGAGCTAATATTGGATGGAATGTGGCTAAACAGGTGAAGAAACATGAGGAAATTTCAGTGGTTGTTAGAGTAATATTCTTTGATGGACTGCAAGAATTTTTATTTAATTAACAGAAGTTTCGTCTCCAAGTTATTTGCAAGTATCCGGTCAGATTTCTCTGTAGGCATGGCAAATAGTTTAGTGTTTGTACATTGTATGCAATTAACAGGACTATTCAATTAAAACGAATTACATTAATTCCTTTCATATTGCTCAATGATATTCCTGCCAGGAACAAAATCTTTTGCCACTGAAATAAGTATGATTTGGGTACATTTAACTGATTTTCTTTTCTGTTAACTGAATGAACTTTTTGACTAGTGATTTCTTTAATTAAATTTAGATGAATCTGTCATCAAATCTAGTCATGGCTGCTTTACAGCAGCCATGACTAGATATGATGAAAATATTTTGAAAATACTCAGCGGGTTAAGAGTTAAGTCGGTTCGATTTAAAAGACGATGATTTATTTATTTATTGGGGCTCAACAACACTTTCGACAGCCAGGGTCACCTCATGTTGGACAGTTTTATGGGTGGAGGAAGCCGGAGTACCCGGAGAGAACCACCAAACAATGGTGAGCAACTGTGTCAGGCTCCCCAACATACTTACTCCACACAAGCACGGTTAGCACTAGTTGAAGAAAAGTGCACCATCGACGTGCAGAACACCTTAGTACACAATGCAACTGTGCCTCCATGTGGGCAATGGGGGATGAAGTGCCTTGCCCTAGGACACAAAGCGGTTGCTGCAGGTGGAATTCGAACCGAGAACCTCTCAGCTTGCAGCCTGCACCTCTACCAAATGAGCCACCGAGCCCTCTAAAAACAGATGAAAATGAAATAAATTTCAAAATTTAGTAGAATAGATACTCTCATCCCATCCATAATCTGCAATGCTTTAAGGGACATTCATTCTGCAGTCAAAAATAGAGAAGAGATGGTAATCAGCTGAAAGAGCAGATGTTTAAATTACCCATATTGCCTAAGACACTAAAGTTTTTTTGCAATCTGACAACAAGCAACAAAATTAATTGGTAAACTTGGAATCTAAAATCTTCAGAAAAAATATCCTCATATTCTTATAATCTTACACTACCAGGATGTAGTTGAGAATCCCGCAGCTGTAGACACCTAAAAAGGTATTTATTATTTAAAAGACTATAAATTAAAGACCACATGATAAAGGTACTGGGATTGTCTGAAAAGCTAATGTTTCATGTAAAGGCTGACATTTCACAATGGAAAATAGATTCCAATCAGCATCCACACAAAACATCTGCTGACAAAGAAACAGAAAAAAATAAAAAATATATTATTCATTTTAACCATTTCCACACTGATGTTGAAAGATAAAAATTTCAACCTGCAAATACAGCTAAAATTTACCAAATCAATCTCAGCATTGCTCTCTACTGTTCAGAGAGATGCGTTGACTCAGTTTTGTCTAGGCCCCATAAAGTAGATCTTCTGTTTCTCCAGCCATTTTTTGTAAAATTGCTTGTGGTCAGGTTGTTTTTTATTTTATTTTTTATTTTTGTAATTATTTCTTTGCCATCACAGGTTCATGCTCTTGGTTTGTTTTATGTTTTAGACCTCATAATCTACAGAAGAGCTTGAGTGGTGGTGTATTTCGTCCATTGAGAGCAAGAAGGCTTTGCAATGCTAAAGCTTTGCAAAGACTTGTTGCACTCAAGGGACATATTCATCAATTTTATTAACCCTTTACACAATGCAGACGATATCAAAATTTATTATTTTAAATACCATTTTTTTTAATTTTTCAAAATATTTCAACAAAACCATATCATGTGACCCCTCATTGCAACGAGCTCACTGAGCTCGTTGCAATGAGGGGTCACATGATATGGTTTTGTTGAAATATTTTGAAAAATTAAATTTTTTCAACTGCTCAATTTGCATATTACGTGAGCAGATGCAGGCGATTCGTTAAGTAAAGGGTTAACTTGGGTAAAATATCAGACATAAAGCATTAAATTATTATTTTTTTAAAGTTGGTTATAAAAAGAAAGCATGCAGAAGCTAAAAGGACCATGCTGGAGGACCTTATTGTTGTGTTTATTGGGGTTGTAACAACACTTTTAACAGCGAGAGAAATGCTGTTAGACAGTTTTACAGGTGGTGGAAAACACAAGTGCCTGGAGAGAACTACCAAGCAGTGGTGAGCAACTGTCAGATTCCCTGACATATTAATTGAGCAAAGCAGTGTTAAGCAGCAGCTGAAGGCAAGTGCACGATCAACATGCAGTGTGCTTTACTACACAGTGTCACAGTACTCCCATGGGATTAAAAGCCTTGTTCTAACCACAGAGCCTCATTATGCCTGCATTGTCCAAACGGTTACTTTTGAGTTCAAATCTTGCACACACTGATGTCAAATTATCAAAAACGTCAAACCACAAAGTTTTCTCATAATGCACTGGGAATATAACCAATTCAATCTTGTTTGATAGAGTTCAATGAGTCCTCTCAAACAAGATTGAATTGATTAAATTCCTAGTTGGATTGCATTATGGGAAATATTTGCCATTTGAAACTTTGGTATTTTGACATCAGTGTGAGAGGGTTAATGCTATAACTGATCTATGTTGCCCATAATACAAAACCATATTCTTTGGGTTCAATTTATCAATTCTAGTACCCTGAGGACTATTCTAAAGTTCAAATATTCAGAAAGTGTTGACACAACTATAACAAGCATAAGCCACAGAGAGAAGAGGCCCTAATTGTTTATATAAAAAAAAATCATCCCACAATGCATTCCTATATCACATTTTGTGAAAATCTGACTGTATTTTTTCAATGCATTAACAAAGACATTATAAGACAAACACCAAGTTTTCAACAAAGAGGGGCATAACTCCAACAAAAGCAGACAAAATGTGGTGAATATCAAATCTGATTGAGATCTTCTGCAAATGTATGCCTACACTAAGTTTCATGAAAACCTGATTACATTTGTTCAAGTTATTGCATTCCCCAGGTGATTAGTCAAACATCAATTTTCAAACAAAAAGGGGCTTAACTCATACAACCCAGAAAATTTGGGAAATACTGAACTTGACCAAGATAGTCTCACCATGTATGTCTGTAGCATGTTTCGTAACGAAAAGTGGCAATGGCAATGTAGCTTAACTTGACTGTGTTTAGTGTTTGATGACAAAGATAATGTTCCAATGTTTATGAAAGGATTATGAAACAAAAGGCCCCAAAGGGCCTTAATTATTCACCTGCCAAAGTGGTTCAAAGAAGTATTTGGGGTCACATTCAGTTCAACATGGTTCATCAACACTACAAAGGAATGAAGTCATGAGAGTCAATTTTTTTATGGAAAAACACTTAGGAATGGATTTGAACACACCTGAACCTAACATGCCTCCCTGCTACCCTCCACTCCACCCCTCCCCATGGAGCCCAAATATTAAGCCATGGGCTCAAATTGAACAAACTTGAATCTGATCCCCCTTGAGGTGTCATAACCAAATATGAAAGAATTCTGACTGGTAGATCTGAAGAAGGTTTTTAAAGAAACCACCTCACATTGCACTAAGTTAAACTTTGGGCTCAAATAGGGAGCCAAAATATTAACCCAGGAACCCGATTTGAACAAACTTGAATCTGACCCACCTAGGGATGTTGTATACCAAATATGAAAGGATTCTGACTGGTGGATCTGAAGAAGAAGATTTTAAAAGAAATTCCCTCATATTGCACTTAGTTAAAATCCAGGCTCCCATAGATAGCCCATATTAATAACCCAGGGCCCAGATTTGAACAAACCTGAGTCTTACCCTCCAAGAGATGTTGTATATCAAATGTGAAAGGATTCTAACTGGTGGATTGGAAGAAGATTTTTAAAGAAATTTCCATATATTGCACCAAGTTAAAATTTTGGCTACCATAGGAAGTCCAAATATCAACCCAGGGACTAGGATTGAACAAACTTGAATCTAACCCTCCTAGAGATGTTGAATACCAAATATGGAAGCATTCTGACTACAGGGTCTAAAGAAGAAGATTTTAAAAACAAGTTGGAACCAGACCCCAAATTTTCAGGCTATAATTTTTTTTTTTTTTTTTTCGTCTCAAAATTGAACAAAATGCATAAAAAACAAAAAAAAATTCCAAATTTTGGTCCAAAAGTCTAAAAAAAAATTGTTTTCATCTCAAAATTTAACAGAACACATAAAAAATCGCAAAATCTTTTTTCCCGAATTTTGGTCCAAAATTTCTAAGGCCCAACCAGACCCAAAATTATCAACACAGGGACCCTGATTTGAACAAACTTGAATCTGCCCCCCCCCCCCCCCCCCCCCCCAGAGATGATGTATACCAAATGTTAAACAATTCTGACTAGTGGATCTGAAGAAGAAGATTTTTAAAGAAATTTCCTCATATTGCACTAAGTTAAAACTAGGGATCCCATAGGGAGCCCAAATATTAACCAAGGAACTTGGTTTGAACAAGTTTGAATCTGGCCCTCCTAAAGATGATGTATACCAAATATGAGAGGATTCTGACTGGTGAATCTGAAGAAGATTTTTCCCATAGGGAGCCCAAATATTAACCCACCGACTCAATTTGAACAAACTTGAATCTGACCCCCCCCCCCCCCCCCCCCCCCCCCCCGCCCCCAACAAATGTTGTATACTAAACATGAAAGGATTCTGACTGGTGGTTCTGAAGAAGAAGATTTTTAAAGAAATTTCCTCAAATTGCATCAAGTTAAACTTTGGGCTCCAATAGAGAGGCCAAATACTAACTCAGGGACCCAATTTGAACAAACTTGAAACTGACCCCGTAGAGATGTTGTATTCCAAATATCAAAAAATTTCAACTCCTGGATCTGAAGAAGATTTCAAAAGAATATTCCACATATTGCACTAAGTTAAAATGCAGGCTTCAATAGAGAACCCAAATCTTAACCCAGGGACTCGATTTGAACAAACTTGAATCTGCTAGATCCGTCTCCCTCCCCCCATATTGTATAACAAATATGAAAAGATTCTGACTGGTGGATCTGAAGAAGATTTTTTTTTTTAATTTTTGAAAAAATTTATGGTGATATCAGAGTTATGCCCCTTATTTGAACAAACTTAATTTGGCATATGATAAGGAACATGCACACCAAATTTGGTTCAATTTGGTCCAGTAGTTTGTGAGAAGTCGATAATGTAAAGTTTACGATAGACGACAATGACGATGGACAGCAAGTGATAAGTTAAGCTCCTGTCAGTGAGCTAATAAGACAAGAATTGTGATAATTGAGAATATATTAATTTCTGTACCCTGTAGGCTGTGTTTTAAATAAAAATAATTTGAGTGTAGACTGTACTAAAGAATTAAGATCTGGGTTGATGTGGCCCTAACAGTTAACGTATATCAACCAAAGTTACCAAATTACAGTAAAATCATTCCAAAACAAGTCATCCTACCAAGTTACAATAAAATCCCTTCATAAATACAAGAGGCCCCAAGGGACCTTAATCGCTCACCAGCCAAAGTGGTTCAAAGAAGTGTTTGGGGTCACATTCAGTTAGACATGGTTCATCAACACTACAAAGGAATGAAGCCATGCAAAGGCAAATTTTATGGAAATGGATCTGAACAAACCTGAACCTAACATGCTCCCCCTGCCCCCCCCCCCCCAACCCTGCCCATAGAGAGCCCAAATAATAAGCCAGGGACTCAAACTGAACAAACTTGAATCTGATCCCTCTTGAGATGTTACATATGTAAATACCAAACAGGAAAGAATTCTGACTGGTGGATCTGAAGAAGGAGGTTTTTAAAGAAATGTCCTCACATTGCATTAAGTTAAACTTTGGGCTCATATAGGGAGCCAAAATATTAACCCAGGGACCCGATTTGAACAAACTTGAATCTGACCCATCTAGAGATGTTGCATACCAAATAGGAAAGGATTCTGATTGGTGGATCTGAAGAAGAAGACTTTTAAAAGAAATTTCCTCAAATTGCACTAAGTTAAAATTCGGGCTCCTATAGGAAGCCAAATATCAACTCATAGACCAGATTTGAACAAACTTGAATTGGACCTCCTAGAGATGTTGTATACCAAATATGAAAACATTCTGACTACAGGGTCTAAAGAAGAGGATTTTAAAAAAAAACCTCCCTATATTGCACTAAGTTGATATTCGGGCTCCCTATGGGAGCCCAAAACTTTACCCAGGTAAGCAATTTGAACAAACCTAAAACTGACCCACCTCAAGATGTTGTATACCAAATATGACTGCATTCTGATTGGTGGATCTGAAGAAGATTTTTAAAGAAATTTCCTCATATTGTACGAAGTTAAACTTTGGGCTTCAATAGAGAGCCCAAATACTAACTCAGGGACCCAATTTGTACAAACTTGAATCTGACCCCCCTATAGATGTTGTATACCAAATATGAAAGGATTCTGACTGGACAATCTGAAGAAGAAGATTTTTAAAAAAATTTCCTCAAACTGCACGAAGTTAAACTTTGGCCTCCAATAGAGAGCCCAAATAATAACTCAGGGACCCGATTTGTAGAAGCTAGAATCTGACCCCCCTATAGATGTTGTATACCAAATATGAAAAGCATTCTGACTCGTGGATCTGAAGAAGAAGATTTTTAAAGAAATTTCCTCATATTTCACTAAGTTAAAATTCAGGCTCCTACAGGGAGCCCTATTATTAACCCAGGTACTCGATTTGAACAAACTTGAATCTGACCCCAATAGAGATGTTATATAAATAAAAAATATCAAAAGATTCTAAATGATGGTTCTGGAGAAGAAGATTTTTTTAATTTTAAAAAAAAATTTATGGGTGCTATCAGAGTAATGCCCCTTGTGGTGCCCCCGGTGGATGCGGAAAGTTTATTTGTACAAACTTGAATTGACATATGATAAGGAACATGCACACCAAATTTGGTCCAGTAGTTTGGGAGGAGAAGTCGATAATGTAAAGTTAACGATGGACGCCGGACAACAGCAGACGGCAAGTGATAAGTTAAGCTCCCTTCGGTGAGCTAATAACCCGTAGACTTTGCTAAAGGAATCTAGTTCACATGAATAATACATGAATTTAAAGGCCAGCATGTCTAAAGTCAAGTTTAACTAAACGTTTATACCTATGCTGTCCACTTCAGAAGACTTCCACTAATGGCATTGGTTATTGGGTCTCATTTTGATAGTAAAACAGAACTTGTTCAGCTTTGCAAACAAGAACTGCTCCACTTCACGCATTCCCATAAGGGATATGAGAGGAATAAAATCCAATGAAAGGATTTCAGATCCACAAATCGAGTTGTGATGTTACTTGGAAAGCAATTTTTAACAAAGCTATATTTATAGTAACAGTTCTGTGATCTTCAACCTCATGGCTACTGAATTCAAAATCAGTAGGATTCTTCTCTTTTTATATGTGATTTGTTTCTGAAAGTTTGGTTGAGCTGTGATGAATATAAATGTTATCAACAGCTTTGGAAGGCAAACCTGAAAATCAATAGATTCTTCTCCTTTGATAAGGGTCTAACCCAGTAGATTCACCTAATGTTGAACAAAAGTTATTGCAGTAACTGATCTATGTTGACCATGATACAAAATTTTTTGACCAAGTTCTATTTATAGTAGCAGTCCAGTAACCTTCAATTTAGGGTTGTTGATAACAAATGATGGATTCTTTTCTTCCCATAGTAGCACCTAATCAGAAAATATGCTCAGCATGTAACAGAATGCAATTTTTTATGAAGTCCTATTAACCCTTTTCCTAACATGAAAAGCTGACAACACTTGCAAAGGAAATACTTGAATAACTAATTTTTTTCATGTTTTGTCTCAAAAACATAGATGAGCTCGTTCCAATGAGGGGGTCATAACATGTTTTTGAGACAAAAAATGAAAAAAATAACGAAAATTAACTGGTGATTTTTGAGAATAGTGCTGGCCGGTTTTGGCAGTTACGTTAGGTAAAGGGTTAATAGTAACAGTCTCGCGAGTTCTTTTCTTCAGTATGTGATTACTTTCTGCAAGCTTGGTGTTGAGGTGTCAGGAAAAGAACTGATGTTATCACGCAGAAACCAAAAAGTGTTTGTTTATTAACAGTGACCTGAATTTTAGCCAGAAACCTGAAAATTTATAGGGTTCTACTTTTGTGTTGGGTACAACCCTATAAGTTTGGTGGACCTGTGTAAAACAGAACTGAAGTTATTGCCAGGAAAGCAATTGATTAAAACTATCCACCCACCTTCATCATCAAACTAATAGTCAAGTTAGACTTTGTCATGACTTGACTAATAAAGATGAAATTTGTTTGGAAAATTCGGGAAACAAGCCCCACCTATTTCCTACCACCCACCCATTTCAGAGTCGAAGACTGAATAATTACAATAAAAAAGGCATAAAGTCAAGTTGAACCAATACTTATTCTGGTGTATGTCACACAAGGCCAGCAGGAGCTCTTTTAACTGGAAAATGGAATCAGACAATGCAACATAAACAAACTGCTCCATGTTCATGCACTGCCATAAAGTGATAACACAAAAAAGCATCACTATGCGAAAAACAATCAAAACCTCTGATAACCACAGCATAAGCAAAATTGTAATGAACAAAACATTACTGAAACCTGATGATTAGTTTTCAAATTATCTCATAATCATTATAATTTTAAACATGGCAAGAGCAAGTTTGATGAACCTAACATTATTGAAATCTGAAGATTACTGTTCAAGTTATCCCATAATTATTAAATTTTCCAATCAAGTGGGAAAAAAGTCAATAATTCTTTTTTTTCAACAAATCAGTATGGTTTTCAAAATTGTCAGTCAACACAATATAAAGAAGTTCACCAAATGTTATTGAAATCTGAATACTTTTCAACTTAGCACATTGTTTATTATTTATTTACTGATGTTTAAGGTCACTTATTTCTGAACAATGGCTAACCGCAACATGGATATAAACTTATGAAGTCAAGTCCAGCCAATCCTTTATTATTCTGCCCAGGCATTGGTTACTGGGTCCTATTTTGTTAGTAAAACAAAGCTTGTTTACCACAGTAAACAAGCACTGCTTCACTTCCTGGGGTTCCAACGGAAAAGAACTTAGCACATAAACATAAACAAGAGGCCCTACGGGGCCTGAGGCCGCTCACCTGACATGGTAGTCTAAATATCAAACCACGTACTTGACTTGAATAAGCTGCATACGCCCCTCCTAAGAAAAGCATATACCAACTAGATGAAGCGATTGTGCCCACACAATACACAGGATTTTCCTTCTATTTTCAGTTCCTGCACTTTTACGTCCAAAAATTGAGATAAACACATAAAAAACAGATTTTTTTAATTTTTATTCAGAAATTTTCGAAGTCCCAAAGAAAATATTTTCAGCCTAAAACTTTTTTTTCTTCTTAAAATTGACCAAAACGCATAAAAAACCAAAAAACTAATTTCCGGATTTCAAATTTTCCAAGTCCCACCCAGACCCCAAATTTTCTGTGTAAAAAAAAATTTTTTTTTTGTCTTAAAATTTGCCCGAAACGCATAATAAAACAAAAAAAAATTTCCGGATTTTGATCCAAAATTTCTAAGTCCGGAACAGGACCCCAAATTTTCAGCCCAAATATGAACCCATGGACTTGGCTTGAACAAACTTGAATCTCACCCCACTAAGGATGCTGCATACCAAATATCAAAAGATTCTTATTGGTAGATCTGAAGAAGATTTTTAAAGAATATTCCTCATACTGCACTAATTTAAACATTTGGACTCCCATAGAGAGCCCAAATATGGACCCAGGCAATTGATTTCAATAAACGTGTGAAACAATCTTCCAACGATGTTATATGTGAAATTTGAAAGCTTTTGGAGCAGTGGTTTGGGAGAAAAGTAGTCTTACATGTTTTTCCCATTACGCACAGTGTTAAAAAATGCTGACTCAGTACTTTTTCAAAGTCCCCAAAAAGTACCCCTTGATAAAAGTGATAGCAATTTTTTTTTACCATTCCATTCTGTTGGTCCTAAGGAAGCTTCACACCAAATAAAAATTCTCAGTGCCATGTAGTTTTGGAGATATGGGCGTTTTAATTTTTTTCTATTTTTAGCTCCTGCGGTTCCCATGGGGCGACAGGAAAAAAAATTTGGGCATTAATTACATGTAAGTACTTATGACCCAATAAGCCTTTATATCCAATTTGGTTCAAATCTGTCTCTCAGTTTGGAAAATAGAAATTTTGGGAGTGGCAAAAATTCTTGCCCCTCCCATAACAATGGCAAATATAGCCCCACAAACTTCTCTTGAACAAATCTGAGTCTACACCTCAAAAGGAAGCTGCACACCTAATATCAAGTCTCTGCTACTGCTGGTTCATGATAAGAAGATTTTTTAAGATTTAGGCACACTTTTTGGGCGTGGCCTTACCAAGGGGCGAGGCAACTTGATTTGAACAAAATCAAATTGCGATGTCATAACAAACTATTATCTCAAATATCAATTAAATTGGTTCAGCGGTTTGGGAGGAGAAGACGCAAACACCATGTTCACGGACAACGGATGGTGAGTGATCACTATAGCTCTCCTGACTGAAAGTCAGGTGAGCTAATAACAAGAGGAGGGTGTCCATCCCCATTAGCTCACCAATGCATGGCATGCAATAAACCTAAGCTAATTACAAATCTGCAAAAAATGTCCATAAAGGGTTACTGTTGACTTATATTCATGCATTTAACACATATGTGAAATACAAAAGCCACAGAATACCAGTGGTAGCCTCCAGTCATGTACACATATAGCATAACAGGTCAGAATTTTTCTAAGCCCACCCTTACAAAAAGTCAAACATTGCATTAAAAAAAAGTCCAGAATCTCTGAAAAATGTCTGGCCAAGGGTTAATGTCATCTTATATTGATGCAGTTAACACATATATTAAATATAAAAGTCACAGCAAACCGGTGCTAGCCTCCGCTCATGTATAGCAAAACAGGTCCGAAATTTTCAGTCCACACTAACAAAAAAGTCTAACATTACAAAAACACTCTAACTAGATGGTGTCACTTGTGTGCAAAGCACACTATAGTGTATCCCCGCATTTGCATCCTTTACTTTGTATGAATGCTTGATACAAAGAAGAAATGTATTATATGACACACTAAAATCATATTGAGTGGCACAGATGACACAGCTTCGTGCACACCTACAGACTCCACTGTAACATTTGGGCATGGTTTTAGCGTTTCGAATTACATACATGTTCTCTGGGAGCCTTTCGCCGGAAACGGTCTAAGAAAACATGAAAGTGGCAACGGTGGCACCCCAAAAATCCGAAACCTTCGTGCACATCTACAGACCCTACTGCAACTTTTGAGCATAGTTTTAGCATTTCAAATTACATACTCTGGGAGCTTTTCGCCGGAAATGATCTAAGAAAACACGAAAGAAAAACGGTGGCACCGCCACGTGGCATCTGAAAAATCTGAAACCTTTGTACGCATCTACAGACCTTACTGCAACATTTGAGCATGTGTTAAGCATTTCGAATTACTTACCCTAGGAGCCTTTCGCTGGAAACAGTCTAAGAAAACACAAAAGTGGCAACGGTGACACAGCCACTTAGCACCCAAAAAATCCAAAACCTTCCTATGCATTTACAGACTCTACTGCAACATCTCAGCATGGTTTTAGCGTTTCAAATTACATACCCTAGGAGCCTTTCGCCGGAAACGGTCTAAGAAAACACGAAAGTGGCAATGGTGGCACAGCCACGTGGCACCTGAACAATCCGAAATCTTTGTGCACATCTACAGACCCTACTGCAACATTTGAGCATGGTTTTACCATTTTGAAATACATACTGTAGGAGCCTTTCGCCGGAAATGGTCTAAGAGAACATGAAAGAGGCAACGGTAGCACAGCCACGTGGCACCCCAAAAATCCAAAACCTTCGTGCGCATCTACAGACCCTACTGCAACATTTGAGCATGGTTTTAGGATTTCAAATTACATACCCTAGGAGCCTTTCACCGGAAACGGTCTAAGAAAATGTGAAAGTGGCAACAGCACAGCCACTTGGCAGCTGAAAAATCTGAAACCTTCGTGCACATCTACAGACCCCACTGAAACATTTGAGCATGGTTTTAGTGTTTTGAATTACATACCCTAGGAGCCTTTCGCCGGAAACGGTCTAAGAAAACACAAAAGTGGCAACGGTGGCACAGCCACGTGGCACCTGAAAAATCCGAAACCTTCGTGCGCATCTACAGACCCCACTGCAACATTTAAGCATGGTTTTAGCATTTCGAATTACATACCCTAGGAGCCTTTCGCCGGAAACAGTCTAAGAAAACACGAAAGTGGCAATGGTGGCACAGCCACGTGGCACCTGAAAAATCGGAAACCTTCGTGCACATCTACAGACCCTACTGCAACATTTGAGCATGGTTTTAGCATTTCGAATTACATACCCTTGCAGCCTTTCGCCGGAAACGGTCTAAGAAAACACGAAAGTGGCAATGGTGTCGCAGCCAGGTGGCAGCTGAAAAATCCGAAATCTCCGTGCGCATCTACAGACCCCACTGCAACATTTGAGCATGGTTTTAGCATTTCGAATTACATACCCCAGGAGCCTTTTGCCGGAAACGGTCTAAGAAAACACAAAAGTGGCAATGGTGGCACCTGAAAAATCCAAAACCTTTGTGCGCATCTACAGACCCCACTGCAACATTTGAGCATGGTTTTAGCGTTTCGAATTACATACCCTAGGAGCCTTTCGCCGGAAACGGTCTAAGAAAACACAAAAGTGGCAACGGTGGCACAGCCACGTGGCACCTGAAAAATCCGAAACCTTCGTGCGCATCTACAGACCCTACTGCAACATCTGAGCGTGCTTTTAGCATTTCGAATTACATACCCTAGGAGCCTTTCGCCGGAAACGGTCTAAGAAAACACGAAAGTGGCAATTGTGGCGCAGCCACATGGCAGCTGAAAAATCTGAAACCTTCGTGCGCATCTACAGACTCCAATGCAACATTTGAGAATGGTTTTAGCGTTTCGAATTACATACCCTAGGAGCCTTTCGCCGGAAATGGTCTAAGAAAACACAAAAGTGGCAACGGTGGCACAGCCACGTGGTACCTGAAAAATCGGAAACCTTCGTGCGCATCTACAGACCCCACTACAACATTTGAGCATGGTTTTAGTGTTTCGAATTACATACCCTAGGAGCCTTTCGACGGAAACAGTCTAAGAAAACACGAAAGTGGCAATGGTGGCGCAGCCACATGGCAGCTGAAAAATCCAAAACCTTCGTGCGCATCTACAGACCCCACTGCAACATTTGAGCATGGTTTTAGCATTTCGAATTACATACCCTAGGAGCCTTTCGTCGGAAACGGTCTAAGAAAACACAAAAGCGGCAACGGTGGCACAGCCACGTGGCACCTGAAAAATCTGAAACCTTTGTGCACATCTACAGACCCCACTGCAACATTTGAGCATGGTTTTAGCATTTCGAATTACATACCCTAGGAGCCTTTCACCGGAAACGGTCTAAGAAAACACAAAAGTGGCAACGGTGGCACAGCCACGTGGCACCTGAAAAATCCGAAACCGTTGTGCACATCTACAGACCCTACTAAAACATTTGAGCATGGTTTTAGCATTTCGAATTACATACCCTAGGAGCCTTTTGCCGCAAACGGGCTAAGAAAACACAAAAGTGGCAATAGTGGCACAGCCACGTGGCACCTGAAAAATCAGAAACCTTTGTGCACATCTACAGACCCTACTGCAACATTTGAGCATGGTTTTAGCGTTTCGAATTACATACCCTAGGAGCCCTTCGCCGGAAACGGTCCAAGAAAACACGAAAGTGGCAATGGTGGCGCAGCCAGGTGGCAGCTGAAAAATCCGAAACCTTCGTGCACATCTACAGACCCCACTGCAACATTTGAGCATGGTTTTAGCGTTTTGAATTACATACCCTAGGAGCCTATCGCCAGAAACGGTCTAAGAAAACACAAAAGTGGCAACGGTGGCACAGCCACGTGACATCTGAAAAATCCGAAACCTTCGTGCGCATCTACAGACCCCACTGCAACATTTGAGCATGGTTTTAGCGTTTTGAATTACATACCCTAGGACCCTTGCGCCGGAAACGGTCTAAGAAAACACAAAAGTGGCAATGGTGGCATAGCCACGTGGCACCTGAAAAATCTGAAACCTTCGTGCACATCTACAGACCCTACTGCAACATTTGAGCATGGTTTTAGCATTTCGAATTACATACCCTAGGAGCCTTTTGCCAGAAACGGTCTAAGAAAACACGAAAGTGGCTACGGTGGCACAGCCACGTGGCACCCAAAAAATCCGAAACCTTCGTGCGCATCTATAGACCCTACTGCAACATCTGAGCATGGATTTAGCATTTCGAATTACATATCCTACGAGCCTTTTGCCGGAAACGGTCTAAGAAAACACAAAAGTGGCTATGGTGGCAAAGCCACGTGGCACCCGAAAAATCCGAAACCTTCCTACATATCTACAGATCATTTAGCAACACCCTAGTGTAATTTTAGAACTCCGAATTACATAGGTTGGGACTATTCAGCAAAAAAGTGAAAAAATAACACATTTTTTAAGTGGCTCCACAGAAGCCACCTGGTGGCACAAAAATTTAAAAGTTGTATTTTTGGGTTGCACAGACCCTATCGAACAACTGTAGAAAGTTACAGCGTTTCGAATTACAAAACCGGACGTTCGGAAGTACGGACGTACGGACGTACGGACGGAGATCATGACAATATCCCCGCATTTTTTAAAATGCGGGGATAAAAATGAAAAAAAAATAATATCACTGGGTAAGGGTAGTTGGGTAACTGTAAGCCATAGAAACAGTATGAGATGCATAGTAACAGGTGGGAAAGTCAAAGTGGACTCTTACAATAAGTTTAACACAAGTGTTGACGCTGACGCACGTCGGGTCAAGACATAAGCTCACACCGCTTTGTTGGTGAGCTAAAAATTAAAGCTGAACAGGAAACATAAGGGGGAAATACCAGTTATTATTTTATAAATCACTGCGATGTTTTAACTGATCCCATACAATGTTAATATATATATTATAATTTATTGAAATCTGATGTTTACTTGTCAAGTAATCATATAAACATTCAAAATTCATGTAAAATGGAACTAACAAAGAGTAATAACTTCCTCAGTTTTCAAGAAAGCTTTCAATTTCACTTTTATCCATGCATTTTCAAAAATGCGGGGATATAGTCATGATCTCCGTCTGTTCGTACGTCCTTATGTCCATCCGCCGTCCGTACATCACACCCTGAAAGGCTCCTAGGGTATTCAATTCGAAACGTTTAAACTATGCTAAGGTGTTCAGGTTGCAACTCTAGATGTGCATGAAGGTTTCAGAATTTTGATTTGGCCCCAAGTGGTTCCCGTGGAACCACTTCTATCGTTAAAAAATCAGTTTTCATCGGAAGGCTCCTAGGGTATTTAATTTGAAACGTTTAAACTATGCTAATGTGTTCAGGTAACATCTCTAGATGTGCATAAGGTTTTGGAATTTTGATTTGGCCCCAGGTAGTTCCAGTGGAACCACTTTTATCATTAGAAAATCAGTTTTCATCGAAAGGCTCCTAGGGTATTTAATTTGAAATGTTTAAACTATGCTAATGTGTTCAGGTAAGATCTCTAGATGTGCATAAGGTTTCGGAATTTTGATTTGGCCCCAGGTGGTTCCAGTGGAACCACTTTTATCGTTAGAAAATCAGTTTTCATCGAAAGGCCCCTAGGATATTTAATTTGAAATGTTAAAATTATGCTAAGGTTCTGGTAACATCTCTAGATGTGCATAAATGTTTCGGAATTTTTGATTTGGCCCCAGGTGGTTTCAGTGGAACCACTTTTATCGTTAGAAAATCAGTTTTCATCGAAAGGCTCCTAGGGTATTTAATGCGTAATGTTTAAACTATGCTTAGTGTTCAGGTAACATCTCTAGATGTACATGAAGGTTTCGGAATTTTGATTTGTCCCAGGTGGTTCCAGTGAAACCACTTTTATCGTTAGAAAATTAGTTTTCATCGAAAGGCTCCTATGGTATTTAATTCGAAACATTTAAACTATGCTAATGTGTTCAGATAACATCTCTAGATGTGCATGAAGGTTTCGGAATTTTGATATGGCCCCAAGTGGTTCTGGTGGAACCACTTTTATCATTGCAAAATTAGTTTTCATCGAAAGGCTCTAAGGGTTTTTAATTCAAAACATTTGGCCCCAAGTAGTTTTCATCGAAAGGCTCCTAGGTATTTAATTCAAAATGTTTAAACTATGCTAAGGTGTTCAGGTAACATCTCTAGACGTACATGAAGATTTCAGAATTTTGATTTGGCCCCAGGTGGATCCAGTGGAACCACTTTTATCGTTGGATAATCAGTTTTCATCAAAAGGCTCCTAGGGTATTTAATTCAAAACATTTAAACTATGCTAATGTGTTCAGGTAGCATCTCTAGATGTGCAAGAAGGTTTCAGAATTTTGATTTGGCCCCAGGTGGTTCCAGTGGAACCACTTTTATCGTTAGAAAATCAGTTTTCATCGAAAGGCTCCTAGGGTATTTAATTTGAAATGTTTAAACTATGCTAAGGTGTTCAGGTAACATCTCTAGATGTACATGAAGGTTTTGGAATTTTGATTTGGTCCCAGGTGGTTCCAGTGGAACCACTTTTATCATTGGAAAATCAATTTTCATTGAAAGGCTCCTAGGGTATTTAATTCGAAACGTTTAAACTATGCTAAGGTGTTCAGGTAACATCTCTAGATGTACATGAAGGTTTCGGAAGTTTGATTTGGGCCCCAGGTGGTTCCAGTGAAACTACTTTTATCATTAGAAGATCAGTTTTCCTCAAAAGGCTCTTAGGGTATTTCATTCGAAACGTTTAATCTATGCTAAGGTGTTCGGGTAACATCTCTAGATGTGCATGAAGGTTTCAGAATTTTGATTTGGCCCCAGGTGGTTCCGGTGAAACCACTTTTATTGTTATAAAATCAATTTTCACCGAAAGGCTCCTAGGGTATTTAATTCAAGAACATTTAAACTATGCTGATGTGTTCAGGTAGCATCTCTAGATGTACATGAAGGTTTCGGAATTTTGATATGGCCCCCGGCCCCAAGTGGTTCTGGTGGAACCACTTTTATCATTGCAAAATTTGTTTTCATCAAAAGGCTCCTAGGGTATTTAATTCAAAACATTTAAACTATACTAATGTGTTTCAGCAGAAATGTGGGGATATAAATTGGAAAATATGTTACAAAACCCTATTCGTATCACTGTTAAACGATACCAACACGATTTACTGATGCCTCATCGCAGCCTTAGTAAAGTTGGCATTATATATAAGTCGTAACAGGTTTCTAAACAGTGGTTTCTCACACGATTTACACAATGAAAGAACATAAAATCCCTCTCTTTTGAGAAGAAATTGAGCCATTGGTTTTATAAGAATTGACTTGAAAAATGACTCGACTCACGAGTTTTAAACTAGAATTGAATCGAAAATCGACCCGAACTAAAATATCTGACTGGCAGGACTCTAAAAAGAAGTATGTCAAATTTTATCGAAATCCGTGGCTCACTGTTCCACATTATTTCATAAACAATGAAAAGTCCTGCACAATTCAACAAAGGGCAATAACTCCCATAGTTTTCTATTTATAATGGTGTTATTGAACATCTCCAAGGCATTATTAATACAAAGTATCACACCAAAATTAATTGAATTCTGATCACTACAGTTCAGTTATTGTATAAACAAGCTTCTAACCAGATGGAAAGATGGACAGACTGAAGCATAGACAGATGGATGGATGGAAGTATGGAATGGTCAGACAGAACTCTTTACTTTTTTCTTTCTCTGTGAGGATAATAACATCTTTGGCAAAGAGAAAGATGAATGAAGTGATAATAACAGATGAACTAAACAAAGGGAAGCAACTCAATTTACAAGACAAAGACATCCATTTGATGAAATCATTCAATTGCAGACATTTCAACAAAAAATATAATAAAAGTTAAATTGATGTGAAGGGTAATAACCATGTATTATTTAACCTTTACCTTACCAATTGGCTGCATATGTCTGTATAGTTTACAACGTGAGCAGTTCCAAAAAACCCAGTACAGTGGAACCCACTTAATTGGATATCTCTTAATTGTATATCCCTGTTAATTGAATATAACTTCTGAACACAAAACCATTTTCCTTACCTTCACTACAAATTCAACTGTTAATTGCATATGGGTTATAGAGTATACTCCTCTTGATTGAATAAAAAATCTTGCAATGTGTCAAGAAATTACCTTAACAATCACCCAAGTCCCCTTGTTTGTATACCTTTTGGGCCTCAGTACATCCAATACAGGCATTTAATCTATTATATCTTGTTTGATAGAGCTCCATGAGCTCTGTCAAACAAGATATAACAGAGTAAATGCTCAGTTTATTTCCGAACACAGGAAAATAACCAAATCCCTGTTAACTGAATTCTTCTGTTAACTGAATAATTTTCATTAGTGAAGTGGCTATTCAATTAACAGGGTTCAACAGTATTTTTCCAAAAAATTCATCAAAACCATATCAAATGACCCCCTCATTGGAATGAGCTTGTCAAGCTCATTCCAATGAGGTAGTCACATGAAATGGTTTTTGTTGAATTTTTTTTTTTTAATTTTTAAATTTTAAAAAAGAATAATTAAGATAACTAAATTATCAGTGTTATTTTTAGGAAATCTGCTGAACATGATCATAGCATTTTGAACTCCGAAAAATGACTTTTAACCCTTAAAATTTATTTATTTATTACTGGGGTTTACTGACACTTTTGACAGACAGGGTCACCCTGTGTCGGACAGTTT
The DNA here is from genome assembly GCA_031216915.1 of Pictodentalium vernedei. Classification (NCBI taxonomy): domain Eukaryota; kingdom Metazoa; phylum Mollusca; class Scaphopoda; order Dentaliida; family Dentaliidae; genus Pictodentalium; species Pictodentalium vernedei. Next base: position 242,314,883 of record CM062294.1, on the reverse strand, counting down.
TACAGGTGGAGGAAGCCGGAGAACCCAGAGAGAACCACTGAGCAATGGCAAGCAACTGTCAGACTCCCAACATACTAACTCCACACAAGCAGGGTTAGCACTGGTTGAAGACAAGTGAACCATCGACGTGCAGTACGCCTTAGTACACAATGTCACCGGTCCCCATGTCGGCAATGGGGGGGAAGTGTCTTAACCAAGGATACAACGTGGTTGCCACAGGTGGGATTTGAACTGAGGAACTTGGCTTGCAGCCATTATGCCTACCTACTGAGATACCGCACCCCCAGCATTTTTAATAAACATGTAAAGAATGATAAAACTTTGAAGTGACGTAATAATTTCAAAAATGGCAATATTGTAAATGTGGAATTAATTGAAAATATTAAAATGTTGTGCACTTGATCTCCTAAGCATGCACATGGTGACGAAGCTTCATACCTGTAGATACAGTACAGAGGGATTTATCTGCATCGTTTTGGAATTTGGAGGTTTTAAAAGCTAAAAAGTGCTAAAACGTTATATGTTTGATGATGTCACAATCACTTCAGGCAAGAGGTACAGTAATTATTTATTATTTATTGATGTTTAAGGTCATATATTTATGCACAATGGCTAATCATGACCGTGACAGTTTTACGGGTGGAGGAAGCCGGAGTACCCGGAGAGAACCACCGAGCAACGACGAGCAGCTGCCAGCTCCCCAACATCGTAACTCCGCACTGCAGCACAAGCAGGGTTAGATTGCAGCCTGCACCTCTACCTACTGAACCACCGCGCTCCCAAGTGGTACAGTAAGAACAAATAAGATTTTTAATGATCAATATTCTGGAGCACCAATCAACAGACTTTACCAGCATTCCCCATGTTTGGGCATGCAGGGGTGAGCACACATCACATTTGCTTCCAAAACAATAAACATGTGTGGAGCGAAGTAGGGAGCCAGTGATGGCAGTTATCATCAATTGTTTCACATGTCACTCATTTCGTTTCGTATAACTCAACTATGCAAACACATATGGCACAAGTATTGACAATACTTTATTTATATTAATGCATTTTGAACATTTAAGTTTTGAAAAGGTAGCTCAATTTCGCTTTGCAAATCAACAAAGATACGAAACTCAATTCCAACTGTATGCAGTCACATTTCAATGTGTTCATAACCTAAAGTTTTGTTTTCAACTCGGATTTACAATATTATTAATAATATTACAATTGATAATAATTACTATAAAAGTTGATTTTAACGCAAACGATCAAGTGCTTAATATACCAATATCTATTTGAATCGAGTTCACTTTTTGGCCAGGATTTTGTTGCCTGTTAATTAATCCATGTGATTTGTTTTGGAAACAAAGGTGATTTCTGCCCACTCCCCCTCACATGACCGAACATGGCTAATGCTGATGTCCTCTATTGTAAGGGATGTGAACAGATAAAGACATCAACCTTGGATATCTTTTTTTTCCAGATAATCTAAGCTTTCCTTGGAACCACAGGTCATTTCATTACCTTCACCTCTCACTTTCCTGCTGCTCATCAAAATTGTCCCAATGAGGGACAAGAGGTATGTTTTTGTTGCAATAAATGGAGATGTCTAGGTATTTGTCAGATTTTTGGGCAAATGTTGTCCTTTAGTCAGGTTAGGTAAATACTTAACAAGTCAATTTTGAACTGAAGATATTGTAAATGGTTTGGTGTTTAGAAATTATATGAAATCAACAGGTTTATGCAATAAAGAAATATCCAGTTAAGATGGCTCCTCTGTATCAGTAGGCAGGGAACTTCAGCAAAATAAACTGTAGAATTTACACTGAGAACTGGTTAAGTGATAGGAATCTGTGTCTGAACTACATGCATCCTTAAACCTCATCAGGCCTTTAACCCTTTACCCAACGTAGATGATATCAAAATTTATTAATTTAAATATGGGTTTTTTTTTTTTTTTTTTTAAATTTCAACAAAACCATATCATGTGACCCCTCATTGGAACGAGCTCAATGAGCTCGTTCCAATGAGGGGTCACATGATATGGTTTTGTTGAAATTTTTCGAAAAATAATATTTTTTTAGCTGTTGAAGCTGCATATTACGCATGTGGATGCAGGCAATTCGTTGGGTAAAGGGTTAATTTCACTAAATTCAGAGGAGTAACTGATGTCCCCAAATTATGTTTCCAGTCTTGTGGACATAACAGTTAGTAGGAGTGTTTTTTATGTTTTTCTCTTTTGTCTAATTTCTTTAGTGATTTAACTCTCAACTGGTAGAGTTCTAAATTATTTTTCAAAGGGGATTTGTAACATGAGTATTTTTTTTCCAAGATACAATGCTACGAGCATGGGGAGCCTTTAATTTAGCAAGATGTTGTTAATAATTGTTTTGTTACTATTTATTGGAAAGTGCCCGTTGGCACTCTCCAATAAATAGAAAGAAACAATTTTATATGAACATTTTTTTTTCTGCTGCTGCACAAATAACAAAGTTATGCATTCAGTATAACGCCACTAAATAGGCTTTCTGCACTTTTCAGTAGAGCCTTGATGGTGGCTTCCAGCACTCAACCCATTAAAGGTCTGGAGATTTTTACATATTTTCTTACACATCGATAGTCTACATCCTGTCATTTGCAGATGTTTCAGCCAAGACTTCCCTAGAAACAACTGCTAAGGTTGTTATCATGTAACTTCGAGTTTACCCAGAGACTTCATGTTGGGGCACGTGTTCTGTTGAAGTAAAAAGTGATCAAAGTTGGAATTAGACCATTAAGGGTGAATATATATTCTGAGGCACCGGTCAAGTCCTGAGAAATCCCAAAATGTCACTTCAGAAGTCTAGTATTACATTTTATTTTCTTCAAAAAGGGTTGAACAGCCATTGGCTTGGGAAGTCAGGGTTGTCCTTAATTAGATCAATCTGTAGAAATGGATTCATTCATGCATGCACTTGGTAACGACTCGACTAAACACAAGTTTCTACCCAAAACCATTTTTTTTAAATATATTGGAGAACATTTGCTGAAACTTTTAAATAAGTGCAAGAAATTATCTTGAAACAAAAACTCATTTATCTGTGATTACCCATTTTTATTTGCTGAGAAGATTGAAGGGGTAGAAATTGCAATATCTCATTAGATGCTCTAAATATAAATAATCATAATTTACCTTATTTTCAAAATCAAATACATTACTTTAGAAAATGAGAAACAAAAACGAATTTCAGAAATTTGTTCAGAAAACCTGCTTGTTCAGTTATTACCTCCCCTGATATGCAATTGAGAAATTTTGAAAAACATGAACCAAGGTTATTTGTTAACTCCCTTGTTACACTTGAGTCAATAATTAACAGCTTCTTTCTGTTGAGTTTCCTGTGAATTATTTCAGGTGTCTCTAAAAATGATATATATGACATATCAATACAAGACTCTCTTGTTTCAAAGGTAATCTAACAAGCTCAGGATCCCCCCCCCCCCAAGGGATGGGCAATATACCCAAAAAACCAAATCAATACCAATATCAAGGGGATACCAAAAAACTAAAGTGTATCCATCATTGAATACCAGAACTGCCTGAATTTTCATATTTTCCTACATTTACTACTGATAAGGTCTTGTTGAGGCTTTATAGCAGTGGAAGGGTGTTCATTTTCTTTTCAGTTTTATTAACCATTAAGGGCCTTGGAAATTGTCCTGAATTACACCTAGACTACAACCTGTGCATGTCCAGTTGCTTAGCAGTGATTTCTAGTCAAATCTTGGCTGCCTTAACAGGCAGCCAAGACTAGAAATCACTGCTCAGGTGATTTATATATTGTTAGCAGGACCTCCAAATGATGACATGTTAATGACATATGTTCCGATATTGCAAAAACCTGAAATAGGCCTTTGAAGCTTAAGGCGGGTTTGGAACAAGTCTCAAAATTACTGCAGATATGATTTATGTTGGCAAAAGAATGCCAACGTTGAGTTCATTGGCACGGTGGTAGAATGATACAAGAACAGCTTAATCAGTATTTTCATGGTCTGAATTCCCCTTTGGTACTATCAGCAAATCTCAGTCAAGCCAATTACCAAATACTGAAGCCATATAGTGGTATACCCCCTTAAAAATACCAAAACTTCCAATACCGCCCATCTTTACCTTGAGAATACAAATGTCATATTAGTTTTCCTTTCTTAAGTTTTCCTTTAGCAACTAGCCCCACCAAACATTGGTTTTACAAAAAGGCAATCTGAAAGTGCCGACTAAGTTTTGGACTAAACCCTGCACCTTACAAAGTGGTCACATCCTGCGTAAAAATAAAATTTTCCAAACATTTCAACAAAACCACATCACTATGATCCCTCATTCCAACGAGGGCTCAAATGATAGGGTTATTTTGGCATTTTTTAAAAAACTCAAACAAATAAATAAACAAAATAGCAAATTTTGATATCGTGCGCATTGAATTTTGGGTTTCCGACATGAGGTGATCCTGGCTGTCGAAATTGGAATTAAACCCCAATAAATAAATAAACTGGATATTGGGTTAACTGGAAGAGTTCAAAAATATTTTCCAAAGGTGATTTGTAACATGAATAATTTTTTTTTAACCCTTTGAGACTTTAATTATCCTGATGTTCAAATGTCACTGGGAATTCAGTTTCTTCAACATTTCTCAAAATGCGACGTCAAACATCGGAAAGTACAAATAACAAGATATTTTTCCATTTGTGATTATCTAGTGAGGGCTAGATTATTTTTGGTGGTCTGAATTTGTTATTCAAAACTTGTTTTATTACAAATTATTGGAGAATGCCCATAGGCACTCTCCAATAATTTGTAATAAAACAAATTTATATAAACAAAATATTACTTGTGTTTGACTGTATATGAAATATAAGCAAGGAAAGTGTTGGCTTTTGCTCTGATATCCTCATTTTTTGAAAGCCGTGATAGTGGCTTCTAGCACTCAACCAGTTAAGAAGTCTTGACAGACGGATTATTATTATTTTAAGCTCCGATAACATTTGGCTCAACAGTTGTCACTGAGCACTATTCAGGAGAAAATAAGAAATGAGGTTAAAACTTTAAAAAATCAAAAAATAATAACAAAACAAATGACCAGAAAGTATCAACGCACTGTTTGATTCCATACATCATAAGACGTACAAAAGTATCAAAGGGTTAAATATCCTGCAATCAGGGAGCACCTTAGTTTAGTAAGATTTCGTTCATAAATAAAAAGTATGCGGCTTCCACACTTTTCAAATAAAACATGATCAGAATTTTACAAATTCAACCAGTTAAAAAGGGTTGATAACATGCTGGCCTCTTAGTTGCACTTGGAGATGGGCAATATACTGAAAAATTGAACTGATACTGATATCATGGGGACACCAAAAAATTGAAAACAAACAAATCATTGAATACCGAAATCATCTGAATTTTCAAATTTTCCTACATTCGCTGTTCATAAGTCCCTGTTGAGGCTTGAACACACACACAGTTGAAAGGTTCGTTTTCCTGAAAGAAGAGACCAGTCTTCTCTTCAGTTTTGTTAACCATTAATGGACTGGGAAACTGTCCTGAATTCCCACTTGCATACAACCTGTACATGTCTAGTTACTTAGCAGTGATTTCTAGTCAAGTCTTGGCTGTCTGTTGAGGCAGCTAACACTTGACAGGAAATCACCACCCAGGTGTTTTATCTATTGTCAGCAGGATCTCCTAAAGATTGCATGGTCAGTGCACATGCTCTGAGATCGCAAAAGCCTGAAATAGGTCTTTAAACATTAAGGTGCATTTAGAACAAGTCTCAAAATTACTGAAGATATGATTTGTGGTCATAAAAGAATGCCACTGTTTAGCTCATTGGCAGTGTCATTTATAGCATTGTCGCAGAATGATACTACAATGTGAATTGAATTCCTGATAGGTACTATCAACAAATCTCAGTGAAGTCAGATACCGAATATCGAAACCGATACCAAACTCAAAATTCCAATACTGCCCATCTCTAGTTGCAAGTTATGTATTAATAAAAAAAAAAGAAGATTTTGGGGATTAGAATTTTTGTTGGTTTCTATCAAACAATAACATAATTTCAAAACAATATCTAAATAATTATAAACTATTTGTTTAAAATATGTTGGTGGATAACCACCTATATTTTTCTTATTTTTTGCCTTGAAAAAATCAGATTGGTGACCTTAACCCTGCACAATTCAGAAGATCGCCATTCAAATTATATTATTTTTTTGTCTCAAAACATATCTTATGAGTGATAGTTTACAGTGATTCTGCAATATATTTTCACTACAACGACTTTTCACATCTCAATACTTTATGTGCAAGTGTCATTTGCAAGCTGTGTTAGATATAAAGAAAACAGAAATGCTCTTGTTATCCAGTGTCCATCTAATTTATTCATTAATTTATTGGAGTTTAATGAAACTTTCCATATCCAGAATCATGTCAGACAGTTTTATGGGTGTAAGAAGCAGGGGCGTCGGAAGCATTTCGGGCAGGGGAGGCAGACCCTGGGAAAAGGGCAGTTACTCACACTAACATGCTGAAGCATGCATGTCTCAAATGTCAAAGGTCCGAGGTGGGAGAGTTTGAGAGGAGGTACACCCTCCCAGTTGCCCCCCCCCCTTCCCGCTGGGAGGGGGCACCTCCTCTCAAACTCCCACCCATTTAATTGGAATGCATAATAAATCTCTATGTGCATTTATTTATTTATGTTTATGGTCACTTTGAGCATCTATGGCTATATCATGACCTCAGTACAAAGAAAAAGCCTGTTTAGCTGATTATTTATACTTGTGCTGCTCAATTTAGAGAACACCTTGGGTATTGGATACCAGGTACCATTTCCCAAGTAGACCAGAACTTCTTTATCACACTTATCAAGCAGTACTCTATTTTCCATTCACTGAATAAACAAGAGGTATGCCCATCAAAAATAACAAATCACAGCATATCAAATCAATAGCCAAAATTAACCAAGGTAACTGAAATTTTCAGTGCATATAAATGCACACAAAACAACGGTGGTTTCTATGAAGTTTCATCGTATATGAAGTGTGATTCTAAGTGTAATTTCTCTGTATCAAATAGTATTGACATGATGGAGAGCATCTGTGGACTGCTATTCTGTTCACAATTCTGATTATTTTTTTTGCAGCTTTGGAAGAAAAAATAAAAAAAAATTGCAGGAATCTATACCAGGGTGGTTGGAGAAGACAAAAACACTATAAGTTATCTCCGCCAACATGTATGGTATATGGAGATTTAATACCTGGATGTCGGTTTTTAAACACTGAGCCGCAGACGAGGTGTTTAAATGAGACATCCAGGTATTAATCTCCATATACCATACATGCTGAGGGAGATAACGTTTTTGTCCCATTTGAAACACAATAGAAACATAGTGGAGAAAAATTTGTGGACGTGTTTCTCATGCTCTGTAAAAAGTTGGACCAAATTCGTGAATAACTGTTTTGTTTTCACAAATAAATGCAGGAGACAACAGATCAGATAGAGTTACATTCCTTAGGTCATTAAGGAAACGCATAAACAGTATTTTGTTTACATATTGTCCCCCAAGTTCCAATGTGTTCTATGTGCCTACCGGCACATAGAACACACTGGAACTGAGGGGACGATATTTGCTCTTATTTTATTTTTCTCAAGTTGTTTCATTTAATTATTCGATTAATTAATTTATAACAGCAAAATATGATCAAATTGTCGGAAATATGATGACATTTGTGATTATTTTAAAGTTTTTTGGTTCGATTTTTATATCGAGGCAAGCAAAAGAGGAAAGCTTTCATTTAATCCATATACCCCCGATGTTTTGTGTGAGCTTATACCCTGGATGTCGCATGCTCTCATATACCTTGGATGTTGGGTGCCCCCTTTGCCATGGCTATTTGTCCAAGGCATTCTGACCAATCAAGAGACAGAATTTATCAGGATGTAGGAGAAACTTTTTTCACCACATATAAATGTGTTAAAAAAGAGTTTAACCCATAAGGGTCTGGACAAGTATCCTGAATTCCCACCAGCCCATAGTCTTAAAATGTCCAGTGGCTTAGCAGTGATTTCCAGCCAAGGCTAACTAGAAAACATGCCTAGATAATTTGCCTCCTGATGGTATATTAAGGGCATCTGTTTTGAAGTTGTAAAAGTTGAAAATTGGCCTAAGGGTCATATGTCAGCAAATATCACATTTGTAACAGTTTGAAATGTATTACAGCTACCAAAACAACATATTTTTAGGACTAGTACCACAGAGGGGCCTTAGTGGGGTTGCTCAGATAACATACTGAAGAGTTGTAACATAACAACCTAGCTGTTTTAGACCTTTTTGGGAGGTGCTCTCCGAAAAAAGTTAGTAAACTCAAAACCATATATGTTTGTTAAAATAAATGCCAAAATCTGACATTATCTGACACGATTAATAACTGGGAGAGAGCTAAATTCTTTTTAGTTCTCAAAATTTGTTCACATGTCTTGGGCATGTTACAGTTTATGGGAAAGTGCCTCCCCTTATAAAAATGTGGATGGATAGCTTGTGGATAGCTTTTACGGTCTCATGTGAACTTGTGGTAACCATACAACATACCTACAAGCATTGAAATTTATTTATTTCTTATTAGTGTTTAAAATTAATTTCAGCATCTGCAGTTATATCATGACAACACAAAACAAACTAAAGTTTTGCCAATTATTTATATCTATGCTGCCCACTTTAGAGGACTTCATTTCCAGCCATTGGTTACCAGGTCCTATTTTATCTACTTTATACGTAAAAACAGTAACGTTTTATCTTTTATCGTTATCGAAAACTCGCCGTCAATAAAAAATCTTTTATCGTTACTGCAGTAAGAATAAAAGTCACGTGATATCGCAAGAATACGTTTTTTTAAAAACTTGTTTTATTACGGGAGTGGGGGAGGTGGGGGTGTAGACAAAAGGGTTATATACACACGGTGTTTGTAAAAAATCTTTTATCGCGACTCGAGCATTTTCGGGGGCTACATAGCTACTCGTCGCTGCGCGACTCGTAGCTATATATGCCCCCGAAAACGCTCTCGTCGTGATAAAAGATTTTTTACAAACACCATGTGTATATAACCCATATTTATCAGTTAAGCAGAACTTGTCTACCACAGAAAATGAGCACTATTTCACCCCCCAACAAGCCAGAAAATAAGCAGACTGACATCTGAAAAATGAGATCCCCAAAGGGTGAATTTAGTGATGCTACCCTGCATAGCAGGGTAGCATCACTAAATTTACCCTCTGTGAATCTCAATTTGAATCAGGGTCTCAAAACTAAACAGAAAGAGGTACCCACAGGATAAATTGGTCCACTGTATGGGACAGCATCATCAAATTTACCTCCTGCGGACCTCATTCTGCAAATGTCAGGCTGCTTATTTTCAGGCCTGCTCCCCAAAGTATCCATGGGGACAGCATTGAAAAGCTTAATCAGGTATTGCCATACAACATGCCATTTTTGTCTAGTTCCATCATACAGGTTTCACAGATGTGTCTGGGAAAGATGTATTAAAGTTAGTGCAATGTCATACAAAATTAGATTGTCTGGCAACATCAGACAACTCTCCATACAATCATTATTATAGAAAAAATCGAATTAATCTCCTCAAGAGAAGGTGGAAGAAATAATATTTAACACTTCTCCTCATTCAGTTTTTAGAACAAGACTAACAGTAACCGCTAGGCCATGGATGATTGCCAAATGGCCTATAATACTGGAATGAAAAGTTTTGTGTTGAATTTGGTGCTCACTATAATCCATAAGGTTTCGAATTTAATAAAATACATCTGAACATAGCAGCCAAAAGCTGTATTGACCTTATGGAATATATTAATATGTTTGAACTTTCTCAACAGAACCATACACATATGGATGTCACTTGAATTGGCACACAGTACAAGTCAAAATAAAGTTGTAGAATAACTGCTATGAACTATATATCTTTCTCTTCCTACACTGATAAGACCAGAAACTAACATCATTTTGTGGAAAGCTCTTACAGAGAGCTTTCAGAAAATAATGTCAGATTCTGGTCTTATCAGTGCACAAGTAGCAGTATACTTTGTTTATTAAGAAGCATAAGAAGCATAAAAGCAATACAGTTCAACTATGTAATTTGAATAGCACCTTTGCATCTGTTTTCTGAATAGCACCTTTGCCAATGAAAAAAATGGTATTCAGTTAACAGGAAATAGGTCATTTTTCATAAATTCAGGTGATAAACTGAGCAGATCATAAAGCTCTATCAAACATAATACCAGAGATGGTCTGTCACCCGTTATACCCCCACCATGGCATACCGCCTAGTGTGGGTGACTGAAAAGGGGCATTCAATTTTTCTAAGTAAAAAAAAATCCAATATGGCCACCAGTCGGCCATCTTGAAACCAAGCAGGAAAAAAGTTATGTCACACACTTCCCTTCATCATGTTGATCATTTTGTGAAGTTTCATGAAAATGCAGCTAAAACTGAAGTAGTTCGCTCCACAAGTTAACATTAAAAAAAATCCAATATGGCCACCAGTCGGCCATCTTGAAACCGAGCAGGAAAAAAGTGATGTCACACACTTCCCCTCATCATGTTGATCATTTTTGTGAAGTTTCATGAAAATGCGGCTAAAACTGAAGTAGTTTGCTCCACAAGTTAACATAAAAAAAAAAATCCAATATGGCCACCAGTCGGCCATCGTGAATCCGATCGAGAAAATAATTAGCAGGTCAAATTTGTACTATTTACTATTTACTGGTGTCTAAGGGCACTTTCAGCACTGTTAGCTATACCATGACCACAACATAGGTATGAAGTCAAATTAGTTTATCTTCCTCAGGGAAAGAAAAAACAATAGAAATAGCTTCTGTACCTGTTTGTGATATCAGTCAGTCAGTGAGAGAGAGAGGGGCTAAATATCAAACAAATTTCTGCTTGCTCAAATTATTATTATGAACAATGTTTCATCAATATTTTACATTTTCAAGATTCATATGTATAAGTTGTGCAAAAAGGCTAAATTTTCAGGTGGTGGACAAGATACCCTGTTAGGTTATCTCCTACACCCCCATGACACTCACTCTCAAAGTCCATATATTCCATTTTCAAGATTCATATGCATAAACTGCGAAAAAAGAAAAATTTTCAGGTGTTGGGGGGGGGGGGGGGGGGGGGGGACCCCACCAGACATTCAAAGTCTTACCATTTTTTTTTTACTTGAACCACTATTTTAAAGAGAATTTCATCACTATATTCCACTTTCAAGATTTGTATGCATAAGAGATGTGAAAAAAGAAAAATTCTCAGGTGTTGGGGGTGGGGGGGGGGGGGGGGGAGAGGAGAGAACCAACCAGACATTCAAAGTCTTACCATTTTTTTTTTTACTTGAACCATTATTTTCAAGAGAATTTCATCACTATATTCCACTTTCAATATTTATTTGCATAAGATGTGAAAAAAGAAAAATTCTCAGGTGATGGGTGGGGGGGGGGGGGAGGGAAGGGAACCAACCAGACATTCAAAGTCTTACCATTTTTTTCTTACTCGAACCACTATTTTGAAGAGAATTTCATCACTATATTCCACTTTCAACATTTATATGGATAAGATGTGAAAGGGGTGGGGAGGGAAGGGAACCAACCAGACATTCAAAGTCTTATCATTTTTTTTTTACTCGAACCACTATTTTGAAGAAACTTTCCTCACTATATTCCACTTTCAAGATTTATATGCATAAGATGTGAAAAGAGAAAAGTTTTCAGATGGTGGGAAGATACCCTGATGAAGTTATCTCTCCCCCCCACCCCCCTCAAACCACAATTTTGAAAAGTATCCATTTATTCCATTTTCAAGATTCATATGCATTATTTATTTATTTATTGGTGTTTAAGGTCACATACTTATGCACAATGGCTAATCATGACCGTGACAGTTTTACGGGTGTAGGAAGCCAGAGTACCTGGAGAGAACCACCGAGCATCAATGAGCAATTGTCAGCTCCTCAACATTCTAACTCTGTTAAAGCTTCACTCAAGCAGGGTTACAGCGGTTGAAGACATGTGCACCATCGACGTGCAGTACGCCTAAGTACACAAATTCATCGTGCCCCCATGTAGGCAACCAGGATAAAGTGCCTTGCCCAAGGACACATCGCAGGTCACCCCAGATGGGGATCGAATTTGGGACATTCATATGCATAATTTGTGAAAAAGAAAAATATTCAGGTGGGGGAAGGGTGATATCCTGATTACGTTATCTCCTATAAGCAAGCCACCACCCACCCAATCACCCCCACCCTCCCCCCAACCTGACACTTGAAGTCTCAATATTTTTTTTTATTCACACTACTATTTTGAAGTGAATTTAATCCATATATTCCATTTTAAAGATTCATATACAAAAGTACAAAATAAGGATTTGAGACAAGAACATTTTCATGACTTAAACTCTTGGGTGGAAAAATAGATATGCAGGTCACAAAACCTGCCCCATCCAAAAAATCTTTTCTCTATACAATTTCAGAATTTATACCTTGAAAGATTAAATTATGTGGGTGAATCATCCATTCAAATGGTATGAAAATTGTTGACTGAAACTCAATATTTGAAGAAATGTGGGAGATTATTTTGTGTGGATTTGGAGCCCCTATCCAGGTAAGACTGTCAGGTTTTCAAATTTGCTCCATCCTCCAACACAATATCACCCTGACTGCTGAAAATGTTGTTAAACCCAAATGTATATTAAAACCCAAATGAAAATGAAAATGTCGGGGGAGGGGGGGGGGGGGGGGGGATAACAAAAAATTTGGAGAAAATAATTAACTACAGTGATGAAACAACTAAAGAAACAGAAACAGCACTTTTTGTTTGAAACTTGACAAACATCTTCTCAACCACTTGCCACTGTTCTTAATGAACGATACATGGTTTATTCTGCTAAGTCTTTGTCTGCTGCAGGACAAAAATACCCCATCACTTGGAAAGAGTACAATGCTGGATCTTATTAACAGAATATATCCCTACAAATAGGAGTAGACCTCTTTTCAAGGTTTTTTTTCTTTGTTGTTAGACTTAAATTTTTCATAAAATTCAAGTCATGGCTGCTTTTATGAGAAATGACTTGATTTTATGAGAAATGACTTAAGTTGCATCAGATGGTAAAACTGAAACAAGTCCATAAAGGGCAATAACTTTGACAAAAATACTCTGAATAACCTTCATTGAACTTGGGGCTAGAAATAAATAAGATACACTTCAATACCAAATATAATTTCATTCTGCCACGTATTTTTAAAAGTTATTGAGTTAAAAAACTTCTTGGACCACAGAACTATTGACTAACAGACCAACCAACAGATCGATTGCCATTTCTACATTTAGAGCCAATTGTCACAGCTAGAAAATCAGCAGTTTATGAGTTAAAAAACTACTGAAATAGCACTTTTTGTTTGAAACTGCCATGCTTCTTTGGGACCCACTTGTCACTGTTCTAATGAGAAATATATGGGTTACTCTGTTAATAGTTCAATATGAAATGCTATTTACAACAATTACCTGTTATATCGTCTATTTATGCTCCCAGCAATATACAGTACGAGAATTAAGAGACAGTATTGTTCCAGTTAACTGACTGCAAATATGTTCTCTCTTCCTGATTCAATCAGAAAAACATTGATTTAAATTACGCATTGATCACAGGCTACAGACCTGATAATGCTGTCCCAGAAATGAGGTTGTCGAAAATAAATTACCAAACAACACTCAAAATTGGAATAATTATTACATTCTTCTTGTGAATCAGGCTTTTATTGCAATGAAAATTATCCGATGCCATCAGGAAATTATTCTGTAATAATGTGTAAATAGAGGAAGAAGGAAGATATTCCGAACTTGAAATGTGAAACTGCAACTACAAATACATGTTATACCACTGGAAGCATTTCAAATAAATAATAGTTGATTGATTGGACTTTAATGTCACTTTGTCAAATATAGCTTCATTTGGACAGCAAAAAAAGAATAAAATCAACATTTGACAGTTATTCATTTTCAACAACTCAGTCGATAGAACTAACAACTAGAATCTGTTTGCACTTTATCTAATAAATTTGTCGAATACATCCACAAATTTATATTTAACAAGTGCAACACCAAGGATGGCTATGCCCCCCCAGCCCCCCCCCCCCCCCCCACACTGCCAAGTATGAGTTTCTAACCCCCTCACCCCCCACTGTCAAGCATGAGTTTCTAGTCATATATCTTTGTTGATACTGAATTAGTAAATATCTTATCTTATCTCCATTAAACCAAAACATCAAATGTGTCCATGGGACACTAATGTTCTTTATTTATTTATTGATGTTTAAGGTCACATACTTATGCACAATGGCTAATCGCGACCACGACAGTTTTACGGGCGGAGGAAGCCGGAGTACCCGGAGAGAACTACCGAGCATTGACGAGCAACTGTCAGCTCCTCAACATTCTAGCTCTGTTCAAGCTCCGCTCAAGCAGGGTTACAGCGGTTGAAGACATGTGCACCATTGACGTGCAGTACGGCTTAGTACATGGCATCATCGTGCCCCCGTGTAAGCAACTGGGATAAAGTGCCCTGCCCAAGGACACAACGCGGGGCATCCCAGATGGGGATCGAACTCCGGACCTCTAGCATAGAAGTCCAATAGTCTACCACTAAGCCACCATGCTCCCGGGACACTAATGCCACTGCTTTATGATAAACCTTTGTAAATATAAACTTTGCTTCAGGCTGATCTTAAATCTAAAATAATAAAGTCCAAAAAGGGACCATAACCCACACAGAAATTATCACACCACACTCAAAATCAAACCTGTCTGGTATATTGTCCATAGGAAGCTATATTCCAAGTTTGCTTGAAATTGGACACCTGTAACTGAAGTTGCCATTCACCGAGCTCTGTCAAACAACGTATGTTTGGTTAAAGATTAAACTGCATTATGTGAAATGTTTGCTACTGAAAACTTTACCGTTTTGACATCCGTGTGTGGAGGGTTAAACCAATTTAATCTTGTCTGACAGTAATCATAGGGCTCTGTCAAACAAAACTGAACTGGTTACTTTCCTAGTTCCATTATGCAAACAATTTGCTGCTCAAAACACTGGCATTTTGACATCAGTGTACAGAGGGTTACAAAGATTCAAAGTCCTTCTGTATAAAAAAACCCATATTACACAAGTTTTTTAATCTACTACTCTGATATTTTTGCAAGTGTCATCTGCTATTAATGTTAGGTAAATGGGTTAACAGGATCCCACTGTACAAGTCATGACCTTCAAAATTCAGCCATTTATCATCCATTGTATCGGGGTGGTGCTTGGGAGGGGGGGGAACTACAGTCCTCTCTATCCATTGGATCAGGGGTGGTGCTAGTGGGGGAGGGAACCTACTTTCTTTATGGTGGGCTTGTTGAGAAATACACTAGCATGCCTGGCGGGAAGCACAAATCGCCTTGACAAGGAAATCCTGGTCCCCCACCCCCTGGTGCCTCCCCCCTCCTGCTTTGGATGGAACTATAATTCCAATCAGAGATATCTTTCAAAATCTGACAGGCCACGCAGAACTTCATTTATAGAGTTAAAATTAACTAAAGGTGTGACTGTCCCAGATGGGCCTGTCGATACCCCCCCACCCCCCACCCCCTGCTATATTTTAAGATGAAAGGGGGCATAACTCTGGAAAAAATCAAAAGTATAATCACAGGTGCACAGGTTCCCATGGTAGTGATCATCCATACTAAGTTTCAATGAAATCGATCCATAAACATCTGAGAAAATCTCCGGACAAAATTATAGGCATTTCAGGCATTCTAAGGTGAGAAGGGGAATAAGTCTGGCAAAAAAAAAGTCCGAGCGAAACTATAATCGCAGGTCCACAGGATCCTATGGCAATGAACATCCATCCCATGTTTCAAAGGAATCGACCGATAAACATCTGAGATAATCTGCAGACAAAATCAGACATTCTCAGATAAAAAGGGACATAACTCTTGACAAAAAGAATGTCCGATCAAAACTATAATCACACAGATTCCCATGGTAGTAAACAATCATACCAAGTTTCAAAAAAATGAACCCATAAACATCTGAGAAAATCTCTGGACAATTTTCCAGGCCTACTTTATTAAGTTGAAAATGGACATAATTCTGGTAAAAATAATAGGACCGGAACTATAATCACAGGTGCACAGGTTCTTATAGTGGTGAACATTCATACCAAGTTTCAAGCAGATTGGTCCATAAATGTCTGAGAAAATCTTTGGACAAAATTATGTCTATGGACGGATGGACAGACGGACAGGCAGACAGATGGATGGACAAGGTGATTCCAGTATACCCCCACCCCCCCCCCCCCCCAACAGCTCGTTGCAGGGGGTATAATTATCTCTAAAGTGTGACAACAGATTTTGAAACTTCTGAGTATAATAGGTCTCTTTTTGGATGAAAATAATTATACTGCAGGAACTACATCCCTCGCTCCTGTTGGGGATGTTTGGCACTCCTCCCCCGGGAAATGGCTTGCTGGGGAATACCGGGTGCTCCCCTGCTTTGGATGGAACTATAATTCCAATCAGAGATATCATTCAAATTTGACAGGTCAGGCAGAACTGCATTTATAGAGTTCAAATTAATTATCTTTAAAATGTGATTGTAACAACAGATTTTGAAACTTTTGAGAATAAAAATGTCTCTTTTTGGTCGGGGAACAAACACCACCTTGACAGAGAAATCCTAGTGCCACCCCTGCTTTGGATGGAACTATTATTCCAATCAAAGATATCTTTCAAAATTTGACAGACAAGGCAGAACTGCATTTACCGAGTTAAAATTAATTATCTCTGAAGTATGATTATGACAACAGATTTTGAAACTCTTTTGAGCATAAAAATATCTCTTTTTGGATGAAAATAATTATACTGGGATAGAGTTTATAATTTCAATTCATCACATGTTTCATAACGTGATGAGCAAACTCATTTCAATATTATTTTTCTTCAATTAATTAGTCTTCAACCTGGCATTTGACAGAAAATGCTGATTATCTTGTCACATAGTAGGACATCACTCCTTTGTTTAAAAGAAGTGATATATTTCAAAGAGTTGATAAGAGCATATGCTGTGTTCAACAAATATCACCCCAAGATCTGCAACACCTGGGCGATGAAGGATATCTTTAGGGAACTAATGCAAAGAATTGGGACAGTGACATTTCAGTGATCTGTATTAATGCTGTTCTCCGACAGTCCCTTTTTTGGCCCAGGAACACAATACATCATAATTCCATTTAGTAGGATGGGTGCTAAGTGCATGTGTGTGGGTAGACAAATCTGGCTGCACGTTGAAAAATATTAATTAGTCTACCCCTAAATAATGAACATGGACTCTTCCATTGGCTGTCATTGAATTGACATGGAAGATGCCACCAGAGTTCAAAGGATAAAAGTATCTGAACCCATTCTCTCATGATTTTGAACTTCCTTGCCTGGTGATATTATACGTTTCACACATAAAATAAAACTAAATGTACGATAAAAATAACTTTTTTTTTATTTAATCTTATTTGTTTTACAAGGATTGGCAAACAAGTTTTGCAACTTATATTAACGCCTCTCCTTGGCCCAATGGCGTAGGTGTGTAGGATGACTTTGTGGCCTAGCTCTTCTCGAATACTATGAAGGGATCTTTAGCCTGCACAGAGTGTGTCTCTCTCTGCACAGAGGACAGCCATTTTACGTCCCCACCTGATAGGACAGTACGCTGTGACAGCATCAACCCCACAATTGATGCTGGCAGAGTGTTCAGACACCTTGAGGATCGGGAGAGACCAGCACACTTATCCACTCGGCCACCACGTTTTCCGTATAACTATAGCAAGATTTTGCCAACTCAAAGTAAGAAATTATTGAAAAGAATGAAAAAGAAATGTCAAATTAAGTTAATTTAATCGAGTCTTTCTTTGCTGATTATGTCTCTTTTGTTTCTCTCTAAGAAAACAACTCTGTGACAAGTCGTTGACACCATATCAGTTCATTATATTGAACATGCAATCGCTCGGGCATGTTCACTCGGGCAAAGCCCTCGTGAACATCCTCGCAATTATATATTCAATATCACTTGCTTTCTATGGTGTAACCTATACTTAATCTATTTTTGGTATGGGACAAACAATGAATTGAAAATGCAGTTCAGCAAGATTACAAGTCTGTTTACCAAAACCCAGTTAACTATTTATTTATTTATTAGGGTTTAAGGACACTTATAAGCCAAGGTCATATCGAGTCGGTGAAAGTTTTACAGGTGGAGGAAGCCAGAGTACCCTAAGAGAACCACTGAGCAATGATGAGCAGCTGCTAGCTCCACAACATCATAACTCCGCACTGCAGCACAGGCAGGGTTAGATTAGTTGAAGACATGCGCACCATCGCTATGCAGTACGCCTTCGGCGTCATCATGCTCCCAAGTGGACAATCAAGGCGAAGTGCCTTGCCCAAGGACACAAAGTGGGAGTACAAAACGATCGCTCAGACCGTCACCCATCCCAGCACTAACCGGGCTCGACATTGCTAAACTTTGGTGATCTGAGGAGAATCGGTTACCGCAACACCATCGCACCCCTGCCCAGTTAACTATTAACATCCTAAATGTCATGTAGTCAGTTAAATTTCAAGAAGTCATCTTGATGTAGTTTATAACCGCATATACACTTGACTGGGGGAAGGTGTATTTAACATATGAATTTTACTAAGTTCAAAGGCAAAAACTCTGTAATGTTTAAATGGTGCAGCAACAAATTCAAGTCATGCACATCTGCACTTGATGTTGTGCAGTAGTTTGCTTCATAAGATTTAACCCTTTACCTAACGTAATGGCCAAAACCGGCCAGCGCTATTCACAATGAAAGTGTCAATGACACTGTAGCTTAACTTATGTGTTGTGTTTGATGAAAAGGATAATATTCAATGTTTATGAAAGGATTATGAAATAAGACAAGAATTGTGATAATTGGAAATATGTTCATTTCTGTTCCCTGTATGCTATGTTTTTGATAAAAGTAATATGAGGTGTACACTGTACTAAAGAGCTGAGGGGTGGGTTAATATGACCTCACAGTTAATGTATGTGGCCCTCACAGTTAACGTGTATCAATGAAAGTTACCAAGTTACAGTAAAATTATTCCAAAACGAGTCATCCTATCAAGTTACATTGATATCCCTTCATAAATATGGTCTGTTGACTGTGCTAAAGGTTTTCGGGCTTTGGGCCCCTGTAGCCATCAGTTTCCCAATTGCGTCCAATGGGAACGTTCTCATCTAGACATTATAAGAAGTCAACCTACCAAGTTACAATGAAATCCCTTCATAAATATGACCTGTAGACTGTGCTAAAGGTTTTTGGGCTTTGGGCTCGGGCTGCCATCATGGTTGAATAATCGCAACCAAAAGGGGACATTCTCATCTGGGCATCATCTGGAGTGATCCTATGAAGTTACAATGAAATCCCTTCATAAATATGACCTGTAGACTGTGCACAAGGTTTTCGGGCTTCGAGCCCCTGAAGCCATCACAGTTGACCAATCATGACCAAAAGGGGATGTCATCATCTAGGCATTATATGGAGTCAAATTAACTGGTTGCAATGAAATCCTTCCATAAATATGACCTACAGACTATGCTAAAGGTTTTGGGGTTTTGGGCTCGGGCAGCCATCAAGGCTGAATGATAGCAACCAAAAGGGGACGTTCTCATCTAGACATTATTTGGAGTCATCCTATCAAGGTACAATAAAATCCCTTCATAAATATGACCTGTAGACTGTGCTAAAGGTTTTTGGGCTTCGGGCTTCGGGCTCTGGCAGCCATCATGCTGAATGAACGTAACAAAAGGGGACAATCTCATCTGGGCATCATCTGGAGTGATCCTATGAAGTTACAATGAAATCCCTTTATAAATATGACCCGTAGACTGTGCTCAAGGTTTTTGGGCTTCGGGCACCTGTAGCCATCACAGTTGACCAATCACGACCAAAAGGGGATGTCATCATCTAGGCATTATATGGAGTCAACTTAACAGGTTACAATGAAATCCTTCCATAAATATGACCTTTTGCCTATGCTAAAGGTTTTTGGGCTCGGGCACCCATCAAGGCTGAATGATCGCGATCAAAATGGGATGTTCTCATCTAGACATTATTTGGAGTCATCCTACCAAGTTACAATGA
Organism: Pictodentalium vernedei; assembly: GCA_031216915.1. NCBI lineage: Eukaryota > Metazoa > Mollusca > Scaphopoda > Dentaliida > Dentaliidae > Pictodentalium > Pictodentalium vernedei. The sequence goes on along the minus strand of CM062294.1, from coordinate 242,294,594 downwards.
AATCCCTTTATAAATATGACCTGTAGACTGTGCTAAAGGTTTTCGGGCTTCGGACCCCTGTAGCCATCACAGTTGCCCAATCACGTCCAAAAGGGGACTTTCTCATCTAGACATTATATGAAGTCAACCCACCAAGTTACAATGAAATTCCTCAATAAATGTGACCTGTAGACTGTGCTAAAGGTTTTCGGGTTTTGGGCTCGGGCAGTCGTCTCGGTTGGCAGATCACGCCCAAATGGGGAAATTCTCATCTAGACATCATAAGGGGTCATCCTACCAAGTTACAATGAAATCCCTCCATATTAAACATGACCTGCAGACTGTGCTAAAAGTTTTTGGGTTTCGGGCTTGGGCAGCCATCATGGTTGACAGCTCATGCCCAAAAAGGGGACATTCTCATCTAGGCATTATACAGAGGCATCCTATCAAGTTACAATGAATCCCTTCATAAATACGACCTGTAGACTGTGCTAATAGTTTTCGGGTTTTGGGCTCGGGCAGCCATACCGGTTGACCGATCACGACCAAAAGGGGACGTTCTCATCTAGACATGATCCCAAACCTGCATATGAAATTTCGTGACGATCAGAACTGCGGGGTATAGCCCGTGCTAAAGTAAAATGTGAACAGACTCACAGACTTCTGCACACGTGATGGCAATAGCTTATCTTGACTTTGTCAAGTTAAGCTAAAAATCACCATTCAATTTTCATCATTTTTCATTTTTGGTCTTAAAAACATAGCTCATGACCCCTCTTTGGAACGAGCTCCCTGAGCTCATTCCAATGAGGTGTCATAAGCTATGTTTTTTGACGCAAAATATAAAAAAAATAGCTATTCAAGATTTTATTTTCAAGTGTCGTCCGCCTTACGTGTTAGATAAAGGGTTAACAGGCTGAGCTATTTTGAATGAGATCAAGTGCAATAACTCTAATGCTTAAATCAAGCTACAGCAAATATATGTCACCACATTAATGGGAAAATAATAACAAATTTGATAAATAGAGGTTTCAAAGATGAACTGTGTTATTTCTTCCTTAACCAGGGCCCAGTACTATAAAACTTTTACAATTGTATTTATGAACGACCTACAAGAGGGTCACCAGTGAGAGCTAGGTTGCTGTGAAGAAATAACTTAATAAGGATTTCAAAATGAGCTGCTCAGAGGCAGCCAATATATGTTTATTAATAACAAAGAAGAAAGAATAAAGGATACAAAATTAATAACAGCTACAAGATGTCTACATTCAGCAAAGGTGAGGGCTAAACCGGCCACAAAATAAGAACAGGATAAACCATAAGTTCCTGTCATGGAAGGGAGAAAGCATACAAGGAAGGGAGGATGCCATGGGGGTGGGTGGGAACGAATTCTCTGCACAGAAAAATTTAGATTTCTTGTCAAACTGTTATGAGTTGAGTTGTATTCGAAAGTGAGTTTGAATGGCATCCTCTTCAGGATTCCAAAGACATCATGGTCACTGATTGGTCAGGTGCCCAGGCACAGGCATATCAGAGGAACATCAATACCACACAGAGCAGCGATTGGACCAAAGTGCTAGCCTTTCACGTGATCAGTGCATGATAATGCAGGTTCCTCCAATAACACCTGCCGTGACTGTCTAGAGAAACCTGAGCCGTAACCTGGCAATTCAGCCATAAATATGCTTATTCCATAACCCAAATTTTACAGAATTGGACTTTTTAGTTATGACTTTAAATGGGTTGAAATGAACCATTACCATTTTCAAAGATATGTCAATTTTCCAGTTGGCAAATTGCCATATCTTTTAAAATGCTAATGATTAATTTTAGTTAGTTATATTAATAGGCCGAAAATACAATTTTAGAAAATTCAATTGTAAAAGTTTTATAGTATTGGTTCCAGGACACTCTGTATCAAGGATGAGGTTAATTCAAAGACTTCTAAGTACCCTTTCAAGCCATTTTCAAGGACCTTTCAGACAATTATTGAGACTTTTCCATGCTAGCATAATATAGTTTTGAGTACATCTATGATTAAGAATATAGATATCAGTTGAAAAAGGAGTGTTTTTGATCATAAAGCAAAATTAGATATAGAAATTTACTACAAACAAGCATATTTACCAGTCATGTAAAAATATCTTATAGAACACTGAAGCAGATTCTATTTGACAAATTCTTGATTTTTGCGAATGGTTTCAAATTTTAATTTCTGTTGCACAGCACTGAATGCTGTGCAACAACATTAAAACTTAGAAGCATTCTTAAAAAACAAAATCTTTCAAGGATAATGCGCAAATTTAAAGTATTTTCATTACTTGCCATTCGATTCTACTGGTCCTAAGGATGTTTCATATCAAATATCAGTTCTCTGATTGGAATATATGAGCATTTGAAAACTTATTATATTTTTAGATCCTAGGGTTCCCATGGGAACCTGGAAATTTTCTATTTTTTGGCATAAATCAAGTATTTACGAATCAATAATACCACATACCAAATTTGGTTCAAATCGACCCATCAGTTCAGAAAATAGAAATTTCGGCAGGGTCAAAAATCTTGCCCCTCCCATTACAAAGGCAAATACTGCCCAACAAACTTCATTTCAATAAACTTGATTCAACACCTGAAAAGGAAGCTTGGTGCCAAATATCAAGTCATATGTACCGATTAGTTCATGAGAAGATTTTAAAAAAATTTAGGCATATTTCATCCCACCCCCTTCCTATGAGGTGGAGTAAGTTGATTAGAACAAAATCAAAATGCAATATCATAACAAGAACAAGGATTACACATTGCAAGCTGAAAACAGGCAAAAATTAACTAACTGAGGGCCAAAACTGAGCTCAGTATGGCCAAACTGTTGACTCGTGTCAGATAGTTTTACAGATAGAGGAAGCCAAAGTAAAATGATTTTGTTTTTCTGGCCTCAGTAATTGATACAAGAGAAAGACATATCTCCAAAAATAATGGCCATGTCCAGCCAAAGCTATACACAAAAAATGACCATTCCAATTTTATAATTTTTGCAACCCCAAAATAACTTGTGACAAAAAATAGCTTATAACCCCTAAAACAAAATTCCAATAAGGTGTCATAAACTATGTTTTTGTTTGAAAAAATGAAAGTTTTTACTTACTGAAGAAATATTTTGCAAGAGATTTTTGAGTCATCTTTAAGTAATGTTAAACAAATGGTTAACCCTCAGATTAATTTTAGAATAATAACTACCATATACACTTGTACACAACAACAGGTGACTTATTTATTGGGGTTGAATGACTCTTTCAACGGCCAGGGTCACCTCGTGCCAGACAGTTTTATGGGTGGAGGAAACCAGAGTACCCAGAGAGAACCACCATGCAATGGCAAACAAATGTCAGACTCCCCAACATACTAGCTCCACACAAGCAGAATTAGCAATGGTTGAAGACAAGTACACCATCGATGTGCAGTGTGCCTTAGTACACAGTGCCACTGTGCCTCTAAGTGGACAATTGGAATGAAATGCCTTGTCCAATGACACAACCCAGTTACCACTGGCAGGAGTCAAACGATTGACCTTTCGGTCTGGAGTACAATGCCGTACCACTGAGCCACCATGCTCACAGCAGGTGACATAACAGTGTTTTGGCATCATTGCTGGTTGCCTGTCCAGGCAGCCAACAATGATGTAAAAACACTGTCAAGGTAAATGACGCTTTCCAGGAGAGTTCTCAAGGAAGAATATGCTTGAGGCAACTTTTTCAAAGCAGTATAAAAGTGGCAGTTTATGGGTGTCTGGGGACTTGAGGGTTAAGGAATAACATTATCACCAGCATGTTACCGCATCACTAAATACGTAAGACTGTATTATTTCAGCACTTTTCCTTTCAAAGTACCAAAAGTCATTAACTTTGAGGACAGGTGACTTTATCACGCAACATGCTAATTTCTGAAAATTGCTAATGAATTAATAAAATAAGTGTGGGACTCAGTGGGAGTCCTATGTTTAAGTGTTATCAAACTTACCAATAATTTATTTCTGTCTTTTTCTTGCTGCAGATTTTTACTGATTCTCTCGCATTCTATTGATTTCTGAGTGAGTGCTATTTCCTGTTGAATAGAAAGGCAAATTTTAAATCTCCAGATTTTCTAAATGAAACAGGCCACGTCTGTAATAGTAATAGCAGGAAGGTTATTAGCACTAAAAAATTCCAATAAAAAATAAGGTACTATAGTTGTGCAGACTAATGTAAACAAACTGCGTAAACAGAAAATTTCCATAATCATTCGTTAAATGAAAGTAACTTGCAATTCACACTGTTATTCAAATATGACCAACATTATTTTCTTGTCAAGTCTTGGCTGCTTACATGGCAACAAATATTTGACTAAAAAAACATTTTTTGATGTTCTGTGGAACCCTGTTTATCCCATAATCACCATCAATAGCTCATTATGGAAAATATCATTCATAACTTGTCTAATATGAGAATGACATTAGAAGTCAACATCGACATGGTAACATTGTCAGTGAGGTGATTTCTGAAGTAGAATTGCACTAATCTAGGACTGCACGATATTCAAAACACAATACCAGTATTGGTATTCAAAAAAATACCGTGGTATACTGGTATATCGAAAAGACTTGGGGCATTACAGTCAGAACAAATCAGCATGCCTTGATGGTGCGGTTCGAAAAATCTTTACACAACGCAGACAATATTAAAATTTATTATTTTAAATATTAGCTTATCAAATTTTTCCAAAAATTTCTACAAAACAATATCATGTGACCCCTCATTGGAACGAGCTCCTTGAGCTCATTCCAATGAGGGGGGGTCACATGATATAGTTTTGTCAAAATTTTTTAAAATTATTTTTTCAACTGCTGAATTTGTATTTTACGTGAGCACATGCAGATGATTCCTTTGGTAAAGCGATATTATTATTCATTCTGAGCTAAGTTAAAAAACTCAAGACATCTTGAAAATTAAATACCGGTATATATTGGTTTATCAATATACCGTGCAGGCCTACATTAATCTTCTCTAATTTTTCATTAAATGACAATCTAATACAAATAGCTGATGACCAAAGCAGAAAACATTTCCAGAATAACTAAAACATTTTCATTTTTTGTCTTGAAAACAAAGCTTATGACCACCTTAATGGAATGAGCTTAATGGGCTCATTCCTATGAGAGGGTCATAAGCTATGTTTCTGGGGCAACACTTGAAAAAAAAATAATAAAATATGAATCTCAATTTTTGTTAACAGTGCTGGCCAAGTTTAGTCACTATGTTAGCTAAAATGTTAAACTATACATTATGTGATAAACGGAATCTCAAATTCGTTTTGACATCAAATTTCTGAACCTTTTTCATTAAACTCGATATGAGCCCTGGTACACCTCAGCTCAGATTGATTGCAGTGAACTTGGTACAGAAATTTCTTATGAAATCATGACTCATTAGAGATCCTCTATTAATCCCTAGCACTCTGGTAGTGCAACCAAATTTTCTCCAACCACTCTGTTTTTTCTTGTTTAACCATGAATTTAATCAACTATATCTTGTTTGACAGAGCTCACTGAGCTCTGTCAAACAAGGTATATTTGGTTAAATATCAACCTGCATTATGGGAAATATTTGCTGCTGAAAACTTTACCATTTTGACATCAGAGTGCAGAGGGTTAATTGAAAATTCATTTTCCAGGTGAGAATATTCAATCAACAGGAATATTCAATAAAGAAAAATCTGGTATTTTTTCTGTATTCGAGTGATAAACTGAGCATTTATTATATCCTGTTAGACAGAGATCATGGAGCTTTGGGAATTAAACAAGATATATATATATATATATTGTCATGACCATGTGCATGTCCTGCAATTCTTACCAGATTCGAGGTCATGTTTACAACGGTATCACAATGAGACCATCAGGGCATGTTGTGATCTGATTATAAACATGACCAAGAATCTGCTATAAATTACAGGACCCACACATGGTCATGATAATATATTTACCTAACAATCCTGTTACATAAAGCCCATTTTTCAGTTTAAATTGGTTAAAATTTTGAATTTCTGGAACAATATTTTAATGCGTAATAACAATGCATATATGTGATAGATCGGTGTTTACCAGAAATTGAATATGTCTGATATGGAAGCGGAACAGGGGGAGGGAGGGGGGGATATAAACGTTTTTTCCAAGTGTTTACGTGCAAATTAAGTTGATTGTTGGATAAAACAGATTAAATAGATTTATTATACGCTTCTGCAAAAAAAAATAAGAAATAATGAAAATGTGGATATATTTTTTTGTCTTGATCAACACAAGACATAAAATTCAATTACTTAACCCTTTATCTAACACAGCTTTTTTAAAAAATAAATTAAATTTCACATTTTAAAAAAACATTCTCACACTTTTCAATAAAACAAAAAAAATATGGATATCATTAGAACCAACTCGACGAGCCAGTTCTAATGATATCCATATTTGTATGGTTTTATTGCGACATTTGTAAGATATTTTAGGCTATTGTAGGCTTATTTTGGTTAATTTCTTGGACGTTTTTGGTCGCTATGTTAGGTAGAGGGTTAAAAGTCATATTTTTAACTCTTGGTATAACTGGTGAATCGCAGTGAAAATAGTATTAACAAAGATGAAATAAACTAGCCAAAATGTTATGAAAGTGAGATATGTTTACTATTTCAGAATAAAAAGTTGTTATTGTTATTTGTGGAATGAAATTAATATCAGTTAATGTTTCTGTGTAGTTTTCATCTGTGTAGTTTTCAGTGCTGAGAGAACTGTTTTGTTTCGTGGATGACTAATTTCATCACTGAAGGTGGTTCATTGACTATCCACTGATGGCTTTTAAAGTGACATGTTTGTTGCTTTTAAAACAATTATTTGGCATTAATTTGGGATTAAAACATGAGATTTGTTTAAAATATGCAATGCATACAATGAAAAAAAAATTCTTAGGCATAAAAAAGTTAAAAATCTGTTTTTCAGGCCCTCCTGCCAGGTCCTTTTGGCTGCCGCATGCACTCTTTTATGATCAATGGAAACTTGAAATATAAAAATTAAATGGTTTATGTCTGATATTTTAACAAAGTTAATAAAACTGATAAATTTGTCCCTTGATTGAAACAAGGCTTTAGCATTGCAAAGCCTTCTTCTGCACAAGAGGCAAAATGCATGACCATCCATGCTATTCTGTAGATTATGAGGCCTAAAACATAAAGCAAACCAAGAGCATGAATTTTTGATGGCAAATAAATAATTATAAAAATAAAATAAAAAAACACCTGCCCACATGCAATTTTATAAAAAATAGCCTGAGAAACAGAAGATCTACTATGTGGGGCCTTATGGATTTTTGAGTAGCTGCCTTAATTATTTCATTTGTGACCAGCAGCTGAAATATCAATTTTCACCTTACGACCTACTGTTGCTCATTGAAAATTTATGTTATACCTATTTGTCACTCATGAAATAACTATGATATCAACTCAAAATACAAAAGTAACCGCTATGTATTGGATAAACTGAGGTACTGCTGAACACAGTTTATGCTGACTCCGAATTATCTGGTGCCCAATGTTTAGCCAACATGAATATTTTAGTGCTAAACAAAGGGTTTGGGTGTCAAGCTAATGAAATGGATGGGTGATTCTGCAGTCTGTGTCAAAGAAAGTAATTGACTGATGAGGTGACAGCATTAATAAATATTGGTTATTACCTCCATGCAGGTTTCCAAGATGGTGTATTGAATTTGAGACCTCATTTCTGGGCATATATTGACAAGTCCGTTAGGACGAGTTGATAATTGACGCAGAGGCGAGGTTAAGACTTCAATACACAATCTCAGAAGGTTGCTACCCTCATTACAGATTTGAATTTTGTCTCAACGTTTTTACTTGTATTGGGGAAAATACATTCTTTTGTAAAATAAATAATAATTACTGAGCGTATTATTGTCCATATAACCACTATATATACACATGGAACTTAATTAAACATGCCCTGAAATGCTTCATGACAGTGAAGTTGCTGTAACTGATTATTATGTTTCAATGATTGCTATGTATTGTAGTACATTTGTTCTCATGAAACATGACGTTTCTGGTTGATAGCATACCTCAAACACATCCCCTCATCCACATGAAGCATGCTATCCATAAATGTCACAAAAAACATTATCATCCACATGCAATATCTGGGTATAAAACAAGAAAATTTTTCACTTCTTTTATCGGTAAATGTTGACATGGCAAGGAGGAGACTGTCAGACAGAGGCACTAAGTTGGCAAATCGTTGTCTTGCATGCAACAGGCATGTCATTTAAAGCTATTGGAAGGCAACTTGGCTACAGTCATTCTGTCATCAACAGACTTGTCCAAAAAAATCAACAAACCAATGATGTTAAGGACCGACCAAGGCCTAGACAACACCGAAAGACCTTTCCTCAGGAAGATAGGAGTCTGGCAAACCTCTTTAGGCAGGAACCCTTTGCTTCAAGTGGGGTTTTGAAATGCATTTAGATCCCCAACAGGCGTTTGTGCAATAGAACTATCCAAAACCATCTCAAATCACTGGGTATGAGGTCCAGAAGGGTCATCAAGCATCCAGCTCTGTTTAATCAGCATCAAAGACGATGTTTGGAGTGGTGTATGGTACAGCAATATTGGAATCTCAGGACATGGAGGAGAGTCCATTGGTCAGACGAAAGTAGGTTCCTGCTTCACGTCACAGATGGTCACATGAGAGTATGGAGGCATAGAAACACTGCTTACATGTCCAGGAACATCAGACCTACTGTTCCTTATGGTGGAGGATCAGTAATGATCTGGGGATGCCTCTCTCATGATTGTAAACTTGATACAGTGACTGTACCTGGGAATCTCAATGGTCATCAGTACATCCGGAACATTCTCAATCCGGTTGTCATGCCTGATTTTCACAACCACCCGTTGGCCACTTGCCCTGTATTCATGGATGACAATGCAAGTCCACATCATTCCCATGCTGTGAGAGCATTCCTTCAAAACAATGCTATCACAACACTTCCTTGGCCTGCAATGAGCCCTGATTTGAATCCATTAGAACACATCTGGGACTTTCTTGGAAGTCATGTGCAAGCAAGGGATCCGCATGTACAGAATCTAGCCAATTTAGAAGCTGTATTGCAAGAGGAGTGGCAGCAGTTCCTTCTGGACTGCATCAGAAGGCTCACTGGTAGCATTAGGAGAAGCTTCAGGCTGTCATCCAGGCATGTGGTGGATACAATCGCTACTGACGTCAGACACTGATATTGTGTTTAGGAGATCACAAGTTACTTTTTTTGTCAGCAATTACCGACATTGTTTCATGGACCGTTCTAGCACCATACTTGTCGAGAGAACATTTTTTCATCAAAAACATTAGTGACAGATATGTGTAATTAGCGCCATTGAAATGCTGCATATTTTCATCCTTGTGTTGTCTTTCATTTGTCAATAGACCATTCTTTCCATAAACAATCACTTTTGGCCATCTTAAAGATAGCATGAAAGTAATGACAGTTTCTATTAACAACGCTGTGAAAAAAACCCAGGGGAAGCTTAATTAAGTTCCAGGTGTATGGTTAACGTCTACCCAAACTGATTCAACTACTGGGGTTTTTGGGTGTATAATGCAATAAAAATTTATTTATTGGTGTTTAAGGTCACTGACAGCTATATGGCTATATCACGATACCATCATAGGTACGAAATCAAGTTTAGCCAAGCAATCATACCTATGCTACCTCGTTTAGAAGACTTCCACCACATGCATTGGTGCTCCACTTCTCAAGATTCCCACAGAAGACTCTGGTATGAAAGTTATCTCTCGACTTTCTTGGAGAGGTCTCCTTCCAACATGTTTCAACAGGGCCTTAACCATTTACCCAATGCAGACAACATCAAAATTCATTATTTTAAATATTATTTTTTCAAATTTTTAATTTTTTTTTTAAAAAACCCATATCATGTGATCTCTCATTGAAACGATCTCAACAAGCTCATTCCAAGGAGGGGTCACTTATTTATTTATTAGTGTTTAAGGTCATATACTTATGCACAATGGCTAATCATGCAGTATGCCTTAGTACACAGCATCATCGTGCCCCCATGTGGGCAATCAGGGTTAAGTGCCTTGCCCAAGGACACAACATGGGAGTCCGAATTGATCGCTCAGATGGTCACCCATCCAATGATTAACTGGGCTCAATGTTGCTTAACTTCGGTGATCTGACGAGAACCGGCTACTGCCCAATGAGGGGTCACATATGGTTTAATAAAATCTTTTGAAAAATATTTCTTTTTTAAACTGCTTAAATTGCATATTATAGGTGTGGTTGTGACAGATTCATCAGGTAAATGGTTAACAGTGGCTTCTAGCATAGAATTGTCAGAATAGTAAAAAAATGGTGATACTTACAACTTTCTGTGTTTCATTCAGTGCACAATGTAGTTTCTCTATCTCATGATTCAGTTGTTCATTATTTGTTTCAAGTTCTTTTACTTTTCTTACATCACCCTCACTTAGACCCTGGAAATATATAAAAGGCCGTAATTTAGAAAAAAAAAAGAACAAGAGCTATAGCTGAACGCAATTATGCCCCATCGTAGTGTTGGACTGATGAAGCATAAGTAAGGTAAGGAACGTAATTCTGGTGAAAAATATGCAGGCAACTTTTTTTATTAGAGCAGCTTTTCACAAGAATCCCTCATACCAAATTTCATTGAAATCCATCCACTCACTGCTGATATATTGCTGCGGACAGATGAATGCATTGAATGCACTGCACAGTGTTCATCACACTTTCTGGTTATAAATTTGTTTTCATTATTTAGTAATTAACTAACCCTGTGCACTGTACAGCCTTAATGTAAATCTAATCTAACTCAACTCTTTACCAATGTAATAAATAAATCCAGCCAGTACTATTCTCAAAAAGCATTCAAACTCAGCTCAAGACCTTTCATTGTTTTTTTTAAGTGAATTCTAAAACTGAAACCATATTCTATTTTCAATTAATAGAAAAAATAAAACTGCCAGTCTTGTAAAACACAAATCAAATGAAAGAACCAGTCTTGTGCAGCACTGATATTTTTTTGCAAAATATTATACAAATACTTGCCCAGGAGAGAGAATAACGTTTAAATGTCCGACCAAACATCAAAGAAAATGCCACACTAGCATGAAAGCCAATTACAGAATACCCAAATTATATGCTGCTGTGCTGGTGACATTTCCCCAAACTTCTGAAAATCAATACCAAAGCTAGTGATGTTAACTGGCAGAACAATTATCTCTTCAGCCTTTCCAATTAACACATATGTCATTATGCACAGCTGACATTATTATCTGTAGGTAAAATATTGTATTGCAGTGCAGATCAATAATTGGTTTGTTCTCATATTTGTCTATATGAAAAATGATTTACAGTTTTTGTGTATTTTTATATGATACATTAACTAATATTTTTTTTATTAACCCATTATTTTAGAAATTGCCTAAATCATACTAGTATAATACACAAAAATTGTCATTCAAATCTTTTTATTTTTCAAATATTTGCCAACAGGCACTCTCCAACAAAATCTAACAAAATAATTTTTCATGAAACACAAATTAAAATTATCACCCAGAAACCAAAATACTTAGCATGTTCAAAGTCTAGGAGAACATAGCTCTGGCCAAAATTAGGTGTGTTGTTTTATTAAAAGAAAATACAAGTGAGCTCAAATCTGGTACTTGTCTGACTGATTTTTCCATAAAATCAATCAGGCCAACTCGAGATTTGAACTGTTTTATTTCTTGATAAAATAACACACCAAATCTGAAGCCAATTGGAGACTTATTATTATTTATTATTTATTGGTGTTTAAGGTCACATATTTATGCACAATGGCTAATCATGACCGTGACAGTTTTACGGGTGGAGGAAGCCGGAGTACCCGGAGAGAACCACCAAGCTACGACGAGCAGCTGCCAGCTCCCCAACATCGTAACTCCGCACTGCAGCACAGGCAGGGTTAGATTGGTTGAAGACATGTGCACCAGCGACGTGCAGTACGCCTTAGTACACGGCGTCATCGTGCCCCCATGCGGGCAATGGAGATGAAGTGTCTTGCCCAAGGACACAACGCGGTTGCCGCAGGTGGGATTCGAACCGAGGACCTCTCGGCTTGCAGCCTGCACCTCTACCTACTGAGCCACAATTGGAGACTTAAAACTTAAGTTAAACAGGGGGCAACTCAATGAATGGAATGGACACATAGATTAACAGAGAGACAGATGGAATTGGAATCCAGTATAACACCATGTCTCGATAAAAGCATACAAATATGAATATCATTAGAATTGGCTCGTCGAGCTGGTTCCATATTTGTATGGTTTTATTGAAAAATGGTGAAATTTGTTTTGAAAAAATGTGAAATTTAATTTATTTTTAAACAAGAGGCCCCAAGGGGCCTGACAGCTCTAACCTGACACTGACAACTATCAACCAAGGGTCCTGATTTGAACAAATTTGCATCTGCCCCATTGAGAAAACAATATACCAAATATCAAAACATTCTGACAGGTGGATCTGAAAAATGTTTTTTTTTTTAAATATTCCTCATATTGAACTAAGTTATAATTTGGGCTCACATGTGGTGCCCAAATATGAACCCAGGGACTTGGTTTGAACAAACTTGAATCTCACCTCCCTAAGGATGCTGTATTCCAAATATCAAAAGATTCTTACAACTGAATCTGAAGAAAAATATTTTTAAAAAATATTCCTCATGTTGAAATAAATTATAATTCGGGCTCCCACAGGGAGCCCAAATATCAACCCAGGGACTTGGCTTTAACAAATTTGAATCTCACCTCCTTAATGATACAGTTACCAAATATCAAAAGATTCTTACAGGTGGATGTGAAGAAGATGATTTTTAAAGAATGTTCCTCATATTGAACTAAGTTACAATTCGGTTTCCCACAGGGAGGCCAAATATCAACTCAGAGACTTGGCTTGAACAAACTTGAATCACACCTCCCTAAGGATACTGCATACCAGATATCAAAAGATTCTGATTGGTGGATCGGAAGAAGAAGATTTTTAAAGAATACTCCTCATACTGCACTAATTTAAACATTTGGGCTCTCATAGAGAGTTCAAATATGAACTCAGGGATTTGATTTCAACAAACATGTGAAACAATCTTCCAAAAATGTTATATGTGAAATTTGAATGCTTTTAGAGCAGTGGTTTGGGAGAAGACGAGTCTTAAATGTTTTCCCCATTACCCACAGTGTTAAAAAAAATGCTGACTCACCTTTTTTTCAAAGTCCCGAAAAAGTACCCTATGATAAAACCAAGAGCAATTTTTTTGGACCATTCCATTCTGTTGGTCCTAAGGAAGCTTCACACCAAATAAGAATTCTCAGTACCGTGTAGTTTTGGAGATATTTGCGTTTTAATTTTTTTCTATTTTTAGCTCCTAAGATTCCCACAGGGCATTTTGAAAAAATGTTTTTGGCATAAATCAAGTACTTATGACATATTAATACTTCATATCAAATTTGGTTCAATCAGCCTCTCGGTTTGGAAAATAAAAATTTTGGGCAAGGCAAAAATTCTTGCCCCTCCCATAACGATGAGAAATATTGCCCCTCAAACTTCTCTTGAACAAATGTGAGTCTACATCTCAAAAGGAAGCTGTAAACCAAATATCAAGTCTCTGCTACTGCTGGTTCATGAGAAGAAGATTTTTTTAAAAATTGGGACATTTTGGCCCCACTCCCTCCTCAACATGAACAGAAACCCAATTTGAAGAAAACCCCAAACGCCCCTATATAACCACTACTCGTGTGAAATTTCATTAAAATATGGCCAGTGGTTTCGTACAAAAAGAAGCCCCTTGATACAACCTATATGGATTAAATTGTAAAGAAATTTCTTCATATTGCAATAAGTAAAAATTTGGGCTACCGTAGCGAGCCCAAATATTAACCTATGGACCCGATTTGAAAAAACTTGAATTTCAATCAAATTGCAACTGGATTGTGATGTGGTCAAAATTCTCTGTCTGCTTATCTTCTCACAACACTACAGAAAACACTGCCATAAAAAAAAATAATACAAGAACATTGAATCTGAGATGACATTTCTATTTTCTTGATTGTTTGTTTGTTTTCAATGCAGTCTTGATATCACAGTATTTTATTTATGAAATCTCATCCCACAGGTGTGTGTGTGGTGATCAGATCGAGATCTGATTGTAAAAAAGATGACTTTGTCATCACATCACTGGATCTGTTTTGAGACAACACAGATGAGAAACTCTCGAGTAATTGTTTCTAACATATTTTATGTGTGACAATGTCAATGATGGTGGGGGCTGGGTGTGTATTGGGTTTATACATATCATGATAATGTGCATGTACTGTGATTTGTATCAGATTCAAGGTGGTGTCCAGAATGGGATCTCAACGAGCCGGCAAAGGCGGTGAGTTGTGATCCCATTCTGGACACCACCGAGAATCTGATGCAAATCACAGGACATGCACATTATCATGATAATTAATTTGTCTAACAATTCTGTCACATAAACAGATTAAATCTTAAATTGTTAATACAGTTTTGGGACATAATGTTGGGGGAGAAAAAGTTAAAAAAAAAACAATATTTTATGGAACAATATTGTTGTTGTACACTTTAACAAACAATGAGTAACACGGTCACCACAAATTTTCAAAGTTACGTGCATTGTAAAATTTTTCACTCTCAATGTCACTTCCTCTGATGATATGCTTGAATTTACAAGTGTGTTATATTTAATTGTGCATTTTCTGGTTATTATGCATGTGATTGTGGGGGGGGGGGGGGATTGGCTATTAATAGTCTTGTCACTAATTGTAAGGAATTTTGTTTTGTTTTGTAAGCGATCAGCTGAGTCAATCACTGAAACACACATAGAATGTATTCATGCCCCTGAAATGATAGTCTGTTGCGAGTTGCGTTCCCAGAAACGAGTCGTCTATATGATATGGAATCAGAACACATTACGTGATATGTACCGTTTCTCGTGGTTTTCAAGCCAAATGTATATGATTTTTAGATAAAATGACAGACGTTAATAATCACCAAACAAAGAAGCTCTACAATCGGTAGGGTAATTTCTAAAGCTTTATTTTGACCCTTGAGTGGAGCAAGGTGCTATTTACAATGCTTTGGCATTAGAGATGGCATTTTGTACCTCTCGAGGGATGATATATATATATATATACAATGGCAATAGTATTAACCCTTTACCTAACATGAAAAGCAGACGACACTTGCAAAAAAAATTCTTGAATAACTAATTTTTTTCATTTTTTGTCTCAAAAACATAGGTTATGACCCCTCGTTGGAACGAGCTCAACGAGCTCGTTCCAACGAGGGGTCATAACCTATGTTTTTGAGACAAAAAATGAAAAAATAATAAAAATTCATTGGCGATTTTTGAGAATCGTGCTGGCCGGTTTTGGCCGTTACGTTGGGTAAAGGGTTAAGTGTCACATTACAATTTTATGAAGTGTTGTAATCTCCCAATCATAAATACCTAGTGTCGAGTGTCCTTCTTGATACACCTTCCCCGTGCCCATGGATGCTTCTGGTGCCCTTGCCTGTTAATTGACCATCTGGCCTGTGAGAATTCAATCAACAGGAGTATTCCATTAACAGGGATTTGGTCACTTTCCTGTATTTTTAAGATAAACTGAGCATTTAATCTATCATATCTTGTTTGAGAGAGCTAATTGATTAAATATCTGCTTTAGATGTACTGAGGGTAAGCAGTTAAAAAAAAAAAAAGGTGAATTCGGTGACTATCATGATAATTTCTTGACATATGACACAACTTTTTATTCAATTAACAGAAGTTTATCTATATGCAATTAACATTTGTACTGAAGGTATGGTAAATGGTTTTGTGTTATATGTTATCTTCAATTAAGTGAGCTCCACTGTATGAAAGAAAGGCCAATGATATAGAGTTTCCTCACTATAGTGAAACTGCTGAACTAGGGGAAGTAATTGGTCTCCTGAACCTTATTCCAAGAGGACATTAATTGGCCTCTTTTGATTTTCAAAACTAATGCCAGCTCATTAGTTTTGAAAATGCATTAGTTTTGTGAAATGCAAAAAAAAACTCTACCAAGGGTTACTGATTCCAGTCCCCCTGCACTCCACCCATTTTGGGTTCTGTATTTATTCCACGATTAACTCTTCGCATGCTGCTGGCAAATATTCATGCCCAGCACAGGGTTTCTCTTGTCACTGATATAAGTATAATTTGGGCATACTTAAACATATTTTCCCCTGTAAAGTGAATGGATTTTTTCTTTTTCACCAGTGATTTCTTGTTATAATTAGATTAATTTTTCATCAACTCTTGTCATGGCTGATTTAGACCATCGGCAGTCTGATATCTTTCTTGGTTGACACTACTCTGCATCAAAGCATTTCATTCATGTCATTGTATGGCATAACATTGAATCTGCATAGAAACCAAGGTATAATGCCTGTGATTCTTCACTTTCCTTTGAGTGGAAAATCCCCCAGCATGCTTTAGTAACAATCTACTCTCTCTGTACAGCACCTTCACAATTCAGTTCTGATATTGTGATCACAAATGTGGTCTCTTTTGTGATCAGGTTTTGATTTGATAGTAATCTGGTCACTATATTCTTCTACCAACTGGTCAAGATTTTCTAAATAAAATACTATCAATGCAAACAGAACCATGAAAAATAAATGAAATGGCACCCAAGATGCAATCTTATTGCATGTCTTTTCCAGCAGGAAAATTCTAGTTTTGTGGGCAGACAAGGAGATATAGAATTTCATTCAGGGGCCAATGCCATAAAACTTTTACAATTGTATTTTCTAGAACTGTATTTTCTAGTTTTGACTTTAAATGGGTTAAAATGAATCATTTTCAAAGACCTGGCAATTTGACAGTTGGCAAATTGCCATATCTCTTAAAATGCTAATGATTCATTTTTGTCAGTTATATTAATAGGTAGGAAATACAATTCTAGAAAATACAATCGTAAAAGTTTTATAGTATTGGCTCCTGATCACAGCCAAGTCACAATCCAACTCAATTCAATTTAGTGATCACAGTATGGTACCTTGGCCTAGCAGTAAAATCTGTTACTCATGTCTTCTTTCATTTCCATAAATTATTAAGAACTAAGTGTATAAACAGATAAATAGAGCTTATACCAACATTTATCAAGACAAGACAGTGATAAATGTAAGATATGTGACTTACAAAGGGTTTTATTATAGACATAAACTTAGAGTCTGACTGGCTAATAACACAAAAGTGTTTTCACCTCATAAATGGAGTTATAATTTGTAAGCGATGCCTCATGAATCTTTAAGGCTTCGACAAAGCATCTCCGAGGGAATAACAATCAATGATACCTTTGATCAAATACATCAGAAAATCCATGAAAGTTAATTGTCAAACTACACATATCAGTCAGTCTGTCTGTCTGCCCCTGGATTCTATTGCACTATATATAACGACAGCTTCATAAAAAAAATAAAAATCTATCTTCAACCCTCTGCACATTGATGTCAAAATACCAAAATTTCTCTCAATACATTTTACCCAGGGGGGCGCGGTGGCTCAGTAGGTAGAGGTGCAGGCTGCAAGGCGAGAGGTCCTCGGTTCGAATCCCACCTGCGGCAACCGCATTGTGTCCTTCGGCAAGACACTTCACCCCCATTGCCTATGTGGGGGCACGGTGACGCTGTGCGCTAAGGCGTCCTGCACGTCGATGTTGCACCTGTCTTCAACCAATACTAACCCTGCTTGTGTGGAGTTAGTATGTTGGGGAGCTGACAGTTGCTCGCCGTTGCTCGGTGGTTCTCTCCGGGTACTCCGGCTTCCTCCATCCATAAAACTGTCGTGGTCATGATTAGCCATTGTGCAGAAATATGTGACCTAAAACACCATTAAATAAATAAATACATTTTACCCATAATGAAACAAGGAATACAGTGGAATCCTATTAATTGAATATCCACTTTGCCAATGAAATTATTCAATTAACTGGAATATTCAATTAACAGGGATTGAGTTCTGTCAAATGAGATATAATAGATTAAATGCCTGAATTGAACGCACAAAAATAGGTATAGCTGCAAACAATGGGAATTTAGTGATTGTCAGTCATTTCTCAACATACTACAAGATTTTTTAATAAATTCACCTTTTACAAAACACATCAGCTGCAATCACCCACGTAATTTACAAATTAAGCAGTTAAAAAAAAACAAATTTCAAAAAATGTCAACAAAACCATATCATGCGACCGCTCATTGGAATGAGCTCGACGAGCTCATTCCAATGAGGGGGTCATGTGATATGGTTTTGTTGACATTTTTGTTTAAAAGTTAAAAAAACAATAATTAAAATAATAAATTTTGATATTGTGTGTGTCAGGTCAAGGGTTAACCAGAGTATGCTTTATAATCTATATGCAATTAACAGGGCAATTTTCTATTGGAGGTATGGTAAATGGTTTGGAAATTAAATTCAACTTACAGGGTTATAATAATAATAATAATAAAATTTTATAAAGTGTAAAATCACAAAGTGCTCTAAAATGCTGTACAGTTAAATAAACAATAAGTTTGTGACTATCAAGGCAATATACAGACTGAGAAAGGTGTGAAGGCCAGCAGGTTACATACTGTCAAAAGCCTCTCTGAAAAGATGTGATTTTAAATTTTTTTTGAATTGATTGAGATCTTTCGATCCCTGAACTTGAACTGGTAAATTATTCCAAAGTGCAGGTCCAGCGAAAGAGAAAGCTCTGTTACACACAAAAGGGAATCTGAAGAATGATTTATGAGGAGGAGCACAAGTTCCTTTCAGGTTTTTTAATTGCCAGAAGGTCTTGTAAGTACTTAGGTGCCGATTTGTTTAGTAGAGGTGTTATATGATCATAGTGTTTAGAGCCTGTGATGATAAGTGCAGCTGTATTTTGAATATTCTGTAGTTTTGAAATATATGACTGTGGCAACCCAATAAGAAGTGAGTTGGAAAAATCCAAGTGGGATGAAATAAAAGCATGAACTACAGTTTCCAATGACTTAGTGCAGAGGAAACGATGAAGATAGCTCAGGTTCCTAATTTGCATGAAACAGCGCTTGCAAATGGTAGTGACATTTTCCTCCATTGATAGATGAGAGTCAAATATCACACCAATGTTACAAGCACTGTTTGATACATTTTATGTAGAATTTCCAATAACAAGTGACTTGATTTGCAAATTTGATGGACTTTTTGAACGCGATATGACTAGTACCTCGGTCTTATCGTCATTCATTTTAAGTCTATGACAGGCCATCCAGTCCCTAACCTTGTGTACACAGTCTTCCATCATCGAAACTGAAGCAATAGGGCCAGATCCAATTGAAGGGTCTAGTGACAAATACAACTGAGTGTCATCAGCATACAAATGGTAAGGAACACCGATCTGCCTCAGCAACTTTCCCAGTGACGCTGTGTAAAGTGTAAACAATATCGGCCCACGAACGGAGCCCTGTGAAACTCCACACGTTAATACTTTACTGTTAGAGTTTGTTTTAGAAATGGTTACTTGTTGTTCACGAAATGAGAGATAAGATTGGAACCAGGTAAGAACTTTTCCGTTGATTACAAGCTGTTGCATTGTGGATAAGAGAAGGGAATAATCAACGGTATCGAAGGCAGCAGAAAGATCCAATAAGACCAGAAGGACAGATCTACGTTCACCTAATGAACATATTATATCATTACAGACCCTTAAAAGAGCAGTTTCTGTACTATGATTAGCCTGAGAGGCTGATTGAGATTGGTTCCAACAGGCAATTTGTTGAGAGGTACTGCATAAGTTGTTTGGCAACCACCTTTTCTAAAATTTTGGATATAAAGGGTAGATTGGAAACAGGACGATAATTTTTCAGGATATCTGGATCAAGAGACAGTTTCTTGATTAATGGTGAAACCAGGGCTATTTTCAACTCTGTTGGTACACAACCTTCCTGGAATGATGACTGAATAATGTTTGTAATGGAAGGTGATAGACAATCAACCATTGTTTTAACCAGCGACGTAGGAATGGGATCTAGGTCATTTGTCTTGTTAGGACTCATCAAAATTAACTTTTTCACTTCGAGCTCATTTACTGCAGTGAACTCTGACCATGTGCATTGTGCAGCCGATAAACAAATCATCGAAAGTTGGTTTAGTTGTAGCCTCAATGCTTTTGTTTATCAGTTCCACTTTATTTATAAAGTAATTCCCAAATCTATTGGCCAATTCTAATGTTGTCGTGTGCCCAGGTAATAGGTTCATCCTTCTTTTAGCAAGGAGATTATTAGTAACCGAAAAAAGGGTTTTGCTGTCAGTACATGCATCGATACATCCATTATAAAACAAAGTTTTTGCTGACTCAATGAGTCTATTAAGAAAAATCTTTTGTTCACATAGCATTTGATGATGAACTGTTAATTTAGTTTTATTGAACAGTCGTTCTAACCGATGTCTTTTCTGTTTGTTTTCTTTGATGTCATCACTGAACCACTTAGCCTTTTCACGAAGTCTAACATTTTTGGTCTTAATAGGGGCATTCTTGACCAACAACTGAGATAGTACCCCATTAAACTGTTGGACCTTAGCGATCACGTCGTCTGACACATCCAGCGAAGATAGTGTCACATTCACAAAACTATTTATGTCAATTTTCTTGAGATTCCGCATCTGTAAGCCTGCTGGTTTGTTTTGAGGTTTAGACAGTTGAAGTGATGCCAAAACAGCAAAGTGATCTGAGATAGCTGCATCCCAGGCTGAAATATATTGGATGAGTGACTTGTCACACGATCTAGTAAACATAAGATTCAGAGTATGACCCTTATGCTATTAAGTGAGTTCCACTGCATAACCTTTTCAATCTTATTTAACAAAGCCAGTGAGCTTTGTCAAACAAGACAGAATTGGTTGAATTCCTAGTGACATGATGGGAAAAGATTGCAGTTTGAAATCAAATTTGTATTCCAGGTACTGAGTACCAGTAAAGCTGGTCTTTTTCAATATGTGAGCATAGCTTCATTGTCAAGAGGTTCCCACGAGATGACCAGGTAGAAATAAACATTGCATAGGTATCACGGATTGACATTACTGAGGAGATACAAATGATATTGCTTGAAACACAAAACTCAGTTTCATGAAATTTTCTGATATTTCAGTACTCTGAATAGCTGATATCACCTATGGCTCAGCCTGAACAAGATGTTTTGAAAGAAGTATTATGAAAATGACCTTTATAATAATAGAGAGGTAGATTTTCAGAGATCTGCACCATAATGATTTCAGGTTTCATGGTCTGCTGATGTCCCATCCTACTGCATTTTTAGCCTGCACCAGTAAAACGGGATAAATGGATCAATGTTTTTATTTGTAATAATTACACCTCATGTCTGCAGCTTGTATTTTGTACTGAGTATTAACTTCTTGCATGCTGCTGGTGGATTTTCCTGCCTAGGAAAGGATGTCTCTTTCCACTGAAATAAGTATAATTTGGACACATTTAATTGAATTTCCCCCTTGTAAATTGAATGGATTTTTACATCAATGATTTCTTGAGTTAAATTTATATGAATTTTTTTTATCAAGTCTAGTCATGACTGCTTCACAGCAGTCATGACTAGTTTTGATAAAAAAATATCTTGAAAATACACAGCGGGTTAAGAGTTAACCCCCTGAACACTGAGGTCAAAAGATCAAATTTTTCAACCTGGAAATTTTTCCCATAAAGCAACAAGGAATTTAAACCAATTTGATCTTATCTGACTGATCTCATTCATTTTGTCTGAAAATATGTAACATGATTATGCATAGAGTTGAAAAATATGAGAGTATGCAACTGCATCAATATTTTGTTGCATACGGAAAAAGAATCCTACATTTGGCCGACATGGGCTATTTCTTCTACCTTGTCCATAATTCAATCCTAAGTCTTGAAGATGAAAAAATAAACAGAACCATGATAACACCTTGACATGTGCATGATAAGTATGCATGATGTGACATTCTTGTCAATTAACTGTTTAGTACAAATGCATCAGTTATTAACATTTCTGTTTCTTCATATATTTAAGAGAGTTCCAACAAAACCATATCATGAGACTGATCCCTCATTCGAACGAACCTGACAATGGCATGCACACCAAAAACGAGGGATGATTATTAAGAATGATGTCACATGCTTGCCAATGAACCCTTTACCAATGCACACATTATCATTTAAAAAAAACCAAAATTCCATGCAATTTCAACAAGACTATATCATGTGACCCATCCATGCAATAAGCTGTACTTGTTACCAAAATAGTAGAGCATACATTTAGTTGTATGATTACAAAAGTGGACAGAGAATTTTGATTGAATCGCAGCTGAGTTGCCATCCTGTAAAAATTCTCTGTCTATTTTTCTCCCCAAAATACTATAGAATCTCACCTGTTTGTTTGTTTATTGTTTATTTATTTATTGGTGTTTACGGTCACATATTTCTGCACAATGAGTTTGTTTAACAGCCTGTGTCATGTTGTATTGGACAGTTTTATGGGTGGAGGAAGCCAGAGTACCTGAAGAGAAGCACTGAGCAATGGCGGTAGCTGTCAGACTCTCCACTTTACTAACTCAGCATGTGCAAGGTCAGCATCGGTTTAAGGCCAAAGAACAGTCATCATGCCCTAGTCCATAGTGCCACATGCTCCAATACAGCAATGGGGTGTCTTGTCCAAGAAAACAACACAAACGGTGCAGGTCAGAATTGAACTCTTTGCATGCTGTTGGCGAATATTCCTGCCCAGGACAGAATTTCTATTGGCATTGAAACATGTATAATTTGGGCACATTTAATCCAATTTCAACCCTGTAAATTGAATTAAATAGAGTTAAATTTAAAAGAATTTTTCATCAAATCTAGCCATGGCTGCTTTACAGCAGCCATGACTAGATTTGATGAAAAATATCTTAAAAATACTCAGTGGGTTAAGAATTCATCTCACCTATCAATAAAATGCCAGAACATTGGATTCCAGATGCTGTTTTCATTTGTTTTTCTTGAATTTATTTATTTATCTATGTTGGAGCGCGGTGGCTCAGTGATAGACTGTTGGACTTCTATGCTAGAGGTCCCATGTTCAATCCCTGTCTGTGAAGACCCGCATTGTGTAAGGCCTTGGGAAAGGCACCTTATCCCAGTTGCCTACAGGGGGGGGGGGAGGGCACGGTGACGCTGTATACTAAGGAGTACTGCACGTCGATGGTACACATGTCTTCAACCGCTGTAACCCTGCTTGAACAGAATTAGAATGTTGAGGAGCTGACAGCTGCTCATCGATGCTCGGTGGTTCTCTCCGGGTACTCCAGCTTCCTCCACCCATAAAACTGTCATGGTCATGATTAGCCATTGTGCAAGTGTGTGACCTTAAACACCAATAAATAACTATAAATAAATAATTTTTAACCCTTTACCTAACATTAAAAGCAGACGACACTTGCAAACAAAATTCTTGATTAACAAATTTTTTTCATTTTTTGTCTCAAAAACATAGGTTATGACCCCCCTCCCTCCCCCCCCTCCCCATTGGAACGAGCTCGATGACCACATTCCAAAAAGGGGTCATAACCTATGTTTTTGAGACAAAAAATAAAAATACAATGAAAATTAATTGGTGATTTTTTAGAATAGCGCTGGCCGGTTTTGGCCGTTATGTTGGGTAAAGGATTAAAGTCATTTTCTGCATCTTTTGGTTCCAGGTCCTATTTTACCAGTAAAGCAGAACTTGTTTACTACAGTAAACAAACACTGCTTCAATTTCCAGAGGTTCCTACAGGTTTTTTTCTTGATCCAGTATTGATGTCACAATATTTTATTTAGGAACTCTCGACCTACTGGTGTAAGAGGTGTCTGATTGAAAGACTGTTTTTGTGATCACAGTAGTGTAATTTTATTTTTAGGTTGCACACTTGCTGGAAGTTTGATTGACAAAATGAGGAATAATTTTACACTGCTAAATAAACTTATATAATCTGCAGGTGACAGCTGATGGCTGCATTATACTAATTTTCCAGTACAAAAGATCAATACAAGAAGAAAAAAGACTGAGAGTGGGGTGATTGATTACAGAGGCAAACAGCGGACATTATTCCCACACATTTACTACCTGCAGGTCAGATGAATTACTGCAGCATGAAATTAGCATCAAACTGTTAGACTGAGTATTTTCCTGTCAATACATTAATGAAGAGGGTAGCAAAGAACAGAAGCAAAACAATGGTGAAAGGAGATCAATGAAATCTGTTGCAAAGCTACCAATATAAGTTGAATGTCGCAAATAAACTTGCAGTACATGAGCACTAAAAGTTTGATACAACCCCTAGCCACTATATAAGATAAAACTAACAGGGAATATGATTAACTCATACAAGTCTCGGATGTTATTTAATTATTTAATGGGGTTTAACAACACTTCTGACAGACAGGGTCACCTCGTGTCAGACAGTTTTACAGGCGAAGGAAGCCAGGGTACCCGAAGAGATCCACCGAGCAATGGCGAGAAGCTGTCAGACTCCCCAATGTAATAACTCCACATAAGCAGGGTTAGCATTGGTTGAAGACAAGTGCATCATTGACATGCAGTACACCTTAGTACACAATGCCACTGTGCTCCCACATCGGCAATTGGGATTAAGTGTCTTGCCCAAGGGCACAACATGGTTGCCACAGGTGGGATTCGAACCAAGGACTTCTCGGCTTGCACATCTACCTACTGAGCTACCTTGCTCCAAGTCTGGGATGTAAGAGCGAATTTATTCAACATCACCTACTGCTCAAGACTTACAGTATAGTAGGTGAAGTTGACTAGAAACAAATGCTCATATTTTACATCTCTCCTTGCTCACTTAGACCTGGAAGTAAAGAGCTTATATCATAAGCTTTTGCCAGGTTACGTTATTTTGCATCGTGGTAACCCGTAGGAAAGGGTGTTGTGATGCTTCTCTGTTTTTAATATGCCAGCCATGCTGTTTTACATCTAAACAGGATTTTCACCTAAATATATATCAACAACTAACTCATGATCTCGCCAAAGCGAGATCGTGTGTTAGTTGTTGCTATTTATTATGGATGAAGTTCTTTAAAATGGAAACAGTATCCCATTCAATTCATATGTGGGTGCGATAGTCTATATCTTTGGGTCAAAATAGTTCCCAAAGAATCTTTCTGGTAAAACATGCAAGATTAAAGTTATGTTGCATTACTTTGTCGTAACCTGTAGTTCGTTCGTGTATTTGCAAATGATGTAACTCATACGTAACCTAAATGATCGTTTGCAGGTCTGCTCACTATTATCTGGACAGTCAGTACCAGAGCACCGGCTCTATACTGGGCAAGAGCTACGAAATTTATTGATACCATAATGAAACATCATAACAGGTCACTAACAAAGTGTGTAATAAATATATCTTACAAACCATTTTTTGTATATAAATACAAAATTAATGACTACAATGATAGAATTCTCACTTATCCCTTTACTCATCAGCTCACAGGTTATCAAAATTTATTATTTTAAATATTATTTTTTAAATTTTTCAAAAAATTTCAACAAAACCATATCATGTTACCCCTCATTGACGGGCTCATTACAATGAGGGGTCATGTGATATGATTTTGTTGAAATTGTTTTGAAAAATATATTTTGTTCAACTGCTTAATTTGTAAATTGCAGGGGCAGATGCAGCCGATTCTTTAGATAAAGGGCTAATCATGTCAGTTTCAACATATGAGATCTTTCCAACTGTTAGCCATGTATAGACTTCAACAGACTGTGTATAGTATATATACAGCTTGCATCCGACATCTTAAATCCAATGCATTTCCAAGCCTGGAAATCAGCAGATGGTCACTTGCTGAATGAGGTCCCCAGAGGGTAAATTTGGTGATGCTACCCCAGGGTAGCATTACCAAATTTACCTTCTGTGAATCTCAATCTGAATCAAGGTCTCAGGCCTAAACAGAAAGAGGTATCCAGAAGATAAATTGGGGGATTCTAGCCCACTGTATGGGACAGCACAGAAAATCCCCCTTCTGGAGGCCTCATTCTGCAAATGACAGATTGCTTATTTCCAGGCTTTTCCATATACAGGTGGTAACAGTACACAACCTAATACACACAAAAATGTTACCTGAAAAAAAGGCTAATTTGCATAAGTTATGCACGAGAAAAAACCTCTATGATATGTTATTTATTTTATGCTGCTAGACCTCCATACCAAAAATTATTGAAATTGGAAATGTTGTTTAGAAGTTCTGAGCATAAAACGAATGACACACAATTTCCAACAAAAATGGCCACAAGTGGTGGACTAATAAAAGTGATTTGTAGGGCTATTATATACCGTTCACAATGGAATCTGACCACAAATGATTATCCTTGAAAAGGTCAGGAACTACATACAAGAATGACCATCTATGATTTAATTTGAGATCTGTTTTATCCACACTTTTTAACTACTTTTGAAGGTGGCTCAGTGGTTATGTTATTGACCTTTAAACTGAAAGGTCCATGCTTGACCCCCACCTGGAGTAACTGCATTGTGTCCTTAGGCAAGGCACTTAATCCCTGTTTCCCACATTAGGGCACAATGGTGCTGTGTACTAAGGCACACTGAACATCGATGGTGCACTAGTCTTGAACCAAAGCTAACCCTGCTTGTGCAGAGTTAGTATGTTGAGTAGTCTGACAACTGCTCACCACTGCTCAGTGGTTCTCTCTAGGTACTCTGGCTTCCTCTACTCATAAAACTGTATGACACGAGGTGACTCTGGCTGTTGGAAGTGTCATTAAACCCCAATAAATGGTCACGATTAGCCATTGTGTATAAGTATGTGACCTCAAAAACCAATAAATAAATAAACCCCAATAAAAAAAATATATTCTTTTGAAACATTTGTCAGCCATGTCTGTATGCTTGAGTTTAACATCACTAACCTACACAGATACCTGACAACAATAAAAGAAACTACCAGGCTTCATCTGTCAAAACAAGGCAAGTAAAAAGTAAAAAATAATACACCTACTAGACTTTATGATTCTGGAGAATCATGGCTTTTCCCGATGAGATTCCATGATTTTTCATGACCCCACAGTGTCTGATGAATTGTTTTTAACTGTCTCACTGAAGTTCCTTCATCGATGTTATGAGAAAGGTGAGTATAGTAGTCTCAAATGACTCAGTTTGATAAAAAAAAATTGTTTAGGTAAAAATCATCATTAACGGTGGAGTGGGTTAATGTCAATATCGTCGTCCAACAAGTTAATGACCTACAAAAGGAGTTATGTTTGTTTGACACATACCCATGTAGTGCTGTGGCTATTTGAAAATGGTCCATTATATCTCAAATGTATCCAAAATATTGATGTCTGGCAGCGTTTAGAGGGTTAACAAGTGCTAACAGGTATATTCATTCATGCAACTTCAAATGCCACACCAAGAACTGCGAATGTCCATTTTTTCTTTAAAATCTACAAGATGTTTTCAGAGAAATTCAGGGAGAACACGAATTTTAAGCTTTTGATGGGTATCATTGTTTATCCAGCCCAAAACGGGTTAAGTGTTGTTTCTTGAATACTCTTATTACTTCCAAAAATAATTCTCAGTGAATTCTACTTCCACTTATTTTGATCTCTCCTCTCAAATTCGGGTGCTGTGGGTATACAAACATAGCCCATTTTATCAACATTTTGATGTTTGAGGTCCTGCATAGGGTTAACAAATGCTTCCAGGAATATTTTGTACATGCAGTTTGTAATGTCACACTAAGATCTGAGAATGGCCATTTTTTCTTGAAAATCTATGAGATGCTTTTTGAGAAATCCTCGGATAACATGAATTTTTAACCTTTTGAGGGGAATATTTCTGTAATCAGCCCTACACGGGTTAATGCTTGGTTTTGTGAATACCTTCATTACATACAAAAATGATCATCGGTGAATTCCACTTCCACTGAAGGGGGTTATGTTTATCTCGCAGGTACACATTTGGTGTTATGGCTGCCCAAGAACAGCCATTTTCTCCAAATGTCTATGCTTGGCAGCCTCTGGAGGGTTAACAAATGCTTACCGAAATATTTTGCCCATGCAACTTGAACTGTCACTCCAAGACCTGCAAAAGGTCAATTTTTCTTGAAATTTAGTTTTGAGAAATCCACAGAAAACTGGAATTTTAAGCTTTTAAGGGGTATATCTCTTTAACTAGTCAAAAATGCGTTAAGACCTCGATTTTTGAATACACTTACTACTTACAAAAATGTTTCCCTGTCAGTTTTGCGTCCGGTAAAGGAAGTTATGCATCTCTGTTGCATTGCCATTTGATGTTGTTGGTGTCCAAAAACAGACTACTTTTTCAAAAGTTTCACATTTAGCAGCCCATGGAGGGTTAACAAATGCTTCCCGGAATAATTTATCCTATCAACTGGTAATGTGACACCAAGACCTATCAGTGGCCATTTTCTCTTGAAAACTCTACCAGATGTTTTTAAAGAAATCTAGGGAAAACATAAATTTTTAAGCTTTTGATGGGTATCACTATTGACAACCACAAAATGGGTTAACGCTTGGTTTTTTGAATACTCTTATTACTTACAAAAATGGCCCTCGGTGAATTCCACTTCCAATAAAGGAGATTATGTTTATTTCTCAGGTACACATTGGGCGCTGTGCGTGTCCGAAAACAGCCCATTTCAACAAAATTGCGATGCTTGGCAGTCTGTAGAGGGTTAATAAACGCTCACCGGGATATTTTGCCCATGCAACTTGTAATATCACACAAAGACCGGCCTATTTCATCAAAATTTCGATGTTTGGCAGCCTGTGGAGGGTTACCATACACAGCTGACCAATTACGACCAAAAGGGGATGTCATCATCTAGGCATTATATGGAGTCAACCTAATAGGTTACAATGAAATCCTTCCATAAATATGACCTTTTACCTATGCTAAAGGTTTTTGGGCTCGGGCACCCATCAAGGCTGAATGATGGCGATCAAAAGGGGACGTTCTCATCTAGACATTATTTGGAGTCATCCTACCAAGTTACAATGAAATCCCCTCATAAATATGACCTGTAGACTGTGCTAAAGGTTTTCGGGCTTCGGGCACCTTTAGCTGTCACAGTTGCCCAATCATGTCCAAAAGGGGACCTTCTCACCTAGACATTATATGAGGTTAACCTACCAAGTTACAATGAAATCCCTTCATAAATATGACCTGTAGACTGTGCTAAAGGTTTTTGGGCTTCGGGCTCGGGCAGCCATCATGGGTGAATGATCGCACGTTCTCATCTAGACATTATATGAAGTTAACCTACCAAGTTAAATGAAATCCCTTCATAAATATGACCTGTAGACTATGCTAAAGGTTTTCAGGCTTCGGGCTTGGGCAGCCATCATGGTTGAATGATCGCAACCATAGGGGACAATTTCATCTGAGCATCATCTGGAGTGATCCTAAGAAGTTACAATAAAATCCCTTCATAAATATGACCTGTAGACTGTGCTCAAGGTTTTCGGGCTTCGGGAACTTGTAGCCATCACAACTGACCAATCACGACCGAAAGGGGATGTCATCATCTAGGCATTATATGGAGTCAACCTAACAGGTTACAATGAAATCCTTCCATAAATATGACCTTTTGCCTATGCTAAAGGTTTTTGGGCTCGGGCACCCATCAAGGCTGCATGATCGCGATCAAAATGGGACGTTCTCATCTAGACATTATTTGGAGTCATCCTGCCAAGTTACAATGAAATCATTTCATAAATATGACCTCTAGACTGTGCTAAAGGTTTTCGGGCTTCGGGCTCCTGTAGCCGTCACAGTTGCCCAATCATGTCCAAAGGGGGACTTTCTCATCTAGACATTGTATGAAGTCAACCCACCAAGTTACAATGAAATTCCTCAATAAATATTACCTGTAGATTGCGCTAAAGGTTTTCGGGTTTTGGGCTCGGGCAGTTGTCACGGTTGGCAGATCATGCCCAAATGGGGAAATTCGCATCTAGACATCATAAGGAGTCATCCTACCAAGATACAATGAAATCCCTCCACATTAAACATGACCTGCAGACTGTGCTAAAAGTTTTTGGGTTTTCGGGCTTGGGCAGCCATCACGGTTTATAGATCATGCCCAAAAGGGGACGTTCTCGTCTAGGCACTATACAGAGACATCCTACCAAGATACAATGAAATCCCTTCATAAATACGACCTGTAGACTGTGCTAATGGTTTTCGGGTTTTGGGCTCGGGCAGCCATACCGGTTGCCCGATCGCGACCAAAAGGGGACGTTCTCATCTAGACATGACCCCAAACCTGCATATGAAATTTCGTGACGATCAGACAAGAACTGCGGGGTGTAGCCCGTGCTAAAGGAAATGTGAACAGACGTCACAGACTCACAGACTAACAGACTCACAGACTAACAGACTTCCGCACGCATGATGGCAATAGCTTATCTTGACTATGTCAAGTTAAGCTAAAAATCAATTCTCTATCACTAGCATTAGTGAAGAAAAGAGCGGAAAGTCTGTTATAACTGTCAAATGTCTTAAGTTCACGATCAAGAACTCTGTAATAAAGCATATGAGTACAATGTAATAGAAACTTGATCTGTAAGTGATCATCAGGAACCTACATACGAAAAATCATTTCAATATTTCCATCCATAGCTGAAAAAAGTGCAGAAAACCTGTTTTGACTGTCGAATTTCCAAGTTCAAGAGCAACAACTCTGTAATAAACCAACTGTGTGAAATGGAATTGAAACTTGATCTGTAACTTTCCATCAGGAAGCAACATACAAAAAATCATTTCAATATCTCCATCCATAGCTGAAATAAGTGTGCAAAACCTGTTTTGGCTGTCAAATTCCTAAGTTCAAGGGCAATAACTCTGTAAAGGGCAATAACTCTGTAATAAACCAACTGAGTGCAATGGAATTGAAACTTGATTTGTAAGAACTCACCAGTAAGCTACATAAAAAAAAATCATTTCAAAATTTCTATTGCTACTTGAAAAATGTGCAGAAAACCTGTTACAATTGTCAAATTCCCAAGTTTAAGGGGCAATAACTCTGTAATAAACCAACTGAGCAGAATGGACTTGAAACTTGATCTGTAAGTGCCCACCATGAAGCTACATACAAAAAATCATTTCCATGTTTCTATCGATAACTGAAAAAGGAGTGGCAAACCTGTTTTAACTGTCAAATTCTTAAGTACAAGGGCAATAACCCTGTAATAAACCAACTGAGTGGAATGGAGTTGAAACTTGATTTGTAAGTACCCACCAGAAATCTACATACAAAAAATCATTTCAATATTTATATTGACAGCTGAAAAAAGTGTGGAGAACATGGGATGGACGAACAGACAGACAGGCTGATCACTAAAGGGCACCCGCTATAGACAGTGTAGATCCAATAATTAAAACATCGCATTTTGAGTGCACAAGGCTCCAACAGCAATACAGCATTGCAGATGGTGCCTTGCTGTACTCAAAAGCCAATCGATACATGGTTAATTCTCTTTTACAGATTTCCTTTGCACTAAAATTTTTAATTTGGCATCAACCAAATTCCTTTGGCACTGAACACAAATTTCACTTGGCACAAAATGATTTTGGGCCAGAGTAAACAATGCAGATGATCAAGGCAAGTGATTTTGGAAAGTGTAGTTCATTTTCTTCAGACAAAGGCAATTGAAACCATAAGTATTAATAAGTTACCGGAAGTTATACGTAGCCAGGAAGCTGAAATTAATGAAATGGATCAAAACACTGCATCTAGGAAATTTGTATCAACAACAGTAACTTCAGTGATCATGTGCAATCTTTTGAATCAGAGAGAGAATGTTTTCACCTGCACTCATCGAAAACTGATTACACATGTCGAGGTCACCATTTTGATAACAGTAATTACATGACAAATAAATCACCAACTCAGTGAAATAAATTAGACAAGATCAATTTCTGCCATGATTATATTTTTATTTTGGCCTACTAGCTGAAAAACAAAACAAAGAAACACTACTATAAACTTCAGCGGTTACAGTACAAGAGGAAAAATGAATGGGGATTACATCACACACAGCTGAAGAACGTAATATCATGACATCATCATGATCTTCATTCATAAAAAAAAATCAATTCATGGGTGCTGAATGGTTGCCAAAATATATAAGAAGAAGTCAAGAAAGGGAGGAATATTGTAAGATAAATTGGTTATTATCAAGTGAGTTTCTGAGATGGTGAGATAAATCTGTCATTCTGCTATGTGTTGATCAAGAAACAGGCTTTTAAATTCTTTTCAACTAACGATGGTAAATGCAGTGCCCAAATAAGGTAATTGTGCCCAAATTATGCTGAGTTTGAAACTTTTTCCAACATTTTGCAGTTTTTCAGCAATATAGAGCTTAGAGCTTAGAGCTTACCCCAGAATCAAACAATGCAACAGATAAATAATTTTTTTAAAAACCCACAGAGTTCGCCATAGAAAAGCAATCGGCATGGACAGTGTCGTATATGACACTGTCAACGGCGATTGCTTTTCTGTGGCGAATTCTATATGCTCTTGCACTTAAGGCTTGAGATCTATTATATTCATGTTTGTGGCATTTCTCAGTAAACGCCATGCGTAATTTACATTCAAATAGAACTTTGGCTCAACACTGGGAAACTAAAAAGCCTTCTCGAGTTAGTCAAGTAAACTTATGTCAAAGGTTGGTGGGAGGGAACCAGTGATAATGGTGAAGACCTATAACAAGGGGTTATAAACTATCATTTTAAGACGGGGGACCTAAAACCTAAAACAGATGCCAAGAAGAAGAAAATACCGGTGCTTTATCTCCAACCATGCAGGCCACATCCATATTTGCTATTGTGCCCAAATTAGACTGATCTAAAGGTTTGCAAGAAACTTGTATAAAACCATGATGGTATTACTATTATGTATCACAAGTCGCCCTAAAGGGCTCACTGTGATACTAGAGCTGAAACAGTTAACCAATTAATAGAATATGTTGATTGATATAGATGCCATTTACACTAAGGCTGTACAGTGCACAGGGTTAGTTATTCAGTTAGAAATGAATTTTTTGTTTATAACCAGAAAGTGTGACTAACCCTGTGCAGTGCACAAGGATCAAGAAAAAACAGGCCGATGAAATCGTCAGATCTGTACCCATACGCGCAATTAGTAGAAAGCTGTATGATGGAGGGCCACCACGGATGCCGACATTATATACACCATACTACATACAGAAATGGATTGGAGGAGTGCCTAATTTTCTGGATAAAGGGTTAATATCTCCGGATCAAATTATCAGATTTACACAAAAAAAATATACAGCATAGCACATCAGTAACCTGAATAAATATATAAAGTAACATGACAATCGGATTGATATTTTTTGAATTATCTCATACCAAAGGGATTGGAGGAATTTTCAATTTGAAGGATAAAGGGTTAATATCTCAGGATCAAATTATCAGATTTACACCAAAAACTGTACAGCTCGGTGCATCACTAAACACAATTATAAAGTAACTTGACAATCCAAGCAATATTTTTCAAGTTATCGAATCCCAGAGAGATTGGAGGAATTTTCAATTTGAAGGATAAACGGTTAATATCTCAGGATCAAAATAACAGATTTACACCAAAAACTATACAGCTCGGTACATCAGCAACCTGAACACAAATATAAAGTAACTTGACAATCCAAGCAATATTTTTCAAGTTATCGAATGCCAAAGGGATTGGAGGAATTTTCAATTTGAAGGATAAAGGGTTAATATCTCGGGATCAAATAATCAGATTTACACCAAAAACTATACAGCTTGGCAAATCAGTAACCTGAACACAAATATAAAGTAACATGACAATCCAAGCAATATTTTTCAAGTTATTGAATGCCAAAGGGATTGGAGGAATTTTCAATTTGAAGGATAAAGGATTAATATCTCAGGATCAAATTATCAGATTTACACCAAAAACTATACAGCTCGGCACATCAGTAACCTGAACACAAATATAAAGTAACTTGACAATCCAAGCAATATTTTCCAAGTTATCGAATGCCAAAGAAATTGATACGGACGTCGGATGGACAGATGAACAGACGGATGGACGGACAAAGGATGGACAAATGACGGATGGCCACCCCGGATGCCGGCATTATGTGTACCATACATAGTATGGGTACACATAAAAACCTACAACCGTTTAAGCTCTATATGGGAGCGCAGTGGCTCAGTGGTAGACTGCTGGACTTCTATGCAGGATGTCCCGAGTTCGATCCCCGTCCGGGACGATCTGTGTTGTGTCCTTAGGCAAGGCACTTTATCCCGGTTGCCTACATGGGGGCAAGATGATGCCATGTACTAAGGTGTACTGCACATTGATGGTGCACATGTCTTCAACTGCTGTAACCCTGCTTGAGCAGAGCTTGAACAGAGTTAGAATGTTGAGGAGATGACAGTTGCTCGTCGATGCTTGGTGGTTCTCTCCAGGTACTCCGGCTTCCTCCACCCATTAAACTGTCACGGTCATGATTATCCATTGTGTACAAGTATGTGACCTTAAACACATAAATAAATAATAAATATAAATAAGCTCTATACAATACCTAATCAGAACACCATCTCAGCTTGATACAAGTTTCTCGATTAACACATAGTAGTGATTACATGTCTGTGCCTATTTGACTGCTCTGTTACATTATGTCTGACCTGTGAGGCTTTCCTCTTCTCATGCTGTAAAAATATCAGCTGTACGATATAGCCAACAATTTCTATGCCGCCACAAGCCTGCTTGGACACAACTCTGGCCAAATCAATCACACCAACTCCAGATTCACCTGACCTGTATTTTCTTCTGATAAAACAATATACCAAGTTTCAAGCAAATCATCGTTCAAAAATTCAAGTTATCATCCTACAATCAAAATACTTAGCATACTCTAAGTTAACCCTTTACCCAACGAATCGGCAATATCCGTCCACGTAATATGCAAATTTAACAGCTGAAAAAAAATTATTTTTCAAAACATTTCAACAAAACCATATCATGTGACCCCTCTTTGGAATGAGCTCGTTGAGCTTGTTCCAGTGAGGGGTCACATGATATGGTTTTGTTGAAATTTTTTGAAAAATTTTTCAAAATGTATTTAAAATAATAAATTTTGATGTCATCTGCATTGGGTAAAGGGTTAAAAAGGGTAACAACTCTGACAACAATGATCCGACCAACACCGGTTTCTAACTTGACTGTATTGTCATGTGTGCAAACCACAAACTACATGTGAAGCCAATAGAGGAAACATAATTGAAGTTATCATCCGGAAACCATATTGGGATGGATGCACAGAAGGATGGACAGACAGACGATGGATGGACACCAGCTATATTTATAGTTCCCTGAAAAACTGTTTTCTCTGCATATTTCATCAGTACAGCAGGACCAATACACTACATACAAAACAGACAAGCACCAACCTACTTTCCAACAAAAGAATAAATTATTTAGAAATAATTAAGTCTTCTGGGCACAAAAACATTTCTCCATAGTAAAACTAAATCCATAGAAGAGTGATTTTCTCTATACACCCATTAGGGAAACAATAAAAAGTAAATGTCATCAGTAAAGTCAAACTGACATTCACCCAGACACAAACAACTGCACTAAAACACTCTTAGAATTCAAACAATGAAAATCTGATAAAATTAGGCAAAAATGAGGCTTGAATGATAGGATGTTGAATAAAATTCATTTCGTAAAGCACTTTTTCTGGTTTCCGACAATCCTCTGAGGGAACTAAACCAAAGCACATTAAAACAGTCAACAGTTTTTCCAGCAGAGATGACATTTAATTTCATCAATGTAATGGAATTAATATATTACAAAGCCAAAACTAGACGACAAACTGGATGCGTTTACTTCTAGGCATATTCTGTAATTCTACACCACAATGCAGCATTCAGGATATCCTTAGCTGCTGTAGTGACATCATATTTCTTATTTATTTGTTTATTTATTGGGGTTTAATGACACTTTTGACAGCCAGGGTCACCTTGTATCGGACAGTTTTATGGGTGGAGGAAGCCGCAGTACCTGGAGAGAACCAATGAGCAAAGGCAAGCAGCTGCTAGACTCCCCAAAGTATTAACTCTGCTCAAGCAGGATTAGCATTGGTTGAAGACAAGTTCCCATCGACATGCATTACACCTTAGTACATAGCGCCACCGTGCTCCCAATGATGCTGTATATTACAGAATGGATCAAATATCTTCATGCGCCTCTATTTTTGGTTTTAACCCTGTGCCTAATTAATCGATTGTGTCCATCCATGTAATTTACAAATTATGCAGTTGAAAGAATATTATTTTTCAAAAAATTTCAGCAAAACCACATCGTGTGACTCCCTCACTGGAATGAGCTCATCAAGCTCATTTCATTGAGGAGTAACATGATATGGATTTGTTGACATTTTTTTTAAAAACTGAAAAAATAATATTTAAAATAATAAAATTTTATATTGTGTGCATTCAGTAAAGGGTTAATTACCAACAGTATGAACAATCATGTCATAAAAGCAAATAAAACCACTCATTGGAATATGGTCATCAAGCTTGTTCCAGTGTGGGGGTCACATGATATGGTTTTGTTGAATATTTCTGGAAAAAATTTGAAAACCCAATAATTAAAATACTAAATTTTGATATCATCTGAATTGAGTAGCGTTAACCCTTTGCCCAACGTAACTGCCAAAAACTGCCAGCGCTATTCTCAAAATTTGCCAGTTAATTTTCATTATTTTCTCATTTTTTGTCTTAAAAACATAGGTTATGACCCCTCGTTGAAACGAGCTCGTTGAGCTCGTTCCAATGAGGGGGGTCACAACCTATGTTTTTGAGACAATAAATGAAAAAAATTAGTTGTTCAAGAATTTTTTTTGCAAGTGTCGTCTGCTTTTCATATTAGGTAAAGGGTTAACCTGTACACAATGTTGTCAAAAACAGCAAAATTTCATGTAGCAATTCTTTCCCATTTGTAAACTAGGAATTGAACAAATTCAATATTGTTTGAAAGGGAGCGCGGTGGCTCAGTGGTAGACTGTTGGACTTCTATGCTAGAGGTTCCGAGTTCGATCCCTGTCCGGAACGACCCGTGTTGTGTCCTTGGGCAAGGTACTTTATCCCAGTTGCCTACATGGGGGCATAATGACGCTGTGTACTAAGGCAAACTGCATGTCGATGGTGCACATGTCTTCAACCGCTGTGACCCTGCTTGAGCGGAGCTTGAACAGAGTTAGAATGTTGAGGAGCTGACAGTTGCTCATCGATGCTTGGTGGTTCTCTCCGGTTACTCCGGCTTCCTCCACCCCTAAAACTGTCACGATCACCATCAGCCATTGTGCATAAGTATGTGACCTTAAACACCAATAAATAAATAAATAATATTGTGTGTCAAACAAGATTGAAATGTTTAAATTCCTAGTTGCATTATGGGAATAAATTGCTACTTGAAATTTTGCTATTTCATCATCAGTGTGCATAGGGTTAACCCTTTACTCGTCAAAATTTAGTATATTAATTATTAGTTTCTAAATTTTTCTAAAAATTTCAACAAAACCATATCATGTGACCCCCTCACTGG
Organism: Pictodentalium vernedei; assembly: GCA_031216915.1. Taxonomy (NCBI): domain Eukaryota; kingdom Metazoa; phylum Mollusca; class Scaphopoda; order Dentaliida; family Dentaliidae; genus Pictodentalium; species Pictodentalium vernedei. The sequence goes on along the minus strand of CM062294.1, from coordinate 242,256,769 downwards.
CAAAGAATCAAACATTTATGTAAAACAAGAATAGCAGATGACACCTGAAAATTACAGTACTTCTAGCGTGTTTTTTGTTCATTTGTTTATGGGGTTTTAACAACACTTTCAACAACTAGGGTCATATTTATTTATTTATTTATTGGTAGTTAAGGTCACATATTTCTGCACAATGGCTAATCATGACCATGACAGTTTTATGGGTGGAGAAAGCCGGAGTACCCGGAGAGAACCACCAAGCAATGGCAAGCAACTTTCAGTTCCCCAACAAACTAACTCCACACAAGCAGGGTTAGCATTGGTTGAAGACAGATGCACCATCGACGTGCAGTACTCCTTAGTACACAGCGTCACCGTGCCCCCACGTGGACAATGGGGGTGAAGTGTCTTGCCCAAGGACACAATGTGTTTGCCGCAGATGGGATTCGAACCGAGGACCTCTCAGCTTGCAGCCTGCACCTCTACCTACTGAGCCACCGTGCCCCCAACTAGGGTCATATCATGTCTGACAGGGGCATATGTTACCATCTGATATCACCAAGTGAAATATTTGAAATCATGATAACAATGGGAGGATCAAGATTCAAAGTGCATATTGCCAAAAGAATCATATTTTTCGAGGCCAGTGATCATTCAGTGCATGTGTACTCACAACCCACTCATAAAAAAGTTGTTACTCCATCTCACGAGATGGAGTAACCTTGACCTTTATCTAAGTTATTGATTTTTTGTTGTTCAGTGACGTCATTGGGTACACAAGAGGTTTATTTACTAAATTAGAAATCGTTAAAGTTGTCTTGTTCATTGAAGTTGCCTTGTTCATTTCATGATGTGGGTTTTGAGCTTTGGGCAGGATCTTATTGGAACATATACCGTTACTGCGATGAACTGACGATGACATGGTCTGTGGTTTGCAGCTCAGAGTGTATTCAACCGCGACGCTTTGTTTCACCACCAAGCAGAGCAACTGTCAGACTCCCCAACCTACTAACTCCACACAAGCAGTGTTAGCATTGGTTGAAGACAGGTGCACCATCGACATGCAGTATGCCTTAGTATGCAGCACAACCATGCCCCCACGTGGACAACCGGGATTAAGTGCCTTGCCCAAGGACAGTTACCTCTGGCGGGGATCGAACTGTGGACCTCTCCATTTGAAGTTCAATGTTGTAACTGCTGAGCCACCATGCTCCCTAAACTTTGGAGTAACAATGTTGCGTAACTTCTGTTGTTTTGGAACTTTAACTCTTAACCCGAGTATTTTCAAGATATTTATTATCAAATCTAGTCATAGCTGCTTTGCAGCAGCCATGACTAGATTTGATGAAAAATTTATCTAACTATAACTCTAGAAATCATTGGTGAAAACATCCATTACATTTGCAGGGGGCAGGGAGGGAATTTGATTAAATGTACCCAAATTATACTTATTTTATGGGCACTAGGCATCCTGTCCTGGGTGGGAATATCCACCAGCAGTATGCAAGGAATTAATATAAATCCTTCATATATTACATTGTTATTAGTAATCCTTATCTCTGAAGCCCCATAGAAGAGTCCTGATAGGCATGGCTGAAGCAGTGTTTTATACAGGCAATGTTATTAAATGTCTTCGATCATTTATGTCATTTGGTAAAGATATAGGCAGCATTTTTGGGGAACCAACAATATCATTAACAGTATTAATTTCAATACGGCTATAACCAGTATATCAAAACTGCACCCTGTGCTAGAATATGTACCATTATAATCAATGTACCATATGCATTTACACATTGTATCAACACGCTTCTACTGCAAGTTAGAAATTCTATTAGCACCTATATCCCTATCCCCCTCCCCCCAGTCAATATTTTCTAACTACATGTTTTAAGATACAGAATTCCATTTGTACAGCCCCCTTGACTGTATACTATATTATCCAACTGAGGGTCTCGTTAGTCACAAATTCCAACTACAAATCTGTAACAGGGGTGGGGTGAACGACTCCCCAGGGGCTAGAACCCTGGCCGAAATATCCCTGTTGTTCTTCAGATCCGTGAGGATCTGGGTCAACTAGCAAACCATGGATAAAATATAACTCAACTCTGAGGTAGAATAACCATGAAGTTATGTGTTGTGGTCTGGATGAATTCACAATAAAATAGAAAAACAGTTTATACGTGGTTTATTAAGAAGCCAAAAATAGTATGGTATGAAATGGACATGATTGTGAATGATGGGTCAAAAACCACGGGCCCACTACACTTTCAACCAAAAGGGGTTTAACTTCCACCCAACATGTGTTCAGTAAATGTGGATGGTTCCCATGGAACTCAGACCTGGAGAGAATCACTCTCAGAAACAGTGATTCTCACCAGGGCCGAGTTGAACGGGTCCCAAAATGACGGTACCCATTACTGTTAACCTTTTTTACAGGTTACAAAATGTCCCCATAACTAACCTCAATAGGCAGTTGTGCTGGCGCAGCTGAATTAGAGCTTTAATGCCAAGACATGGGCGGCAAATTATGAGCGAGACCGCTCTTATGTAGGATAATTTCGCGGGGGAAAGATTTTGAATACTGGAATCTGATTGATCCCTCGCTTTCACATTGACGAATGAAACAACAGCACAATGCACTACGGCGTGAACCAATTAGGTACATCGATTCATTTTAAACATGGAAATGACTTGAAGCCAACAAAAATAAAATTACACCTCTGTTATGAGCAGACGAATTATAACAGAGTAATTTAGAACTTTTATTGCATATTATATTTCAACTGCTGTTACCAAATCCGTTACACTTCCCCCTCCTTAAAAAGAAAATGTGTAACATTTTTAGAACCATACAGCAGTTGTTAAATAGATTTATGGCAAATCTTTAATATTTTATAATTTTCATTTAAAATGTGGCGTTCCACATAAAACATTCTCTATAAACTTTCATGAGATCCAGCTTCCCAAGCCAATTACCCCGAAAACATAACATGCAAAATTTAAATTGATAACGAAGGAGATGAACAAGGTGTTACAAAATTACACATGATTCCTCTACCGACTGTTATATAGTTTAAGTTATTGTCTCTTTCTAGAAATTCTGTAAAGTCTTGATCTTGTCTCTCTGCTTCTTCTGAAGTAGTCCTCTGGTGTTCACTGCTGGAATGTTTCCAACTTCTTTTCACTATCCGATAACAAGATAATCCCCTTCTTTTTCACAGCATGCTAAACCATACTCCGTTCTGTTCTGGAGAAGTGAAGTTCTCTTCCATTACCACCACTCATCTCGGATCTGCTGCAACATGTTCATCATATTATGCTCTCTCCGCTAGCAACGAAAAGCATAGCAAAATTGCGTCAGCAGAATCACAAATTCTTTTCTGACACTCTGGAGGCTACATCGCCCTACTCCGCTGCCAGCTTCTTGTGATGGTGTACACTCCATTAATATTAAACAGACATTCACTTTCTACAGGGAGGAGCAAACAAATTAAATGTGCAGCAATAACAGCAATTCTAATTGCTTCCTCTGCTTCATAGTTTTACAGAAATTCCAAACTACGAAATATTGGATATACTGGTTAATTTTCCAATAAGATAGATGAAATATCCAGATCCAGAATACAATTAATGTAGATGAAATTCTGGATAAAATTATTTATCTGGATTTTACAATTTCGCCAATAATTCCAAAACTATTCAAAATTTAATTGTAACGTTCTGAAGGTCAACAAGGCCACGTGGTTTCCACTAATCTAACACATGTGATAGCTTCCCGGCTCTTCCACTATCAACCATATATTACTATCAATGGGACATATCAATAATCGAGCAGAATAAGCAGCTGCATTCAGCCTTTTGATATATATAGACTGCTCACAACGGTGCCCCATTTTAAATTTAATGGTCAATTTGAAAATTATATTTTGGGCTATCCACGGAGAACATTATTCTCAACAACCAGCTATTTTACACTACCATTCAAGAAAAGTTTTTACATTTTAGTAAACGAACGAGAGATTGGCCACTACCCACAAAACAACAAACCTCAAGATTGCAATATTTCCTCTACTTTAAATTACTTGCCTTACATGAGACACTCCAAATGTACACCTCTAAGGTAAGTTCAATTTGACACATCAGTAACAGCTTCAGTTATTGCCAGAGCTAAATGATGTATCGCAATGACATCCACAAATATTATCTATGTAATATTAAAATAGCACCCAGACTACTGAAGACAAACCACCTATTATTATCAGAATCTAAGACGCCGGGAGCATAACTTAAAAAAGAAATGTACAAATATTTACAAACTCCTACACGTCGCGATTGCTGTTTAATGGGTAAGGTTCTACGTACGTCAATGCCTATTGCCAACAGAAATTTGACACACCAACACACTGTGTACTACCTACTTTAAATAAGCAGACTACGAGGTCTTATTTCGGTTTCTAAGAAAAACATCCTTTCTGGTCACTACCGAGTGTTACCTACAGTAACACAAAATACATCCAAACTAATGAGCAATGCAATCATCTAGCATTTTAGCTTTTAATATCGACTTACTAAAAGATTCTTCCTTGAATCAAGTTTACCTAACAGTTAATGCCTTAACGAACATCTAACTTGGGCCTGTTTATTAGATTTAATGTTGACCTTAAACATTTTCAAAAGTTGAAAGAAAAATTGTGGGGTTAAATCCCGCATGAACCCAATGCTACTTTGTACTAAAGGGCATATAACTCGACTTCACTTCCTATTTACCCATAGCTGAGTTACCACAAATGCCTCACAGACTGATTAACCAAATGGGTTATCTTCACAATGAACCTGGAAAGTGAAAGAATTTCAGAAAAATTGTAATTCAGCTAGAAATATTTTTTACGACCAATACCACTCACAGCTTTTCACGAACAAGCTTTTTGAGCTACACTGGCGCTTTCAATACCTTTACTAGTCTCAAAATAAATCCATCTATAACAAGATGCTAAAAAGCCTCTATCGGGTATTTTTCACATTCGTGTCATAAGTGTTTGGGCTGAGTTGACTGATCGGCTCAGACCATCTCAAATTCTTCAGCTCAAAAGGGGGGGGGGGGGGGGGGGGAGTATTTTGGACCCTGTTAATCCCAGTTTCAGTGAGATTTCGGAGTCTGTTTGTTGGTGGTTAACGTCACATATTTATGCACCATGGCTAATCGTGACACAACATGGAGATGAAGTCAAGTTTAGTCAATCGTTGATCAACATGTTGCCCATTTTAGAGGACTTTCACCCCAAGCATTGGTGACTGGGTCCTATTTTACTAGTAAAGCGGAACTGGTTTACCACAGTAAACAAGTGCTGCTTACTTCCCGGGGTTCCCACGGGGAGTTTCGGAGTATGGTGCAGAGTAAAATAAAACAACAGAATAAACAGTCTATAAACTTAGACTTCAACTCACTCATACAATGACTTTGTCTACCAATCTTTAATTACACCAAGCTTATGAGCTTCCACTTCACCAGCAGTGATATACTTGGGCTCATTGTTCCACTTAAAACCACTAAGTAGGATTCCAAAGGTTTACAATTGCATTCAATTGGGGAGAAGCCCTTGCATTGTAATAATACAACAATAACTACTGAAATTATGCATACCAACAATCGAGCTCTAATTTCCCCAGGAATTAAATTCATCTAAATCGTTCAAAGAACGCAGACCTTATTGAGAACAGTTACCCACAATGTAAGTAGCTGGAATAACCAGATCCTGGTAGCCTCGCCAATTTGTAACAGGGGTGGGGTGAACGACTCCCCAGGGGCTAGAACCCTGGCCAAAATCTCCCTGTTGTTCTTCAGCTGGAATAACCAGATCCTGGTAGCCTCGCCAATTTGTAACAGGGGTGGGGTGAATGACTCCCCAGGGGCTAGAACCCTGGCCAAAATCTCCCTGTTGTTCTTCAGCTGGAATAACCAGATCCTGGTAGCCTCGCCAATTTCTAACAGGGGTGGGGTGAACGACTCCCCAGGGGCTAGAACCCTGGCCGAAATCTCCCTGTTGTTCTTCAGATTCGTGAGGATCTGGGTCAACTAGCAAACCATGGATAAAATATAACTCAACTCTGAGGTAGAATAACCATGAAGTTATGTGTTGTGGTCTGGATGAATTCACAATAAAATAGAAAAACAGTTTATACGTGGTTTATTAAGAAGCCAAAAATAGTATGATATGAAATGGACATGATTGTGAATGATGGGTCAAAAACCACGGGCCCACTACACTTTCAACCAAAAGGGGTTTAACTTCCACCCAAGATGTGTTCAGTAGATGTGGATGGTTCCCATGGAACTCAAACCTGGAGAGAATCACTCTCACCAGGGCCGAGTTGAACGGGTTCCAAAATGACGGTACCCATTACGGTTAACCTTTTTTACAGGTTACAAAGTGTCCCCATAACTAACCTCAATAGGCAGTTGTGCTGGCGCAGCTGAAATAGAGCTTTAATGCCAAGACATGGGCGGCAAATTATGAGCGAGACCGCTCTTATATAGGATAATTTCGCGGGGAAAGATTTGAATACTGGAATCTGATTGATCCCTCGCTTTCACATCGACAAAGGAAACAACAGCACAATGCACTACGGCGTGAACCAATTAGGTACATCGATTCATTTTAAACATGGAAATGACTTGAAGCCAACAAAAATAGAATTACACCTCTGTTATGAGCAGACGAATTATAACAGAGTAATTTAGAACTTTTATTGCATATTATATTTCAACTGCTGTTACCAAATCCATTACAAATCAACATTTGGGTGATTTTCACTATTTTTAAATCAACAAGATTTTCACTACTTTTCAGGTTAAAGACTCCATATTTTAGCCAAATTCTAGGCATGTTTGGAAAAATTCCACAAGTGCCCTGTTTGAAATTTCCAATTTATTTAGGGCTTTGAATTTCCAACTATTGTAAATTTGATGAATGAGGAGGCCTCCTCCTCCCCACACACACATATACTGTGGCAATATCCCAGAGTGCAAGCACAACAACTTAAAAGCTTAATGTTACGTGGATGTGCTTTATATTATTATTGAAGTGAAATTATTTAATCTGTATGGAATTGCCTTGTTACAATTTATGAGAGAGTGCCTATAGACACTCTCTCATAAATTGTGAGAAGGCAAAGACACATGAACAAATTTTGATGACCAAAATTAATTTAGCAATTTAATGTAGGCCATTCACAGATCAAGGAGAAATCTCATTATGACATGCATGGATCACAAATTCAACATGCCTGATAAAACATCAGATCATCTCAGTGCTGGAAATAAAACAGATTTTGTACTCAGTGCAATCCCTGAACAAGTCAGTTGAGTAGGTGTTATATGAATTGCATCTCATCCAATATCTATAACACTAGGACATCTTGGTGACATTTTCACTCCATGAAGTGCCACACAAGGCATGCTCTGAATACACTTTTGTCTCTATACAGAAGCTACGAGAAAAGGTTATTGTCTTCCATGACGTGATTCTATATTCAGAGACATTAAAGATTCCAAAGTAAATGTAAACAATGTGGACAAAGATTTGGTTGTGAGATCGATGAATTGCATTCTGTTAATTAAACAATGTACAAAATATAGAATAAAAATCTCGGTCTATAATACCACTTGACTCTGTTAACTGAAGTTTAATATAAACAGACATTTCAATAATGTGCTTTGTCATCAGCAGAATTGCTTCAAGTTGTCCAACACCGCAATGATTTTAGTCCATGTTATAGGGATGGATGAATTACAGTAGAGAAAAAAAAAGTCGTCATTCACAATTTAGACTCCTATCAAGCCACTTAACCCTGAGTGTCCCAATATTTATTTATTTATTATTTATTTATTTATTTATTTATCGTTGTTTAAGGTTACATTCTTCCTCACAATGGCTAACTGTGACCACAACATGGAGATAAAGTCAAGGTCAGTCAATCGTTTATGCCCAATGTTGCCTATTTTAGAGGACTTGCACCTCAAGCATTAGTGATTGGGTCCTATTTTACCAGTAAAACGGTGCTTGTTTACCACAGTAAACAAGCACTGCCTCACTTCCTGGGGTTCCCATGGGGGAATGTCCCAAATCTAATTTTGCTTACTTTTATGACATGACTGCACAGAGTGATGGTAATTAAGTCATTTTCAGCATTTATGGTTGTACCTGACCAGTGTTCACGCTGACATGTGCCAAATGCACATTTTTTAAAAATCTGGCACATAAATGTGAGCATTTGGCACAAAAATTTGGCACATAAGTTCAAAATCACGAACCTGGTATAAGCTTGATTTTCGTTAAACCTTTGACCTTATGGCAGCCATTTCTAACTTTGCAAACCGGGTATATAATATTCAGGCCTGAAAATAAGCAGTCTGACATTTGCAGAATGAGGTTCCCAGAGGGTGAATTTGATGATGCTATCCCATACAGTGGGCCAATTAATATTCTGGGATACCTCTTTCTGTTTAGTTTTGAGACCCTGATTCAGATTGAGGTTCACAGAGGGTAAATTTAGTGATGCTACCCTGCTGTGCAGGGTAGCATTACTAAATTCACGCTCTGGGGACTTCATTTTGCAGATGACAATGTGCTTATTTTCTGGCTTGATAATATTACATTTTTCCTACTAAAGCGAACAAATGATGTTAAATATATCAACATGAATGCCTACGTCATTAATCACAAAAAAGTAATCTCGTTCAATGGTGTACACAATAACCAGTCACTCTCCAATTGTCCCTACCAGTGACCTCGGATTAAGAAGTCATGTATTGTGTAAACAATGCATGCTTTGTTTCTTCACCAGTGAATAAAAGACCAGATTAATATCAATTGTCTTTAATTGTTGGTGGTCCTTTCCCCATTGACCAAAATCAATGATTAACATGGTAATAAAATGACAAAGGTTTCAATTCCACATGTCAATCAGTTACCACATAGATCATCGAGGTGCGAATTTCTACTGATCTGCTATATGTTGAACTATACATGTTTCATGATATTTTATTATTTTATGTTCCGTTTTATGTTATATTTGGTTTTATGTAATTTCATGGTTTTGATCTTTCTTGAATAAAAAATCTCCCACATAAAATATCCATGGCACAAAAAAATATCATTTCGCACAAAAAATTCTCACTTGGCACAAAACATACTCAGCTTTGGCACATTAAAATATTGAGCCAGCTTGAACACTGTACCTGACCACAACACAAATGTAAAGGGAAGTTTAGCCAATCCATGATATTTATGTTGGACAATCCAGAGGACTCTAATCAGTCAGACTAGTTACATGTGTCAAAATTCATTTAGTCACAATAATGCCAAAGGAAAAGCTGGTCACATGTGTGGGAACAAGTGCCTATACTCAGTCTGGGTTCTTTACCAACAGAACTGCCACAATATGAGTAATTGTTCAAAAATTTAGTAAAGAATTCCCTCTTCAAGTGGAATTTCTATTTTGAAAATTTTAAGTCCATTCTTTGGGACAATTCCAAGATTCATCTTACAGTAAGTAAATACTGAGTTGTAATTACTTGCATACATCATGTATCAGGGCCCCTGATACAAATTCTGTATCCTATAACTGTAGTATACACGGTCATGGTTAGCCATTGTGCAGAAATATGTGACCTTAAACACCAATAAATAAATAAATAAATAAATAACTGTAGTGTACAATCACATGCTAAGTTACGATTTGTTTACAATACTATTTATAGAATATTACCAACTTTTTGAAAGGCATTTGTAACAGACAGTGTACATTTCAATATTTAACTGGTAGCTTACTAACAATAATAAATTCTCTTCATGAGCAGGAGAGTCTAACTCAGTTTCTCTAACCTTGTATATTTAGTGCCTCACAGGTTTCATTCTGATTTGAACTCATCAGGGACGATTCAATCCCCCTGTCAGCTTCTTTCATACCTTTTTTGTGTGGCAGTACTATTTTGGTATAGTGGTACCATCTCTAGATACTGTGATTTCTATGTCACAATACCGTTTTATTTTTTTGGCAATAATATTTGACTCTGTATGGCGGTACCATTGTTTGAGTTTGTGTGGCAGTACTGTATTTGCTTGTGTTGATGACTTCTAAGTAATCATTTTTTCTTTCATTTTGCAGAGATATTAATATCAGGCTAATGGCGAGATGTATACAGAGGCTATCTAGTGATTTCGAGTGGATACCGAAAATTATCTCAGGAGTGACAGAGACAAATGTTTATTTTTCATGAGCGTCTGCACGAGCAAAAATAACCATTTGTCTCACTCATGAGTGACATAATTTTAGGTATCCCCTCAAAAACACTAAATTTTCTCTTTATTATATGCTTTTTATAAGAATCTGATCATTCCTATCGATAATTCCACCTGTTTCAACCTTGAATTGATGCATGAAAGTAAACAGCTGATGCACATTGATATGCGTAAGTGATTTGATAGATACTCGGAACAGGTAGCATCTTGCAATTTGATTCAGCTGGAGGATTTCATGCATCAATTCAAGGTGAATATGTGTTGAATCATTGCTGCAAATGATCGGTATCCACTCAAAATCACTAGTTTTTCTTTTCATTATACATTTTTGGAACAAATTGATCATTTCCAGTGATAATTTGACTCGCATTCACCTTGAAGTGATGCTTTGAAAACCGTCAGTTTGATTGATACCATGAAAGTGAAAATTTCCATACCTTCACAGTGGGGGATCCGATTTCTATATTTCTGCAATTTTTTCGATAATCTATCGTTTAGCATATAATAAATGTATGTAAGCCCTTTATCTGGTAGAGTGCAAAGTTATTTTTGGTCATCAAAATTTGTTCATATGTCTTTTTTTGCCTTGTTAACAATTCATGGGAGAGTGCCTATACAGATCAAAAGGGCTTTATATACTAAATAATCTCACTTCAAAGATCTCACTCTACAGAATATGAAGCCTTTAATTCATTATACTCACATTTCAAAGTGCATGTAAAGCCTCTTCAAGTGGGCTTCCAGTGCTCAACCAGTTAAAGGGGAAAAAGACTCCTCAAAAGCGTAACTATTAAATTATGAACCCACATTGCTTCTATGTTTCTGTGTCTTAATCACTGGAAGCATTCGAGTAGAAATACATGGCGAGAGACCCAAGTTTTTGGGGAATGTTGAACAAATGCACTCATTAGGTTTATCCTTGGACAAGTCCAAGGCAACCACATACAGTTTTGACCGAATCGACCCAGCTGATCTATCAGCATTTTATGAGTTTGAAAATCAAATCTGAAATTCAAAGCTAGTTAACAAGTTATTGGCCGTAAAGTTCAGAATTTAAGATAAATCTAACATCACCATTATGTTTACGCACAAAACGTATTTGTGTCATCGCTCTTGTATCTAAGGCAATATCACAACTCATTTATTTATTGTTGTTTAAGGTCACTTTCAGCATCTAAATCATGACCACAACATAGGTATGAAGTCAAGTTTAGCCAATCGTTTATCCCTATGCTGCCCACTTTAGAGTACTTCCATCCCAGGTGTTGGTTCTGGGTTCTATTTTACCAGTAAAACAGAACACTTTTACCACAGTAAATAAGCATTGTTCCACTTCCCAGGGTTCTCACAGGGATCTAGACTAATTTTGTACATAAACACAATAGTGATAATATAGATGTATCATGTGTAAAATGGTACTATTTTATGAGGGAGAGCACAGCTTGAATAATAAAATATTGTGGTTAATTTTAAAATACTCTTTCCCTCTACAGTCTACAAATGCTGAATTATGAGCTTTCGAGGGAGTTGAAATCAATGCTGGCTCCAGAAAAACCTTCCACTGAGTCCCCAATGATTGCTGCATAAACTGATATGAAAATTCCACATTACTGCAATGGATATATTTTCTTTTAAAACTCACTGTCTAGAAGCTCATTTTGAAATATGATTCTATACAATATAATTATTGGAAAAAAAGGAGACGTTCGATCATTTGAATTGACAATTGCCTCATTAGAAAAATGAAATGCATTGCTAAATATAACCATTAGTAAAATTACTGGTTGCAACATGTGATTTTGCAGTAATATCTGAAATAATTCAGCAATTTGTGATCACAATCTATCCAAGAACTCCTTATTCTATAATCCTAAATTCTATTTTCTCAATGATGGCACACCCTATGTATGTAATTCAATATCCAAGTCATCAAACTTATTTTGTTTTACATATTTTCTGTTCAGATGTTCATTTGTTAAAAACACAACAACTGTGAACATTTATCTATCACATAAATGGAGAGTGCATGATTCCCTGACTCATTCCAGCTAGATATTCAACCTCGATTTTCTCCCTTGATATACAAAGCAACTACAAATTTTCCATCTCATGGGCAGGGCTTCCAGTCCTGGACAGATGGGCTGGTTTCTCAAAACCAAAGAATTGCAACAATCAATAAGTCATTCAACAAAGTTCAATTGACTTAAAGCGTTCATTCGACTTTTTTTCTTTTTTATTCAGACATGGCTTAGGGTACTTCCCACCGTTTCTCATAGTTCATCATTTTTTAACTGATGGAGTGCTAAATTATTTTTGGTCATCCAAATTTGTCCACGTCTCTTTGCCTTGTTACAATTTATGGGAGAGTGCCTAGTGGCACTCTCCCATAAATTGTAACAAGGTAAATCCTCACAGACTAAATAATTTCAATTCAAAAATTATATGACACACATCCATAGAATATGAAGCCATTAGTTGCAGCACCTGCACTTCAGAATAAAGCCCAAATATGGGCTTTCAGCACTCTACCAGTTAAGGCCCTACAATAGCCAAGTTCAAGGATTTTTAAGGCCCTGCCTTCACAGTTCCTAACTAGGACCTCTGGTCATTATCCTCTCCTCCCACTTCCCTTTTAGAGGGTAATGACCGGAGGGTCCTAGTTAGGTCTATGCCTTCACTAACTCTGGCATATAAAACTATATAGTTATGATAATGTGTTTCATCAGCATTTTTATTTCATGAATATTCAAGAATTGTCAAGGCCTCTTGACACATTTTCCAGGATTTCAAGGCCTTGAATGAACCTTAGGTAAATTCAATGTCATTCCTTGAGACTGGATGTGTCAGTACGACATGTGGTCCCCCATGAGCAAAAAAGTCCAGAAAACTGATTCCCAGAATTTTCACATCGTAAACTGTGTTCAAGGTCAATAACTCCACAAAAAATCATCTAACTGGGACCAAACTTGAACTCGATTCATAGGGTACTTCTCTAGCACTGATTCTCATGAAATATGGCACACTTATATAAACCTTTGATTCTTCTGAAAACTGGTGAGTGATTGGAGTTTTACATGTTTTTTTATCTTTCAATATCAACTCTTGTATCAAGCCCTGCTCTTTCAAATATTGGTAATCCCATGTCCGATAAAAACCTTATCTAAACAAGAAGCCCCAAGGGGCCTGAGGGCACTCACCTGACATGGTAGTCTAAATATCAAACCAGGGACTTGACTTGAATAAGCTGCATACGCCCCTCCTAGGAAAAGCATATACCAACTAGATGAAGCGATTGTGCCCACACAATACACAGGATTTTCCTTCTATTTTCAGTTTGTTTGTTTGTTGGTGGTTAACGTCATGTATGCACCATGGCTAATCGAGACACAACATGGAGATGAAGTCAAGTTTAGTCAATCGTTGATCAACATGTTGCCCATTGCTGCACTTTTACGTCCCAAAATTTAGATAAACGCATAAAAAACAGATTTTTTAAAATTTTTGTTTGGAAATTTTCGAAGTCCCAAACAAAACATTTTCAGCCTAAATTTTTTTTTCTTCTTAAAATTGACCGAAACGCATAAAAAACCCAAAAACAAATTTCCGGATTTTGGTCCAAAATTTCCTAAGTCCCACCCGGCCCACAAATTTTCAGTGTAAAAAAAAAATTTTTGTTTTGTCTTAAAATTGACCAAAACGCATAAAAAACAAAAAAACTAATTTCCGGATTTTGATCCAAAATTTCGAAGTCCAGAACGGGATCCCAAATTTTCAGCCTAAATATGAACCCAGGGACTTGGCTTGAACAAACTTGAATCTCACTCATCTAAGGATGCTGCATACCAAATATCAATAGATTCTTACTGGTAGATCTGAAGATGAAGATTTTTAAAGAATATTCCTCATACTGGACAATGTAAACATTTGGGCTCCCATAGAGAGCCCAAATATAGACCCAGGGAACTGATTTCAATAAACTTGTGAAACAATCTTCCAAAGATGTTATATGTGAAATTTGAAAGCTTTTGGGGCAGTGGTTTGGTAGAAAAGTAGTTTTACATGTTTTTCCCATTACCCACAGTGTTAAAAAATGTTGACGCGGCACTTTTTCAAAGTCCCCAAAAAGTACCCAATGATAAAACCTATAGCAATTTTTTTTTTACCATTCCATTCTGTTGGTCCTAAGGAAGCTTCACACCAAATAAGAATTCTCAGTGCCATGCAGTTTTGGAGATATGGACGTTTTAAATTTTTTCTATTTTTAGCTCCTGCGGTTCCCATGGAGCGACGGGAAAAAAAATTTGGGAAAAAAAATTTGGGCAAAAATTAAGTACTTATGACCCAATAAGCCCTCATATCAAATTTGGTTCAAATCTGCCTCTCGGTTTGGAAAATAGAAATTTTGGGAGTGGCAAAAATTCTTGCCCCTCCCATAACGATGGCAAATATAGCCCCACAAACTTCTCTTGAACAAATCAGAGTCTACACCTCAAAAGGAAGGTGCACACCTAATATCAAGTCTCTGCTACTGCTGATTCATGAGAAGAAGATTTTTTAAGATTTAGGCCCATTTTTGGGGGGGTTGTCCTTACCAAGGGACGAGGCAACTTGATTTGAACAAAATTAAATTGCGATGTCATGACAAACTATTATCTCAAATATCAATTAAATTGGTTCAGTGGTTTGGGAGGAGATGCAAACACCATGTTCATGGACGACGGACGAGGGACAGTGAGTGATCACTATAGCTCTCCTGACTAAAAGTCAGGTGAGCTAAAAATCTCAACTGTTATGGCCGAATGCTTGGGTGATATCATGGGAAAGGGTGGGTCAAGGTCTAAAAAATTAAAATTCTAATAAAATAATACACACTTTGTATCAAGAAACACTAGAACCTACAGTACACACATGATGATTTGGTACCATACTACCCAGAAGGTGGATATAAGTTCACTCCCGTATCTGCTGGTTCTATGGAAACTTGAAGTTCCAACAAGTTAACTTACGTTTATGGAAAATGGGTATGGTAGACTACCCAATTGTGTATGAAAAGCAGACATGCTTGTTGGGTTCTCAAGTTTTAGAGGTAAGCAAGTGTGTATGTAATCGTCTGTCCACTATCAGGGGTCCAGCAGGCAAGGACTGATGAAATTCAAGGCTGTTTCTCAACATATTTCAGCAACTTTCAAGGCCCTACAATACCTAACTTCAAGTCTTTTCTAGGCCTGCCTTCATTTGTCTCTAGGATGCCCAGTCAATACTTCTCCTCCCACTTCCCTTGAAGAGAAGTGGGAGAAGGGGGTAATGACTGGAGGGTCCTAGTTAGGACTATGCTTTCATGAACTCTGGCATATAAAACTATATTGTTATGATCACATGCTTCATTAGCATTTTTATATCATGAATTTGAAGACTTTTCAAGGTCTCCTGGCACATTTTCCAGGATTTCAAGTCCTTGAATGGCTCTTACTCAAATTCAAGGCCATTTTTTGAATCCAAGTCCCTGCAGGGACCCTGACTATAGTCTGTTCCAACCAGATATCTCACCTGGGACTATTATAATCCCCGATGGGTACGGGTGTGGGATGGGAAAATCTCACCCGAGGGCAAGCCTCGTGTCTGGACCAAATATCTTGTCCCTCGGGTGAGATTTTCCCATCCCACACCCGTACCCATCAGGGATTATTTTTCTCCCCCCCAGGCTTGGCAATTTCAGGAGAGCGATTTTTTAGCTCTCCTTACTGCCCTCCTGAAAGAATTAAGGAGAGCGAAAAATTGCCCTCCTAAATATTTTGGTCTGGGATGATTGAGATTACATGTATTATGCTCACATTAAATTTTTGTTGTAAAGCAAAAATGCAATTTAACTTCGAAGACACATAACATCACGTAATTTCATTTTGAAAGTGGGTTAGTGGTAAAAGGTAAGGGCTGCAACCATACCCAAACACAGTTGCAATCATTTGAAGCAAAATGGGTCACAGCAATATTTTTTTTCTGTCAGTTTCAAGTTCAACAACTGACATCACAGTTTGAGGGATAATTATTCAAGGAATATTGACACTATAATATATTACCATTACTGCTATCCTGTCACTTGAAGCACTTGCACCAGGATGTGACTGTAGATTCAAGCAGACCTGTTGTCCATGAAAGTCATATGTCTACCACTACCACCTTCAACCCCCTTGGGGGGTTGAAGGTGGTAGTGGTAGGCGTATGACTTTCTTGGACAACAGGTCTGGGTACACACACAGGTCTTGTCAAGTGTGTGTTCGGTTGTTGAGTGAGACATCTAGATGTCTAAGAGATTTTGCTTTACCTTAGTAAAGTTAATAAAATCACTGATGTAGTCTGTTGGTTTCGGTCTCAATGAGTTCGTTCAACTGGATACTCAAAATGCTGTGTAAAGCTAATTGCTCTCCTAAGCTGATTGAGGAGAGTGATTTTTTGCCCTCCTGTATTTTTCAGAATGCCAGGCCTGCCCCCCACCATACAGCAGTTACGTTAGCCAGAGGTATTCGGCGGTCACGTGCTGATATAATCAACTCATTTGGTATTCGTTGTTTTGAAAAACTAATGACACCATCGGAAAGAGAATGCAAAAGTTATGTATATACCAAAGGTATTTACCACGAAATCAATTAGGAACGGTGGCATCTTGGGGTTTAAAGAGTTTTAGAGCACCAAACTTTGATCACATGGCATTCTGATGACGTCAATATAAATTAGTTGGTAGCCAAAAACTATGCATAACTTCATAATAACGTTATAAATGTATAACATCACTTGGGTGGGGTGGGATACATCTGTCTCTCCCTGCTATCTCACCCTGGACAGACGTATGTTACACATGCAGTGGGGGAGAAATATGTATCTTGGCAAATAGAAGGTGGGAGAAACTTTTATTAAACTGTCTGAGTGCTAGGAGTTAAACTAAAGATGAGAAATATGACAATGTTCAAAATCAATACCTACTTTATATAGAAGTGTAAATGATAATAATAGCTGTCATATTATTCTGTAAACCATACTTATTTTTAAAGACATAAGTGACTGGAGTACTTGAAATCAGTTTGCATGATGACATGAAGATTGTATCAACGAAATATTGGTCTTAATCTGGTTGTTCAGTTCGGTCAATAAATACTATTTTGATATCATCTAGCATGCATCAGACTTGCACAAATTGGAAAAGAGGCAACCTGTAAACAGCTTACTTTAATTATTTTCAGGTTACACTTTTTTCTGAGAAAGAGAAAGGTAAAGGAATACAAAGAAACCCACTAAATTTGACATCTCTTAATTAAATAACCCAACACTAGAGGTTTCACTTCATCCTGATTGCCCTCACAGGGGCACTGTGTATTTAGGCGTACTGCACGTCGATGGTGCACTTGTCTTCAACCAATGCTAACCCTGCTTGAGCAGAGTTAGTCTGTTGCTGGAATCTGACAGTTGCTCGCCACTCCTTGGTGGTTTGCTATGGGTACTTCGGCTTCCTCCACTGTAAAAAGATATCTGACACGAGGTCACCATGGCTGTTGAAAGTTTCATTAAACCCTAATGAAAAAAAATGAATAACCTTGTTAACCCTCTGCACATTGATTTCGAAATATCAAAATTTCAAGCTGTGATTTTTCCCAAAATGCAACTAGGATTTTAACGAATTCAAAATTGTTTGACTGAGCTCAGGCAAACAAGATTGAATACGTCAAATTACTAGTTGCATTATGGGAAGATATTGCCGATAGAAATGGTGGAATTTTGACATCAGTGTGTAGAAAGTCAACTGAATGTTACTTCCCAACACAAAACTTATTTACCATAACTGCAGAACAAATTAGGACTGTTAATTACATATCGGTTTTAGCAAAAACTCCTGTTAATTGAATAAAAAACCCTGTAATATGTCATAAAATTACCTTGACACTCACCGAATTCCCTCTGTTTATAACAATATTGTGCCTCATTATGTGCAGTACAAGTATTTAATCTATTATATCTTGTTTGGCAGAACTACATGAGCTCTCTCAAACAAAATATAATAGATTAGATGCAAAGTTTATCTCTAGAAGACAGAAAAGCAATTAAATTCCTGTTAATTAAATAATCCTAACTGAATGACTTTCACTTGATAAGCTGATTCCAATGGGAGGGTGGGGGGGTGTGTTACATGATATGGTTCTGTTGGAAATTTTTTTAAAATAATTTTGTTTCAACTGCTTAATTTGTTAATCACAGGTGGGTGTGGCCCAATTTGTTAGGTGAAGAGTTATCCTTCTGCACACTCCAAAAAATCAAAATTTTATTATGCAAATCTTACCCATAATGCCACTAGAAAGTTATCCAATTTAATTTGACAGGGCAGACCAAGCTCTTTCAAACAAGATTGAATTGGCTAACTTCCAAGTTGTGTTATGAAAACTAGATGTGTACAACACACACGTTTCAACAAAAACATATCATGTGTAGCCGCTGGGACAAGATGAAGCCAGAGGTCCATTAGTTGTACTTCTTCAGGCCTTTAAATTCATTTCTTTTGGGCACACCCTTTTGACCTAATTTGTGCACATTAAAATCTGAAATAACCTCCTTATCCTGTTATGTTTTATTGTCATGTCTTTCTTTGTATTTCTATGATCAAATTATGATGAAAGCTATTCTCAAATATAGAAAAACCACAGAGGATTTATATATTTTTCTTGATGTCTTCACACCTTCTCTAATTTGGACACACCTGTAAACGGTGTGAAATTGGGCTAATCTAAAGGCCTGCTTTTTAGGCTTTCAGACAAGAATTGGGAGTATTATAATGTCCTAGGTGGAAACTCAACTCATTGAGTATTTAGTGGTAATCTACTCCCCCACCTTAAAATCACATGACATGAATTATTTATATATAATATATTTGTATCACCTTCAACTGCCATATCATATTAGACTGGTGGAGAAAGCCGTAGTAACCAGAGAGTACACCGAGCAGCATTGAATAACTGTCAGACTCTCTTAACAGTACACAAACAGAATTAGCATCAATTGGAGGCATATGTACTATTGTGGCTAAAATATATATAACTAAATATCAATGACCAAAAATAATTTAGCACTCTGAAAGTTAAAAATCCAGCCACTTTGCATATATTTATTTATTGTTGTTTAAGGTCACATAATTCTGCACAATAGCTAATCATGACCACAACATAGAGATAAAGTCAAGGTCAGTCCATCGTTTATGCCCCATGTGGCCTATTTTGGAGGACTCACACCCTAAGCAGTAATGACAGGGTCCTATTTTACCAGAGAAACACAGCTTCACTTCCAGGGATTCCTGCGGGGAGTACATATATCTGATTTCAAGCATTTTTATGATTAAATGTGATTACTTCTTGGGCCCTCTAAACATTAAAGGCCTGAGGATTTATATACATTTCTGCTCCACTTTGACAATGTACATCCTGTAGCTTTGTAGTTGTTTCTAGGCAAGTATTGGCTCCCTCCCTCAGTTGCAAATTCACTACCGAGAAAGATTTTAAAAATGAAGCCATGAAAGGGGGCATAAAATTGATTCTAGTAACTGAAATGCCAACACATTTATGATAGAATTAACAGGTTATTATTATTTGGTAATCTTCTGGGAATTGAATATGTGCTAAACAAATGCTCAAGCTCAGAACTTTGAGCAATTCACATTGTCCTACCATTAAATCAGATCTTATGCAGGAATGATCCTTTTTTCGATATTTCATCATTCTGTAACTGTGAATGATGGAATTAACTCAGGATAACGATTTTATACGATGTGATTATCTTGAAGTGCATTTCTATGATTTTTTTTTTATGACGATAAGTAAACGTACTGCAAAAATCACGTACCGATTGACATCATGCATACTTCTGAAGCTCGATATTGCGTACACTGTAGTTGTAAATAGTAAACAGAATTTTTGCCAATTTGAAACCGAGTTGGATTTTGGGAAGTAAAGGAGACATCAGCATCACCAAAGAAGCTCTAAAATCCAGATAGATTAAATTTCCAACTACTCATGATTTGCCCTCCGAATTTCTAACTACAGGAAATTTTGGTCATTTTAATAACATAATAACATACTATTTCGAGTCATGGATGCTTTATTAACATGAGACAAAGCATGTTTGTTAATTTTTGGAATTTTATGGGGTAAACTCATTAGGGGGGGGGGGGGGGGGAGGGGGATACACATCCCTGGTTAAAGACCACTGAAAAACCACAAATGGAACTTGAATCTCCCACCACAATCCCTTCCTTCCAAACCACTCCATCCAAAGAGAAAATGAGTTCTTTCCATTTGCACGTATTTTCTCTTCTTCCCAGGATTTTCAAAGGCGATTCGGAGCATGACCAAAAGTGGGAAGACGTTTGTTTCTTAAAAAAAAAACTATGATATACAGTGCTGCTCCTTGCCACACACGATAATTATTTTGAGGTGTACAGCTGAGACAAAACTGACAACAACAATGTTGACAACAATACTGTACACCCTAGAATCAATTATTTAAAAGTATACACCTACAACCTGGTACATCTGTTATTGTTGGGAAACTGTTAGAATATTGAAAAAAGTACACATCTAAATGAACCAACCTGCTTATATAATATACATCAAACATAAAACTGGTAAATCTCCAACCTCCAGCAATGCAAAAATGACCACGCTTTATGATTCCTTTCTCACACTACCGTAATTAAACTGCGTGAACTAAGGTTCAATCTGAGAGAGAAAGTCCAATACTATATACTATACAGTACAGATCAATACTCCATGTATTAGAAGTGGAGAGAGAGAAACTATGATGGGTATCTGGATGTCTCAATGGTTTGTGTCCCCCATGTTAAATCATGTCTATTCACCATCCAATCAAAACCCTGACTTCGGCATTATTGATCCAAGTAGCAAAATCTATTCCAAAGCAGAATTGATGAAGATACAGTCTATGTGGAATAAAGTCACCAATACAACATCACTAATCTGTTCTAAGTCTTTCCAGTTAATTATATGCAAAGGAATTTAAGCCTCAGACTTTCCTTTACTGACCACAGAGTGTTGAAATAGTCTTGAACCTGTATGTTTTCATCAGCTTAATGTTATGACAATATGAAAAATAAGGCTATATAACCAGACATGTTAACGCTCCCGGAATGCCCTGGAAAATCCAGTAAATTCAGCATAGTTCCCATCTTCCCGGAAGGAAACCAGTTTTAGACAAAAATCCCGGAAAATTGTTCAGTCAAAAATTTATCCATTTCCAGACGTTGTGTCAAATCATAGCCTTCTAAGCTCTGATCATAACGAAAAGAACAAAAAAAATATGCATACAGGTGAAATATATTTAATAAAAGAGTCCTTTATTATAAATATTTCACTTATATCCACATTTTGTTTCTGTTTTATTTATTTCAATTTAGCTGCATGGTCAATTTAGGAGTGCCGAAGTGAAAATAGGTGCCTTGAGTACATCACCTATTGACATCCACCTTCACTTAATTAATGATTCCTGGTGAACAAAATGTATGCAAGGGAATTAAAGAATATATACATGTATTTCTTTGTTTGGTTCAAACAACCACTCATTTTTAATTCAATTATTCACTCGATTTGTGAAAAAAGCTCTGAAAGGTATTTGCACAGTTCAAAACAGAATTATGAATTGCTGATGAGAAAAATTCTAGACCCCCAAAGGCCGAAACGTCTCCTCACATAAATTGGTGCATATAGGGGGTGCGGTGGCTCAGTAGGTAGAGGTGCAGACTGAAAGCCGAGAGATTCTCGGTTTGAATCACACCTGCGGCAACCGTGTTGTCCCTGGCAAGCCCCTTCACCCACATTGCACATGTGTGGGTATGGTGGTTTTGTGTACTAAGGCATACTGCACGTCGATGGTGCACTTGTCTTCAACCAATGCTAACGCTGCTTGTGTGGAGTTAGTATTTTGGGGAGCTGACAGTTGCTTGCCATTGCACAGTGGTTCTCTCCAGGTACTCCGGCTTCTCCACCCGTAAAACTGTTGTGGTCATGATTAGCCATTGTGCAGAAGTATGTGACCTTAAACAGCAATAAATAAATAAATTGGTGCATATAAAGAAACACCACAAACAACACTAAATAAGGGGAAATTGGATTCAATTGCGTGCGTCATGAAAAATGGAATTACACCTTATTGCCCATTCTAGAAGGGAATTATATGACTGCACTTTGGCCAAATTGTAACCACAGGTTGGTGGTGGTGGGTGGGTGGGGGAGCTGGAAAGGGGAAGGGTGAAAAAAAGAGGGAGATGAAGTATTCGAACCAATGATTTTTTTAATATGGAGAGCATCCGCAAATTTTTTGCCTATGAACCACTGAGTGCAACCTGGTGCCAGTGGTGGTCCAAGAGCTGAAATTTTATAGTTCTTACGAATATTGTTTGTGCATGTACATTTCCCCGAAATTCATTCAATTTCCCTGAAAATCACCCTCAAGTTCCCTGAAAAAATAGCTTATAACCATTCACTGGAATGAGCTCAAATAATGCAAACTGAATGGTAAATGTTGTGAATAGCACTGGCCGGTTCTTGTCGTTATGTTGGGTAAAGAGTTAACAGAGCTTTATAAGCTCTGTCAAACAAGATTGAATTGGTTTCATTCCTAGATGCATTATGGGAAAACTGGCAGCTTGAAAAGTGGATATTTCGACATCAGTGTGAAAGGGGTTAACCAGTAAGACTTTACCTAATATAATGAGAATAACCCTCCAATGCTATTTTCAAAAACTGCCATTCAGATATTATGTTTGCCTCAGACACAGCATTTGACCGATCAATGGAATGAGCTCATTAAGCTTTTATAACCTGCCCATTACTACCATACTCATTCCATCAACAAAAATAGTCGAAGGCAGGAGTAGATACAAGGAAAATGTGCAGTTTGACACATCCCGCTTCCAAACAGGCAAAAGCTATCGACACCCTCTAGAACATTTTCCAGAGTAGATAACCACAATTCCACTTTCAAGTGTTCTACGGAAAACGTTCAACACACACACAAAAATGGATCAAAATTTCAAGTATTACAGCTTAAGTATTTTTAAAATCTGAAACATATAATCAATAATCTTCAGCCATATTGATTTTCATCGATTCAAAAAACACTCAAGCAAACAAAATTTATTCACACAATCATATTGAAAGTTCTTTTGTACTCTTCAAGTGATATCAGTGAATTCAAACATTACTTTCACCAGTAAGCAGATAATAAAAACACTGTCATTCACAAAGATGTGGACAAAGAAGACGATAAAGAGTACACAGCTTTCTCACCACAAAATGTTTTTTATTTATTATTTATTTATTGGGGTTTAAAGACACTTTGACAGTCAGTGTCACCTCGGGTCAGACAATTTATTGGATGGAGGAAGCTGGAGTCCCTGGAGAGAACCACTGGGCAATGACAAGCAACTGTCAGCCTCCCCAACATACTAACTTTGCACAAGTAGGGTCAGCATTGGTTGAAGACAAGTGCACTATTGATGTGCAGTATGCCTTTCGAACAAAGCGGCACTGTGCCCCCACATGGGCAATCAGAATTAAGTGCCTTGCCCAAGGACACAATGCAGTTGCCCCTGGCGTGGATTGAACTGTGAACCTTTCGGTTCGAAGTCCAATATTATAACCACTGAGCCACCATGCTCCCTAAGATTCCACAGTCAGTGGGGAGGAAAGTGGATGGGGAATTCTGAGCAGATCATGACCCAGTCATGATCTGGCCAAAATTCTCTTGTCCGCTTTTGAATTCATGGTACTGTACTAAATGAAACACATAGCGGTCCAATCTACCTATCTACAAGATATTACTGTTACAGCTAATTGCATTGAGATGACAAAATTACTCAAAGATGTGCCCACCATTGAGACGTAATTGGAAATATTTCCTCTCCTAATACTGCAAAATGTGAGCAGTAAATTACAGACAGCAATAACGTTTTTCATCAATAATCTATCACAAATGTACCTCACATTAGCTTAACCCTCCACTTAACCCTTTACCCACTTGAATTGCAAACGCTTGTAAAAAATGTCCTGAACAACTCAAGACTTTTGCCTCAAAAACATAGTTCATGACCCCCATTTGGAACAAGCTCATTGAGCTTGTTCCAATGAGGGTTCATCAGCTGTGTTTTTTTAGACAAAAATTGAAACTAGATTTGTCAGGGTGACATGTATGCCTCCCGCAAACAAAAAAGTTTGGAAAAGGGATTCCGCGAAAAATCATCAGACCAAGACCAAACACGAATTTGATTTGAAGGACAAAGCCACATACCAGACAGCCAATTATCTAAATGTAAGGTAAAAAAAAGTCTGGAAAACTGCTATTTCAGAATGATGGAAAGATGGAATGACAGATGGACAAGGGTAACACTACATGTTTCCGGCCATTTTATGGTGGGGGCATAAAAATAATAAAAATTTGAACAAGGTTTTTTTTGTGAAGAAGAGCTGGCTGGTTTTGGTTATGTTCAGTTAAGGGTTATAAAAAACAAGGTAGGCTGAGAGAACCACCAAGCACTATTTATTTATTTATTTACTGGTGTTTAAGGTCACATAATTCTGCACAATGGCTCATCATGACCACGACAATTTTACGGGTGGAGGAAGCTGGAGTACTTGGAGAGAACCACCAAGTAACAGCGAGCAACTGTCAGCTCCCCAACATACTAACTCCACACAAGCAGGGTTAGCATTGGTTAAAGACAGGTGCACCATCGACGTGCAGTACACCTTAGTACACAATGCCACTGTTCCCCCTCGTGGGCAATGGTGGTGAAGTGTCTTGCCCATGGACACAACACAGTTGCCGCAGGTGGGATTCGAACCGAGGACCCCTCGGCTTGCAGTCTGCACCTCTACCAACTGAGCCACACCACCAAGCATAGACTAGCAACTGTCAGCTCCTCAACATTCTAACTCTGTCCAAGCTCTGCTCAAGCAGGGTTACAGCGGTTGAAGACATGTGCAACATGTGCTGGATGCCTTAGTACACAGCGTCATCATGCCCCCATGTAGGCAACCGGGATAAATTGCCTTGCCCAAGGACATAAGGCAGGTCATCCCAGACAGGGACTGAACTTGGGACCTCTAGCATAGAAGTCTAACAGTCTACCACTGAGCCATCGCGCATCCTATTTTTAAAAATATTTTTATTTCTTCCAACTAAGCTTTTGAATAATGACCTGGAGAGCTCATTTCAAAAAGTGGTCCTAAAGTATGGAATACATCAAACAAAAGGTTTTAGTATGTCAAAGGTGTGGAGGGATGATCTGGGGTTGAGTACTCACTACAACCCCCATTTTCCGTAAAAGTACTCCAATCCACACCTCATCAAGAAAGTCGGAAGCCAAAGAAGCAAAGGAGTCCAAAAGGCAGCCCAGACCTAGTCCCTAACCTAATCTTCAGGCAAGTAGAGTCTGCCACTGATGGTTGTTTTAGTTGTATAAACTGTACATTCTCATAGGCATGTATAGTCTGTCTCTGACTCTATCAGCTCAAATAGAAGTTCTTTCATTTGTGTTTGTCATTTGTGGAAGGGAGAATGTATTGTTATTACAGTGATCAACAACTTGTGCTGGTAAACCCTTCAGCAGGCATGGATGATTTCATTTTTTGACAAGTTTTGTTTTTTCATTCAGTTTATTTATGTGTTGGTGTTTAGCGGCACTTTCGACATCTTTGGCTATCTCATGACAGCAACAGAAGGAAGTATTCAAGTTTACCTATACTGCCCACTTTAGAGGACTTCCACCATAGGTGTTGGTTCCAGGTCCTATTTTACCAGTAAATCAGAATGTGTTTACCACAGTAAACAAGCGATGCTCCATTTCCTGGGGTTCCCACTGCGAGTTTTTTCATACAAACTAAATCTTTTCGTAGCATACACTTTTAACCCTTTACCTAACAAATCAGCCCACATAAAATGCAAATTCAGTGGTTTAAAAAATATTATTTTTAAGAAAATTTCAACAAATCCATATCCTGTGACACCCCAATGAAACAAGCTTGTTGAGCTTGTTCCACTGAGAGGTCACATGATATGGTTTTGTTGAAAGTTTTTGAAAAATTTGGAAAAATAGTATTTAATATAATAATTTCAATATTCTATGTGTTGTTTAACTGGTGGCGTGCTGGAAGCCCATATTTTGGGCTTTACGCTGAAATGCAGGTACCACAGATTAAAGGATCCATATGCTGTAGGCTTCATATTACCTTTCAGAGATCAAAATAAGCAGTATCGCATCACATTTCGCTATGCAAAATTCAGGAAAAGCTATGCAATCATTAAATATGCATAGTGAAATGCAATGCACATTCTCAAGTTCTATATCATGGTGGGCAATGGGCAATACTGCTAACTAGTAACTACTTGTCTGGTGGAAACAGGATGACTCAATGGCAAACCAGCAGTTCATGGACCACCAGGTAGAATACCTGGTGGTCTATGAACTGCTGATTTGTCCCCAAGTCCTCAAGTATCCACTCAAGTAAAAAAGGTAATTGGGGATAGATGCCCACTCACACGATGGCAGAGTAACAAATCAGTATGTCTCTACCATATTTTTTTTCTTCAAGTAAGCCTACCACTAATATACATGTAACTAAGTGTCAAATGCTCTCTTGGGAACAAAAGCTCTCATTAATGTATATTGAATTTGAAACATAAAAATACAACACAATGTTCAAAAAATGCTATACATTTTTTGAAAATGTATAGCATTTCGCTATGCAAATGAAAAAAAGATTTTGATCCCTGTTATCTTCAAAGTGGAACTTATATAGATGTGCCCTGTTGCAATTTATGGGAGAGTGCATATAGACACTCTTCTATAAATTGTAACAGGGAAAAGACATGTGAACAAATTTTGAAGTCTAAAAATAATTTAGCACACTACTATTTAAATAAAGGGTTAATGTATGTATCCAAAACAAGGTTTGTAATGTTCAGTTGTTTGTTACAGTTTAATGACACTTTGCAGCAACCATATTATGCCAGACAATTTTACCACCTAGCTGGAGTACCCACAGAGAATTAACTTGCAGTGTTGAGTAACAAGAAGACTCTACAACACACTAAACTGAAAGGTTAGCATCAGCTGCGGACATGTGTTCAGTCAATAAGATGTAACCTTTGTGTACACATCACTGTAAGCCCCACTTGGGAGTAACTATTCACCTTCCACAAGCAGATGACAGTCACTTGCAAAAATATTTCTTGAATTTACTAAAATCCCAATTTTTTGGCTTCCAAAACAAAAATTATGACTCTTCAAAGGAATGAGCTCAATGAGACTGTTCCAATGAGGGGTCATAAGCTATGTTTTTGAGGCAAAAATTGAAAAAAATTAATTTAAAGGGTCATTACCTTCTCTTAGTACACAATGTAGAAGACAAAGGTCAAGATCAAATATTTGATCTTTCAGTCTGAAATTCCTTGCAATAAGTAAACTTTTCAATTAAATGGAGTATAAATGTCAGTCTTTTTTCTGTTGCTTAATTCTTCAGTCAATGAGCATGATTTGTTATTTTAATTACTTTTTTTTTTTAATTTTCCCCAAACCGTATCAACACGTATCGCATATTTCAACAAAACCATATCAGGTGACCCCTGATTGGAATGAGCTCAATGAGCTCACTCCAATGAGGGGTCACATGATATACTTTTGTTGAATATTTTTTTAAAATCATTTTTTTTGACTGCTCATTGTTTAAATTGCACGGGCAAATGCAGCTGATTCTTTAGCTGGTAAAAGGATAGCAAACTACAGAATATATGAGGTGATAATTGGTACACTGCCATTCAATCTGAGAATCAATTCCTTTGCTTAATACCTAACATGAAAAGCAGACGACACTTGCAAAAACAATTCTTGAATAACTAATTTTTTTTCATTTTTTGTCTCCAAAACATAGGTTATGACCCCTCTTTGGAACGAGCTCATCATAACCTATGTTTTTGAGACAAAAAATGAAGAAAATAATGAAAATTAATTGGCGATTTTTGTGAATAGCGCTGGCTGGTTTTGGCCATTATGTTGGGTAAAGGGTTAATTACTTGTCCTATAGAAAAATGTGGACACAATAAAAAATGCTGCAGTTCATGGACCAGTGGATGGTGAACCCACCAGTAAATTAACACATCTTTCAAAATGCTAATACATCTGCACAATCATTTTAGTTATATACTCGCCCAAAAAAGAAAGTGTGCATTGAGGAAATTGATCAAACTCCAAAAAAATAATTTCGTAGGTGTAAAGAGTGTTAACCTGTTCATAAATAAGTTATATTGAACACAAAAACAGCTTTCCCCGTTAAAATTGCATTAACGTTAAATGACGTACTGCACGTTTGTGAAAAGGCATGTTTTGCACGTGGAGAGTCTGAAAATTCATGCAGCAGTGTGAATCCTTGGGTATTTAAACACTAAAGTAAGGCCTTCCTATCGTTCACATTCAAACTTGCGCTGCTGTTAACACAACTCCACATTAGCATGCCAAGATTGACAATGAATCAACGTCTCCTTGCCCTGGGTATGATTAGAGCTGGCAGAACACAGAGAGAGGTTGCCCAGCATTCGAACTGCCACCGTAACACTGTAGACAGGCTAGTCCATCGACATGCACAACATGATGACATTCGGGACTGACCCTGCTCCGGGAGACCCCGAGTTACCACCCCTGCACAAGATCGGTATATCCGTGTCGTCCATCTCCGGAACCGGCAACAAACGGCAATGACGACAGCCAGGAACATCCCTAACCTGAGATGGATACATACTCAAACAGTAATCAACCGGCTGAGAGAATATGGCTTACGTCCTCGAAGACCTGCAATTCGTCCGATTTTGACGTTACGTCATCGTCGTGCTCGACTGCAGTGGTGTAGACAACATCTCAGGCATCCCTTACACTGGTGGCGACGTGTTTTAGTCACAGATGAATGTCGTTTCCATCTTTCATCATCAGATGGCCGCCAGAGAGTGTACAGACGTCGAAACGAATGCTACGCAGAACCATGTGTTGTGGAGCAAAACCGTTATGGGGGAGGGTCTCTCATGGTGTGGGGTGGTATCACTGCCCGTAACAGAACTGAGCTGGTCATTATTGATGGCAATCTCAATGCAGCCACATATCATGATGAAGTACTTACACCTGTTGTTGTCCCATTTCTGCAACGTCTCGGCCCCGGCGTCATTCTACAGCAGGACAACGCCCGACCCCACGCAGCTCGTGTTGTTCAACAGTATCTGCAGCAATAACAAGTGGATGTTCTTCCCTGGCCCGCAAATTCGCCCGATATCTCACCCATTGAGCACGTATGGGATGAAATGAAATGTCAGCTACGCCGGCTTCCCCATGCACCGTCAACACTTGTGGAACTCCAAAGACAGCTTATCCGAATATGGAACAACATCCCACAACACTTCCATGCTAACTTGTTCGCTTCCATGAGGCGTAGATGCACAGCAGTAGTCGATGCAGACGGAGGTCATACCAGATAATGAGTGTGTGACTTTTGTGTTTGACCCTTAGAGTCTTTGACTCTCCATGGCACCAAGAGTATTTGTCGTAGCATAATGAAATTTCTTGTGTTGATCACAAATTGATTCATCTGTGATTGAATAAAATTTCCATGAATGAAAATGATATATATCTTTTTTTAGTGTTATTTTTTAGCATGCACACTTTCTTTTTTGGGAGAGTATAGATAGAAAATACAAATCCACAAAATACAGTACGTGAAGAGTGTATTATCACCAATTCACCCTTAGAGTGGAGATTCCACTCAAGCAATAATTGCAAATTTGTTGCAAAGCATAACATTTCTTGTGTTTTTTGTCCGTATGGACAGAATTTTAAAGTTCTAGTTTGGGTGATAACTCCACTCTGCAGGTGATGTTGTTACAATCCACTCTCCACGTACTATACTACTATAAACGTTTTATGGTATTGGTTGCATGTTGGGAGTTTTTCAAGCAAAGAAAGTAAGAGCATATAGAAGTTAGAACCCTCTAGCAAGAGCAAGTGATTGTCTGATTTTTCACCTTACTTATCACCAACAAGCAATAATAGAGCTAGAAACCAATTTGGTTGAAGGCATGTGTAGCGTCTCCATGCCATGTATCTTTAGCCCACTGTACTACTTAAACTGCAAGTTCAGTGATGTGACATTTAACCCTCTTCACATTGCTGAAATTTCAATTGTTTCTCATAATATAATTAGGAATTGTACCAATTCAATCTTGTTTTATAGATCTCAATTAGTTCAAGACAGAATTGGATAATCTCCTAGATGCATTATGGAGAACATTTGCTGCTTGAAATTTGGATGTTTTCACATCAGAGTGTATAGGGTTAAAGTTACAATGCAAGACTTTGGTCAGAATTAATTCTTTGCCTTCAGAAGGCAGAGTTTACTACCCAGTACAAAAAATAATTTGTTGCCTAGCAGAGATATAATCCATACACTTAGCAACAAAATATATCCTTATCTACACTATAGTCTGCCATTGATCGTGTGTGTGTGTGTGTTTATCCCCAAACGTTTGCAACACAGTCCATCAAATTTCCACCGTACTTGCCATGTGTAATCAGTCCAGTCCAGAGAATGTCACTGTGAGTTTGAGTTTCTATATGTGAGGGCCGAAGGGGTGGAATGGGATTAAAATGCATATAAGTTAATTCCACTCAATCATTTATTTATTTATTTATTTATTTATTTATTTATTTATTTATTGGAGTTTAACAACACTTTTGACAGCCAGGGTCACCTCGTGTCGGACAGTTTTACGGGTGGAGGAAGCCAGAGAAGCCGGAGTACCTGTAGAGAACCACCAAGCAATGGCAAGCAACTGCCAGACTCCCCAATGAACTAACTCCACAAAAGCATGGTTAGCATTGGTTGAAGACAAGTGCACCATCAATGTGCAGAATGCCTTAGTAGACAGCGCCACCATGCCCCCATGTGAGCAATCAGGTTGAAGTGCCTTGCCCATAGACACAACGCGGGTCCTCCCAGATGGGGATTGAAGTCAGGACCTCTAGCAGAGAAGTTCAACAGTCTACCACTGAGCCACCATGCTCCTCTAAGTCCATAACAAGCAATAACACTGACAAAAATACTCCAAATAACACCTGCATTGAACACAGGGCTTGACATCAATAAGATACACTTGAATACAAAATATGATCTCATTTCACCAAGTCTTTAAAAATCTGTTAGTGACTAACCAATGGGCTGACTGCAACTGACCAACCAACTGACCAGACCAGATCAGATCTGACTGGACTACACTGACCGACTGAAAAGGCCATATAAAGAGGTGCTTGTTGCTCGTAAAAAAAATAATCCGCAGGTTGAGAGTCAAACCCAGTTTCTTTATCACATTTCTGATGAACTAACTGATGTGTTGCCATCTCTCCTGAGAGTGTCTTATACGAACCGATAACCAAAACTATCTAGACTTCTTGTCTTTAGAGACAAACACAATTCATCCTCAAATTCCAGCAAGTGACAATGGCTAATACACTCTTCAATACTGGTAGAAAAAAAACTAGAAATATCAAGTTTGATTACACAGAACAGCGATTTGACTTTAATTTGAAGCTCTTTGCTGATCAACAAAAGATATGTCAAAGTGTGAAATCATTGAGCCTCGTCATCCAATTGCATTCCCTTGAGTGAATTCTGTACAGAAAATTACGGTCTCATTATCTCCCTTTCTGTTAAGTTTATTGTTCTTGCCGACAGAGAGAAAATTGCAGGTTTCTGAATATGCCAAGTTGAATGAATATTTAAACTTCAAAATTAAAATTGTCAGTGCTCATAAATCGCCAATAATTATTCATGATGGTACATGCCATGGGGAATGTGTTATTTAGGCCTACAAAGTTAAAAATCTGTTTCTAAGACCCTCCCGCATGGTCCTTTTGGCTGCTGCATGTGCTCTTTTTATAACCAATGTAAACTTTAAAAAATAAAAATTAAATGGTTTATGTCTGATATTTTATGCAAACTGATAAAATTCATAAATTTGTCCCTTGAGAACAAGAAGGCTTTGCAAAGCTGTAGCATTTCAAAGCCTTCTTGCACTCAAAGGACGAAATAGTCCACCACACGTACTATTATGTAGAAACATAACACAAACCAAGAACCTGAACTTTTTATGGCAAATAGATAATTACAAAAATAAAAAATAAAATAAAAAAATGCCTGCCCACATGCAATTTTACAAAAAATTGGCCTGAGAAACAGGTGATATACTTTGTGGGGCCATGTTGTTACACTGACACAGTTAACCCATTTCTAACACAAATACAGGATGACACTTCCAAAACAAAATTCTCAAATAACTGAATATTTTCATTTTACACAAAAACAAAGCTTATTCCTACTCACTGGAACAAACTTAATGAGCTTGTGCCATTGAGGGGTGGGCATAAGGTATGTTTTTTGGAAAAAATTGGAAATAAAAATGAATTTAAACAACCTGTCCTGAGCGTTGAGTGACACCGTGTCACTAAACACATGGGACAGGTTGTTTAACTTGTGGAGCGCTACTTTATTTTCGATCTTCAAAATTTGTTCACATGACTTTGCCCAGTTACCAATTATGGGAGAGTGCCTCTAGGCACTCTCCCATAAATTGTAACAAGGCAAATCCTTAAAGGTGGAATAATTTTTTTTCAAAATTAATCTGAAGTACATCCTCTGAATAAGTGGTCTTTAAGTCGCGGCACCTGCACTTCTGAATAAAGCCCAAATATGGGCTTCCCGCACTCTATCAGTCAAATTCAAGAAATATTGAAAGCGTGGTTGGTAACTAACTTACACCCTGTCTGTTGTTCAATCAACAAACTACATGGACTCAGGTATACTTAGTGAACCAGAAGTTTTGAAGTGATGTCACTTGAACACCTAGTCTTTTGTTCTATTAGGTATTTCAAGTTGCTAGCAAACCACGAAAAGAAACAGAGCCAGGGTGTAACTCTTCTTGATGATATAAAATGAGTTCAAGGAGGTTCCAATTCTGAAACTACTTTCAATCTGTTCTGTAATATTCTGCTTTTTCTATTGACATTCCCAAACAGATCAGTCACCGTTGAATACAATACATATTGGTGAGACAGGCAATATCAACATTTGTAAAAAAGATTCAATATCTAGTGTTGAAACGATTAGTGATTTTCAGGAATCGACTAGTCACCAGCAGTAATCGATTACTAATCGACTAGTCGAAGCCCCCATGTTATTGTTATTAAACACGTGTACCGCCGTTCTTCCCTGGTTAAAACTAACAGTAATATCTGCAATGAAACAATGGCAAGTGAAGCTTTCAAAGTCCTCAAAACCTCTTTCAGTTTCGAGAGAGAATTAATGTTGGTAGCTTCTGTTTAAAATAATTTTTTCTCAATATAGCCACTGATATTTTAATAAAATAAATCATTATTCAGATTTTTTTTATATTATTCGTTCCATCCCCTTGAATGTTAACAAAAGGAAGTGCTCTTTACGCATGCGTGATGTACATCCCCTGTCGAAAATTAAGCACAGTTAACGCCCACAGCAGTCATCAGACTGTCAACAATTGTACACCGAACACTCCCACACAACTTCTCGTATTATGACTTAACCTCTTATCTGTCCATAATTATGCATACATCGAACACGCCTACTAATTTCCATATTGTCTGCTTTGAAAATCATCACCTGACCTGATTGGGTTTCCTCTTAACTCAGTTGCAGTTCGAGGAAAAGCTAGTTTCACTTTCAATTTCCCGGAAACATGCAGATTTCCAGGAATTTGTCCTCATGTATTTACAAAATGAAAATAAAAAGCACATGGATTTTGTAATTGGTTCTTTAGTGATAACAAATTGTTCCAAATACGAACTGGTATGTGTTCTTCCATAATTTCTCTTTGATGTTTCTGTAAGACATTTTGAACTTACCAGTACCTGGTGAACAAATTGATGTCCGTAGGTGGCCTAATTTCATGTCAACTTTGGGTCCTAATTTTCCTGCAGGCTGCTCCCTCGAGAATAAGCTCACCCATATATTTTTCCGTTTACTTCACGCACCCCTGGTGTTATTCAATCTCTGGTCAGTTGGCCAACTAGGTTTGTTATTCATGCAGTCGGAAACATCAAACGCGTTATTTCCGTGGGTTGTTTTTTGATTTTGGGAGTTCACTTGTGACGTTCGCAACAATGTTGGGTGAGTTTAAGGGGATGGTGTATGGCTGGGGCAGATGTTCCGACTAATCGACTAGCAGATTTAGGGATCGACTAATTTAATAATTGCGTCGACATCGATTAGTTGGCTAATCGTTTCAACACTATCAATATCTGAAACTTGAACACAAACTGTCAATTAGCATTGGCTGTCAGCAGTGCC
The DNA here is from genome assembly GCA_031216915.1 of Pictodentalium vernedei. NCBI lineage: Eukaryota > Metazoa > Mollusca > Scaphopoda > Dentaliida > Dentaliidae > Pictodentalium > Pictodentalium vernedei. Next base: position 242,222,025 of record CM062294.1, on the reverse strand, counting down.
GAAGCAAAAGTTGAAGAAAAATACATTTTCCTTGGCAATAAAACTGCCGACGGAAAAAAACAAAAAAATATCATCGTTGGTGTTAAGTGAACATTCAGGTTTGGTTTTGGTAGTAAAGTATTACCTCAGTCAGTATTGCTATGGTACTACAGTGAGAAATGGCCCTTTCATAAATTAATAAACCTCACTTGTGTTTGTCTGGGTCCTGTCGATAATTTTTTTCGATTCTGAACAATAACAGACCACAGGGCCTTCTCTGTGATTGGCAATGTAAAGAAACAGTGGTAGTCAAAACAGCATATTTCAAGCAAAGTAGTGGTAAGAAATGAAAAAGTGTCAGATTCTCCCAACCAGGACTGACCGACTACTGTGGATTTACCCCTGGTTTATTCACATTTTGGCGATCCCCAGGTATTCCTTTTGTGATTGTGTTGCAGATCTCCAGGTATTCCTTTTGTGATTGTGTTGCAGATGCTTCGTTAGAAGCATCTGCAACTCAATCACAAAAGGAATACCTGAATCTATAATGCCGATTCAAAACTGCAGAAATAAAAGGTATTTTTGCTGAGGTCCAGTCATTTTACCACGGCAATTGTTTTACTGACGCAGATTTGTTCAGTTGGCAGGTCTGCAGAGCAAATAAATAACAAAATTCAGGGTAACAAGTTATGACAACAGTCAGTTACTTTGGGGGGGGGGGGGGGGGTCATAAGATTCCACAGCACTGAGGCCAGGTAAAAATCCTCCTTCCCTCACTAATTTGAAAAAATAAATTGACTCGGGATCAATTAATCTATTTTGTAAGGCCTAACTGACTGTTGTAATAATTTGTTTATTATATGAGAGAGGATCTTTAAAAATTAAATGCAACACCTGAAAGGTAAACAAAAAGGAAACTATGGATGTTTGTTGGGAGTGTACAGCATCAAGGTGCTCAAGTTTTTATTGTGAGTTTGTAAAATTGCCACTTCAAAAATCTCTGTACATCATTGACCTCACTGACATTGTGAGATGCTCTTCTGAGACAAGCATGATATGCTGATTCAAAACTGCAGAAGCAAAAGGTATTGTTGCCAAAGCACAGTCATTCTACCATGGCAATTGTTTTACCGGTACAGATTTTTTAAATTGGGAGGTCAGTGAATTAAATTTGAGATTCTATTCAATCTGATTCGATGCTATTTATTTATTCATGGATGCTTAACCCTTGCATCCCCACACAGCCACAAACTGCTCCTTGTATATAGCTCTGACAAAATGTTCAAAATGTATTCTTCCTTGAGAACTTTATCGGTAGGCTGCATTTATCTTGACAGTGTTTTTACATCATTGTTGGCCACATGCACAGGCAGACAACGATTAATGCAGAAACATTGTTAAGTAATCTACAGCTATGTAAATGTATATACGGTAGTTATTAACACAAAATTATTCTAAGGATCTAAGGGTTAATGCCACATCAGCTCACAAGGCTATATCAGGTTGATGAAACTTCATGTAGAGTAAAAGGGATTAATATCTTTCATGAAGTAAAATGTTTGATGAAAATCATGAAAAATGTACATAACAAGAGATTGTTACTTGGAAGTGACTATGCCCCCGATGTGGCAATGACCTTGAACTGTGACCTTGACCTCCATCGAAATAAAAAAAGTTGTGCGCGACACATTGTCTCCTCACAAGCAGCATGTATGCAAAATTTCAACAAAATCCAACGATGCATCTCAGAGTTATGGAGCAGACACAAAAATCTTCCTGATGGAGTTGACCTTGACTTCCATCAAACAAACAAACAATTTGTGTGTGACACATTGTCTCCCCATAAGCAACATCTATGCCAAATTTCAACAAAATCCACAGAAGGATCTCAGAGTTATGGAGCAGACATGAAAATCTTCCTGATGGATGGACAGACAGATATACTTAATCAAAAAAGAAAGTATAATAAACTTTGAGGAGCAATTTTTTTTCGTATTATCAACTTTAATCCCAAACGAATTATTGTAAATTCATATTTCGAGTTTAGCTGTATGAATTTTCATAATTTCATGTTCTTACTGTTGCCAGCGTCATGTCAGGACGTCGGAATTCAGACATGGGGCAAAATGAAAAGTTCACACATGCAGTCAATAGCATGTATGTCCACCATTTGCCTCTTGGATGACAAAACATCGATGGCACATAGACCTATTAAGTCTCTGATGTCACCCTGTGGTATTGCATTCCATTCCTGCCTTAGAACATTACGTAAATCGCCTAACGTCTGAAGATCATGAAGTCATACCCAATGATCCAATTGATCCCAAAGATGCTTGATTGGTGACAAATCTGGCGAAAGTGGGGCCAGGGAATAAGTTCAACGCTCTGCTCCTCAAGAAAGTCACGACAGATAGGCACCACATTACCTTGGGCATTGTCTTGCTGAAATAATTGCAATCCGACGTTAGCTTTGAAAAACGGACAACAACAGCATTAAGAATTTTGTCCCTATATCACTGTCTATTCAAATTATCATCGATGAAGATCATCTACGTTCAATGGTGCAAGGCAATTCCTGCCCAAAGCATAACACAACCCCCGCTGAAACGGTCGTATTCCTGCACACAAGCATCAGAAAACCGTTCTCATCATCGGCAATACATTCTTGCCCTACGATCAGCGTGCCATACACAAAATCGTGATTCATCACCGAAAAGAACTGTGCTCCAATGCTGCTGAGCGAACATGCTGACGTATCCATTCCATTCAGATGGTATAATGATGTTGGGTAAGGATTGGTTCGCAGTATGGACGCCTACTTCGGATGCCGTGTTCAGCGAGTCTGTTGCTCTAATTCTATTGTTAGTTCTACCAGGAGTAATTGCGGCTGTCCTTGTCGTCGGAGGAAGTGGTCCCGCAAGTGAGACATCCTGATGTGTCGGTCTTGTGCAGGGGTCATAACTTTTGGTCAACCTGAATGCGGTCGGTCAGCAGTAGATCCAGTGGTTCTATACCTTCCAATGAGATGGTAAATAGTGGCCACAGGGACTCCGAACTCAGCAGCGAGCTCATCTGGAGGTATCACAGCCTTACGCATACCAATGGAACACAACCTCTTATTTTCGGTTAACCTTGACATTTTTTAAAATGTCGGAAGACAAAAACTAGCGTGTTTTCTCAATAGGCTCCCCAGCACAACATAACGTAAAGAAAATCGTCGGTCACCCATTCAAATTGACATTCTCGGTAGCACATGTTATTTTGAAATCCATAGCAAAATTGTATACGGTTGGGTGGACAACAACAACATGTCATTAAACTCTTTGCATAACTTCTTGTCCACAAACATGCAACATTAGAACTATTATATTTCATCCTTTATGCTATTTTTTCACGTTTTTCTATTATACTTTCTTTTTTGAATCAGTATATAGGGATGGACGGACAGATGGACGGAAATGACAAACACTATATGCCCCCCCTCCCCCCCTCCCCCCCCCCCCCCCCAAAAAAAAAATTTCGGAAGGCATAAAAAATGACAGTGAATTAAGCAGCAAGGGCAGAAGTAAGTACTAAATAGCATGGTGAAAATTATGTTAAACAGCTGAAGAGAAAAGTGAACTTAAAGATAAGACTTAGTTAAAAAGAATAAAAACATTAAAATTTCTTAAAAAACATGATTTCCTTGAGAAATCTAAATTTTATAGTAAATTTCCTTTCTTATTATACCTACCACAATTGTTTACTTCAAGCTTGCACTACAGTGGAAGTCCCTAACTCGGATAAAATACTCTCTATTTTTGTCTTTCCCAAGCAAGTTGGGAAAGAAAAGTGGTGCAAAAGCACCAATAAAAAATAAGCCAAAACTGGGTCGAGTGCAACCGGCGCACACCCAGTACGGGATGCTCTCTCCCAAGTACAACTCCACGACTTCTGTTGCCAGTGCGCATGTACCGTCTCTAAAGACTCATTCTTTTTGAATCCGTCAACGTTAGAGTTATGTGATCAGCGGGGAGGAAAAATTCTTTACCCGTAAAGAAGACGGGAGGGCCTCCATGTAAACAATTGTGGTAGGTATAATAAGAAAGGAAATTTACTATAAAATTTAGATTTCTTATCAACCTACTCACAACTGTTTACTTCAGGCTGAAAGACAAAAGGCTGGAGGGAATCGCATAACCAACCCACACATAACCCCAGTGCACTGGAACCGTGAAGCAGAAGGAAGAGGTCCCGAGACTTATCAACCATAATGTCGCAATCATTGGTAAAGGACAATGAAAAGAGACATATGGGCCTGTGTGACACGCAGACAGAAAAAGGGCAGTAACAGCACAAGGCTGAAACTGACCTTCAAGAAGCTTAATGGCTATGGCAGACAACAGCCTGAGCAGAAGAAAGAGGACCCAGGGCAAAAAGGTCCTCCGACTGCTCCTGCAACTGGCGCAAATAAAAGGTGGAGAAAGTAGAAGCATTTCTCCAGTAGGCTGCCTGCATAACATCCGACAACTTGACGGAGTTAGAATAAGCCCAAGAGGTGGACAGTGCCCGCACCTCGTGGGCAGAAATACGATTGGTAATACAATCACCAGCTGCTAAACGACCATAAGCTGTACAAATAGCAAGACAAATCCATCGAGAAATGGATTGAGGAGAGATCTTCTGTCGACCCGGAATGAGAGACAGAAAAAAACGTTTCCTGCCTTTCCGTATGAAGCGTGTTGGATCAAGATAAATGCGAATAGCACGGACCGGACAGAGCAAAGGGCGATTACCCTCAACAGAAGGAAGAACCCTGATACAGATAGGAGGAGGAGTAGCACCTGGTAACGGATTCTTGGCCAAAAAGAAGCAATCAGTGGTAAAAGTAACACTGTTGGGAGAGCTCCTAAAAAAGGCCGGGTCAACCGAGAGGGCGTGAAGCTCACTAACCCGTCTGGCCGAAGCAAATGCCATCAGAAAAGCCGTCTTATATGTGAGAAAATGCATATCCACCTGGGATAAAGGTTCGAACGGCGCCCCCCCCCCCCCCCCCCAAGCAAAGCAGCACCCACGAAAGATTCCATCGTGGAGTAAGCTGCAAAGTCCGAGGCCTTTTCAAAGAAAAGTGCCGAACAAGCTTGGAGAGGTAAGGATTAGTGCCGATACGATGCTTCCCCACATAAGAAAAAGTCTCTGAAAGCATAGACCTGTAACCCTTGATGGTAACAGGCTGGAGACCCCGAGAATCAAACAGATATACCAGAAACTCTGCAATCTGTGAAATCGAAGGATTGGCATAATCAACAGAGTGATCAGCACACCATCGACAGAAGACCTTCCATTTAGCTGCATAAGCTAAACCAGTGGAGTGCGTCCTTGAAGAAGAAATGCACTCCACTGCTCGTCTTGAAAAACCTCTACGGAGGAGACAGGACCTGACAAAAGATATGCGTGAAGGCACAACGAAGTAGGGTCGACGTGAAACCTCCTCGAGCAACCTTGACAAAGAAGGTCGCGACGTAGCGGGAGACGTGCCGGAACCGCCGCCATCAGCGAGCGGAGCTGATTAATCCACACCCGCTGAGGCGACAGGGAAGCGATCAGAATGATTCGACAACTGCAGGTTCGAATTTTGGCGAGAACCTGAGGAAGAATCGGAACCGGCGGGAAGGTGTAGCCGACTAGACCGTTCCAATCGAGTGACAGAGCGTCCACGGCAAAAGCCAGAGGATCTGGACACGGGGACACGAAAGTGTCCACCTGATGGTTCCAACGAGTCGCAAAGAGGTCGATGTGGGGACGTCCCCAGAGATCGCAAAGCGACTGGAACACTGCCCTGTGAAGCATCCACTCGGTGGAAATAACCCTGCCCTGTCGGGACAGGGAGTCGGGTAGGACGTTCAGACGACCGGGAATGTGACGAACAACCACTCCGGCGTGAACATCCTGAGCGAGCAGTAGAAGATCCCGAGCTAATTCGTACATCGGAACCGAGTGCGTGCCGCCCTGGTTCCGAATGTAAGCAACCACTGTCGAATTGTCGGATGGTAGAAGGACCTGGCGATTCGACAGGTGAGGGATCCACTGCCTGAAACTCAGAAGAAGAGCAAGAAGCTCCTTCTGGTTGATGTGTAGAGCTGCTTGATCCTGGCCCCACATCCTGTGTAGGGAAAGACCGAGAGGATCCAATGTCGCACCCCATCCGAGATCGCTGGCATCTGCCGTCAGAATGCGATCGGACGTGGGTAAGTCCAGTGGAACACCCTGCGTAATCCACTGAACATCTGTCCAGGGAAGAAGGTGAGGATACAGAGAGACCGGAAACGGAAGCACCTGATCCAGAGAATCTACATTCGGCCTCCAACGACTGAGCAGAAAGTGATGGAGAGGTCTGACACGCAGCCGACCTAGAGGAATGAGATCCATCACCGAACCGCAGAGACCGATCAGCCGGAGAAAACTCCGAGCGGTCACGGACATGGACTGGGACAGAGTCAGAGCAAAAGCTGAGAGAATCACAGCCTTGGCCTGGGAAACCGCTACCAAATTGAATTTGGTTTGGAAAGACATCCCCAGATGACAAAACGACTGAGAAATGACCAGGTCCGACTTCTCCTCGTTGACTCTGAATCCTAGCGACGTGAGCAAGCTCAACATAGTGGCGACATCCGACTCCAGTAAGGCAGCATTGGAATGCCTCTGGAGGATATCGTCCAGATATGCCGAAGTAGTCACCCTGGACTGTGTGCGATGGAACGCTATCACATGTGACATCAGTCTGGTGAACGCCCAAGGAGACAGGTTGAGGCCGAAAGGCATGGCCTTGAACTGGTAAACTCGCCCCAGAAAAGCGAACCTGAGATACTTCCATGACGCCAGATGCATCGGAACGTGGAAGTAAGCGTCTCGCAGGTCGATGCTGGCTGCGAAATCTCAGTGGTGAATTGATTGGCGTACCGACCTGAAAGTCTCCATGCTGAACTTGGGAGCAATGATAGACTGGTTCAGGATACTCAGATCGATAACCGGTCAGAGTCAGCCGTCCTTCTTCGGCACCAAGAACAGGCGGGAATAGAAACCCACTGACTGAATGTTCTTGACGACCTCGATCGCCCCCTTTGCCAGGAGATTAGCAATCTCCGTGGACAAAAGTTCCCGACATAAAATGTCTGAAGGAACTGTGGTTGGAAGAGGCACCCTTGACAGAGTGGGGTGCCATCGGAAGGATATTCGCAGCCCGGACCGAACAACATCTAACACCAATGGATCGGATGTGATGGTGGCCCAATGGTCTGCGAACTCTGCTATCCTTCCTCCAACCTGGGACGAGTCGAGGTGAAGACCTTCATTTCGAGCCCCGACGAGGCCCGCGAGAGGAGAAACCACCTCTTCTACTAAATTAAGAATCCTGAGACTTCCCTCGATTCTGCCGACCCTTACCTTTACCCCTTGAGTAAGAAGTAGAGGCGGCGGCAGAAGGACCAGCCTTTTGCTTCACAGAGGAAGCAGATGGGTACTTGTTAGGCTTGGAACGGCCCTTGCCTCCCCTAGAAGGCTGATCAAGCTGACGAAACAGCAGCTGATCTTTGGAATGACGTAGGACGTCATCCCGGACCGCCGACACGGAACCATGGAAAAGTTGCAGACCTGCCAAAGAAGCAGATAGAAGAGCAGCATGCTGCTCCTCGGGAAGGGATCATCCTGTGTCCAGCACAGCGTCCCTTCGAACTAATTCCAGATTAGCCGTGTTACAGGCATGCGTGTGAGTAAGATGCATAAGCGCCTTGGACAGCACACGCAAAGAAGCCTGTACCTCGTCAAACTTATCTGGAGGCAGATAAGTAGCCAAAGCTGAGACGACGTGATCTGAGAGAGAAAGCATGCCAAGCATCTCTCTAGATAAGCCCAACGTGGACTTCAGAGTCGTCATTGGAATGACGGCAGACTTGGGCTTGGAAAGCCCGAGGGAAGTGGAGTCCTGATCCAGAACCGTCAAAGTCTGGCAGACTGACGGATTGGCGGAATCGTAGGAACGATAACGCACAGGAGGCAAAAAGGTGTCAACCCTGGTGAAGAACGAAGTCTTCAAAGCCTTGGAATTCAGCTTGGAATCCAATGCTGAAAAAGCTTCAACCACCTGTACCGACTGGCACGGTCGAAGGCGCCTAGAAGCAGGTTGCTCCATAGGCTGTTGGCGCGCGACCGATGATCGCGGCCAGGCTGACACTGTCGGCTGGTTAGCAGGTTTCAGATCAGGCAGAAACCCAAACACAAAGTCAAGAGCTGCCCCCAAGTCCGAAGACTGCTGGCCCTCGACCTCAAGCATGTCGGACTCCTCCCCAGAGTCGAAAGACACATAGCCCATCGTGGGCAAACCAGCCGACGCCTCCCATGGTGTCGGGACACCAGAGGAATCAGAAACCGGCCTGTTTCCAATCCCGGGAGGCGGCGCCATAGGAGGCGCCTGGAAACCACTCATAGCCTCGCTGGAAGCAACAGGAAGGCTCTTAGAAAGAACCTGAGTGAGTAAGGAGAGGGCCTCCCTAAGCTCATTGCCCATACCGACCGGTTCGACAGGGGAGCGAACTGGCAAAGTGGCTTCACCTCTGACCCTCTTAACCAGCGAAGGGTCACGATCCTCCAAAACACCCGATGCGGGACGACGGGCGGCAGCCGAAACATCTGAAGGCAGACGTGTACAGGGGTACGAGGCACCCCGAGGATCAATATGGCGAGAACTCATGAGAGTCACTGCGGACCTCTGCGGGGCAGAAGGTCCAGGCTGCACAAAAGGCGTTGGTCCCCCAAAACTGGCCGTGAGGCCAGAATGAGTAGACGGAAATGCCACGGAGTTCATAGTGTTTCCACTAAGAACATCCGAATCCAAAGACACAACTGTGGTGCTCGACGGCGAAGAGACCACAGAGATGGGTTCGGCCGGCAGCCCCTTCCGATTTCGCCGAGTTGAAGTCAGGGAAGGCTGAGGCCGATATCCCACGTCTACAGTACCGGACATTCCTGCAGTCCCCTGCAGCGAAAAGCCGAGGCCGGCTGAAACTGACGACGAAGCAGACGGACCAGCAGTAGTAGTAGATACGTCGACAGTCGTTGAGGCTGGTGAAATAGTGGAGAGAGCACACCGGCTCGGCTCCGAAGGAGGAGTCACAACCCTAGTGACAGCCTCAGATGTCGACTGGAGGGGGACCGTAGTCCCGGAACCAGGCACTCTTCACCAGAACACTCAATGGCTCCTGCAGTCCCCTGCAGCGAAAAGCCGAGGCCGGCTGAAACTGACGACGAAGCAGACGGACCAGCAGTAGTAGTAGATACGTCGACAGTCGTTGAGGCTGGTGAAATAGTGGAGAGAGCACACCGGCTCGGCTCCGAAGGAGGAGTCACAACCCTAGTGACAGCCTCAGATGTCGACTGGAGGGGGACCGTAGTCCCGGAACCAGGCACTCTTCACCAGAACACTCAATGGCTCCCGCAGTATCCACCACAGGAAAAGACTGCACATCCCCCACGGAGGAGGAATAACTCTCACCAGACAAGGTCGGCTCGGGAGGCCCCGAACGACCACGTTCTCTTTCCCGCGGGAGCGGGAGGCACAGCCACGAGAACGAACGACATGGTTAACTGACGCCCAGAAAGTGGATGACCATGATCCACAGACACCACATGGCCGCTCGGCCGAACACCCATTACAGGAGGAACAAGACGAATGTAAATCGTCCACATGCTTTGGCAGCAGACATTGCCTACAAGGAATTGTCCTGGGCATGATAGAGGTGAGAGGAGCAGAGAAGGTGAAATCAGAAAACAGAAGAACACCCCCAAAGAAGAGAGAAAGGTGACAGAAACAAAGACCCCAGACGGTCGACCGGGAACCACACAACAGGATGACTACTCTCAAAAGAAAGAAGAAAAACTGTAGGAGTGGTACCCGCTGACACCTAACTCTAACACAATTAGAAAATTTAGCAAAAAAGCATGAACAATAATTGTGAAATAATATAAGTCCGAACCCCATGGCACACGAAATTCGCGCGCGACTCGAGAGAGAACAATTAAATATACATTATGGATATATAATATAAAAGAGAATATAAAAAACACTGTTCCTGAGAATACAAAGGATACACTGATGCAATGAATCAGGAATCATCAAACATCGAGCTGGAGGAACACTGATAAGCGTGCAAAAACATCTCGACACGAAGCGGATTATAAAAAGAATGAGTCTTTAGAGACGGTACATGCGCACTGGCAACGGAAGTCGTGGAGTTGTACTTGGGAGAGAGCGTCCCGTACTGGGTCTGTGCCGGTTGCACTCGACCCAGTTTTGGCTTATTTTTTATTGGTGCTTTTGCACCACTTTTCTTTCCCAACTTGCTTGGGAAAGACAAAAATAGAGAGTATTTTATCCGAGTTAGGGACTTCCACTGTAGTGCAAGCCTGAAGTAAACAATTGTGAGTAGGTCGATAAGAAATGACAGAATCTGATGAGAATTTATCCTGTAAAATATTTCTCCAAACAGACATTACAGAATAATGTCACTGTCTGATGTCATTAATATCTCTACAATCTAAGAAAATGTGCTTGAATATTTTTCTGATGCCAAATTAATAAAGAGATATTCAAATGAAATAACACAGACTCATAATACATGAACAAACAAAGGAGTTATGAGATTATGAACTCGCCCATGAGTGTTGAGATTATGAGCTGGCCCATTGTATCATTAAGAGCTTGAAACCATAAGTCGAGTCTACTTGCTCATGATATAATTAAGGTAGCAGGTGTTCTGGAGCCAATGGACGTATAATAGTGAAGTCTGAGCAGTTGTTTCTAGTCACTAGGAGGCAGGCAAGTGTCATCTGCCTGGACAGGCAGAAGGTACTTGAAAAAAAACATGTGTTAGACTGCAAGTCTGGAGCAGTATGTGATAGGCAATAGAATCTCTCTCATCTTTCAGGCTTGTACAATTGAAATTCTGAACTGATCTGTTATGACGGTATCACATTTTCTTTAGAGCATAGAGGATATCTAGTGTTTTTGAGTGGATAGTGAAAATTATCTCATGAGTGACCGAGACAAATGGTTGTTTTCACAAGTGGTTGCCCGAGCAATAATAACCATTTGGCTCCATCACGAGTGAGATAATTTTCAGTAGCCACTCATGCTTTTTATAAGAATCTGATCATTCCTATTGATAACTGATATGCAGAAGTGATTTGATCGATACTTGGAACAGGTAGTGTCTTGCGATCTGATTCAGCTGGTAGGTTTCATGCATTAATTCAAGGTGAATATGTGTTGAATTATTGCTGGAAATGATAGGTATCCACCCCAAAACACTAGGTTTTCTTTTCATTATGCATTTTTAGAACAAATTGAACATTTTCAGTGATAATTTGACTCGTATTCACCTTGAAGTGATGCTTTGAAAGCCGCCATTTTGATTGACACTGTGAAAGTGAAAATTATATCTTCACAGTGGGGGATATGATTTCTATCTTTCTGCAATTTTTTCGATAATCTAATCATTTAGCATATATTAAACATTTTTATCTATTGATGCCCAAACAGATATTCTACTCAGTAACATTTTCTTGTTTATTTTTGGGTTTTCACGATCACTTTCAGCATTGAAACTGCAACATAGGTATGAAGTCAAGTTTAGCCAATTATTTATACCTAAGCTGCTCATTCTAGAGGTGACATGGATGGTAAAAATGAAACAAATTCCAAGTCCATAATGGGCAATAACACTGACAAAAATACTCCAAATAACATCTGCATTGAACATAGGGCTAGTCAACAATAAGATGCACTTGAATACAAGATACGATGACATTTCATCAAGACTTTAAAATTTGTTAGCGATTGACCGATGGGCCGACTGTGACTGACTGACCAACCAGCCATATCAGATTGGACTGGACTGACAAGGTCAAAAAGAAAAAAAATAACCTGCAGGTTAAGAGTCAAACTCAGCTTCTTTGTGAAATTTCTGATGAAATATCTGATGTGTTGCCATCTCTCCTGAGAGTGTCTTATATGTTCTGCAACCTTTGATTTCCAATTCTTGTCTATGAATTTCCCAGGCATAAGGACTGATTTTCAGAACCAGTCACTGGGAAATTCCAATTCATGAGATTAAATCATAGCTCCAATGGCAAAGCTGGTGTCGTAAGAAGCTGATTTTCTCCATAATCTCATAAACTATAATATGCACTCAATGATACTAGGGTTTACGAATTTCCGGGGTACTGTGATAGGCTTTCAGAACCCAGGGTTTTAAAATTCCCTTCCTGGGATTAAACCTTAATCACTGGCAGAGTGGCAATTTGATTATCAGGTTCTACCATATTAAAATTCTGTTCTGTATAATTACACTGAATATTATAATTTTATTGGTGTCATTTTACCTATTCAATTTAAGTTCTTTTCAAAAGATTGAACTCTTAATGAGTGGAGTATTTTTAAAATATTTTTCATCAAATCAAGTCATTATGCTGATGAAAAATTAATCAAATTTAACTCCAGAAATCATTGGTGAAAAAATTCATGCAATTTACATGGTGGAAATTGGAATAAACATGTCCAAATTATACATATGTCAGTGGCAAGAGAAATCCTTTCCTGGGCAGGAATATCCCGTCAGCAGCATGCAAGGAGTTTAATGGACCTCTAATTAAAAATATTTCACTGTCAGAGTGGCAATTCGATTAAAAGGATTTACCATATTAAAATTCTGTTCAGTAAAATTTTACTAAATATTTATTGTTGTCAACTTGGCTATTCAATTTACGTTCTTTTTAGAAGATTTAAATGGACTTCTACTTGTCACATGAAAAACAATCTAACTCAACATAATGGAATTTGAAATGAAAGGATACAAAACCAAGTACTCAAACTCGATAAAATAACTCGTTGTACATGATAAACAGTATCAGCTATTCAGTATCATCTGTGGATTTCCTGCCAATGAATTACAATTTATTTCCAAATCACTAAAAAGATAAGCTAAAATGTCACCTAGACATTGAATTTATAGCCTGACTAGAGTACTAGTCTATCCCTTTATCCAACTCATTTTTAAAATGCCACAGCTAAATAAATGCATTTTGAAATGCCACTGTTGAATAAATGCATTAAACTTAACCCTTCAAGTATTTTAGCACGGGGGCACGGTGGCTCAGTTGGTAGAGGTGCAGGCTGCAAGCCGAGAGGTCCTCGGTTTGAATCCCACCTGTGGCAACCGCATTGTGTCCTTGGGCAAGACACTTCACCCCCATTGCCCACGTGGGGCACGGTGACGTTGTGTCCTAAGACGTATTGCACGTCGATGGTGCACCTGTCTTCAACCAATGTTAACCCTGCTTGTGTGGAGTTGGTATGTTGGGGGGCTGAAAGCTGCTCACCATTGCTCGGTGGTTCTCTCTGGGTACTCCAGCTTCCTCCACCCATAAAACTGTCACGGTCATGGTTGTGCAGAAATATGTGACCTTAAACACCAATAAATAAATATAACTATTTTAGTACTGAGTTTAATTCTAAACAGGGGACAGAATGTTCATTTATTAAACGCCTGTTACTTTTCTCCCAGTTGCATATTTACAAATCTATACAGAACACATGTTCCATACAGATTTCCATTGACAGACCATTTTTCCAGCCGACATCATGGATCCATCAAAAGAACTGAACTTCTCCCATTTTCACAATCACCCAATCGAAATGTCGCATCCTGACCTAGATCTATTCAGAAGCTGTGGTGACAGCTGGTAAATCAAATGTTAATTGGAAAATGTTTTTGTTCAAATCCACCAAAAGTAATGAAATTAAATTCATTCTATAAATGGAGATTGATTTGATAACCCTCAAGTTCTGATTTTGACTTCTGACTCTCTCTGCGATAATAGCAGGTAATTTCTTAAAATACGAATAAATAACCAGTTTGGACACCATTTTCATTTATATTTTTCTGTTTACGTATCGATCTGTCACAAGTGTTTGCCAATCACACTTAACTTTTGTTTTTATTTTTATTTCAAGCAGATGATCAAAAAATAACAAAGGGTTTAAAAATTTTTAATTTTCTCTGTGCTATGTATGAATTTTTAAATTAATGGATTCTATATCATAGAGGAGTGTAATAAATACAGAGAGACACAATGTGGGAATGCATTTGTCAATACGGCACTCATAACATCGCAGGACTGCACTTGATGCTGTGCCTCTCCTATTGTCCTTCTGCGCTGGCACTCGTGCTGTGTTGACAAATGCATTCACACATACTGATGTTCTGAGTAGCTGTTCTTTTGTTCAAAAAGTGCTGTTTTGTAACAGATTACTTAGGTAGGGCTCCCAAAGCCTAGGGACATGCAAATCTCTGATTTCAGGAGACCTGATGACAGAAGAACTCTTCAAGATGAGCCATTTGAACGGATTTTGAAGGCATCTCGATGATTCAAAAATTTCCAAACCAAGCCATTTCTCTCTAATCGAATCAAATAACTGAGGCAATTTTGAATCAAATCAAAGCTTTGTCTGAGCTCTTTCCCGTAACATAAAACCTTAATATCTGCTTAAGAGACTGTTCATTTGTTTATTTGCCAATTAATGCCAATTCCAGTATATATGGCCATTACTGCAATACAGGATAAATCAAGTTTACACAATAATTTCTTCCTGTGATGCCCAGCTTAAAGGACTCCCCACTGAGGTGTTGATTTCTTGGTTCTATTATACTAAACAAGATGTTCTATTACGGAAAAACAAGACTTGCTCGCTGCCCAGGGTTCCCATGGGGAGCTCAACCTTTACCCAATGAAGTGGTCACATCCACCTGCGTAATATACAAATTCAGCAGCTGAAAAATACTATTTTTCAAAAATATTTCAACAATACCATATCATGTGACCCCTCTTTGGAACAATCTCATCGAGCTCATTCCAATGAGGGGGTCACAATATAATTTTGTTGAAATTTTGGGAAAAAATTTTAAAACATGGTATTTCAAATAATAAATTTTGATATCGTTTGAGTTGGATAAAATGGTTAATAAAGAAATAATAAGTTATTACAGTTGGTGCGATACTAGAGAACAAAATTTCCCAAATTTTCATGCCCAAGTGCAATTTTCACTTAACAAACCCACAGATTTGGAATGGACCCTTTTTAACCCTTACAGCCATTCCAATATGCCCATTTCACTTTATTTCCACCTTGCTTTATAAATACACTTTTGTAAAATATAGGATTTTCAAATATTAAATAACAAAATTTTTTGTGAAATATTTAAATAACTTCCTTATGTTATTTAAAGAAAATAATCTGCAGAAACCTTATACCATACTGGCATTGAATTCCCTTGTTATGAAACGTTAAGTCTCAAATTCATACATTAGGCAAAAAAAATAGTTTTGATTTTAGAAGACATAATGTGTACATTGCATACAAAACCGCACTTGTTAATACCCCGTTGTTTGTGTTGAAATGACCAGGTATGAAAAGCTGCTTTAGTGAGGTCACGTGAAAAGGAATACATAACCAATTAATGTTTCGCGTGAAAAATCTATCTGAGACTGTCCCTGATTAGAAATTATATTGTTCAGTCAGAAAATTTCTAAAACGTACATTTAATAACATATTCAGATACAAATGCCATAGCTTTCATTTCCAGAACTCTGTACTGCAGTTTAATATAGGAATTGAAAAAATCCGTTCGTCAATTCGTGAGGTTTTCGATTTGTTTTCATATTAAAATAAAATTTTCGCTGATATATGATTTGGATTCCCCCCCCCCCTTCCCCCGTGTATAACTGAAGGTCGAATTGTCTCCGTTGAACTGATCTTGTCTTCATTTATTCTCGTAATGGTTCATCTGTATTTTTTAAATGAAATTATGGAATAGAACGAGTATTTCAGTGAATAAAATGTGCTCTGGGTGTACTGTGTTTTTGAAACAACAGTCTTGACGATACATCCTGGCATTTCGCTGCGGCAATAGCTTTTCCAACACAGGATTATGGATTCTATACTGTGCCGAGTGCCCGAACATTTCAAAATTAAAACCCGGTGATTTAATTTTTATTGTAGCATGAGCATTTCACTGAAATAGTTTCGATGAACTAAAATGAGAATGTATTATTCATTAAAAAAATTAATCGTCCAATACGCAGGAAAAAGCATGAAAACTGCTAGCAAGCTTTCTGTTAACTATTTACCCGATGTAACTGCCAAAACTGACCCACCTTAAATACAAAATTCTCCACTCAAACTTTATATATTTTCAATTTTTTTTCAAAAACACAGCTTATGACTGTCATTGTAACAAACACATTGGGCTCATTCCAATGAGGGGTCATAAGCTATGTGTTTGACCCAAAATATGAAAATCCAGTCATTCAATTTATCTTGCGGAAAGTGCCATTTGCTATCCCCATTGGGTGGATACTAATGCCAGAAAGCTCTCTAGCAGTTGGTATGCTCTTTCTTAAAAATAGTGGGTTTATTTTTTGTGGGTGGAACTTTTGCTTGCCACTTTTTCGTCTACTGTATAAGGTGTTTTGGTAATCATAACTCTCTGCAGCAAGTAACATTCCGTGTCTGTTGAAAAACAGGCTAAATACTGAGTTTGTTCGCTGGTCTTCAATGACGTCAGAATATTTCATGCAATGTAGATCCAATTGACGGAAGACCCATACTGTTTCATGTGATCAGTGAAATTCTCATTTTTTGGGTCAAATTTATCACACAAAATAACGGGATTTACCGAACCGACTTTCACATTTAAAGATTTTATTTGATATCCAAAATTACCAAACAAAATGTATCAGGTACAAAAAAAGATTTAGTGAACAGAAATTAATATGTTAATTGGCGAATCTTTTCCCAATACAGTCCAATCAACACTGATTAGTGAGTGGACGTCTGACATTATGTAATTACACATAACACACTCAGTCGATTTTTGGATACTTTTTTCGTATGGAGTGTACACGTAATGAATTTTTTTTTTCTAACCTATGTGGGAGGGAGGGAGGATTTTGATTTTTTTAATTACTGTTGGTTCTATGAATTATAAGGAACATATATCCATGGCGATCTAGCCCCAAGTGTCATATGTTAAATATAGTTCAGCGATCTTAATGTAGCAGTGGTCTCTGAGAATCAAAAGGAATTTTTTTTTTTGCCTAACTGCTTCATTTTTGCATGACTTTTCCCTCGATTTCCAATAATCTTAACATTCTCTATTTTTCAAAAAACCCTCGATTTCCAATAATCTTAACATTCTCTATTTTTCAAAAACCCATGACAATTTTGTAATCTTGAAAACAAATCAGATTTTCTTCACTTTTTCGGGTTGCTGGCAATTGTTCAAGTGCATGGCAAATAACAATGTTCGAGGCCCATCAATTACTTATGAATGGCACAAAAAGCCATAATGTTTCCAAGCCATAAAATTCACCACAAACATTTGATGTGAGTTCTCAAGAGAACATGTTCCAGCAACTTAATCCAATGAGGTGGCCAACATGTTTTCATGTCAAAAAAAATGAATTTTCTAGAAGTAACAATTAAGTTTTTAAGAGGATTTATCAATTTTGTTAGTGAATGGGATTACTAAGAAAATTTCAGCTTGGAATATATAAAGGAAATACTAATATAAAAAATATATAGTGTTCTTTGTACCCAAAATATGTTAAAAGATGGCTTAAGCTTTTAATAGTGATTGACTAACTTAAAATTGATTTCTTATTAATTTTAGTATGAAATTATTTTATTGAATTAATAAATCTTCTTATGGCATTGATGAAATAACACCATCATTATATTCAGCACACTGGCACACAGCCACAATGCATATCAAAGGAACCTATGCTGAGTGAAGACAGACAGAAATAGAATTTTTTCACTCACATACACTCAAGGGAGGATATATTTTCATTTAGGCCTAAAAAAGTTAAAAATCTGTTTCTCAGACCCTCCTGCTTGGTCCTTTTGGCTGTCGCATGCCCTCTTTTTATAACCAATGCAAACTGTAAAAAATAAAAATTAAATGGTTTATGTCTGATATTTTACCCAAGCTAATAAAATTGATAAATTTGTCCCTTGAGGGTAACAAGGTTTTGCAATGCCTTAGCATTGGAAAGCCTTCTAGCACTCGAGGGACGAAATACACCACTACCCAAGCTATTTTGAAGATTATGAGGCCTAAAACATAAAACAAACCAAGAACATGAACTTTTGATGGCAAAGAAATAATTACAAAAACAAAATAAACTAGAGGTGTGACTGTCCCAGATGGGCCTGTCCATACCCAGCGTGCACCATGATTATTATAAGTCAAAAAGGGGAATAACTCTGGCAAAAAATGTCCGATTAAAATTATAATCGCTGGTGCCCAGGTTCCCATGATAGTGAACATCCATACCAAGTTTCAAAGGAATCGACTCATAAAACATTCTAATCCAAAAAGGGGCAGAACTCTGGCAAAAAAGTCTCATCAAAACTATAATTGCAGGTGCACAGGTTCCCATGGCAGTTAACATCCATACCAAGTTTCAAAGGAATTGGCACATAAATATCAGAGAAAATCTGAGGACAAAATTCTAGGCAATTCAGGAATTCTAAGATGAAAAGGGGCACAACTCTGGAAAAATGTCCGATTAAACCAATAATTATTTATTTATTTATTGATGTTTAAGGTCACATATTTATGCACAATGGCTAATCATGACCGTGACAGATTTACGGGTGGAGGAAGCCGGAGTACCCGGAGAGAACCACCGAGCAACGATGAGTAGCTGCCAGCTCCCCAACATCGTGACTCCGCACTGCAGCACAGGCAGGGTTAGATTGGTAGAAGACATGCGTACCATCGACGTGCAGTACACCTTAGTACACGGCGTCATCGTGCCCCCACATGGGCAATGGGGGTGAAGTGTCTTGCCCAAGGACACAACGTGGTTCCCGCAGGTGGGATTCGAACCAAGGACCTCTCGGCTTGCAGCCTGCACCTCTAACTACTGAGCCACCACGCCCCCAAACCAATAATCACAGGTGCACAGGATCCCATGGTAGTGAACATCCATACCGAGTTTCAAAGGAATCGACTCATAAACATCTGAGAAAAACGCCGGACAAAATTCAGGCATTCTAAGCCGAAAAGGGGGCATAGCTCTGGCAAAAAAATCCAATCAAAACTATAATCATAGGTGCACAGGTTCCCATGGTAGTAAACATTCCTACCAAGTTTCAAAGGAATTGACCCTTAGACCGCTGAGAAAATCTCCAGACAAAATTCTAGGCCTGCCTTTTCAAGTTGAAAAGGGGCATAATTCTGGCAAAAATAATCCGACCAAAACTATAATCGCAGGTGCACAGGTTTCTATGGTGGTGAATATTCATACCAAGTTTCCAGCAGATTGGTCCGCAAATGTCTGAGAAAATCTCCTGACAAAATTATGTCCATGGACAGATGGATGGAAGGAAAGACAGATGGATGGACAGATGGGTGGATGGATGGACAGACAGATGGACAAGGTGATTCCAGCATCCCCCCCCCCCCCCCCTCCACCCACACACACACAACTCGTTGCGGGGGATAAAAACCACCCATCCACATGCAATTTTCTAAAATATGGCCTGAGAAACAGAAGATTTGGTTTGTGGGGCTTTAAGCAAAACAGAATAGCTTTGTAGGAAAACAGAGTGTACGACAAATGTCTTACAGGATAAAGGTCTTCTGAACAAAAGCTCTACAGAGAGAAGGCCTGAAGACAAAAACTCAACATTAAAATACAAAGATACAATATAAAGCCCCAAAAAATTGTTACCATCTTTTGTAAAAATATAATTTTGGCTTTCAAATCAAACTGATTTCCATTTGTTTATAAGCATTACCTCTTAAAAACCTGTTATGTATTTTCTTGAATTTTCCATAAAATCAAATACTTTAAAGTAGCCATGACTTGATTTGATGAATAATTGAAGCAAATGTAGTGCCAGGAATTTTATAAGAGATCTTCGCCTATTTTGTTTACAATACCTAGGGTGGCTTCTCTCCTATGTAACATAGAATATTTGTATTTGGCAGGGAAATCTGTCTCCAGTGGGCAAACAGTAATAGGACATGGTATTGCATCCAATGATTCTCAAGCTGAAAGGTTATTCATGCATTTGGCACTTACCATCAAAAACTGTAAGTAACTATAATTAATTGTTCAATTCATGTAGCATTTAAATAGCATTTTACTTTTTCAGTACTGCTTCATAACAATCAGTTGAAATTTTCCTGGATATATTATGTAACTTATTTCTCCACAACATCAATACATAGTTTTATCTTACAATAAGAACGTATTTGCCCAAATACAAGTGAAAACGTTCAGACAAAATACAAATCTGTATTGAGGGTAGCAGCAGCATGTGCGATCATTATATTCAGACAGAGAACTTTTTTTACCACTGGTGCTCAACTGCTCCTCAGAAACCACTTCATAACAATTTTGTAGGCTACTTCGAAACTGATTTTTATTGACAATTGGATCTTTTTCTGACAATAAATAGCATGCGCTGCACAAAAAACAGTAAGTTCCATCAAAATATATCACAGTTTGATAGAGAGCCATTTGCAATGACCATCAATGGCTATTACTCAATGACCATGTGTGGACACAGGTTTGTCAAATCTGTTTTTTTACTCTAAAAGAGGCACTGATCGCCGAATACACACACAATTTTCTAATTTATTGATAGAATAGTTAGATTTTTTTTTCACTTGAAATAGTCTAGACATCGTGAAAATGTGATATGTCAATATTCTAATACATAAAAAAACCTTACTTTAGGCACTGATTTTTGGATTTCAAAGTGTGTTATATCGAGTCATTTTTTTGTGGAAACATGTGGGTTCCACTTCTCTTTTTTCAATATTCCATTTCTTTTAGAAGGAAAAGCATTATGCACCACATCTTAATGATTCTCAAGGTCCCACTTCTTTGCCAATTCAATCAATCAAATGTAGGCATATTCCGTAAAAAATGGGATATTTCAAAGTCTGTTTGTATTTTTTTTCAGAAATATCATTGCTATCATAATGCACGAAGAATCACGCAACAGATCAGGAGGCTCTTCTACATTCTACCAAAAGAAAAATTTTCTCAAAAATTCATTCAAAGACAAACTATTATTATTATTTAACGTCAAAGTCATTCAGCTATCATGCAGATTTTTGGGGGAAATGGTGTTGTGGAAGTACAAAACATTCATTAATTATCACACCTTGCTTTTGTACTCTAACAGCCACTGATTAACCCTGTGTGTACCCCGGGGTAGAATAGACCCACCACTGCACTGTGAGGAGTAAGAGTTCCCTAACATGGCTCCAGGAGCCAGAATGGTGAAGCATGATGTTGAACCAGTCTGGCTGCTCATCTCTAGAGATAAGTCTTGAAATAAAATAATCTGCTGTATTACCATATTATGCTTAATTGGGATACTCTCATCTTCATGTGGGCGAGCTTGTCAGTTCCTTGTCGGAGGCCGGTTGTTTCTGCATGTAGTGATGTTATTAAGTGGCTATTAAAAACAAGGTATTAATTGAAAATAGAATATGTTTTCATTTTTGGAATTCACTTTAAAACAATTTCCACAATCCAGTTTTTTGTTTGTTTTCTTTTTATTAAGGTTTAACAACACATTAACAGCCAGGGTCATATCATGCCGGTGACAGTTTTACGGCTGGAGGAAGCCGGAGTACCCGGAAAGAAAAACCGAGCAACGACGAGCAGCTGCCAGCTCCCCAACATTGTAACTCCACACTGCAGCACAGGCAGGGTTAGATTGGTTGAAGACATGTGCACCATCGACGTGCAGTATGTCTTAGTACACGGCATCATCGTGCCCCCACATGGACAATCGGGGTGAAGTGCCTTGCCCAAGGACACAATGCAGGAGTCCAAATCGATCGCTCAGATGGTCACCCATCCAAGGACTAACCGGGCTCGATGTTGCTTAACTTCGGTGATCTGACGAAAACCAGTTACCGCAACGCCACCTCATCCCCCCCTACAATCCAGTATAATTTTTTAAAACAGTTCCTTGAATCCTGCACCCTATGTAACAACATGTAATCAACTAACTCCGTACATGTTAACAGCCTCAGTCAGTGTATATTTTCATGTAGGATGTGATATGATAGTTACCAATTTTTTATAACCAGAAGGTGTGACTAACCCTGTGCACTGCACAGGGTTAGTCACCCTTTCTGGTAATAAAAAATGTTCATTGTTAACTGAGTAACTAACCCTGTGCACTGTACAGCCTTAGTGTAAATCTCATCTATATAAACTCTTTACCAAATGTAATGGCCCAAACCACCCAGTGCTATTCAAACTCAGCTTTAGACCTGTCATTGTTATTTTTCAGTGAATTCCAAAAATGAAAACATATTCTATTTTCAATTAATAGCTTGTTTAAAATGAATTGCCAAGTTAATTCTTCATTCATGCTTCATCAACCTTCATTTGGGAATTTTCACTGTCATGGTATAACCTTAGCTGTTGAAAGTGATGTTAACCCTAATTAAACAAACAAACAAACAAACACACCACCGATTACACCTATATGTGTTTAGATTGAATGCAACTTAATTGAACCCTGAAAATTAATATCAACACAAATGATAACAAGAGCACTGTCTGTCGGGGCAACATACGCCCGTCAAAATTGGAATATGCACAAGTTTCTCTGGGGTTAAGTTTGAAATTTTTGTTGACTCGAGTATGTCTGTCCAACCCCCCCCCCCCCCTCCTCCAATCATTACCCATTCTCCTGCCCTGTCTGGGGTAAAAGGTTTCAAATTGTATGCTTGTGTGCACACATTTCATCTTGTTTTTATGAAATTTTAGTATGCAGAATGGAAATGCAAACAATTTTTAGGTGTAGAAGATTCTCCTCACTATTTACAATGGTAGTATCCATTCATTGTCAGGTTAACTTCATTTATAACGATTGACAATAGGTGGCGCCAAGGAAAAGGACATTTTGAGGATCATAACAGCTATAAACGGTGAGGATTCTCATCGTTTAAAAATAAAATGGTCTTATCTGCTCCTGTCACATGCACAATGACAATTGATGATCAACATGGGTGCAAAGTTTGAACAATAAAGCAAGTAAAATGTTGGAGTAAGCGACACAATAGTGTAAAGTTTCAAGTACTAAAAGAGGGCATAACTCTGGAAATACAATACAGAGTTACCTACTCTAGTCACATGCACAACAGCAATTGGTGATCAACATGTGTGCAAAGTTTTAACAATATAGCATGTAAAATTTTGAAGGAGTAAGCAACACAATAGTGTAATGTTTTAAGTACTAAAAGGGGGCATAACTCTGGAAATACAAAACAGAGTTACCTGCTCTTGTTAAATGCACAACGGCAATTGGTAATCAACATGTGTGCAAAGTTTGAACAATATAGCATGAAAAATGTTGAAGGAGAAGGCGACACAATACTGTAATGTCCTGGGAGCGCAGTGGCTCAGTTGATAGAGGTGCAGGCTGCAAACCGAGAGGTCCTCGGTTCGAATCCTACCTGCGGCAACCGCGTTGTGTCCTTGGGCAAGACACTTCATCTCCATTGCCCGCGAGGGGGCACGATGACGCCATGTACTAAGGCGTACTGCACGTCGATGGTACGCATGTCTTCTACCAATCTAACCCTGCCTGTGCTGCAGTGCGGAGTCACGATGTTGGGGAGCTGGCAGCTACTCATCGTTGCTCGGTGGTTCTCTCCGGGTACTCCGGCTTCCTCCACCCGTAAAACTGTCACAGTCATGTGCATAAATATGTGACCTTAAACATCAATAAAAAAATAAATAAATACTGTAATGTTCTTTCTAAGTACTAAAAGGAGCATAACTCCGGGAATACAAAATGGAGTTACGTGCTCTTGTCACATGCACAACGGCAATTGGTGATCACCATGTGTGCAAAGTTTGAATAATATAGCATGTTAAATGTTGAAGGAGTAGGCGACACAATACTATAATGTTTTAAGTACTTAAAGGGGCATATCTCTGGAATTACAAAATGGAGTTACATGCTCTTGTCACATGTACAATGGCAATTGGTGATCACCATGTGTGCAAAGTTTGAACAATATAGCATTAAAATGTTGAAGGAGTAGGCGACACAATACTGTAATGTTTTAAGTACTAAAAGGGGGCATAACTCTGGAAATACAAAATGGAGTTACCTGCACCTGTCACTTGCACAATGGCAATTACTGATCAACATGTGTGCAAAGTTTGAACAATGTAGCATGTAAACCTTTGGAGGAGTAGGCAACACAAAAATGGTTTACGGAAAGATGGACGGATGGACAGACAGACAGACAGATGGATGAACAGACAGACAGACACAGACAGACAGACAACGCCATAACATAATACGTCCGTCAAAAAATGACGGGTGTATAAAAAAAACTGAAATGACATGATTCTTCTTCTTTTGAAGAAAAATCGTGCAATACCTCATCATTGGATTAACATGAGGATACAGTTCAAAGCCACAAACTGCAGAGATCTAACTCAAATGAATGATCTGCTCAGAGACATGCAATTTGCCGAGTGAAATACATTCATTATGAAGATTTATAACTCAACTTTCAGCCATTTGTCTGGTTTTTGCCATGTGCTTACTAATAAAAACAAAACCAAAAATTGGAATCACTGCGGAGCCTAATCAAATCGAAATGGCACACGAGAATTGGTACAAAGTGATTTTCGAGGAGTAGTTGAACACCAATGTTTACCTACGCTCATCAAAAACTGATTACACATCATGACCTCATCTCTGGATCATATATCGACTCATCCTAACAGACTCGTTGATGTCTGCCCAGAGATGAGGTCTCAACTTCAATACACCATCTAGGAAACCCACATGGAGGTAATAACCTATATTTATTATGTCCTACTGTTTACAGATAACAGCAACTGTCTAACAAATATTTTTTCAATATTTATTGACACAACAGATATAAGAGAATGACTCTCTGGAAGTGATTGGCCTTATTCAATAAGTTCAAGTCGATACAACTATGTTTTTGGTGTGTCTTTATGTTTGTGTGCCTCTGGTGGATATTTCTGCCCAGGACAGGATTCCTTTTAAGACTGAAACAAGTATAATTGGGCACATTTAATATTTTACTCCTGTAAATTGAATAGATTATTTCTCAAATGATTCCTTGAGTTAAATTTAGAAGAATTTTTCATCAAATCTAGTTACAGCTAGATTTGATGAAAAATATTTTGAAAATACTCAGCAGGTCAAAACAAGTTTTAAATGCAATTAAAGCATTGCAGCACATAAAATAACAATACCTGTTTTCAAGTAGGTACTACAATTATCTCATTCGTGACTGCAAGAAATTATAAATTTTCGCTTGCGGCTAAAGCCGCCGATGAAAACTTATATTTCTTTGCAATCACTCATGGAATTATTCTAGTACATACTCAAAACAGGAGGTATTCTACATATATCTTGACTGCAAAATACACTGAAAAAACGGGGTATTCTCTATATATCTTGTTTGCAAAATACACTGAAAAAAACAGGAGGTATTCTGCATATATCTTGGGTGCAAAACACACTGAAAAAACAGGGGTTATTCTCTATATATCTTGGGTGCAAAATACAATGAAAAAAATGGGGTATTTTCCCTATATCTTGGGTGCAAACTAACAGAAATGAAAGTGTCAATGACACTGCAGCTCAACTTGTTTAAGACATGTACATGTATAGTATGTGACACAGCAATGACAAACATCTAGGTAATGACCTGATAACAAAGGTACATGTAAAGTATAGTAACTGTCTGAACATAAATGCTGACCGTAGCCTGTAACAAATGTGTAGGTGAAGTATTGTAAAGGTGGCTGACAGTTAGATGCTAAACTAGAAAAGAAATCATTGAGTCTAAGATTGGGTCTGACTGAACCCAAAAATATTTGTTCTCATAGCACAGTGATAACAAAGGCACCCCAAAACACTCGTTCCTGTCACAAGGTGATAACAAAGGTACCACAAGAAGTTTATGAAGATCAGTTCATAAATACAGACTGTAGCCCGAGCCATATTGACATGTGCACTCATTGTGTATAAGTAGCACTAAACAAATCAAAGTTCATCTAATTTGCATAATTTTTGCACGAGATAAAAACCTGTATTATATGTGTGTTATTAAACATTCCTCCAAAAATTTATTCAAATCAGAACTTTCATACAGAAATTCTGTACAAAAAACTGATTCCACTAATTTTGGTACAAAAAGGTGGCTGGCGGCCATCTTGAATTTTGGACCACACCCAAAACACTCGTTCTCGTCCCATGGTGATAACAAAGGTACCCAAGAAGTTTCGTAAAGATCGGTTCATAAATACGGCCTCTAGCCTGAGCCATATAGAAGTTGTGTACAAAAAAACTGATTGGACCTAATTTCGGTACAAAATGGCCACTGGCAGCCATCTTGAATTTTGGACCGCACCCAGAAACACTCGTTCTCGTCCCAAGGTGATAACAAAGGTACCCAAGAAGTTTTGTGAAGATCGGTTCATAAATACAGCCTCTAGCCCGAGCCGTATTGACATGTGCACTTACAGTGTATAAGTAGCACTGAATAAATCAAAGTTCATCTAATTTGCATAATTTCTGAACGAGAAAAAAACCTGTACTATATGTGATGTATTCCATGTTACTAAATTTCATACAAAAATTTATTCAAATCAGAACTCTCATACAGAAGTTCTGTACAAAAGACTAATTGCCCTAATTTTGGTACAAAATAGCTGCTGGTGGCCATCTTGAATTTCGGACCACACCCAAAAACACTCGTTCTCATCCCACAGTGATAACAAAGGTACCCAAGAAGTTTCGTAAAGATCGATTCATAAATACGGCCTCCAGTCTGAGCCATATAGAAGTTGTGTACAAAAAACTGATTAGACCTAATTTCAGTACAAAATGGCCACTGGCAGCCATCTTGAATTTTGGACCTCACCCAGAAACACTCATTCTTGTCCCAAGGTGATAACAAAGGTACCCAAGACGTTTCGTGAAGATCGGTTCATAAATACAGACTCTAGCCCGAGCCGTATTGACATGTGTACTTACTGTGTGTAAGTAGCACTGAAAAAATCAAAGTTCATCTAATTTGCATAATTTCTGCACGAGAAAAAAACCTGTATTATATGTGATGTATCCCATGGTACTAAACATTCACACAAAAAATTATTCAAATCAGCGCTTTCTTATGGAAGTTCTGTGCAAAAATCTGATTGCACCAAATTTTGTACAAAATGGCTGCCATCGGCCATCATGAATTTTGGACCGGACCCAAAAACACTCGTTCTCGTCCCACGGTGATAACAAAGGTACCCAAGGAGTTTCGTAAAGATTGGTTCATAAATACGGCCTCTAGCCTGAGCCGTATTGGCATTTGCACTTACAGTGTTGAAAGTAACATCAAAAAACATCAAAGTTAGTCTAATTTGCATAATTTACGCACGAGAAAAAAACCTGTATTATATGTGATGTATCCCATGGTACTAAACATTCATACAAAAAATTATTCAAATCAGAGCTTTCATATGGAAGTTCTGTACAAAAAAAGGATTTCTGCATCGTCGGTACAAAATGTCGGCTGGCAGCCATCTTGAATTTCGGACCGCACCCAAAAACATTCGTTCTCGCCCCACGGTCATAACAAAGGTACCCAAGAAGTTTCGTAAAGATCAGTTCATAAATACGGCCTCTAGCCTGAGCCGTATCCAATTGTTGATGGACAGACGGACAGAGGACCATGGCATAAGCTCAAATTTGGCTTCGCCAAAGTTGAGCTAAAAAACAGGAAGTATTCTATATATATCTTTGGTGCAAAATACACTTGAAAAAACATGAGGTATGATATATATATATATATATCTTGGGTGCAAAATACACTGAAAAAAACAGGAGGTATTTTATATATATCTTGGGCACAAAACACTCTGAAAAAGGGGGTATTCTCTATATATCTTGGGTACAAAATACACTGAAAAAACAGGAAGTATTCTGTATATTATCTTGGGAGCAAAATACACTGAAGAGTAATTGCTGATTTTAATTTGTATTTTGACAATCTGATTTCATTTGTAGATATTATACAGTTGAAGCTTTCCCCTTCCCTACTTCCAGCCACACCGTCCACATACACACCCCCTCAAACTTGTAAACCTCACTATTCCACCCAATACCTCATTTCCACTAAAGCTTTTCTGCAGTCAAAGTAAACAGGAAGCTAAAGCTTCTAAGGACAGGCAGAAAACCAAATGATATTCACACAATCAATAAGCAAATAATACTTCTATGGATAAACAGTGTGTGTGAGCAATGGATATGGATATTCATAGCTCTGGGTGGAAACACGAGATGCCCATTCAATCCTGTTTATTTGTTTCATTGCCAGATAATTTCCATACAGCAAAACCATAAATGAGTTAATGATTCAGTTTAAAAATGGATTTACACCTGATGACGAGGAATTAAAATTTATTGATTTCCTCAAACTGCAAGCAGTTCTACAAGAAATGTAAATAACCGGACAGATGGTTACGGATTTCCACCCTTTTCTCAATAGACTAGGATAAGGCACACTTTTCTGTTCACTTAAGTTTTATTTCCTTTTATGGATGACTTGTGACAACCATCCATGACTATTTTTTTTTTCGTCAGTTCTCATTTCATCAAAGTCTCAGCATAATTCAGATTACAACTGAAAAAGATTTTTTTTTAAAAATTAACAAAAATTAGCAACTATGTCATTTTAGGTATAAAATCAGGATCTGTTGAACAGTGATGGTAGGCTGATGATAGACACTCATGACATGGGAGAGGTATATGCAATGTTTTGTATATGCATACAAACTAGAGTTATCACTCTTGTTATACTTGAAAAACATTCTGTACGAATGTTTTGCATTATAACAAGCATCGGATGTTGCATTTTTATGTTCTTGGGTATGGCAATAGACCAGTATTGTAGGAAACGATATCCATATCTTGCAGGTATCATCCATGCATACTTACCACAGTTATGCCCCTTGTTAATCCCCCGACTTGAAAAGTCAAAGGGATATCTAGTGGAGACCTCTGTCCATCCATCTGTCCATCCATCCATAAATCTGTCTTACCAACATTTTCCCTTGTTTCTCAGCCATTGCTACTCTGATTTGAATGACATTTGGTGTTGTGATAGAGCATCATGGGGGAACAATACCTGTGTAGCAGGAGTTTCTTCCATACATTTTGTCCAGAGTTATGGTTCTTTTTCATTCTTTCGACTTAGAAAATATTTTTGCCCAAGCTTTGCATTGCCCCTCTTGTTAGACTTAAAAAACTGTCCCTATGAATTTCTTGCACTGCAACCTGCAATAGATGGATATCCTTTCCCCCATGTCGGTCTCTCACCATACAAAAGGACATCAAAATCTGAAAGCAATGCTTGAGTTATAATGTGAAATGTAAGAACGGAAGTATGGAATTATGGACGGATGAAGTCCTCGACTATATGCCCACAAAAAACTACAGAGGTCACAGGAATAATAAATGCTTGGTTTATCTCTAGAATACATGAGTTAACCAGATCCCAGTTACCTGGATACTCCTGTTGGCTGGATAATTTGTCGCTATACAATCAATCAACATGGTTCCACTGTAATACATATTAATTGTTGTGATAATTCTCAGTAAAGGTTCCCTCAGCTAACTTTTACTATGTGTTAAACATATTTTAGTTTATTGGTTTATTTATATTTTACTCTTTCAGCAGGTCAGAAAAATGATTTTTACTTGCCATGGATGACTGAAGAATGATGTTACCGAATCGTGAAACTGTTAACTGAATTAACAGTTTTAAAGGGAAAAGAGTTAACATTTAACTATTGTATGATTGATAAGCTTTCAGCAAAACTATGGGTGTATTAAGCTGCCTATGGTTATTACCAAGGAGTAAATTTATTACCCTGTCAAGTTAATGACCAAATTTAAATATTCTAACTAACAGCTTCATTCACCATTTTAGACCAATCACTCTCGTCTAACCCTTTCAATGAGTGGTTTCAATGAAGAATTCATGACTGTTTATTGTTTATTTATTGGTATTTAACTGGTAGAGTGCTAAATTATTCATCAAAGGTGATTTATAACATGAGTAATTTTTTCAAGGATGGAGTGCTTCCAGCAAGAGGAGTCTTAGTTTATTGTGATTTTTTTCATAATTGTTAGGTAACAAGTTATTAGAGAATGCATGTGTACACTCTCCAATAATTTGTAACAGAACAACTTTATATTGAACAGTTTATATTCTGCTGCTGAGTGAACAACAAGCTAATGCAAAAAGAGTAAAGCCCCTGAAATGGCTTTTAGCACTTTTCAATAGAGCCATGACAGTGGCTTCTAGCACTCCACCAGTTAAGATCACTTCCAGCATCTTTGGCAAAATCATGAACATAACAAGTATGAAATCAAGTTTAGTCCACCATTCAAACCTATACTTCCATTTTAGGGGACTCATATTCCAGGCCTGGCATTCTCAAGGAGGGCTGCTCTCTTAGAGCCCTCGCTAATTTTTTTTTAGGGGAGGAGGCTATTTTTAGCCCTCCTGCATCTAGCCAATTATACACATCACAAATTGTTTTGCAGTACTACTTCTATTTTATGTGTACAATTTCTATGGCTCACTTTATCCATAATTATGACAAAAAGGAATGTATAATTTGCTCGAACATGAAACTCAACTGCACCACTGAGCTTCATGTTCAAACATTCTGTCACATTCATGGTACCGGTGATATGTGACTCTCTGTTAATGCTGCCAGTTAGATGTAGAATAATATTTGAACATCGGTGGGGAAAGTACAATTCTACCTTAAAATAGATGTGGTCAGTCTTGTTATTCTTACACTTACTGTTCGAAGCAAGAAGATGTCCTTAAACAAGGTGTCACCTGCTTTCCATTCTCTTCTATCTCCCTACTAGGAGATAGAACAGAATGGAACTCAAGTGACGATGTGTATCCTGGCGAGAGCATTTGCCCTCCTGGGAGGACTTAGAAGGGCAGTTTTTAGCCCTCCTGTTTTTTCATAATGCCAGGCTGATACTCCTAGTATTGGTTATTTGGTTTTTAATTTTATTACTGTGCCCAACCCTTTACCTAACATAGAAAAATGACCAGAAAATTAACCAGAATAAGCCTACCACAGAGTAAAATATCTCAGAAGTTTCTCAATACAAGAGGCCCCAAGGGGCCTGAGAGCACTCACCTGACAATGACAACTATCAACCGAGGGTCCTGATTTGAACTAACTTGCATCTGCCCCATTAAGAAAACCATATACTAAGTATCAAAACATTCTGACTGGTGGCTCTGAAATTTTTATTCTTTTTTAATATTCCTCATATTGAACTAAATTATAATTCGGGCTCCCATAGGCAGCCCAAATATGCACCCAGGGACTTGGCTTTAACAAATTTTAATCTCACCTCCCTAATGATACAGAATACCAAATATCAAAAGATTCTTACTGGTGGATGTGCAGAAGATTTTTAAAGAATGTTCCTAACACTGAACTAAGTTACAATTCGGTCTCCCACAGGGAGCCCAAATATGGATTCAGAGACTTGGCTTGAACAAACTTGAATCACACCTCCCTAAGGATGCTGTATACCAAATATCAAAACATTCCGACTGCTGGATCCGAACAAGATTTTTAAAGAAAATTCCTCATATTGAACTAAGTTATAATTCAGGCTCCCACAGGGAGTCCAAGTATAAACCCAGAGACTTGGCTTGAACAAATGTGAATCTCACCCCCTAAGGATGCTGCATACCAAATATGAAAAGATTCTTATTGGTGGATGTGAAGAAGAAGATTTTTAAAGAATGTTCCTCATATTGAACGAAGTTACTATTCGGTCTCCCACAGGGAGCCCAAATATGGACTCAAGAGACTTGGCTTGAACAAACTTGAATCACACCTCCCTAAGGATACTGTATACCAAATATCAAAACATTCCGACTGCTGAATCTGAACAAGAAGATTTTTAAAGACAAGAGACCCCAGGGGGCCTAAGGGTGCTCACCTGACATGGTAGTTTAAATATCAAACCAGGGACTTGACTTGAATAAGCTGCATACGCCCCTCCTAAGAAAAGCATATACCAACTAGATGAAGCGATTGTGCCCACACAATACACAGAATATTCCTTCTATTTTCAGTTCCTGCTCTTTTACGTCCCAAAATTGAGATAAACGCATAAAAACAGATTTTTTCGAAGTCGCAAACAAAATATTTTCAGACTAAAATTTTTTTTCTTCTTCTTAAAATTGACCAAAATGCATAAAAAAACAAAAAATTTAATTTCCGGATTTTGGCCCAAATTTTTAAAGTCCCACCCAGACTCCAAATTTTCAGTGTAAAAAAAAAATAAATTTTTTTTGTCTTAAAATTGAACAAAATGCATAAAAAACCAGAAAACTAATTTCTGGATTTGGGTCCAAAATTTCTAAATCCCACTCAGACCCCAAATTTTCAGAGTGAAAAAAAACAAAATTTTGTCTTAAAATTGACCAAAATGCATAAAAAAAACCTAATTTCCGGATTTTGGTAAAAAATTTCTCAGTTCGGACCAGGACCCCAAATTTTCAGCCTAAATATGAACCCAGGGACTTGGCTTGAACAAATTTGAATCTCAACCCCCTAAGGATGCTGCATACCAAATATCAAAAGATTCTTATTTGTAGGTCTTACAAAGAAGATTTTTAAAGAATATTCCTCATACTGCACTAATTTAAACATTTGGGCTCCCATAGAGAGCCCAAATATGGACCCAGGGAATTGATTTCAATAAACATGTGAAACAATCTTCCAAAGATGTTATATGTGAAATTTGAAAGCTTTTGGAGCAGTGGTTTAG
This sequence comes from Pictodentalium vernedei, assembly GCA_031216915.1. Taxonomy (NCBI): domain Eukaryota; kingdom Metazoa; phylum Mollusca; class Scaphopoda; order Dentaliida; family Dentaliidae; genus Pictodentalium; species Pictodentalium vernedei. Next base: position 242,189,027 of record CM062294.1, on the reverse strand, counting down.
GAGAAAAGTAGTTTTAAATGTTTTTCCCATTACCCACAGTGTTAAAAAATGCTGACTCAGCACTTTTTCAAAGTCCCCAAAAAGTACCCCATGATAAAACCGATAGCAATTTTTTTTACCATTCCCCATTCTGTTGGTCCTAAGAAAGCTTCACACCAAATAAGAATTCTCAGTGCCGTGCAGTTTTGGAGATTTGGACATTTTAAATTTTTTCTATTTTTAGCTCCTGCGGTTCCCATGGGACAATGGGGAAAAAAATTGGGGCATAAATTAAGTACTTATGACCCAATAAACCCTCATATCAAATTTGGTTCAAATCTGCCTCTCGGTTTGGAAAATAGAAATTTTGGGAGGGGCAAAAATTCTTGCCCCTCCCATAACGATGGCAAATATAGCCCCACAAACTTCTCTTGAACAAATCTGAGTCTACACCTCAAAAGGAAGCTGCACACCTAATATCAAGTCTCTTCTACTGCTGGTTCATGAGAAGATTTTTTAAGATTTAGGCATACTTTTTGGGCATGGCCCTACCAAGGGGCGAGGCAACTTGATTTGAACAAAATCAAATTGCGATGTCATAACAAACTATTATCTCAAATATCAGTTAAATTGGTTCAGTGGTTTGGCAGGAGAAGACGCAAACACCATGTTCACGGACAATGATGGATGACAGACACTGGACAACAGACGACGAGTGATCACTGTAGCTCTCCTGACTGAAGTCAGGTGAGCTAAAAACCATACAAATATGGATATCATTAGAACCAGCTCCTGGAGCTGGTTCTAATGATATCCATATTTGTATGGTTTTATTGAAAAATTGTGAAATTTGTTTTTGAAAAATGTGAAATTTAATTTATTTTTTAAAAATACTGTGTTTGGTAAAGGGTTAAGGTCAATTTCAGCATATCTGGCTGTCTCAAGACTGCAACATAGGTATGAAGTCAAGTTTAGCCAGTCGTTACTTTAGCCACTTTAGAGGACTTCCACTCCTGGAGTTGTTTCCAGGACCTATTTTACCAGTAAAGCAGAACTAGTTTATCACAGTAAACAAGCACTGTTACCCTTCCTTAGGTTCCCATGGGCAACCCAAAGCATTGATTGCTGAATCCTGTTTACCACTGAAACAGAAATTTTTTACCACAATAATCAAGCATTGTCTCACTTTGTAGGATTCCCAAAGGAAAATGAACATGAAACCTGGACAATCATGGACACAGAGGCAGAATGTTTAGGAGTTTTGATCTAAGTCACTTTTGTGCAAGTCACTACAAGCCACTTGGTGTAGTTGGATCGTGGTGGCATTTATTATGTGCTCTCATAAACTTTTCTTGGCAAAGCAGTTGTTTTTAGGCAGCCAAGACTTGGCTGGAAATCACTGTTCTGGTCTGTTATCTACAGGTTTAAATCTGCTAAAAGACTGCAGACTGGGATGTTTTGTTCCAAGGCAATAAGTTGGAATTAGGCCTTTAATCTTTCATCTGACAAATTCACTGCCTCAACACATAAAATTTAGAAATTGAGCAGTTGACAATTTTTTTTTTTGTTGAAATTTCAATAAAACCATATCATTTGACCCCTTCTCGGAATGAGCTCATCTAAATCTTTCCAATGAGGGGTCACATGATATGGTTTTGTAGAATTCTTTCGAAAAACTGAATGAAAATTTATTAAAATAAATTTTGTTATCTCCTGAATTGGGTGGAGAGTTAACAGTGGAATTTTGAATAACATACTGCAAAAAAAATCAAATTGCTGATGAAAGAATAATCAGCCCAAATAAGCACTTTTCACAACTTCCTAATGGTAACGGGGTTCCCATTTTGGCCCTGTAAATCAAGTGTTTTTCGCAATTGCATGGGTCCTCAGCCCATTCCTAATACTATGGAACCCTGTTAATTTAACAGACACATTTTCAATTACGAGTTTCATTTAAAAAAAATTTGGTCATTTGTCTGTATTCCAGGTATTCCAGTTAAAACAGAAAGCTCTGTCAAGCAAAATTATTATAATGGATTAATGCCAATACTGGATGTACAATAACCAAATAGGTAAAAAAAAACACCTGGAATTAATTAGTTGTACTGAGTAATTCTTCGATATATCACAAGGTTTTTATTCAATTATCAGCAGTTTACTCAAAAGCCTGTATGCAATTAACAGGTTAATTTTGTACGGAAGGTGTTTGTTGTACATGGTTTGGTATTTGGAAATTATATTCCATTAACAGGTTTGTTCAATTAAGAGATATTCAATTAAGTGGGTTCCATTGTATATGGAGAAAAAGAACGTGCAATGTTCTGACAATGTTGGGAAAGAATGGAATCCAAAATTGAATTTTATCCTCAAATATCAAATCATTTCTTGAGTACCACCTAGAATTAAGTAATGATAACCAAGAGGAATTCAACAAGGTGCCTGCAATGTTTTAAAAAATAAATTCCATAATTTCCATGACATATTTCAGGAAATTTCTATGAATAACTAGTAATATAAGTGTAAAATGCCGATTTTCTATAATTTATTTATTGGTGTTTAAGGTCACATACTTATGCACAATGGCTAATCGTGACCGTGACAGTTTTATGGGTGGAGGAAGCCGGAGTACCTGGAGAGAACCACTGACCATTGACAAGCAACTGTCAGCTCCTCAACATTCTAACTCTGTCCATGCTCTGCTCAAGCAAGGTTATAGCAGTAGAAGACATGCGCACCATTGACAAGCACTACGCCTTAGTATTCAGCGTCATCGTTCCCCCATGTAGGCAACCAGGATAAAGTGCCTTGCCCAAGAACACAACACGGGTTGTCCCGGATGGGGATCAAACTCGCGACCTCTAGCATAGAAGTCCAACAGTCTACCACTGAGCTACCACGCTCCCGATTTTCTATAACAATTTTATAATTTTTTCTGATTAACAGAAAGAGTACTAAATTACTTTTCAATGGGCATTTGTTATGTGAGTATTTTTTTCAAAGATATCACACTACCAGCCAAAGGAGCCTTAGTTTAGCAAGATATTGCTCATAAATGTTTTGTTTTAATTTATTGGAGAGTTCCACTTGCCCTCTCCAATAAATTGTAACAAACTAATTTCATATTAATATTTTTCTTCTATTGCTGAGTCAACAACAAATTAGTGCAAACTGTAAAGCCACTATAGTGGCTTTCAGCATTTTTCAGTAGAGCCCTGATAGTGGCTTCTAGCACTCGATTGGGAGTGTGGTGGCTCAGTGGTTACGGCATTAGATTTCAAACCAAAATGTCCACGGTTTGATCCCCACCAGGCATAACTAAGTTGTGTCCTTGGGCAAGGAAATTAATTCCAACTGCACACATGGGGTTTGTGTGCTAGAGGTTGATGGTTTGAACCTTGGCTCTCGCACTTCTTCCTCGATCTGTTACACTAGTGCCAGTGACCAGTCCTCAGTTGTTGGTGACATTGTGCATATTGTGGTGAAGAAACGTGGATGTTTCAACCACTCTGAGGTGGAATCTGGGGTGAGATTCACAGTTGGTGAATCTCAAAGAATGTGAGCATAGTGGAGTGGTCGAGATATAAAGGTCATTTACCAACCAGTCTGGTTGGTCCAGATCCCTCAAGTCTCATTGTAAATTGCTTGCTTTGTATGCTGGAGATCGACGGTTTGAGCCCGGATCTTGCACTTCTCTCTCGATCTGTTACATGGAAAAAAATTAACTAAAGACGTCAATGTGACATTACTTAAAAATCATAGCACACCGAAAACTTATTGATATATTCCTTGGGACTTTCACTGTTACTCCATTGTTTAAAATTCATTGATATTCCATGACCCTATGCAAAATTCAATGATTTTTCTTGCATGGAAAAACGTTCACCAAACTCTATGATTTTCTATGGATTTCGAAGACAATAGAAACCATGTTGAACCCTGGGAGTACTAAACTATGTCACCTCAAAAACGGGTTGGACTGTTTGGGTTTTACCGATAACAAACGTACCAAGTAATGACATTATTTTCACAGTTTCCAATTGTATCTAAATGGTCTGTGGAAATGGATCAATCAAAGAGAAATTGTGAGTTATTACTCCCAAGGTCATTACAGGAAGTCTAGCTGGTGTTATTTTTTTGTACTTATACATTATTGAGCTGATATTTCTGTTTTAGATCCCACAATCAGTAAATGGATTACGTTTATACATAAAACCAATATTGATAGTGCATTGTATAAAAGGTACGAGCACTGAAAGGGATTTGCATTATTCTGAATGTCAAAACAGAAATATAGCTTTTCTCCATAGATAACATAGGCTCGATTAATTGTGTCGATAAATGGAATTTTATCTTACATACAAAATGCAACACAAGAACCCTTTATATGACAGTCAACAGTACCGCTACTCTTTTCTACAATCTCAGTATTTATATTAACCATGTGCAGATTGATGTAAAAATAGCGAAATTGCAAGTGTTAAATTTTTCCCATAATGCATCTTGGAATTTAACCAAATCAATCTTGTCTGACAGAGCTCAATAAGCTCTGTCAAACAAGATTGAACTGGTTAACTATTTGCATGCTGCTGGTGGCTATTCCTGCCCAGCACAGGCTTTCTTTTGTTACAGAAATAAGTATATGTTGGGCACATTTAATCATATTTGCCCCGTTTTTTTCACCAATGATTTCTTTTGTTACTAAAATTAATTTTTCATCAAATCTAGTCATGGCTGCTTTAAAGCAGCCATGACTAGATTCGATGAAAGATATCTAGAAAATACTCAGCAGGTTAAGAGTTAAGTTCCTGAATGTAATGAAAAAATTTGCAGCTTGAAATTTTGATATTTTGACATCAGTATTTATTTATTTCTTTATTTGTGTTTAAGGTAATTTTTAGCATCATTGGCTATATCAAGATCGAAATTTAGCCAGACATTTATACCTATGTTCCTCACAGAGGACTTCCACCATCAGGTGTTGGTCGCATGTTCAATTTTAGCAGTAAAGCAAAACTTGTTTACCAGAGTAAACAATCACTGCTCCACTTCTGAGGGTTCACTGGAAATCAGTGAGAAAGTGTTTTTTTTCAAGTTTCCCAAGTGCTGGAGAATCAAGACAGGACACTGATTATATTGAAAATGGCATAGCAGGGAGTGTGAACTCATGTCAAGAGAGTTTACTTCAGCACCAACCACCAGATATGTTAAAGTTAAAGAACTTGTGTGATATAGTGAGTGCGATTTTAGTGCAAAATAGTGAGATTCTAATTACAACTCAAAGAGAAAAGGTAATCAAATTTAATGTTGAGATTCTGTGAAAATGTCCAATTTTGATGTTCATTGAAGAAAACTCTATCGTGGAAAACAGTGAGTCTCTCTCTGAAATAGTGAGACTTAACATGTCTGCCAACCACCTTGTGATAGTACACTAAACCACAACAGTGGTTTCAACACTACAGTGTTGCGAGGAGAAAAGATTAAAAAGAATTTTGACCAGAATGAGAACAAGTCACTATTCAGCCTTAATTAATTTTACACTTTTTCTTTTTGAAATTAATATAAAAACTAGATATGTCATTCAACATGTAATGTCCCCTTGGGGTAACTTAATTGAGGGTTGGATTTAAACACCAGTAAAATAATTAACCATTTACAATATCTTCAGATATAGGAATGACAGTGTCAATGAAACTGTAGCTTAACTTGACTGTGTGTTGGGTTTGATGAAAAGGATAATGTTCAATGTTTATGAAAGGATTCTGAAATAAGACAAAAATTGTGATAATTGAGAATATGTTAATTTCTGTTCCCTTTATGTTATGTTTTCAATAAAAATAATTTGAGGAGTAGACTGTACTAAAGAACTGAGGGGCGGGTTAATGTGGTCCTCACAGTTAATGTATGTCAACCCAAAGTTACCAAGTTAAAGTGAAATTATTCCAAAACGAGTCATCCTATCAAGTTACAATGAAATCCCTTCATAAAAAATACAGCCTGTAGACTGTGCTAATGGTTTTTGGGCTTCAGGGCTGTGTTGCCATCACGATTGACCAATCACAACCAAAAGGGGATGTCTTCATCTAGACATTATACTAAGTCATCCTACCAAGTTACAATGAATTGCCTTCATAAATACGACCCATAGTCTGTGCTAAAAGTTTTCGGGTTTTGGGCTTGTGCAGCCATCACGATTGAATGATTGTGACCAAAAGGGAACGTTCTCTTCTAGACATTATCTGGAGTCATCCCACTAAGTTGCAATAAAATCCCTTCATAAATATGACCTGTAGACTGTGCTAAATGTTTTCAGGCTTCAGGCCCCTATAGCCACCACAGTTGACCGATCCCGACCAAAAGGGGACGTTCTCATCTAGTCATTATATGGAGTCATCCTACCAAGTTACAATGAAACCCCTCCATAAATATGACCTATAGACTGCGCTAAAAGTGTTTGAGTTATTGGCTCGGGCAGCCGTCATGGTTGACAGATCGTGACCAAATGGGGACATTCTCATCGTGACATGACTTGAAACCTGTATATGAAATTTTGTGATGATTGGACAAGAACTACGGGGGTGTAGCCTGTGCCAAAGGAAATGTGAACAGACCCACAGACTGACAGACTACCGCACGGGTGATGGAAATAGCTTATCTTGACTTTTTCAAGTAAAGCTAAAAATAAATAACCAATTGCAATATTTCCATCTCCAAGAGTCTGGTCAATTCTAAGTATTTATTTATTTATTGGTGTTTACGGTCACATATTTCTGCATAATGGCTAATCATGACCTTGACAGTTTTATGGATGGAGGAAGCTGGAGTACCCAGAGAGAACAACCGAGTAATGGCTAGCAACTGTCAGTTCCCGAACATACTAACTCCACACAAGCAGGGTTAGCTTTTGTTGAAGACAGGTGCACCATCGGCGTGCAGTATGCCTTAGTACACAATATCACTGTGCCCCCATGTGGGCAATGGGTGAAGTGTCTTGCCCAAGGACACAACATGGTTGCCACAGGTGGGATTCAAACTGAGGACTTCTCAGCTTGCAGCCTGCATCTCTGCCTACTGAGCCATGCACCCTGAAATTCTAAGTACTTCCAAGTTTAAATTAAAGTTAAGAAACTTTGTCACAACATCAACCAGGCTGAGTAAAATTCAATTTCTCTTAGTAAGTGCCCATGACAAAAGCACATAATAAGATCAGCTTATCGCGAAAAAAGTTAAAATCAAAGTTGAAGGTAAGTAGCTCCATAAAAAGAAATAAATTGAATAATCAGGGGCTGCAACTCACATACTGGATATTGGCCCAGTCAATGAATATTTGTTTTGTTTATGATGCTGACAAAAGAAAATTTGTTAAAATTTACTAATTAGGAGCTATAACTGCACCCTTAATCATTGGACCATAGTAATAGGTAACTCGTTATCACTTGGAGCAAATAGCATGCATACTCAGCAGGTGTTTAATGGTCAGTCTCATACAGATAAAAGAAAAATGTCCAATGAATAAACTGATCTTCTAGTTTTTAATACAGCAAGTTCTAGTAGAAAAATCTATTACATTCCATGTGGTCATACAAAACATGAATGTTCACCTGTTCCCTTCTGGTTGCCTGAGAGGAGTTCTTTATGCCAACCACACAGCACGTGAGTAAAGTCTCATAGAACTCTTGGTGTTGGACATTTAGTTCCTGACTGCCGATTAGGAACGAGAGCGAGTTCTGATCTGGAAGGCAGAGACCGGAGGTCTTATAGAATCTCTCCATGTCAAAGGCGGGGCTCCAGCTTGGATAGGTATCAATAAGCCCTCCCATCTTTGCTGTAAGAGTGAACAACCCAATCACATCTTCTACTTCCAAATCCATATCAATTACCTATACAATTTATGTTAGCAAGTGGTTGGCACTTGAAACGTCGACAACACCCACTATAGGATTTCAGAACTAAGTTTCAACCTACTCAGGTGGTAATGGTGTATTTGTAACTGCAATCCTTATGTCAAGACTGACAGTTTCGGTATACCTTCTCAGGGGTGTGTTGACTGACACATAATTAACTTGAGATACCTTGGGGTGAGGAATTTTCGAATACCTGCCTAATTACTTAGTAGTAATGAGTGTATGGGAAACAAATTTCACTGATATTACTATATTTTTTATATTATCATAGTTGGATAGATTTCACATGTTAGTCTTAGGTTAATTATTCGATTTGTGACCAACAGGTAATTAACCTGTGACTCGTTTTTGCAAATGATGTATGCACCTGCTTAATCTCCACTAATTACATAAACAAATATGTGCGTTTCGTATGTTTTGTTTGCAATTTAGCAGACACAATTCTTGCTAGTCTCTCTGGTAATTACTTGTTAATGACTTGCCCACCAGATGTGCTTGAAGGCTTATATGTTACTGTATTGTGAGAGACTTTCAGGTTAACCCCTTTCCAGTGCCAAAGTGTGCTTCACTACATTACCTGTAAAACAAAGCTTGTTTACCACAGTAAACAAGTACTGCTTCACTTCCAGGTGTTCCCACAGAGGAGTTATGGTAATCAGGCCTGAAAATAAGCAGCCTGACATTTGCAGAATGAGATCCCCAGAGGGTAAATGTGATGATGCTATCCCATAGTGGGTCAATTTATCCTCTGGGTACCTCTTTCTGTTTAGTTTTGAGACCCTGATTCAGATTGAGGTTCACAGAGGGTAAATTTAGTAATGCTACCCTGCTGTGCAGGGTAGCATCACTCAACTCACCCTCTGTGAACCTCATTTTGCAGATGACAGTCTGCTTATTTTCTGGCTTGATGGTAAAAGATTTTGTTATAGTATTTTGTTGAATTTAAAAAAAAGATTATGGCCATATCATTCTGAAATTGGTGTGAATCAGACCTGTACTGCACAAAGATACTGGTGATTGATAGTAACATGTTAAGTCAAGACTTGCTGAACAGAAATTATTTTCCAGGTATCAACAACTGATTAAACAAGGAAAAACTAAATAAATGTAGTGCTTTCATGCATTAGAGAGATGACAAATCTGGATATTTTTTCAAAATTCAAACACACAATTGAACACCACAAAATATTTTTCAAGCTGTGTTTTCTGAAAATCAATGTTTTGATGGCAACCTTTATTCCTGTATGGACTTCCATAGGAAAATACAACAGCCGAATGAGTTGCAAAAACAAGGGGCTTTTCTAGGTACCTGCCACAATTTTGTTTTTTAATTCCTCTTAAAATCAAGTCATGGCTGCTTTACGACCTGATTTGATGGAAAATTCAAAAGGTTCTGCAAGTTCTCAAGCCACCAGTTAAATTCTGCAAGGAATTCAGCGCTGTTAACCCTTTACCTAACTTGAAAAGCAGATGACACTTGCAAACAAAATTCTTGAATAACTAATTTTTATCATTTTTTGTCTGAAAAAAAAAGGTTATGACCGATCATTGGAACGAGCTCGACGAGCTCGTTCCAAAGAGGGGTCATAACCTATGTTTTTGAGACAAAAAATGAAAAAAATAATGAAAATTAATTGGCGACTTTTGTGAATAGCGCGGGCCGGTTTTGGCCGTTATGTTGGGTAAAGGGTGAAATAGGCCTTAGATAGTCCATCACCCATGTTTTAGAATCAATCGTTCGGAATATTTCAGTTGGTTGGAAAAGCAAAATCTTGGCTTATACTTCATTTAAATTGGGGAGAATCCATTTGGATTCTCGCAAAAATGGTTGTGGGAGTGCATACCTGCTATGAGTGTCCCTGGATCCCAAGAGGCCACTATGGTTGAACCCCTGTTTTATACAGATAACACATGTTAACCCTTTATGCATCACAGCCTTTTAATTTTTAAAACATAAACTAAATTTGAAATTTTTTTAAAATATAAATAATATTTACCAATAAAACCTTACAAATATGGCTGTCATTGGAATTGGTTCATTGAACTGCTTCCAATGACAGCCATATTTGTACAAATATTACTGACAAAGTGACAGGGTATTTCAGGTCATGTTAGCCCTGTATTGGTTATTTGGCTGTCGCTGTGTTAGGTAAAGGGTTAAATTGACTCAATTCTTTTCACGCGAATCCTAGCAGAGGTGCAGCGAGAATCTACATGGGATTCTCACTGGTTTTGTTGTGCAAATCTTTGTGTGAATATCTTTGTTTGAATACTTGTGTGTGGCCTCTCTCTTTTAATCATGTTAATCTGTTAATGAGCCTCCCTTTATTGATACAATCTCAGGGCTTTGGTGAATTTGGGGAAAATCTGTGGATGCCTTCACCTTAATTGCTAGCTGATGATTTCATTTTATGGAAAGTAATGATTTACCATGATTTGCCAGTAAAGCAGGACTTATGCACCACTTCCAAGGGTCACACAGAGCTGTGAAGAAATACCCACATCATTAGACTGATTCTTGGGAATCTCTCTTAGAGAGCTTCCAGGCATCAGTGTCGGTTGAAAGTATCACTGGTTTTGGAACACATGTATGAGAATTGTTATACAAATATCAAAGAGGATTAAAGTAAATGTTAAAGTGTGTTTCATAGGTTTCAACACTGTTTGTGTTAGATATATATTGATTTGATCTCCCCAGTTACTGGGGCTTTCTCCGCATGCGAAACTATCCAATGCAATATGACATTTGCTGTAGAAAAAGAAGTTAAACCTCCAACAAACAATCAAACAAATTCCCAGAATATGAACATTTCCTCCAGGCTAAAATTTGAGCATAACATTTTATAAATTGAAGAAATACAGGGTTCCTGGAGGCAAGGACTGAAACAAAAATTCAAGGCTTTTAAAAGCCATTTCTGGACATATTTCAGAATGTTCAAGGTCCTAAAACAGCCAAATTCAAAGATTTTCATTGCCTTGACTGGTCCTAAGTAGGGTCCTCAAGTCATTATTTATTTATTTATTTATTTATTTATTTATTTATTTATTTATTTATTTATTTATTGATGTTTGCGGTCACATATTTCTGCACAATGGCAAATGGTGGCCACAACATGGAGATGAAGTCAAGTTCATCCGAAGTCAAGTTCATCCAATTGTTTATACCCATATTGCCCATTTTAAAGGACTTCCACCCCAGGCATTGGTTACTGGGTCCTCTCAAGTCATTACCCCCCTCCTCCCACTTCCCAGCAGGGAAGTGGGAGAAGGGGGTAATGACCAGAGGGTCTCAGTTTGGACTACACCATCATGAACTCTGGCATATAAAACTATATGGTTATGATTAAGTTCTTCATTTGCATTTTTATTTCATGATATTGAAGGATTTTCAAGGCCTCTTTGTACATTTTCCAGGATTTCACAGCTTTGAATGGCACTTAGTCAAATTCAAGGTCGGTCCTCGAATCCAGGGCTCTGCAGGAATCTTGCAATGGCTATTAATTCTTAAAGGAAGGGGAAGGGAACATTTTCTGACTACATAAAAGTTAAATTATTCAGAAAGAGATATTGGTATCCAAGTCAAACACTTGTGTATATGAAAGTGTTAATAATCCATAAATCACTGAGAAAAATCACTTCCGAAATTCACACATTCTTTGAAATCAGTGAGCGCACATGTCTCCAAGATATTGATCAATACTAGATCAGACGCTTTAACAGTTCCAACAGAAAATTAATAACACTTTCACCAACATGTTCCTATGTACAGGGACAGTTGAGGAGTAATTAATAGATAGAAAACAAGCTCTTTGTGTGCCAGTTAACACAACCTGTACACTGCCTATATATTAACCATTTACCTAACATGAAAGGCAGACAACACTTGCAAGCAAAATTCTTGAATAACTGTTTTTTTTCATTTTTTGCATCAAAAACATAGCTTATTACCCCTTATTAGAATGCACTCAATGAGCTTGTTCCAACGAGGGGTCATAAACTATGTTTTTGAGACAAAAAATGAAAAAATAATGAAAAGTGGATGGTAATTTTTGTGAATAGCACTGGCCGGTTTTGGTTGTTACGTTAGGTAAAGGCTTAACCACAAAAGTGATATCCAACAAGATTTCGTGAATAGTGCTGGCCTGTTTTGGTCATTATGTTAGGTAAAGGCTTAACCACAAAAATGATATCCAACAAGATTTCCTGTATTATGAGATATCAAACCTGACCTTTTTACTTCTTTGCATAACACTCATCAGGCCTTACAAATCGGGCGAATGGACATTTTGTTTGCCTCAAAAGAGAACCTTAAAATTTGTATCCATTTGCGATAAACATTTTTGATTCTCCTTATAAACTCCTACTGCGAGAATCAATTTTCACTTCTTAAATAATTTAAAATTTGAGAATACTGTTATACCCTTACAAATGCAACCAGTACACTTTCCATAATAAAGACAAACCTCATATTTATATATTTATTATAAGTATCTCTGCCGACATGTATGGTATATGGAGATTTAATAATAAAGACCAACCTCATATTTATATATTTATTATAAGTATCTCTGCCGACATGTATGGTATATGGAGATTTAATACCTGGACTTCTCATGTGTTTAAATGAGACATCCAGGTATTAAATCTCCATATACCATACATGTTGGCAGAGATAACGTTTTTGTCCTGTTTGAAACACAATACAAACATAGTGGAAATAAATTTGTGGACATATTTCTCAGCTCCACAATCACTTGGACCAAATTCGTGATAATTATTTTGTTTTTATAATTGCAGAAGACAGCAGATAGAGTTACATCCCTTGGGTCATTAAGGAAACAAGTAAACAATATTTTGTTGACATATCGTCCCCTGAGTTCCAATGTGTTCTATGTGCCTACTGGCACACAGAACACATTGGTACTCAGGGGACGAATTATTTGCTCTTATTTTATATTTATGATTGAATTGTCGGAAATCTGATGATATTTGTGACTATTTTCAGGTTTTTTATTTGGTAAATCATATTTTATATTTATATACAAAAATAATCACTGCAACATAATTTTGTGTACATCAAAGATTACAGCCCACAGAAAACCAACTCAAATGTTCATTTATTAATTTATTGGGTTTTAATGACACTTTTAACAGCCAGGGTCACCTGGTGTCAGACAGTTTTCTGGAGGGAGGAAATCGGAATACCCGGAGAGAACCACCAAGCAACAGAGAGCAACTATGCATTGGTTGAAGACAAGAGCACTATTGACATGCAGTACGCCTTAGTAGACAGTGCCACTGTGCCTCCATGTGCCCAAGGATACAACGCAGTTACCCCTGGCAGGGATCAAACTATGGCCCTTTTGGTTCAATGCTGTAACTACTGAGCCACTGAACCCACCAACTCCAATAGCCCTTCTAAGAAAAAAGGTCCACCACGTTTTGTTATTTTTCCCCTGGGACAAATTAAGGTGGACAATTTATGGCTCCACTGGGATAATAAATTATTTATCATGGAATTATGAATGTGGTGGATCCAGTAGAGTATGAAACGATACGGTGAGGTTTATTTCATTTATCATGTCTAGTTGGATTTAAAATTATTTCTGGCATTAATAAATTACACAACTTAATGGTATATATTATAAAAATAATGACTTGTCTGGGGTGGAATATGGCAGATTATCTCCCCGAGGAATCATTGTCTCCCAAAACATTAGCCAAGGGAGACAATGATTCCAAAGGGAGATAATCTGCCATATCTCACTCCAGGCAGATCATTATTCTTTTTATTATACCGAATATCCATTCGTTTGTTTTTTGCAGAATTTAGTCGGACCGTTAGTTATTGATAATTACAGTGGAATAATTGAAATACTGTCCAATGGTTTAATTCATTTTAACCACTATCAAATAAACAAGATTGAAATGTCACAGAACATCAAACTAGGAATTTAGTCAAAGTCAATAATTTTTTTTCTAATGTCAGAACTACTAATGTCTGCAAATCTTCCTGTCACCATTGTAAACAAGGAAGTAAACGTGTAATTGAGTCACTTTTGACCTTCAATACCAGCTTTCGGCAATGTACGGAAGGTGGTTCGAGAACGTTCGCCGGTATTGGTCCATAAAACCAAAATTATTGACTGGCTTTATGGACTTTAAAATTCTTGATAAAAGAGAATGGGCTTTTACTACAGGTATTAATATGAGGTATAATAAAGGTTATTACTACCATGTGGCTTTACAAGATGGTGTATTGAAGTCTCGACCTCGCCCTTGGTCATATATCGACAAGTCCGTTATGAAGTCTTGACCTCTTAATGGACTCGTCGATATATGACCAGAGGCGAGATGGCGACTTCAATACACCATCTCAGAAACCAACTTATAACCAATTTTACAATATTCTACCTTTTCTTGACTTGTTTGCATATATTTTGACAATCATTTGGCACCTATGAATTGATTTTTATGAATGAAAACCATGACGTCATGGTATTGCATTTGTGTGCTGTGCATGACATAATCCCCATTCATTGTTCTACTTGTACTGTAACTGCTGAAGCTTATAGTAGTGTTTCAGCTGTGTTTTTCTTTGTTTTATTTTTCAAGTTTAATGCATTACAGGCCTATATTAGAATAACATAATGACAAAAATGTTCTAGTCTAATTTATTTTGTTGAGTTGATGATGTAGTTATCATTTCATTACTGTTATCAAAAATAGTGGCCTCAAAATGTGTCATCAGTTTACGATGAGTGCGGGTAAAAAGCGTTCTCTTGATTGCATAAGCGATTGTTACCCTCAATACAGAGGTTTATTTGGTCTAGACATTTTCACTTGTGTTGGGGGAAAATATGTTTTTGTTATAAGATAAACTGTAATATCAATGGTCTTTAAGGTATCAATGGCCTTAGTTAGGTTCCTTCATCTTATCCAGATAGCTCTAGGATTCAAGCACAGTTGTACCAGGGGTGAGGCAAATGAGTATTCCAGTTTAAGGTATCACTGTTTGAGCACACATAACAATAGTTGAATTTAAGATGAATTTAATTATTAAAAATGTTACGCAGGATGGAATGTGTTATGCAATAACATTTTTGCAGGTTGCAGCTGTTGAAAATACTTAACAGGTTAAGAATTATTTATTCTTCAGTAAACTAACTTAAGAGCCTCAAATATACAATAAGGATAAGAATGAAAAAAAGTTAAAGATAAAAAAAGAAGAAAAAAAACAGCAAATATTTTTGTTTTGTCACAATTTATTGGAGAGTGCCTGCAGGCACTCTCCAATAAAGCGTCACAAAACATATGGGTTCACAAATTCTGTTCACAAATATTTGAAAGAAACATGATTCATAACACTTGAAAGAATTGCAAAAGAAATATGTAGTACATGTTACCTCCATTCAAGTCAATTGTGCCAACAAATGCCATAGAACAATAAAACTGCAGCAGAATTCACTGGTTTCATCAAATAACTATAGAGGATAATGACAGTAGTCTGCAGGTTATATTGTGTCATAGTCTCTAATTACCAATTCCATAGATAAATCCTGTTGCAGGAACTGACATATGCCACTTAACAGAAGGAATTGTCAAGTTGTATCCAGAACATGACAGAACCTATTATTATCATTAATTGGCTGTGTTCTAGGAGGAAACAAGTCTCTTAATATATGTACTAATAGGAGGGGATATCAAGGCACATGACCTTTTCTATAAATGACACCAAACCTTGTATTGTGAGAGGAAAATATATATCCTTCAATTTCCAATGAAATTACAGTATGTGTGGGTAATAAACTACTGGATTTTCTTCAACCCTTTGCATGCTGGGATTTTTTTCTTAATAAAATCCAACAAGATCAGCAGGGAGGGTGGCATATGTCCCTGCCTGCTATGCCACACCTGCAATACCATGGATAGCATTACAGAAATGAAACATTTGTTACTGGTTGATGGATGAAAGATTACAGACGATAGACCTTTGACCTATTACAGACCATTGGGGAATTATCATAAAAACTATTAAGCGTTGCCACAGAGTGATACAGAAAGGTACTTCCACCTCTTTACCAAATGTAAGAGTGACTTGATTTGATTTGATTTGATTTGATAATTTTGTGGAAAAATATTATTCTGCAAACTTTATATATGTTGCACATCTCCAAGGCATGTGTAACCATATCTTAAAGTTTCAACTTTCTACATTAGAGACTGTGTGAGGAATTGATGACACCATGAAGATACCCTCAATTAAAAACACAGGAAATTTTCTAAGTCAATAATGGGCAATAATTTTGTGAAAAAATAATTTTTCGACAAACTTTACAGATGTTGCATATCTTCATTGTGTGTGTAACCATATCCTAAGGTTTCAAATCTCTAAATTACAAACTGTGGAAGGAGCTGATCACACGAAGAAGGTACTCTCAATAAGGTACCATCAATTAAAAAAAACCACCGGAAAAGTTCTAAGTCGATAAAGGGTAATAATTTTGTTAAAAATACTTTTTCTGCAAACTTTATGCATATTGCATATCTTCAAGGCATGTGTAACCATATCCTAAAGTTTCCACTCTCTACATTAGTAACTGTGGGAGGAGTTGATTACACCCTGAAGGTACCCTCATTTAAAAAACACATGAAATTTTCTAAGTTGATAAAGGGCAATAACTATGACAAAAACATAGAGAGTCATCTGACCTTCTCACATGATAATGTGTGGAATGTAGTTCTGCATTGTGCAAATTTCAGATGACTGTCATGAAAGGTGCGAGTGTAGTCTATGATACAACTTTGGCATGGACAGACTGAAGGATGGACTAACAGACGGATGGATGGACAGATGGATATGAGGAATACTATATACTCCTGCCAAGTAGGTGGCGGTATAAAAATCTTTGCCTGTCATGGTGGAAGACTGTTTAGAGATACAGTAGAACCCTGTAATTGAATGGCCACTTTGCCAGTGAGAAATATTCATCTAAAAGAGTATTCAATTAAATGAGATTGGGTCACTTTCGTGTATTCTAGAGATAAACAGAGTATTTTTTCTATTTCGTCTTGTTTGAAAGAGCTCATGGAGATCTGTCAAACAAGGTATAACAGATTAAATTCTTGTATTGGATGTAAAATAAGCCTATGAACAAGGAAGATTGGGCAAATGTCAGGGTAATTTCTCAACATACAAGTTTTGTTATTCAATCAACAGCCTGTATGCAATTAACAGGTTAAATTTGTCCTGAAAGTATGGTAAATGGTTTTGTGTTTGGAAGCTATATTCAATTAACAGCATTATTCAATTGAGATATCCAATTTATTTATTTATTGGAGTTTAATGACACTTTTGACAGATAGGGTCTCCTCTTGTCAGAAGATATCCAATTAAGAGGGCTCCACTCTATAATGTTGTAAAGAGCTCTCAGCACTAGGCTTCTTTCACTATTTTGCCAAATAAGATATAATTACATGCTATGGTCTGAAAAGATTGGAATACTTATCATATCTTGATGGTGATTGGTTATTTTCTAGTTTAGCGCTGGTTGAATCTGACCAATTATTTGCATTACTGTGATCACGAAAGCAGTCATTTTCACAGTCAGATCACAATCCAATCATGACACACTTACAGCAGTGGGTCACTATTTCAGAAATAAAATATTGAAAAAATCAAAACTGAATCAAGAAGTAAAAAAAATGGAAGTAGAGCAGGTTGCCCAAGGTAGCTATTCCTCCTTCCACCCCCCCCCCCCCCAAAAAAAAAAAAAAAAAAAAAAAAAAACCTGATAAAGCAACATGAGCAGAAAACAGGAAAATATGTAAGTTGACTCTCTGCACACTGGTGTTAAAATAACAAAATTTCAAGCTGGAAGTATTTCCCATAATGCAACAGGGTATTTAACCAATTCAATCTTGTTTGACAGAGCTAACTGAGCTCTGTCAGACAATATTAAATTGATTAAATTCAGAGTTGCATCAAGGTAAACAAGAAGGACGCCAACGCCCTATAGCTCACCAACATTCCTCTTTGATAGTAACTTTGGCAAACACAAGAACTGTATCAAACAGGCTCATAACATGTGACAAAGCTTACCTAAACACAACCTCTTAAAAGTAAAACACAGAAACTGACATAAACACTAAGTTAAGCATGAAATTCTGAGCTAAACAGAAAACTAAACGCAACTAAAAATGTCAAGAAAAATGTTTAAAATGCAGGGTATGAGGGGTTAATCATGGAACAATGATACTGAGGAACATGTATGATGAATATAAGTGACATGGGAAGAGAAGGAGCACAGCAGCTGACCTAAACATCAAGTTAAACATGAAATTCCGAGCTAAACAGAAAACTAAACGCAACTAAAAATTTCAAGAAAAATGTTTAAAATGCAGGGTATGAGGGGTTAATCATGGAACAATGATACTGAGGAACATGTATGATGAATATAAGTGCCATGGGAAGAGAAGGAGCACAGCAGCTGACCTAAACACTAAGTTAAACATGAAATTCCGAGCTAAACAGAAAACTAAACGCAACTAAAAATGTCAAAAAAAATGTTTAAAATGCAGGGTATGAGGGGTTAATCATGGAACAAAGATACTGAGGAACATGTATGATGAATATAAGTGCCATGGGAAGAGAAGAAGCACAGCAGCTGACCTAAACACTAAGTTAAACATGAAATTCCGAGTTAAACAGAAAACTAAACGCAACTAAAAATGTCAAGAAAAATGTTTAAAATGCAGGGTATGAGGGGTTAATCATGGAACAATGATACTGAGGAACATGTATGATGAATATAAGTGTCGTGGGAAGAACAGGAGCACAGCAGCTGACATAAACACTTAGTTAAACATGAAATTCCAAGCTAAACAGAAAACTAAACGCAACTAAAAATTTCAAGAAAAATGTTTAAAATGCAATGTATGAGGGGTTAATCATGGAACAATGATACTGAGGAACATGTATGATGAAAATAATTGCCATGGGAAGAGAAGGAGCACAGCAGCTGACCTAAACACTAAGTTAAACATGAAATTCCGAGCTAAACAGAAAACTAAACGCAACTAAAAATGTCAAGAAAAATGTTTAAAATGCAGGGTATGAGGGGTTAATCATGGAACAATGATACTGAGGAACATGTATGATGAATATAATTGCCGTGGGAAGAAAAGGAGCACAGCAGCTGACATAAACACTTAGTTAAACATGAAATTCCGAGCTAAACAGAAAACTAAACGCAACTAAAAATTTCAAGAAAAATGTTTAAAATGCAATGTATGAGGGGTTAATCATGGAACAATGATACTGAGGAACAGTATGATGAAAATAATTGCCATGGGAAGAGAAGGAGCACAGCAGCTGACCTAAACACTAAGTTAAACATGAAATTCCGAGCTAAACAGAAAACTAAACGCAACTAAAAATGTCAAGAAAAATGTTTAAAATGCAGGGTATGAGGGGTTAATCATGGAACAATGATACTGAGGAACATGTATGATCAATATAAGTGCCATGGGAAGAGAAGGAGCACAGCAGCTGACCTAAACACTAAGTTAAACATGAAATTCCGAGCTAAACAGAAAACTAAACGCAACTAAAAATGTCAAGAAAAATGTTTAAAATGCAGGGTATGAGGGATTAATCATGGAACAATGATACTGAGGAACATGTATGATGAATATAAGTGCCGTGGGAAGAGAAGGAGCACAGCAGCTGACCTAAACACTAAGTTAAACATGAAATTCCGAGCTAAACAGAAAACTAAACGCAACTAAAAATGTCAAGAAAAATGTTTAAAATGCAGGGTATGAGGGGTTAATCATGGAACAATGATACTGAGGAACATGTATGATGAAGAAAAGTGCCATGGGAAGAGAAGGAGCACAGCAGCTGACCTAAACATTTAGTTAAACATGAAATTCTGAGCTAAACAGAAAACTAAACGCAACTAAAAATGTCAAGAAAAATGTTTAAAATGCAGGGTATGAGGGGTTAAATCATGGTATAATGATAATAATCATCATATAGCAGCATTATAAAGGCCATGATATGGAAATAGGGTGAGTAAGTGACCTAAACAGAAGCTTTAACATTATTGGACACGTACGCTGATGCCGACGCTAACGCCGACGCCGACGTTGACGCCGACCGATCGAGCCATGCCATAAGCTCACACAACTAAAGTTGGTGAGCTAAAAACTGGCTCTTGGTATTTCAGTGTTTTGACATCACTGTGCTGAGTTAAAAGTCGCTGTGGCCTTTAGCTTTGGCAAAATTACTCCAAAATAAATTGGTTTCCTCCTCTCATCATACAACCCACATGTCAAGATGGATTTTGAATGACTCAGGAGAATGAACATTCATCAAAGAGTGGAAAACATAAAAATTGTATAAGTCAAAGGTCACTGTGAACAGTAAGCCCAAAGTAAATAGGGCTCTTCCTATTATTGTACCCAACCCGCAAATTAAGTTTGATTTAAATCAGCTCAAGTGGAACCTTTAGAGAGCAGAGACCAGGAAAATTTGCAGGTTACAGATCACTTTGACCATGAGCTTTTTCCGAATGACCCCAAAGTAAATAAGGTTCTTCATCTCATCATATACAATCCATATGTCCAGCTTGGTTTCGACTGGTCCAACAAAACTTTAATTAGAGAGCAGAAACCAGGAAAATCTGTAAGTTAAAGGTCACTCTGACCTTGACCTTGGCACAATGATCCCAAAATAAAACAGGCTTCTTCCTCTCATCATACCCATCCAACATGTCAAGTTTGGTTTCAATTGGTCAAATGGAGCTTCAATTAGAGAATGGAAACTACAGATGGATGACAGACAGATAGACAGACAGATGGGTGGATAGACTGTGCCATGGCTATATCCCCCTCCCCCCCCCCCCCCCAAATTTTGGAGGGATCAAAAAAGCATTCAAGATTCAGTGTTTGCAAATTTGTCCTTTTTGACAATTGAGATTGTACAGTACATGTATTGTAGGATGAAAGTTAAACCTTTACCCAACATAACGGCCAATACCGGCCAGCGCTATGCACAAACTTCGCCAATTAATTTTCATTATTTTTTAATTTTTTTGTCTCAAAAACATAGGTTATGACCCCTCTTTGAAATGAGCTTGATGAGCACGTTCCAAAGAGGGGTCACAACCTATGTTTTTGAGACAAAAAATGAAAAAAATATTAGTTATTCAAGAATTTTGTTTGCAAGCATCGTCTGCTTTTCAGGTTAGGTAAAGGGTTAACAAAGAATTTCAAGCAGATCATGACCCAGTCACGATCTAGTAGAAATTCTCTGCCCACTTTTGTAATCACAGTGCTGTAGGTAAATGGCTGATAGTACAATAAACACCAGTTCACCTGAGTAGTCTCACCAATTATGTAATTACTATAAGTAAAATAAAATAATAACTCACATTTTTGGACTTGGTAACTTGTCTCTCTAACACTAAGCGTTCTCTTGCAGCTTGCTTTATAATGTTAACCAACTCTTCTTTCTCTTCATACATCTGAGAATTCTAGAAAACAGAACAGACAATTTAGCATCACAAGAGGGTAAAAGACTACTCCCGTGTTAACATATGGTACATGGCAAGTGGATTATCAGTAGCATAGCAAAGGGAGGATGTGGGGCACTCACCCCACCCCCGCCCCCACAAACTTTTTCTGAAAAATGTCATACTTTTATGCATATTTCTGAAATTTCTAAAACTAGTTCATGTACTCATACCCTCATATTATTTCTTGGATGATTTTGATATAGTTATCACTCTCTGAGTATTTCAGTTTTTAACAAGCAAATTCAGTGAATTCATGTCTCCCACTGGGCAGCAGTTTCAAAGGGAATTAATACATCCAGTGGAATATAGTTGAGTTGCAAGTGAAAGTTATTTAGAAGAGACAGAACAGACAGTGCTTCAGACAGTGGTTATCAGATTTATTTTCACGGAGGTCACTGTCAAAGCAAGCAAAGTGATGTGGAGTATACCTGTGAGAATCACTAAAAATTAAGACTGTTTGATAAGACATATTACATTAAACTGATGTGAAAAGTGTTAACCAACCTGTAAAACTTGTGATTGGAATTTAATGAAACCTTGGAAGTGATGTCCAGATAATATGGTGGTCAGTATATGGTACTGGGAGAGTCTGACTTTGTAGAGTTGCAAAAGAAGTAATGATGAAGACATATTCTGGTCTCACAATGATAACAAAGATACACAAGAAGTTTTGTGAAGATCGGTTCATAAATGTGGCTTTTAGTCCGAGGTGCGTTGATGCATGGGCAGACGGACAGGCAGACAGACAGATTTAAAAAAAAAAAAATATCTCTGTAAAATTACAAATGTAATGGATAGGCAGTGACAAAATTTGATTTGTCCATCTGAATACATTTTTTTAAAAGCCCAGGTTTGATCCTCATAATAGAAAAACTGATCAATAATATTTATTTATTTATTTATTTATTTATTTATTATGGAGCACGGTGGCTCAGTGGATACGGCATTGAACTTCAAACTGAAAGGTTCATGGTTCGATCCCTACCAGGGGTGACTTGTTGTGTCCATGAGCAAGGCACTTAATCCTGATTGTCTACTTGGGGGCATGATGGTGTGGTGTACTAAGACGTACTGCACGTCAATGGTGTACTTTTCTTCAACCAATGCTAACCCTGCTTGTGTGGAGTTAGTATGTTGGGGAGTCTGACAGTTGCTCACCACTGCTCTGTGGTTCTCTCCAGGTACTCCGACTTTCTCCACCTGTAAAACAGCTTGGCATGAGGTGACCCTGTCTGTTGAACGTTTTGTTAAATACCAATAAATATTTTACTTATTTATTTATCGGGGTCTAACTACATTTTCAATAGCCAAGGTTATATTGTGCCAGGCAGTTTTGCAGGTGAATGCTACAGTACCTGTAAATAACCACCAAGCAGTGGAGAGTATCTGACAGACTCCATAGCATACTAACCTGGCAAGATGGAGGCTAGCATTGGTTGGGAGTAAGTGTTCCAGTAACATGTTTCACGCTTCAGCACTAGGTGCTTCTATGCCCCTACTTGGGCATTTGGGATTAAGCATCTTGCACAAGAATATCATGCATATAATGTGGGTTGATCTTCCAGTTTGAAGTCCAGGGTACCAAGCAATGAACCACCACTAAGATTCATGGACATACCTTAGGCCACACAAAGTAGATATTCTGTTTCTCAGGCCATTATTTGTGAAATTGCATGCGGGCGAGCAGTTTTTTATTTTATTTTTTATTTCAGTAATTACTTCTTTGCCATCAAAAGTTCATGTTCTTGGTTCAAGTTTTAGGCCTCATAATGTACAGAATAGCATGGGTGGTGGTTATTGCATCCCTTGAGTGCAAGAATTCTGGCTTTGCAATGCTAAAGCATTGCAAAGCCTTCTTGCACTCAAGGGACAAATTCATCAATTTTTTTTAACTTGGGTAAAATATCAGACATGAACCATTCAATTTTAATTTTTTTATAGTTTAAATTGGTTATAAAAAGAGAGCATGCGGCAGCCAAAAGGACCATGTGGGAGGGCCTGAGAAACAGATCTTTTATTTTTTAGGCCTTATCCTTATAATCTTCATGTTTGATGACTGTCCCTATGCCCTGCAGGCTTGAAAATAAGCAGACTGTCATCTTCAAAATGAGGTCTCCAGAGGATGAATTTGGTGATGCTACCCTGCAGGTTAGCGTCAAAAAATTTACCCTCTGTGAACCTAAGTCTGAATCAAGGTCTCAAGCCAAAACAGAAAGATGTACCTAGAGGATAAAGTGGACCACTGTATGGGATTATATCAGCAAATCACCCTCTGGGGACTTCATTTTACAAATGACAGGTTGCTTTACCCTCTGTGAAACTCAGTCTAAATCAAGGTCTCAAGCCAAAAGAGAAAGATGTACCTAGCGGATAAATTGGACCACTGCATGGGATTGCATCAGCAAATCACCCTCTGGGAACCTCGTTTTGCAAATGACAGGTTGCTTATATTCAGGCTTGCCACACTGTTTATTATCTTATTATTCAGTCAACAGTAATTTACTTTATAACCATACATGATTAATATATCCAATTTATACTAAGGTACAGTAAATATTTTGGTGTTTAACATACCCTTTTATGCACAGGATCTCAAAATTTCTTATTTTAATTAGTGTTTTTAAAAAATATTTCAAAACATTGCAACAAATGCATATCAAGTGACCCTCATTGGAATGAGCTTCTCTTAAAATTAAAAACATGAAGCTGATCTGCTTTTGTCTTATCACCATTTATTGGAGAGTACTGGTTACAAGGCAAACCCACATGAAATAATTCCTACAACCCAAAATTATTCTAGCAATCTACCAGCTAAGAGTTTTCCACTTGGTTTACAAACAGAGTGTGGTTTCATCAATATGAATGAACAATTGAATGAAAGTGTCAATGACACTATAGCTTAACTTGTGTGTTGTGTTTGATGAAAAGGATAATGTTCAATGTTTATGAAAGGATTATGAAATAAGACAAGAATTGTGATAATTGGGAATATGTTCATTTCTGTTCCCTGTATGCTATGTTTTTGATAAAAAATAATATGAGGTGTACACTGTACTAAAGAGCTGAGGGGTGGGTTAATATGGCCTCGCAGTTAATGTATGTGGCCCTCACAGTTAACGTTTATCAATGAAAATTACCAAGTTACAGTGAAATTATTCCAAAATGAGTCATCCTATCAAGTTTCATTGAAATCCCTTCACAAATATCGCCTGTAGACTGTGCTAAAGGTTTTCGGGCTTCGGGCCCCTGTAGCTGTCAAGTTTCCCAATTGTGTCCAAAGGGGACGTTCTCATCTAGACATTATATGAAGTCAACCTACCAAGTTACAATGAAATCCCTTCATAAATATGACCTGTAGACTGTGCTAAAGGTTTTTGGGCTTTGGGCTCGGGCAGCCATCATGGTTGAATGATCGCAACCAAAAGGGGACATTCTCATCTGGGCATCATCTGGAGTGATCCTACAAAGTTACAATGAAATCCCTTCATAAATATGACCTGTAGACTGTGCTCAAGGTTTTTGGGCTTCGGGCCCCTGAAGCCGTCACAGTTGACCAATCACGACCAAAACGGGATGCCATCATCTAGGCATTATATGGAGTCAAACTAACAGGTTACAATGAAATCCTTCCATAAATATGACTTATAGACTATGCTAAAGGTTTGGGGGTTTTGGGCTCGGGTAGCCATCAAGGCTGAATCATCGCAACCAAAAGGGGACATTCTCATCTAGACATTATTTGGAGTCATCCTACCAAGGTACAATGAAATCCCTTCATAAATATCACCTGTAGACTGTGCTAAAGGTTTTCGGGCTTCAGGCCCCTGTAGCCATCACAGTTGCCTAATGGTGTCCAAAAGGGGGTGTTCTCATTTAGACAATATATGAAGTCAACCTACCAAGTTACAATGAAATCCCTTCATAAATATGAACTGAAGACTGTGCTAAAGGTTTTCGGGCTTTGGGCTCGGGCAGCCATCATGGTTGAATGATCGCAACCAAAAGGGGACTTTCTCATCTGGGCATCATCTGGAGTGATCCTACGAAGTTACAATGAAATCCCTTCATAAATACGACCTGTAAACTGTGCTAATGGTTTTCAGGTTTGGGGCTTTGGCAGCCATACCAGTTGCCCGATCGCAACCAAAAGGGGACGTGCTCATCTAGACATGACCCCTAAACCTGCATATGAAATTTTGTAGGAATCAGACATGAACTGCGGGGTGTAGCCCGTGCTAAAGGAAAATGTGAACAGACTCACAGACTTCCGCACACGTGATGGCAATAGCTTATCTTGACTATGTCAAGTTAAGCTAAAAATTAAAATACGATAATCTAAGGAGAAATTATATGCAAATGGTGAAAGTTTGAGAAATATTTTCTGACATGAGAAAGACAGAAAGTACAGTAGAGTCCTGTTAATTAAATAGTCACATTTCCAGTTAGAATTATTCAATTGACAGAATTCAATTAACAGGAGAATTCAATTAACAGGGATTTGATCACTTTCCTGTATTCCAGACATAAACTAAGCACTTATTCTATTATATCTTGCTTGACATAGCTCAAAGAGCTCTGTCAAACAAGATATAAGAGATTAAATGCCTCCAATGGATGCACTGGGGCCAAAATGGGCAATATACAAGGGTAATTCAATAATTGTCAGTGTAATTTATCAACATATTACAAGATTTTGTATTCAGTTAACAGGTATTTACTCTACAACTTATATGCAATTAACAGGGCAAATTTGTTCTGAAGGTATGGTAAATGATTTTGTGTTTGGAAATTATATTCAGTTAACAGGGATATTCAATTAAAAGATATCTAATTAAGTGGGCTCCACTGTATTTTCAATGAATACTTTTGTTTCTGCCATCCAAAGATGGACACACCTAGAAATTTTGTCTCCTTGTAACAAACATCATATGAGGTATGCTTTCAGCATGGAAAGAATTGTGAAGAAATAATTTACTTGCACAAGATGCCAACTGTACTGTTATGAACACAGTCACCTACCTTTGGTATGTGACACACAGCCATGCCAAGCAAGCCTAAAAATAAGCAGACTGACATCTGCAGAATGTGGACTCCACTGGGTAAATTTGGGGATGCTACCCTGCACAGCAGCAATTTACACTCTCTGAACATCAATCTCTGAAACAAGGTCTCAGGCCTAAACAGAAAGATGAATCCAGAGGATAAATTGTAGGATTCTAATTCACTGTATGGAATAACATCAGCAAATTCACCCTCTGGGGACCTCCATCTGCAAATGACAGATTGCTTATTTCCAGGTTTGATCCCAAGTAATACTCTCTTTTGCAAATTTGTTGACTACATGGAACTTGAACTGTAAGCACACATAACAAAGCTGTATCCCAAAAATTTTCTCAATATGTCCATCCATAACAAAAAAAAGTCTGAAAAACAATTCTGGAAAGATGGACAGACAGACAGATGGACAGACAGACAGATGGAAGAACGGATGGATGGACAGATGGATGAAAGGATGGACGCAATGCCATAATGTAATACAATGGTTTTTATAAAACGGGCACATAAAAAGCCTGGAAAGTGAAAAAAAATCTGGAGTTTCAAGGACAGTAACTCTACCAACTAGAGGATGGCCACCAAAGGGTGGCTGATTCCCCTGAAAAAAGCCTTGATAGCCATTCCAACCTTATTCGCGACACACCCTCTGGTTGTGGGCAATAATAATACCAAGTATCATTAATATCCTTGAAGGCTGTAAGAAGTTATGGAGCGGACACGAATTCCATCTACGCCCGGATGGACAGACAGACAGATGGACAGACAGACAGACAGACAGATGGACAGACAGACAGATGGACGACGTCACGGCTAGATTCCCCCAAATTTTTTTCGGGGGGCATAAAAATCAACCGAGTGGAACGAAATTCAACCTTGATTTGTAAGTATCCATAACAAAGCTATAGATAAAAAAATTTCTCAATATGTCCATCCATAACGAAAAAAAGTGGGAAAAACAATTCCATCCATCCATCCATCCAGATGGATGGATGGATGGATGGATGGATGGACGGACGGACAGACAGACACTCAAAAAACACCATCAATCATTGAGTATTAGGTCACAGAAATCAAATTTGAGAAATACCTCACATGCAGCCACCCCAAGCAACACAAGCTACAACATCTGGTTACCCAAGGCAAAAAGCTCAAGTCCTGGATGAAGAAGGTATTGTCATGAAAACATATGTTTGGTGTGTAACACATCATTATCACAAGTTGTATCAGCAGTACAAGTTTGATGACCATAAGGGTAATGTTTAGGGTGGAGAACTGTTAGTTAATTTTCTTTGTCCCTAAGAAAATGGTGACAAGTTAATATCCACTCACAAAGTACTGTGCATTCTGTCCAGAGAAATGCAGTTTATTATAGCTCATGGTTATTTTTGTGTCTTCAAGGGACCTCAGGGGGCAAATATTTGTAAGAGTAAGAGATGAGGCTTTACCAAAGGCCCTACTAAAACATTTGCCCCTGAGGGTGATATTTTTCTATCCCACATGTATAGTCATTGCAGGAATCTTCATCTCCCACCTTCAACCCATGATCACATAATCTTCCAAGAAGACTAAAATCCCCACCCTCTGATTGAACAAGATTTTGCATAGTTTTTTCTATGTTTACAGTTCCAGTAGCATATGTTACTGTCAGATGCCGATCCAGTGTTGAGTTGTGAGAGCACAAAAGTAGGTTTAATCATTATCAACTTATCGTCCGGAAACTAGTTGTTTACAATTTACTATGTGAAGGGTCGCAGTGACCTTGACCTTTGACCTAGTGATTCCAAAATAAATAGGGCTCTTTCTTGCACCAATGCCAACCTACCTATGAAGTTTCATGAACATGGGTGGAACCACTGTCAACTTATTATCTGGAAACCAATTGTTTACGATTTATTATGTTCAAGGTCACTGTGACCTTGACCTTTGACCTAGCAAGTCCAAAATAAATAGGGGTCTTCCACTCATCTAGGCCAACCTATCTATAAAGTTTTATGAATGTGGATCAAATCATTATCAAGTTATCATCTGGAAACCAAATGTTTATGGATTTACTATGTTGAAGGCCACTGTGACCTTGACCTTGCACCTAGTGAGCCCTAAATAAATGGGATTCTTCCTCTCACTGACGCCAACCTACTTATGAAGTTTCATGAAAGTGGGACAAACCATTATAAAGTTATCATCCGTAAACCAATTGTTTTGATTTACTATGTTCAGGGTCACTGTGGCCTTGAACTTTGACCTAGTGAGACCAAAATACATAGGGTTCTTCCTCTCAAGAAGGCCCACCTACAAGGAGTTTCATGAATGTAGGCTGAACCATACTCAAGTTATCATCTGGAAACAATTGTCTATGATTTACTACGTTCAAGGTTACTGTGACCTTCGCCTTTGACCTAGCGAGTCTAAAATAAATAGGGTTCTTCCTCTCACTGAGGCCAACCTACCTACGAAGTTTCATGAACATGGGTCGAGCCATTATCAAGTTAACATCCGGAAACCAATTGTTTATGGATTTACCATGTTGAAGGCCAAGCCAATGTGACCTTGGCCTTTCACCTAGAGAGTCCAAAATAAATAGGGCTCTTCCTCTCACTGATGCCAAACTACATATGAAGTTTCATAAATGTAGGCCGAACCATTATCAAGTTATCCGGAAACCAATTATTTTGATTTATGTACAGGGTCACTGTGACCTTGACTTTCGACCTAGCGAGTCCAAAATAAATAGGGTTTTTCCTCTCACAACGGCCAACCTATATATGAAGTTTCATGAATGTGGATTCAACTATAGTCAAGTTATCATCTGGAAACCAATTGTTCATGATTTAGTAGGTTGAAGGTCACTGTGACCTTCACCATTGACCTAGTGAGCTCAAAATAAATTGGGTTCTTCCTCTCACCGAGGCCAATCTACCTATGAAGTTTCATGAATGTGGGTCGCACCATTATCAAGTTATCGTCCGGAAACCAATTGTTTACGCCCGACCGACCGACTGCCCTCCCACCACTCACCAAACTATAAGTCGAGTTTGACCTTGTCACAACTCGACTAAAAACTGAGGTTGCCCATTTTGCAAATATTCTATCAACAGTGACCTGCAAGCCACTTCATTTTTGCAGATTTTTCACACATGCAACAGACGATGTTCCAAAAGAAGTGTTGTTTAAATTACAAATCGGTTTACTATTTGAACTAACATGGAGTGACCTCGACCTTTATCTAGTTTACTGATTATTTTGTGAAGTGACATTACAGAGAACATGACAGTTTATTTCCTGAACTTGTTATCATTAAAAGTTTATTTCACGATGTGGGTTTTGAGCTGTGGGTAGTGTCTTATCGGAAAATATACATCATTGTGATGAACTGATGGTAACATGGTCTTAGGTTTGTGGCTCGGAGTTTATGTTCAACCGAGGTGCTCTGCATCTCGGTTGAACATAAACTCCAAGCCGCAAACCTCAAAGTTACTGTCAATTCACCACAATACCTTATGATGTTACAAGTAGAACAACCACTTCTTGTACCAATAATTTTTTTTCTTTTAAACAATGCATTTTGGGTCACAACAAATCACTTATTCAGATTCAACACGAAAAAGTAACAAACCACATGTATGTAATGACTGCACAACCCCCACCACAGGGGAATAAAAATCCGGAAAATTTAAATTTAATGTGAGTGTCCAAGCAAGGTATATTGCCACATGACCTAAATACTGGGCAAAGCAAATATTAGAAATTTATTATGATATTTGACCAGAGCAATCAATAAATGCGAATTCAATCAACGTCCTATAATCAGTATATATTCTGTATGGAGACGAAGAGAAAATAATTCATGTCACACCATGCCAAACACGTTCACCAGCTTTCTATTTCAAATTGCATTTTCCTTTGTGGATAGTTAAGAGTTGTTTTCATTTATGTTGCACCCATGAATTTGAAACCTTGTGAACAAAATCTATACTGTGCAAGTAGTATTCCTGCTGAATGAAACATTGTTTTTTGATGTACAGAGGAACCCTGTTAACCATTCACCTAACAAATCAGCTGCTAATATGAAAATTGAGGCGCTGAAAAAAACGAACTCATTCCAATGAGAGGTCACATGAAATGGTTATGTTTAAAAAAAAAATTTTAAATTAAAAAACTAATATTTAAAATAATTAAATTTTGGCACTGTGTGCATTGGGTAAAGCATTAATTCAACAGCTATTTTTTTATTTATTATTTATTTATTTATTTATTTATTTATTTGCATTTGATGACACTTTCAACAGCTAAGGTCACCTTGTGTCAGAAAGTTTTACTGGACAGAGGAAGCCAGAGTACCCGGAGAGAGCCACTGAGCAAAGGCAAGCAACTGTCAGACTCCCCAATCTACTAACTCCACACAAGCAGGGTTAGCACTGGTTGAAGACAAGTTCACCATCAACATGCAGTATGGGGGCTAGGGTGCTATAAACCTGATTTATTCTGATTATGATGGTTCAAGTCCCAAATGATAAAATAATCCAACTCCATCATCAAGACTGGCCTTCGTCAAAGGCATGCCTTGATGATATAGTTGGGAGTATTACACTGTAAGGATTATAGTCGACATTGCTTGGAAACCTCACATAGGCAATCAGGATTAAGTACCTTGCCCAAGGTCAATTGAATAGCTACTATTCAGTTAATATGAATATTCAATTAACAGGGATTAGGTCACTTTCCTATATTTTGGAGACAAAATTAGTATTTATTGTATGATATCATATTTGACAGAGCTGATGAAGCTCTTTCAAACAAGATAAAATAGTTTAACTCTTAACTTGATGAGTATTTTCAAGATATTTTTCATCAAATCAAGTCATGGCTGCTATGAGCAGCCATGACTAGATTTGATGAAAAATTAATCTAAATGTAACACAAGAAATCATTGGTGAAAAAATCCATTCAATTTACAGGGGGAAAATATGATTAAATATGTGCAAATTATACTTATTCCAGTGACAAGAGAAACCCTGTGCTGGGCAGGAATATCCACCAGCAGCATGCAAAGAGTTAAATGCCCATATCTGACATCAGGAATTTGGTGATCATCAGGGTGGGAGTGAGGTGGCTCAGTAGAGGTCCTTGGTTAGAATCCAACCTGTGGCAACCACATTCTATCCTTGGACGAGACACTAAATCCCAATTGCTCACGTGGGAGCATGGTGGCGTTGTGTACTAAGGCATACTGCACGTCGATGGTGCACTTGCCTTCAACCAAAGCTAACCCTGCTTGTGTGGAGTTAGTATGTTGGGGAGCTGGCAGTTGCTCGCCATTGCTCGGTGGTTCTCTCCGGGTACTCCAGCTTCCTCCACACGTAAAACTGTCGCAATCATGATTAGCCATTGTGCAGAAGTATGTAACCCTAAGCACAAATAAATAAATAAATAACTAATATGCAATAAACAGGTCAAATTTGTACATACACACAGGGTTATTAATTAAGAGATATTTGATTAAATGGGCTCAACTGTACTGATACAGAAGTTTACTAGCTGCAACAGGGCTTATACTTCATCTAAATTTGGGAGAATCCATTTGGATTCTCGTGAAAATTGTTGCGAGAATCCATACCTGCTTTGAGTGTCCGAGGATCCCATGATGCTACCATGGTTAAACCCCTGTTATATTCTGATGATACATGTTAACCCTTTAACCAACACCACTTTTTAATTTTTAAAACAAAATTCAATTTGAGAATTTTTTTTAAAAATGAATATTTCCCACTAAAACCTTACAAATATGGATGTCATTGGAACCAGCTCTATGAGTGTCCCAGGATCCCATGAGGCCACCATGGTTAAACCCTGTTGTATTCTGATAATACATGTTAACCTTTTAACCAACACAGCTTTTTAATTTTTAAAACAAAATTCAATTTTACCACAAAAACCTTGCAAATATGGATGTCATTGGAACCGGCTCAATGAGCCGGTTCCAATAACAGCCATATTTGTACAATTTCACTGATAAAGTGCTGGGATATTTCAAGTTATGTCAGCCTTGTATTGATTAAATTGCTGCTGCTATGTTAGGTAAAGGGTTAAAATGACTCAATTCTTTTCATGCAAATCCAACATGGACTGTTGATGGTCTTGTTGTATGACTTTTTGCGTGAATCGATTCTTGGATTCTTGTCGAAATATAAGCCCTGTGCAACCAGGTGCAGACATGACAATGTGCCCTTGAAAGCAAATTTCTTGTATATCTGTATACTATACTCGCCCAAAAAAGAAAGTGTGCATTGCAGAAATTGATCAAACTCCAAAAAAATAATTTCGTAGGTGTAAAGAGTGTTAACCTGTTCATGAATAAGTTATATTGAACACAAAAACAGCTTTCCCCGTTAAAATTGCATTAACGTTAAATGACGTGCTGCACTTTTGTGAAAAGGCATGTTTTGCACGTGGAGAGTCTGAAAATTCATGCAGCAGTGTGAATCCTTGGGTATTTAAACACTAAAGTAAGGCCTTCCTATCGTTCACATTCAAACTTGCGCTGCTGTTAAAACGACTCCACATTAGCATGCCAAGATTGACAATGAATCAACGTCTCCTTGCCCTGGGTATGATTAGAGCTGGCAGAACACACAGAGAGGTTGCCCAGCATTTGAACTGCCACCGTAACACTGTAGACAGACTAGTCCATTGACGTGCACAACATGATGACGTTCAAGACTGACCCCGCTCTGGGAGACCCCGAGTTACCACCCCTGCACAAGATCGGTATATCCGTGTCGTCCATCTCCGGAACCGGCAACAAACGGCAACAACGACAGTCAGGAACATCCCAAACCTGAGACGGATACATCCTCAAACAGTAATCAACCGGCTGAGAGAATACGGCTTACGTCCTCGAAGACCTGCAATTCGTCCGATTTTGACGTTGCGTCATCGTCGTGCTCGACTGCAGTGGTGTAGAGTAGGGTTAGGGTTAGCCTAACCTAACCCTACCCCTAACCCTAACCTAACCTAATCCTACCTAACCTAACCCTAACCCTACCTAACCCTAACCTAACCCTACCCTAACCCACTTCCATGCTAACTTGTTCGCTTCCATGAGGCGTAGATGCACAGCAGTAGTCGATGCAGACGGAGGTCATACCAGATATTGAGTGTGTGACTTTTGTGTTTGACCCTTAGTGTCTTTGACTCTCCATGGCACCAAGAGTATTCGTCGTAGCGTAATGAAATTTCTCGTGTTGATCACAAATTGATTCATCTGTGATTGAATAAAATTTCCATGAATGAAAATGATATATATCTTTTTTTAGTGTTATTTTTTAGCATGCACACTTTCTTTTTCGGGAGAGTATAGTTTTGCTCTTCAGAAAGAATGTTTTATGAAATTCAAGTGGTGATATCATTTTATTTACATCAACAGACAATCTAAAAATAGTTATGGTTAATTAATATGTATGACTGCTCAGCCCTCTTATTGTATTAGTATCTTTATTTGAAGTCATGTGGTGTAGAAATATCTTATATTGGTATCTCACATTAGAAACATATCTCAACTTGTAAGAAAAATCCTAACACACCAGGTTTTCATTTGTCTACAGTGACAAATTTGAAAACCTTTGGTCAAACAAAAATGAGACTTGGAGGTTATTATTTGGTTAGTTTCATATCGGCCAACATATCAGCCCAAGGTAAGGTCACCTCAGCCTGAGACTGAGGATCTAGGCTGATGTGAAGTTACTAAGGGTTAATTTCTGAGTTGATATGAAACTAAGTAATAACCTCTTTATTTATTAAACCAAAACAAATAATTATGAAATGTTCTCAGATCTGTTACAGTTTTCTGGCAGTGTTATTGTTTCTCATTCTTTTAACCCTTTACACAACCTAACGACCAAAACTGGCCAGCACTATTCTCAAAAATTGCCATTTAATTTTCATTATTTTTTTCATTTTTGTCTCAAAAACACAGGTTATGATACCCCGTTGGAACAAGCTCGTTCCAATTAGGGGTCATAACCTATGTTTGTGAGACAAAAAAAAAAAATTAGTTATTCAAGAATTATTTTGCAAGTGTCGTCTGCTTTTCATGTTAGGTAAAGGGTTAACCAAGTCCAAATTTTCCACTTCTCCTAGTTCAGCTATCCAAATGTCTCAGCTTCCCCAGCAACATTCAGATTGCTCAACTATCTCTTCTCTAACATTGACCATTCCCTGCTTACAATCTTACTTTGCACTGAATTTTCTGTACAACTCTCTTATTTCTTCTCTTCATTCACCTAATCTTTACTTGTTTCTATCGTTAATTCCTCATACAAAAACTCGGCTTCAAGCCACTCCATTAGTAGCACCAATTTTTCTGATTGCATTCAATAAACAATTGTGCCGATTTTGATGTAAACAAATAGGCTGTGCCTAAAGGCAACTCCAACTTGGTACATACTGGCCGAAATCGGCATCATATCAGCCAGGTATAAAATTATATCTGCCTACCTTGATAATGGGCAGCAATTCTGGGAAAGAAATCAGTTTTATTAAATAAACATGTGTAACTCGATAGAAAACTGACGTGAGAAAACTTTACAAGCTAGACATGCGAGATCTACTTCCATAACTGCCAAACTATATCAGCCTCAATTAACCTGGATCAATAATTTAGAAGTCCCACAAGTTGTAAAGATAGAATGAAGAATACTTCAAAAACTGATGAAAATGTATAATGATTCTCTGAACATATAATGCTAGCAGTTTACAGTTCAAACCATAAAAATGTATGTTTACCACAAACAGTTCATTTCGAGAGACTATTTTTAGAAGTGACCTTTTAACTTGTAAAGTACTCGATTATTTTGGTAGGAAGAATTTATTTGTCAACAAACATTCTCTAATAAATGGTAACACAACAAATCTGAGATAATAAATTTAGGGGCCTGAGAATCACACATTTTCAAATCGAATCGAATCTTGAATTGAAGCATGTTTGTTATTCAAAATCAAATTGAACCTTGAATTGAATCTGTGGCATATTGAAGATGGCCGATGGGGGTTGGGGTGCTATAAACCTAATTTTTTCTGACTGTAATGGCTCAATTCCCGAATGATAAAATAATCCAAGTACATCATCAAGGCATGCCTTCATCGAAGGCATGGCTTGATGATGTAGTTGGAGTATTACCCTGTAAGGATTATAGTTCATCTTCGGCATTGTTTGGAAACCTTAAATTTGCATTTAACAGTGGTAGGGACTAGTGATGTTGGAATTCGCATAGCTGGTGGCATGAGTGAAGATGTTATTTATGTTAATTTAGCAGAAGTTACACTCGGTCTTTTATTTCAACATTATTTATGTACGATTCCCATCTGAACTATACGTTCTGTGAGACAATAAAGATGACTGAAATATTCCAGATGATTGAATCTACAACGTCGGCGATGGACTATTCAAGAGCTAGACTTGTTCCAGGGAATAACCTCATCAGTTTCCTTGCAGCATTTGACTGGTGGCTTGAGAACTTGGGGTTACCCCCACCCCCCTTTTATGTCAAGTGGTTTGGTTAGTGTATCTATTACCATTATAATACCAATGGTTCAGTTGTTGCTGTCCAGGTTTGCTGTCTTTTGTCTGGAAAACAATATTCCATCTAGAAGATTACATTATTTGGGTTACTCCAAAATTCACATCAGGGCTGGATCAGAATACTTATTTCTGCTATGGTCTGAGGGGTTCATTAGTTATTGGTTAGGTTTGATGAATTTTGTCCAGAAGGCAATATTCCACTTGGAGAATTACCTAGGTTTCATCTAGAATAGAATTTTCAAGTCAACAATATACATGCATACAAAAACCTTTGGGTCAAGATGAGTAAATGGTATATGTTACTATATTAATTTGGGTTAACTTGCTTATCTTGGACTCTGGTGTATTGGAATATGGGAAGTAAAAGATTAACTCCAGACTTCGAAACAAAGCTGTGTATAGTGCTTCTTGCTGGATGCATTTACAAACAGAAGTTTGGTGGAAAATCACTGATCATGGAAATAAATATGGGCAAATGGTGATAACTGATTAAGTAAGGAAGTGATGTCTTGGGTTGTATTACAATAGAGATGAAGCCCTGTTGGTAGTGAGTAATATAGCCTTGAGGGTACTTGATAGAGGAAAGCAATATCCATAACCAAGAGTTGCTACTGGTGTCTTGCTATACTATGTTTGAATCCCTTCTATTTCTTGCTTTGGGAACCAGTTAGTATGTAAGCTCTGTTGAAGTAAGGAATATTGACTTGGGAGGTATGTGTTAGTCAGGGAGGTTAGTGAGAGAATCAAGAGCTGTCAATGGTGTCTTGGTTCTGATAAAACAAAGAATTGTGTAGTGGGTTCTAGTTGGATGAAATTATCACAATGGCTGGGTGAAAAAAACACATGGTTATAGAAATACATCTGGGCAAGGGGTGGTAACTCAGGTTAGAAATTTAGCGTGTCTTGGTTCACAATGCAATAGTTTTTCTAAAACTATTCATGTTTGGATCTGTTCACCACTGTTTGGCTGTGAGAGCCAGTTAGTATGGGATGTGCAAGCTCTGTTGACAGTAACAAATATTACCTTGTTGGGGGGTGGGGGGTGTATATGGCAGTGGGAGGCTGTATAGAGAACCAAGATTTGAAATGAACCGTTTGTGAAAGCATTCTAAGAGATTTAGACTAAAGAAAATTAATCTTTTGATTCTCAGGCACCGGCACATTCATTTTTTAGGCCCGCATTCATCATATTTATATTGGAGACAAAATTAAAAATATATAAAACCACCATAGGGTGTGATTTTAGTGGTATCACATTGCGATTTGTGATGCAATATGTTATATACATTGATACAGTATTATTGTCTGCACAAAATGCGCCACGACTCTCCTATGTAGGTACAAAATAAATATTTATTCAACTGCTTGAGGGCTAGATTATTGTTGGTGGTCTGAATTTGTTCATCAAAAATTGTTTTATTACAAATTATTGGAGAGTGCCAACAAACACTCTCCAATAATTTGTAATAGAACATATTTGTATGAACAAACTATTATTTACGGATGACTGAAAACGAAACATGGGTAAGGAAAAAATTGGCTTTTGCACTGGTACCCTCATTTTATGAAAGGCCTGATTGTGGCTTCTTGCACTCAACCAGTTAAAAAATTTGTGTTGTATGATCACTGTTTAAAGAGAAACTATCAGTGAAATCAACTTGGAAGGTCTAATATTTAATTTTAGACTCACATAACTGGATTTTAGGCATCGGTGATCACTCCATCAGGAATAAAGAATAAAAATAAAAACCACCCTCCCTTATTCTTTTTAAAAAAAAATAGCCTGAGAATCAATTATTTAATTTTGTTTGGCCTTACCCATCTAAAATATTATCTTAAAACAAAAAATATCATATTAAAATGCAGTAAAGAAATGCAAAGCTTATTTGAAGAAACTATGAAATAGACTATAAGAGTACAGTGGAGTCCACCCTATGTTTAAGTCCTTGGGCAAGGCACTTAATCCTGATAGCCTGACACTTCGTACTAAGGCATACTGCATGTCGATGGTGCACCTGTCTTCAACAAATTCTAACCCTGCTTGTGTGGAGTTAGTTCATTGGTGAGTCTGACAGTTACTTGCCACTGCTCAGTGGTTCTCTCAGGGTACTCTGGCTTCCTCCACCTGTAAACCTGTTCAACACAAGGTGAACCTGGATGTCAAAAGTGTTGTTAAACCCCAATAAATAAATAAATCTCTCAGTTGAAAAGCCTGTTAAAAGAATATAATTTCCAAACACAAAATCATTTATCATACCTTCAGTGCAAATTATACCTGTTAATTGCATATTGCTTATAGAGTATTCTCCTGTTAACTGAATACACAATATATCAAAGAATTACTTTTGTACTCACTGAAATGTCTATATTCATACATCTATTTGGCCTCAGTAATCCAATATAGGCATTTAATCTATTATATCTTGTTTGACAGAGCTCCATGAGCCCTGTCAAACAAGATTCAACAGAATAACATATCATTTTAAGAATAGAATAATAACCAAATTCCTGCTGAGTGAATATGTCTGTTAACTGAATATTTGTCAGAGGCAGAGTGGATATTTAATTAACAGGGTTCCACTCGATTCTACAGGCAAAAATTGCAAATTCACACTTAAACTATGATAGATGGTTATAAAACTGAAACAAATTCTAAGTCCATAAAGGGAAATAACTATGACAAAAAAACTCCAAATAACACCAGCACTGAATATGGGACTAGAACAACAATAAGATACACCTGCATACCAAATATGATGTCATTCCACCAAGATTTCAAAAGTTAATGAGTTTAAGAACTTGTTGGTGAGAGATAGACTGACAGACACTGCCATATATGGGGTTGCTTATCACAGCTAAAAATATCCTGTTCAATGAGTTGTGTACTCTGTGTGAACACCGGAGTTTTCTCTAACTTGACAAATAGTAAAAACTGAGTTTTCTTTCAGAAAGCCTTACAAAGATACACTTGCATACCAGATAAGAATTCATTCCACCAGCATTTTAAAAGTTATTGAGTTTAAAATTATTTATTTATTGGTGTTTAAGGTCACATACTTACGCATAATGGCTAATCGTGACTGTGACAATTTTATGGGTGGAGGAAGCCAGAGTACCTGGAGAGAACCACTGGGCATCGATGAGCAACTGTCAGCTCAACATTCTAAATCTGTTCAAGCTCCGCTCAAGCAGGGTTACAGCGGTTGAAGACATGTGCCCCACTGACATGCAGTACACTTTAGTACACGGCATCATTGTGCCCCCATGATGGAAACCAAGATAAAGTGCCTTGCCCAAGGACACAACACTGGTCGTCCCGGACAGGGATCGAACTCAGGACCTCTATCATAGAAGTCCAACAGTCTACCACTGAGCCTCCGCGCTCCCATTGACTTCAAAAACTCATTGGTGACAGACAAAAAGACTGATTGACTGACTGACTGACTGATAGACCAACCGCCCAGCACTGCCACATATAGAGCTGCTTGTTGCACACTAAAAAAAATGGGGATTCCTGTTTTTCACCCAAGGAATAATACAAATATTAACTCTCTCATATTTAATGGCAAATCAATGAACAATTCATTAAAGTAAAGTTTGCTGATATTTCATTGCTACCAACACAACTTTTCTCCTCCGTGTTCCCACAAGACGATTCAATAGAAGGCATCTGAAAAAAACGTATGTTTGACTTTGTCAATCTTGTGAAAGTCCTTTCAGCCTGAATCAAATACCATGTTTACAAATCATCACTGAATTCCATTAATGTGTTTATTCCATAATTTTGAAATGTTACATTAATTCATGATGTTAGTCTCAGTAATGAGCCAATTAAGAAATAATTTGTGTGTGTAAGGGAATGTGTAAATTTACTGACACATTCAACACAATATATTTGATTTAAGTGACAGTATAATAGGATCGCTTTAACAAGATATTGTATTATTGACTCAATTGGACTGGCTAGCATGCAACCCTTCAACAATGTCCTCTTGAACATATAAATTTTAACCTTTTACCCAATGCAGACAATATCAAAATTTATTATTTTAAAAATTATTTTTTAAAAATATTTCAACAAAACCATATCATGTGACTCCTCATTGGCACAAGCTCGACGAGCTTGTTCCAATGAGGAGTCACATGATATGGTTTTGTTAAAATGTTTTGAAAAAAATTTTTCTTTTTCAACGGCTGATTTTGTATATTATGCAGGCAGATCCAGCCAATTTGTTAGGAAAATGGTTAACCATTTACCTACTATAATGGCCATAGCCAGACACCAATAAAAACTGCCATTCAAATCTGGTTATTTTCTAAATTTTTGCATCAAAAACACAGTTTACGACTCCTCACTGGAACAAGCTGATGGAGCTCGTTCCAATGGTTGGTCATCAGCTAGGACAAAAAAATGAAATTTTTTGAGTTCTTACAAAATTTTTTGCAAGTGATATCAGCTACTCGTATTACATAAACGGTTTACTGTTAATTATGTATATTTAATTATAGGGGTTCAAGGTCAATTTCAACATCTATGGCTATATCATGACTGCACCATAGATATGATGTCAAGTGTAGCCAATCGTTTAAATCTTTACAGCCTACTCTAAAGGAATTCTATCCCAGATGTTAGTGATCAGGTCCTATTTTAAACAGAAATTGTTTACCACAGTAAAGAAGCACTGCTTCACTTCTCAGAGTTCAAACGGGAAAAGGGTTAACAGCAGCAGTTAAAATAATATGCAGGATATGTGCTAGAAAATGTTTATCTCATTTTCTGTTACTGAGCAAAAGGTAGAGTGTTGCGGATTTTATCCATCCATTTGTTTGGTGAATCATTCATTCATTTGTTTGTTAGTTCATTCATTCATTTCCTAGATTGTTCGTTCATCCATCCATTCAGTCTTGAAGTTTTAACAGGTAGAATGTTGGAAGCCCATATTTGGGCTTTATTCTGAAGTGCAGGTTAAAGGTTTCAAATTCAGTGGCTGTGCTTCATATTATCTTTGAAGCGATATTATTTAGTCTGTTTAGATCTGTCTTGTTACAATTTACAGGAGAGTGTCAACAGGCGCTCTCCTATAAATTGTAACAAGGCAAAGGCAAAATTATGTGAACAAATTTTGGTGGCAAAAAATAATTTAGCACTCTACCAGTTAAAAGTATTTTCTGATTTCCATAGGGTTATTAAGTTGGAGAGTCTGTCAGTTACTTGCCATTGCTGATGATTCTCTCTCACTGGGTACTACAGCTTCCTTAACCTATAAAACTGTCTAACATGTTACAACCTTGGCTCTTGAAAATGTCATTAAACCCCATTAAACAAACAAATGGAAGCAAATTCTATTACCTTTTAGATATTTTAGATATTTTATCCTATTTACAAAGTCTTCACAACAAATAAATGTGACATTATGTCTCTCAATACTACATACCAATTTTGCAGTGCATGCAGCTGGTGAGATTAATTTTTCTTATTCTGAATGACAGACAATCAATTTGTTATGAAAACCAATTAACATTTTCAACATACTACTGATGGGTTGTAGCTTTAACCCTTTACCTAACGAATTGCCCACATCCGCCCGCGTAATATGCAACTTGAGCAGTTGAAAAAATTAAATTTTTCAAAATATTTCAACAAAACCATATCATGTGACCCCTCATTGGAACGAGCTCATTGAGCACATTCCAATGAGGGGTCACATGATATGGTTTTGTTGAAATTTTTTGAAAAAATTATATTTCAAGTAATAGATTTTGATATCGTCTGCATTGGGTAAAGGGTTAAATTATTATTGAATCTACTGTTTAAATGCACACCACTAAGAAAATTCCAGTATTTTCAGGGATTTTTTCTTGGTAATTTTCATGCATTTTCCAGGATTTCCATGTAAATTTATTTTATCACCTAAAATTATTTTAACTCTGATGTTTGAATATATTCCAGTATTATTTATTTATTTATTTATTGGTGTTTAAGGTCACATACTTATGCACAATGGCTAATCGTGACCATGACAGTTTTACGGGTGGAGGAAGCCGGAGTACCTGGAGAGAACCACCGAGCAACGACGAGCAGCTGTCAGCTCCCCAACATCGTAACTCTGAACTCTGCACCGCAGCACAGGCAGGGTTAGATTGGTTGAAGACATGCGTACCATCGACGTGCAGTACGCCTCAGTACACAGCGTCATCGTGTCCCCATGTAGGCAATCGGAGTGAAGTGTCTTGCCCAAGGACACAACGCGGTTGCCGCAGGTGGGATTCGAACCGAGGACCTCTCGGCTTGCAGCCTGCACCTCTACCAACTGAGCCACCGCGCCCCCATATATTCCAGTATATCAATGGTTTTGTGTTTGGTAGTTACATTCATTTCAGTACAAAATTGGGGAGCTTGGTGGTTACTGCATTGGAGTTCAAACCGAGAGGTCCATGGTTCAATCCTCACCAGGGGTAACTCTGTTGTGTCCTTAAGCAAGGTACTTAATCCCCATTGCCCATGTGGGGACACTGTAGTGCTGTGTACTAAGGCATACTGCACATCAATGGTGCACAGGTCTTCAACCAATTCAAACCCTGCTTGTGTAGAGTAAGTACGTTGGGGAGTCTTCATAGTTGTCCGCCGATGCTCAGTGATTCTTTCTGGGTACTCTGGCTGTTTAAAGTGTCATTAAGTCCCAATAAATTCAAAAATAGTACAAATCTGACGTGTTAGTTACAACTGAAATGGTTGACAGGTTAATTGTTAATGATTTGGATATGGCTGTCACCAGTCATAAAAATTGTAAATTGTAACTGCTATTATCTGTTACACATAATGATGTGTTTTATTCCCACAAAACAAACATTTTCTTGAGTTTGAGAGTTGCCGTGGGAGTGCGGTGGCTCAGTAGGTAGAGGTGCAGGCTACAAGCCGAGAGGTCCTCGGTTCAAATCCCATCTGCGGCAACCGCATTGTGTCCTTGGGCAAGACACTTCATCTCCATTGCCGCGTGGGGGCACGGTGCCGTTGTGTACTAAGGCGTACTGCACGTCGATGGTGCACTTGTCTTCAACCAATGCTAACCCTGCTTGTGTGGAATTAGTATGTTGGGGACCTGACAGTTGCTCGCCGTTGCTCGGTGGTTCTCTCCAGGTACTCTGGCTTCCTCTACCCGTAAAACTGTCAAGGTCCTGATTAGCCATTGTGCATAAATATGTGATCTTAAACACCAATAAATAAATAAATTGAGAGTTGCCGTATCAATAGAGCATGTGGGTCAAAAAGTTGAAATTATCTGTATATTCATAACGCAGGTCTGCAAGAATGTTATACCGTGCTGCAGAAAGCTAGGGATGCAAAGTCATGCATCGTCATCAAAAAGAATGTATTGTATCCGAATCAGTCAGTATCGAAACTTTCCCCAACTTTGAACGACTCGACCCAGAGCATGTTGACTTGTAAGTTGTACCAGATAAACATTTTACATTACATGAGCAGGCTTGAACATAAGTAACCTGTCATTTGCAAAATGAGGTCTCCACAGGCCACAGGGTGAATTTGCTGATGCTATCCCACACAGTGGGCCAAATTATCTTCTTGGTACATCTTTCTGTTTTGGCTTGAGACCTTGATACAGACTGAGGTTCACAGATGGTAAATTTTGTGATGCTACCCTGCTGTGCGGGGTAGCATCACCAAATTCACCCTCTGGGGACCTCATTTTGCAGATGACAGTCTGCTTATTTTCAGGCTTGTACATGAGTTTCAACTGAATGTTTTTTGAGTCTAACTTTGTATTGGATTAAGCTTGATTCATTTTCATCTATTCACCGGATTACTTATTTTCCAATTCAGAATTAATGAAATATTTTCGATTTACAAATGCAACAAATTTCATTATCAAGAAAATGTCTTCTCTTCTTTTTTCCACTGCTAAATCTTTGTGTCCATCTATGACTAAATCATGACTGCAAGACAAGTAAGATGTCAAGTTTATCCAACCGCCTATACCTATACTGCACACTTTAGAGGACTTCCACTCCAGGAGTTTATGACCGGGTCCTATTTTACAAGTACATTATTGTAAAATAGAAGGTGACAGGAAGTGGAAGTGAAATTATCTTGCAAAATTAACCTGTTCACTAGACATCAAACCCAAAGCATATGTTTCTAGATGGTTTCCCATCAATGTGGCAATATTCTGTTTGATTTTAGTATTACTGCACTATGATTTTTGATGGATAGCTTTTCAAAGAGATAAACAATAATTATGTATCAGAACTCAGACCTGTCTAAGGGGGATATATCTATTGCCATCAGATTCTGTTGGTGTAATATCTTCTTCAGCAGGAGATTTATCATAAAATCCCCTAGTGTTAGGCCTTCCCAGATAGATTACTGAAGTATCAACAGCATTAAGGTTTTTATTTGTTTTATTCTAATACCACTTTACCAGCTTTTTAACCCTTAAACTTAACAAATAGGAAACATCCTTCCATGTTATCTACAAGTGGAGCAGTGGAAAAAAACATTTGTTTTTAAATATTTTTTTATTTATTTATTAGTCTTCAAGGACACCTTCCTGCACAATGACTAATCTAGACTGCAACATGGAGATAAAGCAAAGTTTAGTCAATCGTTTATACCCATGTTGCCCATTTTAGAGGATTTCCATCCCAAG
Source organism: Pictodentalium vernedei (assembly GCA_031216915.1). Lineage (NCBI taxonomy): Eukaryota > Metazoa > Mollusca > Scaphopoda > Dentaliida > Dentaliidae > Pictodentalium > Pictodentalium vernedei. The sequence goes on along the minus strand of CM062294.1, from coordinate 242,144,266 downwards.
TATTATTAACTGGGTCTATTTTACCAGTAAAATTGAGATTGTTTACCACAGTAAACAAATACTGCTTCACTTCCCAGGGTTCAAAAGGGGAATTTATTTATTTATTTATATATTTATTTAGTGGTGTTTAAGGTCAAATATTTCTGCACAATGGCTAATCGGAACCACAACATAAAGATAAAGTCAAGTTTAGTTAATCTTTTATACCCAGATTACCCATTTTACAGGATTTCCACCCCAAGCATTGATGACTGGGTCCTATTTTACCGGTAAAACACTGCTTGTTCATCACAGTAAACAAGCACTGATTTACTTCCTGGTGTTCCCACTGGACATGTTTTTAAAAATATTTCATCCAAACCATATCACGTGACCTCTCATTGGAACGTGCTTAATGAGCGTGTTCCAAAGAGGAGGTCACATATGGTTTTGTTGAACTTCTTTGAATTTTTTTTTTAAATAAATAAAATAATAATTTTTAAAAAAATAATTAAAATAATACAAAAGGCCCCAATAGGCCTTAATCGCTCTCTGGCAAAAGTGGTTCAAAGAAGTATTTGGGGTCACATTCAGCTAGACATGGTTCATCAACACTACAAAGGAATGAAGTCATGAGAGGCAAATTTAATGGAAAAACACTAAGGAATGGATATGAACAAACCTGAACCTAACATGCCCCCCCACCCCATCCTTGCCTATAGAGTCCAAATATTAAGCCAAGGACTCAAAGTGAACAAACTTGAATCTGATTCCCCTTGAGATGTCATGTACCAAATAGGAAAGAATTCTGACTGGTGGATATGAAGAAGGTTTTTAAATAAATCACCTCACATTGCACTAAGTTAAACTTTGGGCTCAAATAGGGAGCCAAAATATTAACCCAGGGTCCCGATTTGAACAAACTTGAATCTGACCCACCTAGAGATGTTGTATACCAAATATGAAAGGATTCTGATTGGTGGATCTGAACAAAAAGATTTTTTAAAGAAATTTCCTCATATTTCAGTAAGTTAAAATTTGGGCTCCTACAGGGAGCCCAATTATTAACCCAGGGACTGGATTTGAACAAACTTGAATCTGACCCCACTACAGATGTTGTATACCAAACATGAAAGGATTCTGACTGGTGGATCTGAAGAAGAAGATTTTTAAAGAAATTTCCTCAAATTTCACCTAGTTAAACTTTGGGCTCCAATAGAGAGCCCAAATCTTAACCCAGGGACTCGATGTGAACAAACTTGAATCTGACCCCCCCCCCCCCTCCCCCCCTAGAGATGTTGTATAACAAATATGAAAAGATTCTGACTGGTGGATCTGAAGAAGAAGATTTTTTGAATTTTTGAAAAGAATTATGGGTGCTATCAGAGTTATGCCCCTTCTGGGGCCCTCTGTGGGCACAGCAAGTTTATTTGTATAAACTTGAATTGACATATGATAAGGAACATGCACACAAAATTTGGTTCAATTTGGTCAAGTAGTTTGTGAGGAGAAGTCGATAGTGTAAAGTTCATGATGGACGACAACGACGACAGCGACGGACGGTAAGTAATAAGTTAAGCTCCATTCGGTGAGCTAATAAGGAATTGAAATGTTTTATGGTGACATTGTGTCTCAAGGAAAACATCCTAAGGATAAGTGAAACTAAAAGTATATTTCACTAAATGACAAGTGACAGATACTGAAGTATCTCAGTGTTGCAACCCTTATCTCATCCTCCAAGTCAGTCAGTTTGACATATTTTCTAAAATGCTGGTCAGTGTATCTTACTTACATCAGTATCACTAAGCGATGTATATGCATTTCAAGTTTGGTAAACCTTAGTCAAAGAGTACAGGAATTATTAGTCTCAATTGTTTTGGGGATGGACATGACCTACTTCTTAAAACATTTATCAGCATGGCATACTTACAGTCTATGCCACTCTCCTGTCAAAGATATATAGGGATGTCAAGTTTGGTAACTTGCAGCCATGTTGGAGAGTAATGAGGAGTCTGAATTCACTTTTCAACAGATGGACACGACACACAGCATGTCTTATTTTCTAAAATTAGGTCAGCATGACTTACTAACCCTTTGAACCCATGAGCCCGCTTTTCTAACTCAGGAACATGATATATCATAATTTCATAATCATTATGTAGAAATGGCTGCTAAGTGAATGTGTGGGGTAAACCAATCCATATTTTCAACATGGTTGCCTCAAGGCTCCATGATGAAAATATGAATTGGTCTACACCACAATTAATGAAAACAGATTTTTCCATTTGCTGCCATTTAACCCTTTACCTAACATGAAAAGCAGATGACACTTGCAAACCAAATTCTTGAATAACTACTTTTTTTCATTTTTTGTCTCAAAAACATAGGTTATGACCCCTCATTGGAACGAGCTCGACAAGCTCGTTCCAAAGAGGGGTCATAACCTATGTTTTTGAGACAAAAAATGAAAATATAATGAAAATTAATTGGAGATTTTTGAGAATAGCGCTGGCCGGTTTTGGCCATTACGTTGGGTAAAGGGTTAACTGACATGGAAGATACCACTGGGATTCAAAAGGTTAATAGCCCATGATACGCAACCTTCATTAGATGTTGATGCATCTCAAGATATAAAATTCAATATTTTCATCAGTAACTGACAACTCGTGAAAGTAAAATTGTTTTAAATCTCACTTGCAGAAACATTTCAGCAAAAGATATTTATTTGTTTGTGTTCAAAGTCACCTTCAGCAACCATGGCTATATCACAACTGCAACACAAATATACAGCCAAGTTCAGCCAATCATTTATACCTATGATGTCCACCTTAGGTTGGACTTCCACCCCAGACATTGATTTATAGGTCCAATTTTACCATTAATGCAGAACTTGGTTATTGCAGTAAAGAAGCACTGCTTCATTTTGTGGGGTTCTCACAGGGAAGCAAAGAGATATTCTCTAGATTTCACTGTTGCTGTGAACCAAACCTAAAATTGGATGGCTCAGTGGCAAGAATGCGATCTGAAACACTGCTAACTTTAATCATACTATAATTTTTGCTCTTAACCCTTTGGACACTGATGGTATCTTCCATGCCAGTTAAATGGCAGAAACTGGAAGAGTCCATATCCATTATTTGGGGGTCGAGCAATTAATATTTTCAACTTGCAGCTTTCAGGCTGCACGTTGAAAATATTAATTGTTCTAACACAAAGGTTCACTTAGTAGCCATCCTACTTAATTAAATTATGACCTATCGTCTTGCTAGACCGGAAAAGCAGTCTCTCATGTTGAAAGAGTTAAAGAGACAATAAGCCATGATTTTGAAAAATATAACCACTATTTCCATTATGCAAAAGTACCCTTATTTTTTATATATCATTTGTATGAAAGCTTCTAATTCAATTAAATAAATTAACTTGTAGACAAAAATGTATCCGATATTTGAAAAACTCTGCCATAGTTTTTCAATCTGATTCGATTAGTCAAGCAACCAAAGATAATTCTGAGGTAATGTTATTTTCCATATTCAACAGAATTAGCTTTCGCAGAAAGAAAAATGTGAAGTTTGTGTTCATGTGGGTCTGTTTATAGTATACACCACAGTTAAATCTTTTTTCAGATTGCCATTGTCAATAAACATGCTGTGGGTTTTATTGGATATGTAACTGCAATTTATTTGAAATAATACAAAGTTTTTATTATCTAATTATGCCAAATTAGTGCTAAAATAATGAACAGTTGTTGTTCATGACAGTCATTTATTCAGTTAATAACACCGCAGCAGAGTTAAAATTAGAAACCATGTGTATCAGAAATGATGTAATGTGGATTCCCCAGATTTGTTTACCTCTGATGACTTTCAGGTAACGTCATTCATATCTTTACAATGTCATGTTTTCTGAAATTTTGTCTGCATTAAAGCTTTATAATTACAATGATGTCTTGCACTTTGCATGCAGAGGTTTTTTAACTTACGAGTCAATATTTTTGCAACTTAGTAGCTTATTGTCTCTTTAAAAACTGCACTTACATAATCTGTGTACACCAACAAAAAAAAATATATGTGATTAACAATTTACCCAACATAACATCCAAAACAAGCAAGTGTTGTTCATAAAACTCCCTATTCAAATTTTATTAGTTTTCCACCTTTTTTCTCAAAAATATATTTTATGACACATCACTCAACCTATTCTAATGATCATAAGCCATGTTTTTGAGACATAAAAATGAAAATATGTAGTTATCTGGTGGAGAGTTGGAAACCCATATTTGGGCCCCATTTTTTAGTGCAGGTACCACAACTTAAAGGTTTCATATTTGGTGGACAGTGTTCATATTATCTTTGAAGTGAATTTATTTCATCTGTATAGATTTGCCTTGTTGGAATATATGGTAGCGTGCCTATATTCCATAAATTGTGAGAAGACAAAGGCATGTGAACAAATTTTGACAACAAAGAAAAATTACCAGCCAAAACATTTTTTTGCAACTGTGGCCTGCTATTCGGATTGGGTAAATAGTTAATAATTCCCAAACAATTAGCTCCTTGCATGATGCTGGCGGATATTTCTACCTAGGATAAAAGTCCCTTGCCACTGAAATAAGTGAAATTTAGGCATATTTAAACAAATTTGCTGAAAAATATTTTGAAAATACTCAGCAGGTTAAGGGTTAAAACACATCTTTGAATCAAGAGAGAGAAAAAGGTCAGAAATCACTTGAGGGAAAGCTTTTAATCAGCAAATTGTTTTACACTGGTTGTTAAACCTGGTACGAATCATTAAGTGCATTTAACATTCGTTCTATAGAACTTGGAACTTTTTCTCAAAAAGGTTAGACATGAAATCAGAAGTTAATGATCCAAAATCCATTTGAATTTGGAATTGGCAAAGGTATTATTCACAGCCAGTAATCCAATGGGAAATGTGTTGTGGGACTAAGCTTTTTTGGTGTAGTCAGTTTTGCCAAGTGGAGAAAGGTGTGTACCTAGAGATAACCACTGAGCAGTGGTAAGCAAAGGTCCAGCTTTTCAACATAACAAACAGGCAGAAGTGAGGCTCGAGTTCAGGTCTATATGACTTTTTGTGATGTCTGATCTCATGTGTTTATTCCTGCAGTCATGGACAATATAACCTTAATGGTCATTTGATGATTATGGGATAAATAGACTTCTGAGACAGAAATCAAGCAATTAATCAACTTCAAATATAATAGTAGTTTATTATGGGAAATGTGTAAAAAATTATGTTGTAACCTGCACTGACATGACAGGTACAAGAGAATATCTCTCCGGAAGGGATGTGCATTATGCAATAAGCTTGGATAAATATTACTGTGCTGTTTTGATTACAATTAAGCCTTTATCTAATGAATTGGCCACATCCGCCAATTGAAAAAAAAAAAATTCAAAAATTTTTTTTAAAAAACATATCATGCAAACCCCTTTTGAAATGAGCTTGTGCCAGTGCTGGGGGCACATGATATGGTTTTGTTGAAATTTTTGGAAAAAATAATATTTAAAATAATAAATTTTGATAACGTCTGCATTGGATCAAGGGTTAAAATAGGTTTTAATTGCAATTAAAACATCACAATGCATATAATAAATACACAGAACGACACGTGCATGTGAATGGGTTAATCAATATGGCACTTGTGCCAGGGCAGAAGGATAAAACAAGAGGCCACAGGCCTAAGTTATATCCTTCCACGATGGCACAAGTGTCATATCGATTAACCCATTCACATGCATGTCACGTGTCATTCTGTGTTTATTACATGTATTCATATCTATAAAAGCAGTTATTAGAAGGACACTCAGCAATTCATTTGACAATTTGTCCCCTGGGTTCCAATGTGCCAGTAGGGGGGATGATCTATCAACACATTTTATCGCCAACCAAATTTTCGAGAGGAACCTGTGTTACTATTTTTAGCTATCACTAGCAATTCAAATTGTAACCACGGTGCATGATTTTTAGAAAATTACAGTGAAATTTTAATTCTATTTAAAAATAGTCCATCAACGATTTCTGTTCAGCACATATGTGTGGAATGGATTTTCATTTTCCGCATGGTTTTGTGTTGCTATTGATGGGGATTTCATAGAACAGGGGTGTAATAAAAAGAATACCTGTTATTTTTGAGTTGGTACCAGAAATATCTCATTTGTGACTGAAGGGAAATCATTCTTATTCATCTGTACTGAACCATATTTCAAAATTTTTGCCTATGGCAAAGATCATGCTTTCTGAATTAATTCAAAATGCATATCTATTTAAATCAAATCCACAGGTCAGTGTTTATCAGAATCTTGTTACAAATAGATTGCTGGAAATCAACAAAAAACATCGCAACTCAATCTGCCGACTCAGAATGGCATCAAGTCAACCAATGTAGCTTCTCTTATTGGTAACATTTGATGATGTGAAAGATGTTAACCCTTTACCCAACGTAACGGCCAAAACCGGCCAGCGCTATTCTCAAAAATCGCCAATTAATTTTCAAAATATTTTCATTTTTTGTCTCAAAAACATAGGTTATGACCCCTCGTTGGAACGAGCTCGTCGAGCTCGTTCCAACGAGGGGTCATAACCTATGTTTTTGAGACAAAAAATGAAAAAAATTAGTTATTCAAGAATTTTTTTTGCATGTGTCGTCTGCTTTTCATGTTAGGTAAAGGGTTAAACTGCGACTGTATTCACAGTGTAACATGTTTCATGTTATAAAAATGTCATGGTGTTTACCTTGCACAAAAACGAGTTTTATCACACACCTATTAATGTAAAACATGGGATTTCCATGTTCTGCCTGTCCGATAAAAATAAAGTTGTACACATATGTGATGATACAAAACACATTCGATTTCATTTCCAACAAAAACAGAGAAGGAACCCATCTAATTAAATCAAGTCATCATTGGTTGAATGCACTGGAGTCAAGATCGCTTGGAAATTCCAAGGTCCTCATTTAGATTTGTTTACCCAGGATATTTAAACAGATTCACGGCGAGTCAAAAATCTACAAAATAGCAAGAGGCCCCAGAGGGTCTGAGGCGCACACCTGACATGGTAGTCTAAATATCAACCCAGAGAATTGATTTCAACAAGTTGCATCTGCTCCTCCTAAGAAAAGCTTATACCAAATATCCAATGATTCTGACCAGTGGATCTAAAAAAAAAAAGATTTTTAAAGAATATCCCTCATATTGAACTAAGTTATAATTCGGGCTCCCACAGGGAGCCCATATATGAACCCAGGGACTTGGCTTTAACAAACTTGAATCTCACCCCCCAAGGATGCTGCACACCAAATATCAAAACATTCTGACCTGACTGCTGGATCTGAAGAAGAAGATTTTTTAAGAAAATTCCTCATTTCGAATTAAGTTACAATTCAAGCTCCCACAGTGAGCCCAAATATGGACCTAGAGACATGACTTGAACAAACTTGAATCCCCCCCCCCCCCCCCCCACTCCGCCCCCACCTAAGGATGCTGCATACGAAATATCAAAACATTCCGACTGCTGGATCTGAAGATTTTTAAAGAAAATTCCTCATTTTGAACTAAGTTATCATTCGGGCTCCCACAGTTAGCCCAAATATGGACCTAGGGACATGGCTTGAACAAACTTGAATCTCACGCCCCTAAGAATGCTGCATACCAAATATCAAAACATTCCGACAGCTGGATCTGAAGAAAATTTTTAAAGAAAATTCCTCATTTTGAAGTAAGTTATAATTCGGGCTACCACAGTGAGCCCAAATATGAACCCAGGGACTTGGCTTGAACAAACTTGAATCTCATCCCCCTAAGCATGCTGCATACCCAATATCAAAAAATTCTTCCTGCTGAATCTTGAGAAGATTTTCAAAGAAATTTGCCTGAAATGCACTAAGAAAAAAATTGGGCTCCTATACTGAGCCCAAATATGAACCCAGGGGGCCAATTTGAACAAACTTGAATCAGATCCACCCCACAATGTTGTATACCAAATATCAAAAGATTCTGCCTACTGGATCTGGAGAAGAAGATTTTTTAAGAAATTTGCCTGAAATGCACTAAGTTCGAATTTGGGCTTCTATAGTGAGCCCAAATATGAATCCAGGGGGCCGATTTGAACAAACTTGAATCAGATCCACTCCACGATGTTGCATACCAAATATCAAAAGATTCTGCCTGCTGGATCTGGAGAAGAAGATTTATAATGAAATTTGCCTGAAAAGAACTAAGTTCGAATTAGAGCTTCTATAGTGAGCCCAAATATGAATGCAGGGGGCCAATTTGTACAAACTTGAATAAGATCCACCCCACAATGTTGCATACCAAATATCAAAAGATACTGCCTGCTGGATCTCGAGAAGAAGATTTTTTAAGAAATTTGCCTGAAATGCACTAAGTTCGAATTCGGGCTCCTATACTGAGCCCAAATATAAACCCAGGGGGCCGATTTGAACAAACTTGAATCAGATCCACCCTACAATGTTGCATACCAAATATCAAAAGATTCTGCCTGCTGGATCTGGAGAAGATGATTTTTTAATGTTTTTCCCATTGCCTACAGTGTTAAAAAGTGCTGACTCAGCACTTTTTCAAAGTCCCGAAACTGTACCCTATGATAAAACCAATGGCAATTTTTTTTACCAATCCTTTCTGTTGGTCCTAAGAAAGCTTCACACCAAATAAAAATTCTCAGTCCCATGCAGTTTTGGAGATATGGGCGTTTTAATTTTTTTCTATTTTTAGCTCCTGCGGTTCCCGCGGGGCTACAGGAAAAAAAAATTTGGCATAAATTAGGTACTTATGACCCAATAAGCCCTCACATAAAATTTGCTTCAAATCAGCCTCTCGGTTTGGAAAACAGAAATTTTGGGCGAGACCAAAAATTTTTCCCCTCCCATAACAGCGCCAAATATAGCCCATCAAACTTCTCTTGAACAAATCTGAGTCTACACCTTAAAAGGAAGCTGCATACCATATATCATGTCTCTGCTACTGCTGGTTCATGAGAAGAAGATTTAAAAGATGTTGGTTTCCTTGGGGGCATGGCACCACCCAGTAGGAGGGGCAACTTCATTTGAACAAATCTGAATTGGCATTAGGTAATAAACATTTACCCAAAATTTGAATAAAATTGGGCTAGTGGTTTTGAAGGAGAAGTCGATAATGTAAAGTTAACGGCGGACAATGCCAGACAGAATGTGATCAGTAAAGCTCCCACTGAGCTTCGCTCAGGTGAGCTAAAAATAGCATTCTGACTGCTTGTTCCTTGACAAATACTTTCCACAACTGGTCATATAATGATGGAGTGTGGTAAACTTATTAGCTATTTAAAAAGTTTTTGTTGTGTTATTCCCTGCAGTTTAGTCAATATCTGAAGTTCGATCATCGTGTCCGTGACCCTGATCGGCGTCAATTGGTTTTGACCAATTCAATGCCGTAAAAATTAAAAAGCAAATAAGGGTTGGTACCCCACCACCTAACGGTGATGTCTCGTAACAATGAAGGAAACACAGCAACTATCCAGTTGAAAAGTGCTTTTAGTTCATTTTTCGTGTAGACTGGTTGTTACATGGGAGGTGTGTGATAAATACAGAGCTGCACATACGATTGAATGGGTTAAGAATTTTTGCACCAGATTGTTTTGGCCCAGTATATCACTCGAGCCTTCGGCTCTTGTGATATACTGGGCCAAATCAATCTGATGCGATAATTCTTAACCCATTCAAACATATGTGCGGTTCTGTAAATATACTGTACCAACTTTCAAATCTCAGCACTCTTTCTGTCAATAATAACTAAAATATATTGTAAATAATCAATTTGGATTGCCGTGAAAAATGTGCACATCATCAACATATTCATTTTTTGCAGATATCAAAGTAAAAGCCTTAAAACATGATTGGCTATTGCAAGGCATTAGAATATTGAAAACTTTTGGTGGAGCAATGTCTTAATTTACAGCAACAATTGTCTATTAATTTTGTAGCAACAATCGCCTTTGCCTAACTCACCCCCTCCCCCCCCTTTCCTGCCATCACCAAGATGACAAAGGGCAATGAGCATTCCAGCAATCCAGTATTGAGATCAGTGGTGTGCTTTTTCATTATTCCATCATTTTAGAAACTATATTCAGAAAATCATTTAATTCATTTTGGGGTTATAAATGCCACCTGCCCTTCGTGAGAAAAAATGACTTATCCATGACAGGGGGACAGACAAAACATTTCAGGGCTTGGAATTAACTTTTTTTGATTTAACACACACTTTGTGGATATGGCCGCAACCTCTTCATTTATGAGCTTGAATTCAAAGAAATGAAGAGTGTCAGTTTTCAATGAAAATATTGTGAGCAACTTGTTCAACATAAGGCAGAATTGGGTCATCCCAGGGATACCATATATCAAATTTCATTGAAATCCATTTACTCACAGCTGAAATATGGTTTCGGATGTGGCTCAGTGGTTATAGCATTGGATTTCAAATCCAAAGGCCCACAGTTCGATCCATGCCATGGGTAACTATGATGTGTCTGTGGGCGAGGCACTTAATCCTGATTGCCCATGTGGGGGGGATGGTGGTACTGTGTACTAAGGCATTCTACACATTGATGGTGCACTTGTCTCCAACCAAAGCTAACCCTGCTTGTGTGGAGCTAGTACATTGGGGAGTCTTGAAAGTTGCTCGCCACTGCTCAGTGGTTATCTCCAGGTACTCAGGCTTCCTCCACTCGTAAAATTGTCCAACACAAGGTGACTCTGGCTGTTAAAAGTGCCATTAAAACCCAATAAAGAAAAAGAAGAAAAAAATGGATTCGGATGAGCAGACAGATGGATGGATGGATGGATGGATGGATGGATGGATGGATGGGTGGGTGGGTGGGTGGGTGGGTGGGTGGACGGACGGATGGATGGACAGACAGATGGACGGATGGATGTATGGATGGACGGACGGACAGACGGACGGACAGATGGACAGATGGACAGATGGACGGATGGACGGACGGACAGACGGGTGGGTGGATGGATGGATGGATGGATGGATGGATGGATGGATGGATGGATGGACAGAGGGACGGACGGACGGATGGGTGGGTGGGTGGGTGGGTGGATGGATGGATGGATGGATGGATGGATGGATGGATGGATGGATGGATGGATGGACAGACGGATGGACGGCCGGACGGACAGACGGACGGACGGACAGACAGATGGATGGATGGAAAGGATTTCAGAGAACAAACAAGCACATTACAAAATCCAACCAGACTTTCCTGAGTTACAATGCTGCAGATTAACAAATACTATTCACAGGGCTCAAACATTTTTAGGTAGCTTGTTGCCCAGTTGTGCAACAATTTTTTCATACAGTAGTAACCTGTTAATTGAATAGCCACTTTGCCAGTGAAAATTATTCAGTTAGTGGGAGTATTCAGTTAACAAGGATTTGGTAATTTCTCTGCATTCCAGAGATAAACTGAGCATTTATTATATCATATATTGTTTGACAGAGCTCATGGGGCTCTGTCAAACAAGATATAATAGATTAAATGTCTATATTGGGCATACTGAGGCCAAATAGGTCATAAACAAGGGGAATTTTGTGACTGTCAGCATAATTTCTTTACATATTACAGGACTTTTCATTCAATTAAGAAAAGTTTAGTCTTTAACTTATATGCGGTCAGTAGGTCAAATTTGCACTGAAGGCATGGTAAATACTTTTATGTTTAGAAGTTATATTCATTTAACAGGGTTATTCGGCTAACTGGCGAAGTGTGGGAAGTGTGGGAAGCCCACATTTGAGCTGCATTCTGAAGTGTGGTACTAAAATTAATAAGAGTGTAATACAATAGATTAATTGATTAACAGATTAAATGCCAGTTTGAAATGTACTGGGGCCAAATTGGTCTATTAACAAGGGGAACTTGATAATTTTTTGACATATTACAAAATATTTTATTCAATTAAAAGGAGTTTACAGCCTATTTGCAATTAATAGGTTAATATTCAACTGAAGGTATGGTAAATGGTTTTGTGTTTGGTAGTTACATCCAATTTATTTATTTATTTGTGTTTGAAGGTCACATACTTATGCACAATGACTAATCATGACCATGACAGTTTTACGGGTGGAGGAAGCTGGAGTACCTGGAGAGAACCACTGAGCAATGACAAGCAGCTGCCAGCTGTTCAACATCGTAACTCCGCACTGTAGCACAGGCAGGGTTAGATTGGTTGAAGACATGTGCACCACTGACATGCAGTACACCTTAGTACACAGTGTCATCGTGCCCCTATGTGGACAATCGGGGTTAAGTGCCTTGCCCAAGGACACAACGTGGGAGTCTACATTCAATTAAAAGGGATATTCAAAAAAGAGATATCTAATTAAGTGAGCTCCAATGTATATTGAAAACTGTTTTTTCTGACATTAGAAATGGTTATAGGATGGGGGAGCCGAGGTTATAAACCCAGAGATTTGGTGGCCTGGGCCTGGCATAGGACTAGCAACATGAGTTGTTCAATAAACTGGAACAAAAGCTGCCAGTAATTTATAGACAAAATTTGAGGACCCCCATTGTCATGAGTAAATTGTTAGTTATACAATTTCATTTCATTTACTTTGGTAAGGAATTTGAGTAAATTGGTACTTTTGCTGTCCAAATTTGGAAAACTTCCCAGTAAGTGACATCCCGCAATGAGATGTAAAAGTTGACATTAATTCTTAACCCACTTAGTAAATTCGAGATATTTTTCACCAAATCTGGTCATGGCTGCTGTGAAGCAGCCAAGACTAAATTTGATAAAAAAATTCATGAAACTTTAACTCAAGAAATCATTGGTGAAAAAATCCCTGCAATTTACAGGGGGAAAATTTGATTAAATGTATCCATATTATACTTATTTCCATGGCAATAGATATTCACTCAGTCCTGGACAGGAATATCTGCCAGCAGCATGCAAGGACTTAATCCTTTACACAACATTCACGATATCAAAATTAGTTATTTTAATAATTTTTTTTTTTACATTTTTCAAAATATTTCAATAAAACCATATCGTGTGATCCCTCATTGGAATGGGCTTGACAATTTCATTTCAATGAGGAGGTCACATGATATGTTTTTGTTCACTTTGTTTGAAAAAAAATTTCAACTGCTCATTTTGTAAATTATGCGGGTGGATACAGCTGATTCATTAATTAAAGGGTTAACAGATGGCAAAGACCAGTGTCAATTATAAAGGACTCTTGCACTCAGGCATATTTCAATATAGGAACTAATTATCATGTGAGTTGTTGCTTATTGATATACTCAAAGAACTACACTTAGCAAGAGCAATGGATAAATTGACATCAGACACTAAGTCACAAGCACCGACACTCAAAATAAGGCGAATAATATTTTGACCCTTGTCATATCTTAACTCTTTTAACACGAGAGGCCTTTTTCCGGTCCAGGAACTCGATACGTCATAATTTCATTAAGTAGGATGGCTACTAAGTGAACGTGTGTGGTAGAACATTTAATCTTTTCAATGTGCAGCATGAAGGCTGCATGTTAAAAAAAAATATTAATTGCTCTACACCCAAATAATGGCTATGGACTTATCCAATTTTTGCCATTTAATTGGCATGGAAGATACCACCAGTGTTGAAAGGGTTAAGAAGTGAATCTGAAAACAGACTACTTTTAGAAATACAATAGTTTGTTGACTTGGATTAATTTTGTCTGTTCGTTCGTTCATTCGTTTGTTTGTTTGTTCATTCATTTGTTCGTTTGGTCAGTCATTCGGCTATGTAGTTAGAATCAATCCAACATTCAGTATCTCTGGCCATATCATAGATTGAGTTAAAAAAAAATCACAACTAATCACATCCATGTACTCACTGGAATGAGCTTGGAATTTTTTGGAAAATTTTTTCGAAAAAAATTTAAACAAGAAAATATTGCAATGCAAACAAGCCTGAACATAAGCAACCTGTCATTTGCAAAATGAGGTCCCCAGAGGGTGAATTTGCTGAGGCTATCCCATACAGTGGGCCAATTTATCCTCTAGGTACATCTTTCTGTTCTGGCTTGAGACCTTGATTCAGACTGAGGTTCAGAGAGGGTAAATTTTGTGATGCTGCCCTGCTCATCACCAAATTCACCACCCTCTGGGGACCTCATTTTGAAGATGACAGTCTGCTTATTTTCAGGCTTGAATGCAAAGCATTGCATATGCACACTCCTGCAATGTCAACATGGACAATACAAAAATTATTCAATTTTCTGCTGACATTCAACACAAAATTATTCCTTGGACAAAAAATAATGCAAACATTTCACACAGACAGTTTTTCTGACTCAAACAAGAGCTATGCTGGCATTGCATAATACACTGTTAGGCTTTTTCGAATTGTACGTAATCACTGTTTTCATCCAAAAAATAACTGCTATTTGTATAAATTATTCTAAATTTAACCTGCGTGAAAATCAGGGACAAAAGTAAATAAACTAGAACCAGAGCCAAAATCAGTCACAAAAGTACATGATGAAGTTGGACTTGAAATCATCCCTGCTATGATGATTACTGCATGGACAGATAGATGAAAAGACATTGTTTTACTTGAGAAAGACTCTAAGTTGAAAATGCTCCAAGTCAGAAAAGGTTCATATTCAACACAAAATTTGTACTGAACTCCTATTGAAACCTGACCTGTAATTTGGTATAATTGATTCACAAGACAACTTTGGCTGAGGTCAAATAAGTAGAACTAAAGATATCTATTTATTTATTTTTTGGGGTTTAGGGTCACATATTTCTGCACAATGGCTAACCATGACCGTGACAGTTTTATGGGTGGAGGAAGCCGGAGTACCCAGAGAGAACCACCGAGCAACGGCGAGCAACTGTCAGCTCCCCAACATACTAACTCCACACAAGCAGGGTTAGCATTGGTTGAAGACAAGTGCACCATTGACGTGCAGTTCGCTTTAGTACACGACATCACCGTGCCTCCACATGGGCAATGGGGGTGAAGTGTCTTGCCCAAGGACACAACGCGGTTGCGGCAGGTGGGATTTGAACTGAGGACCTCTCGGCTTGCAGCCTGCACCTCTACCTACTGAGCCACCGTGCCCCAACTAAAGATATCATCCGGTAACCAGAATGTTGACGGCAATAAGCAATTTCTAAGTAGAAATGGCCCATAACTCTTCTAAAAATCATAGAACCAAATCCCAACTCAACCTGTATTTTGATCAAATTGAGACACAAACCAGGTTTGGTTCTGATCTGTATATCTAAACTCAAGTTATCATCTGGAAACCAAAATGTCATGGAAATGAGAAATTACTAAGTCAAAAGGGCCCATAACTCTTGTAAAAATCATCGGACCAAGCCCCAATTCGAACTTAACCTTCATTTTGATATAACTGAGGCACAAACCAAGTTTGGTCCTGATCTATGAATCCAAACTCAAGTTATCATCCAAAAACTGAAAAGTTTACAGACAAGACAGATGGTTGGACAGACAGACCAATCACATAATACGACTGTTTTTTTAAACAGGGGTATAAAAAGGGTCAGAACTGTGGTAAGTATACATGGACATAACCCACAATATGTGGATCTCCTTTCCCCCAGAATGGTCTCTCATCACACCAAAGGACATCAAAATCCAACAACCAATGCAACTGTGTAGGCAAAACTCGTGATTTGTGGATATCATTTCTCCCATGCTGGTTTATCAGCATACCAAAGGACATCAAAATCCGACAACCAATGGCAGAGTTATGATACAAAATGTCTGTACGGATGGAGAGCTTGGCTATATACCATCAAGCCTTCTAAGGAGGTCACGGCAGAATAACAAATATTGTTATCATGTGCATTGGGTAAAGAGTTAAAGAAAAGATATTGGTACTGTTACCTGCAGGGAGTGTTTTGTGAGGTTTTTCGGTTTATTTTACAATTCTATCACTTTCGAGACCCATGAGGCTACATTATTTTTGGTGGTCTGAATGTGTTCATCAGAATTTGTTTTATAACACATTACTGAAGAGTGCCCACACAGTCTCTTCAATAATTTATGATAAAACAAATTTATATGAACACAATATTATTCAGTTTTGATGGAATAGGAAAATGTTGGCTTTTGCACTGGTACCCTCATTTTTTTTTGAAAAGCCCTGAAAGTGGCTTTTAGCACTCAGCCAGTTAACATGGGTAAAATTAATTATTTTTTCATTTTTTAAGAATAAATTTAATAACTTACCATGGGTTTTGTGGATATTTTTGCTTCCTTTAAAGGTCTCCTTATCCATGATACCCTTTTCGATTTCTCCTTTATCCTTGTTGATTGTACCAACATTTTCCCCATTTTTTAAATATTTGTTCCAAAGAAAAAAAAAATACACAATATCGCCCCCCAAAATCACTGACAAAGTTCAAGGAGAAACATGGACACAAATAGCCATGCCAGGCTAGTTTTGGATAACAGAGATTTCCTAAGAAGCTTTATTAAGCTTGAGTGATTAACTTGTTCTCAATTTAATTGGTTACTTCACCTGTTGATTACTTGTATTTGCACAGATTTGTTTGTACATGTTGACATGTACTGACTACAATAAACCCTTTTACCTTAGTTTAGGACAGATCCAACCAGGCATTTGTAAGTAATGTACATGACAAATGGACTAAGTGATCAACTCGTCACCAAGCTACATTTTTAGATGGTATAACCAACTCCAATTGCAAAATTCTGAAATCTGCATTTTTCTTTTAAATCTCCTAACATCTCACTGGAGAGAGATTTTACAGTTCATTCTAATGAGATGCTGTGTACCATTTTGAAAGTTTTAAATGAGGTATCAAACCTCTGAACCCAAGAGGCTGTTTTTCCGGCCAAGAACATGATACCTCATAATTTCATTGCGTAAGTTAGCTGCCTGGTAAATGCATAAGGTAGACCAACCAATATTTTCAACTTGCTGCCCCACCTTGAAAATATTAATTGGTCTATCCTCAAATATTGAATATGGACTCTTCCAATTGCTGCCACTGAACTGACATGGAAGATACCATTAGTGTTCAAAGCATGAAGTAGCGAGTATGAAATATACATATTTGTATTTGGGAGGAAATGGGTGAAATGACTGAATGGTTTTGAAAGGTCACTATTAGCAGTTGCGTAAGTTAGCTGCCTGGTAAATGTATAAGGTAGACCAATCAATATTTTCAACTTGCTGCCCCACATTGAAAATATTAATTGGTCTATCCCCAAATATTGAATATGGACCCTTCCAATTGCTGCCACTGAACTGACATGGAAGATACCATTAGTGTTCAAAGCATGAAGTAGCGAGTACGAAATATCCATATTTGTATTTGGGAGGAAATGGGTGAAATGACTGAATGGTTTTGAAAGGTCACTTTTAGCAGTTGTTGTATCAGGCTTAAATAAGCACAAAGTCATGTTTATCAAGTTTTTATAGCTCCTATATCCTGAAGTATTTTAGTTTTAACCCCCTTCACTCTGATGTCAAAATACCCAAATTTCAGGAAGCTGTTTTTTCCCATAATGCATCTAAAAATTTAACCAATTCAATATCGTTTGACAGAGCTCAATGAGCTCTGTCAAACGAGATTGAACTGGTTAAATTTCTAGTTGCATTATGGAAAATTTTTTCAGCCTGAAATTTAGATATTTTGACATCAGTGTGTAGGGGGTTAAAGTACATTTGCTCAGTGTATTTAGGACGTGATAACTTCAAGGTAAGGGAGCATGGTGGCTCAGTGATTATGGCATTTCTCTTCAAACCAAAAGGTCCAGGGTTTGTTCCTGGCCAGGGGTAACTGCAATGTGCCCTTGGGCAAGTCACTTAATCCACTCGTCTTCAACCAATGTTAACTCTGCTTGTGTGGATTTAGTATATTAGAGAGCATGATAGTTGCTTGCTGCTGCTCAGTGGTTCTCTCTAGGTACCCCTGCTTCCTGCACCCATAAAACTGTCCAACACGAGGTGACCCTGACTGTTGAAAGTGCTATTGATCCCCAATAAATAACTCCATGGCATGTTATTTCATCTTTCAACTTATTCAGTGATGAAGAAGTAATTTAGAATCATCAAGGAAAATTGAATATTTTTAATTTATTTATTAGATATTTATTTATTGGTGTTTAAGGCCACCTATTTCTGCACAATGGTAATCATGACTGCAACATGGATATTTTAATTCCAGTATTTATCAGATATTTATTAGATTTGATTTTCTGTCCCAGAATTGCCCCTTATCAAGCTCGGCTGATATGACTTCAAACTCAGCTGTTATGAACCAAGCCAGAGTTGTTCTCTTTGATGTACCATCACTAAACTTTGAATTTTGTGAAAAGAATGAGAAATGCAAGGCACTTCATCCTGTATGCCCATGTGGGGGCACGGTGGCGCTGTGTACTAAAGCGTCAATGGTGCACTTGTTTTCAATCAATGCTAAACCTGCTTATGTGGAGTTAGTATTTTGGGGAGTCTGGCAGTTGCTCGCCATTGCTTAGTGGTTTTCTCTGGGTATTCCGACTTCCTCAACACCTCTCCAGGTGATCCTGTCTGTTATTTATTTATTGGTGTTTAAGGTCACATACTTATGCACAATGGCTAATCGTGACCGTGACAGTTTTACGGGTGGAGGAAGCCGGAGTACCCGGAGAGAACCACCGAGCAACGACGAGCAGCTGTCAGCTCTCCAACATCGTAACTCTGAACTCTGCACCGCAGCACAGGCAGGGTTAGATTGGTTGAAGACATGCGCACCATCGACGTGCAGTACGCCTCAGTACACAGCGTCATCGTGCCCCCATGTAGGCAATCGGGGTGAAGTGTCTTGCCCAAGGACACAACACGGTCGCCGCAGGTGGGATTCGAACCGAGGACCTCTCGGCTTGCAGCCTGCACCTCTACCAACTGAGCCACTGCGCCCCCGATCCTGTCTGTTAAAAGTGTCATTAAATCTCAATAAATAAATAAATAAATAAAGAATGAGAACCAATCATATCGGCCGAGATATCAACCCTCAATAACTTCACATCATCTCAGGCTGATATGAAGTTACCTCAGGCCGATATCTCAGCTGATATGAAACTAACCCAGCAATAACCTCCAAGTATCACATATCAATCATATATTAGGTCTTTATGAAAGAAAAATTTTTTTTTTAATAACTGAAATTTATTTTTTGCCTCAATAACATAGCTTATGACCTCTCACTTCAATGAGGTGATGAAGCTCATTCTGATAGGTTGTAAGCTATGGGTTTTTTTATGCAAAGAATGAAAATGTTCAATTATTCAAGAATTTATATTGCAAAAGAGACATCAGGTTAGGTAAAGAGTTATGATTTAAATTACTCTTTATCAAAGTAAATTTCAAGATGTCAATACCGAAAAAACAGCCTAAAACTAAAAACATGCCATTTTGTCTTCCAACCCATAGATTAAAACTTTCATTGGAATGCGCTTGATGAATTTGTTCTGCAGCTGGGAGGTTTGATTTTTCAGATTTGGTTGGGTTTCAAGAAAAAACTTTTCTTTCGGTACAGTTTTCCTATGTGCTAAGAACATATAGTAAATAGCAATTCAGGCACCTTAACTTGGAAAAAAAATCCCTATATGACACCACAAAAAGTCCTGTCTGTAAGTATCTCCAGTGGGTTCAGCCTAACTTCCATTTGATCATTCTTAGGGGTTCTGGGGGATCAGTTGCTAAGCCTTTTGAGTAGAAAAAAAGCACAAATTAGGGTATGAAATGATTAAAGTTCATCAAACTTATGTTGTCTTCTTCCTTATTAACGCTTTACCCAAAGCAGATGATATCAAAATTTATTATTTTAAATATAATTTTTTTAAATTTTTCAAAAAATTTCAACAAAACCATATCATGTGACCCCTCGTTGGAACGAGCTCGATGAGCTCGTTCCAACGAGGGGTCCTATGATATGGTTTTGTTGAAATTTTTTGAAAAATAATATTTTTTCAACTGCTGAATTTGCATATTACGCAGGCGGATGTGGCCGATTCGTTGGGTAAAGGGTTAACTCATTTGGTGGACAAGTCAACAAAGGAGAAAATGTGTCGATGAGAACATGATATATTCACCCCTGTGCCAGATAGACTAATTGGACAAGAGTCCATTGGAGCCACTAGTCAAGTGTCCACCCCTCCTCCCCACCCCCACCCCCCCCACCCCAACTCCCCCACTCAGCATGATAGTTTGATCAGTTCAAGCACAAATACAGTAAAACTGTTTGGCTGGTTTTTGCTGCTGGGTCTGGCAGTTTGGTTTTCATATTTGTTGCAAAAAACAGAACTGAACCAGAAAAACTAACAAGAGCACCGCTGGGCATTGCATCATACGCCCGTGAACTGTTCAAATTGTACCATTTTAACACATTTGCAATTTTTTTAGAGTGCGAGAAATTTATACTGGCATATATATATATATGTTACGGTCAGACTTTTGAAATCAGTGATTTTGTGAAATGACTAAATTTTTCAGTCATTTGAGAAAAAGACAAATTAAGGACAATAGCTTCACAAAAGGACTCAATAATTTAATAATTTCAAAAAAAAATTCTTAATTTCACAGTTTGAATATAACATATTTATATAGATATATATATATAGAAACACTGAAGCTTCCTACCTTTAGTTATTTATTTATCGGTGTTTAAGGTTAGAGGATTTCCAACTCAAGCATTGGTGAATGAATCCTATTTGGACTGTAAAATCTTATTTGTTTTCCAAAGAAAACAAGTACTGTTTCACTTCCTGTGGTTTACATAGAGGCATGTGTATAGAAAAAGATATAAAGTTTAAATAAAACACATCAAAACCATGAGATTTATTTGACTAGTCAGTTTGTTAATTGGGTAATTATTTGACCAATTAATTATTTGACGCAGTAAGTCACACAATATTGGTGTGTTTTCTTTGAACTTCATACATTTTTATTTGCATTTTCCAACTTTCATGGTAGTTTTGCAATATATCTGAAGTGAGTATTAGATTTATATGATTGAGACCCCATGATCACACTGTGAACCTGTTCGACCTCTCTAGCTTCACTTGACAGTGATTTGTCATGCTGCAAAATTATAAAGGAAGCCAAAGTGGTTTCACTATTATGTATCAGTGCGAGAGGTTTCAAGAAATACTTTACCTTATACATCATATAATGTCCAACAGGGGCCATAATTCAGGCAAAAATTGTTCAGACCGACCCCATATTCGAACTTGACCTGTATTTTGTTGTGATTAAACCACATACCAAGTTTGGAGCCGATCGGAAAACAAATACTAAAGTTATCATCCGGAAACCAAATATTTGACGAATTCTAAGTCCAACAGGGGCCATAATTCAGGCAAAAATTGTTCAGACCGACCCCATATTCGAACTTGACCTGTATTTTGTTGTGATTAAACCACATACCAAATTTGGAGCCGATCGGAAAACAAATACTAAAGTTATCATCCGGAAACAAAATATTTGACGAATTCTAAGTCCAACAGAGGCCATAATTCAGGCGAAAAATGTTCGGACCGACTCCATATTCGAACTTGACCTGTATTTTGTTGTGATTAAACCACATACCAAATTTGGAGCCGATCGGAAAACAAATACTAAAGTTATTGTTCGGAAACCAAACGGACGGATGGACGGACAGACGGACAGAAGGATGGACAACGCCATACTATAATACGTCCCGTTTTTCAAACGGGCGTATAAAAACCATCCAGCTCTATGGGGAACAACTTACAATTTGACAGAAAAAGGAAAACAACCCAACAAAATATGCATGGTGATTTCTGAGCATAATACTAGATGGATAAGGTCAAACCAGGGTTAACAGTCTTTATTTATTATTTATTGGTGTTTAAGGGCATTGTCAGCATCAATAGCCTTATCATGGCTGCAAGTATAATTAGGCTTTGTCAATCATTTATACCAAGGCTACCCACTTTAGAAGACATTCCCCTAGGAACTGGTTAGCAAATCCTATTTTACCAGTAAAACAGAACATGTTTACACCAGTAAACAAGCACTGCAAAACATCAGGGCTTTCCCTAGAAGGTTCAATATCTTCACCCTATGGCAAATTTCTTGACCAATGAGATAACAAGTACAGTGCCTTTAGAGTTTTTCAAATTCATTCTTAACCCACTGAGTATTTTCAAGGTATTTTTCACTCATGAGGAAGCATTTCAGAATCTTTGACAAGAGTCAAAAGAACATTTTGCAATGAAAGTGTCAATGACACTGTAGCTTGACTGTGTGTTGTGTTTCATGAAAAGGGTAATGTTCAATGTTTATGAAAGGATTATGAAATACGACATGAATTGTGATAATTGAGAATATGTTAATTTCTGTTCCCAATATGCTGATTTCAATAAAAATAATTTGAGGAGAAAGACTGTACTAAAGAATTGAGGGGTGGGTTAATGTGGCCCTCACAGTTAATGTATGTCAACCAAAGTTACCAAGTTACAGAGAAATTATTCCAAAATGAGTCATCCTATCAAGTTACAATGAAATCCCTTCATAAATATGGCCTGTAGACCGTGCTAAAGGTTTTCAGGCTTTGGGCCTGTGTAGCCATCACAGTTGACCGATCGCAACTAAAAGAAGACGTCCTCATCTAGACATTATACTAAGTCATCCTCCAAAGTTACAATGAAATCCCTTCATAAATACAATCTGTAAGTCTGTGCTAAAGGTTTTTTGGTTTTGGGCTCGGGCAGCCATCACGGTTGAATGATCCCGACCAAAAGGGGACGTTCTCATCTAGACATTATCGGGAGTCAGTTACAATGAAATCCCTTCAAAAATACGACCTGTAGACTGTGCTAATGGTTTTCGGGCTCCTGTAGCCATCACAATTGACCAACGCAACCAAAGGGGGATGTTTTCATCTAGACATTATATGGAGTCATCCTACCAAGTTACAATGAAAAGCTTCCATAAATATGACCTGTAGACTGTGCTAAAGGTTTTCAGGTTTTGGGCTCGGGTAGCCAGCCATCATGGTTGACAGATCGCGACCAAATGGGGACCTTCTCATCTAGACATGACCTCAAACCTGCATATGAAATTTTGTGTTGATCGGACAAGAACTATGGGGGTGTAGCCTGTGCTAAAGGAAAATGTGAACAGACAGACTAACAAATTTCTGCACGCATGATGGCAATAGCTTATCTTGACTTTGTCAAGTTAAGCTAAAAATTAGGGTTGATTATCATTGTTTTTCTTGCAAGAATCACTTGTGAGAATTGATTCTGATTCTCACATGAGTTTTAAGTCATAGTGTTTTGAAATAATGTTCAATATTTATTTTTTTTTATTGGGTTAATAACATGTAAACAGCCATGGGCTAGCAATGTTAATTTTACAAACAAATGACAGAACTATTAACTGAAAATATTTTACAGGAAAAGTTTCTACAAGCCTGGAAATAAGAATCTGTCATTTGCAAAATGAGGTCCCCAAAGGTGAATTTGCTGATGTTATCCCATACAGTGGGCTGTTTTATCCTCTGGGTACCTCTTTCTGTTTAGGCCTGAGACTTTGATTCAGAATGAGGTTCACAGTGGTAAATTTAGTGATGCTACTCTGCTGTGCAGGGTTGGTTCACCAAATTCACCTTCTGGGACCTCATTCTGCAGATGACAGTCTGCTTATTTCCAGGCTTCAGTGTCTATTCAGTTAACATGGTTCTACTCTATTTGGCCTCCACAGAAAAGTAATGACACCACCATAAAAGCCTACTATTCTTTATCATTATTTATTAATGTCTAAGGTCGCTTTAAGCATCTATGGCTATATCATGACTGCAACACATATATGAAGTCAAGTTAAGCCAATAGTTTATACCTATATACTGTCTGTCCACTTTATAGAGAATTTCCATCCAGGCATTGCTATTGGGTCCTTATTTTATCAGTAAGGCAGAACTTGTTTACAGAACTTGTTTACAAACAGTAAACAAGCACTAATCCACTCCCAATAGGGCTAATATTCTTCAGATCTTCTTCATGTTCATTTGCAAGCAAACAAAGTTTTTGTTCATCTGGATTTGTTTGTTACAATTTCGTAGAGAGAACTTCTAGAAAAAATAGCAAAGTTTGACAATTGAAATTAATATAGCATTTTGTCTGTTGAAAACTTTGGGAACTTCTCATGCAGTTATCTTTCATCTTTTTTTAATATTACTTTTCTTTCTCGGATGAAGTGTTAGAGAGTTAGGAAAGGATTTCACATGGTCAGGTTAGAAATGCCGCCCTTCCCACTACCTCCACACATACACCAAACCAGAGTACAAATTTCACAAGCACAACAGTGTGTACCTTCGTTGGTAAAATGAAACTAAATTCACAAGAACAGTCAACAATTCAAAAATTTTCAAGTAGGCAAATTTCCAGCTACTACATCAGCCTTATTAGATTCGTGTGAAAGAATTGTATACAATTAACAGGAATCTGGAGTGTAAGCCACATAAGTAGCTCCCAGCAATGTCAGTAAATGTGGCCGATTCATTAGGTAAAGGGTTAACAGGAATACTCAATTAGCAAACATTTGTTAATTTTTCTATATTCTAATGATAAACTGAGCATTTATTCTATCATATCTTGTTTGACAGAGCTCATGAAGCTCGGTCAAACAAGATATAATAGAATAAATACCTGTATTGGATGTATTGAGGCCTAATAGGCCAAACAGGTTATAAAGATGGGGAATGCAATGGCGTCAGATTAATTCCTCGATACTTTACAAGATTTTGTATTGGATTAACAAGGGTTTAGTGTATAAACTGTATGCAATTAACAGGAAAAATCTGTACTAGAGGTATTCATAAATGGTGTGGTGTTTGAACATAATATGCAACAAACAGGGTAATTAAATTAAGGAATAGCAAATTAAGTCGGCTCCACTGCAATGATTATGCATGAAACGTGCTTAATGCAACAGTATTGCCAGCTGAGGTTTTAATATTCAACTTGTCAAACACTGTTGACAGTGAAAGTTTGTTGTTTGTGGAAATAATCCATGCAGTGCTGCAAAGTAAGTGAGACAAAGTGGAACTGCCATGATAACAACTGGTGATTCATTAGACAGCGTGATCAGGTTAATAATCTGTCTCACTTATCCTGCAGCAGGGTGTGAATGTCTTGTAATTAACAGAAGCACAATGCAATTTCCATAAGCATAATTAAACTTGGCAGTCTTGTTGTATTACAGTTCATTGCTAGGTTTTTTCAAATATTATAGGTTTTTTCAAATATTTTAGCAGGACAAATAATCACGCCACTTTTGCACTTTATGTGAGTAGTAGGCCTGTGTGGGCAATTGCTCACTCCATGAGAGCCTATGTGGGGATAATTCATTTTACACTAAGAGCAACACACCCTCCTCAAAATAGATAGAGTTGCATCTGACCAAAACGAATCGTCATTAAAATTTCTGGGCATACATATTGATGAGCATCTCTCATATAAGGCTCATATTTCTAATTTGTGCGCAAAAATAGCTCGTGCAAGCTATGTTCTTAACAAAGTAAAAACTATATTGCCACATGCTACAATGAAAACGTTGTATTATACTTTAGTGCACAGTAATTTGATTTATGGGATCCATGTTTGGGGTAACTTGAAAGGTATAAATAAGTTGCTTTTAATGCAAAAACGCTCTATAAGAATTTTAAACAATTCACAATATAACTCTTACACAGATCCTTTGTTTCAAAATAAACTCCCTGTGTCTTTTGATAATTTGTTCAGTCCTGTGGAAAATAGAAGTGGAAGATCCACCAGACAATCTGGCATGTTTCTTGAAGAAAGATATCGAACAAGATCTCTAGATGCCCTCCCAACATTCGCTTACCCAAAAATTTGGAACAGACTGGCTGAAAGACTGCACAATATCCCACTTAGAGGCACATTTAGAAAGGAGTTGATAGAAAAACTGCTAAGATCGTATGATGCTAATGTAAAGTGTAATAACCCATATTGCGTAGATTGCTTAGGTAGTTAATCTATCTTTTTGTCCTTTCTAATTATATGGTATTAATAGCTCGGGAATTTGGCTTTTCCACAACCTTAATTTACTTACACATTCTGATCTGGCTAAAAAAAAAAATAAATAAATAAATAAATAAATAAATAAATAAATAAATAAATAAATAAATAAATAAATAAATCAATCAATAAATAAATAACTAATAATAATAATAATAATAATAATAATAATAAATAGTTTTCGCTCTCTGACTCTGGGTCTTGTCATCAGCTTCCGATATGGGCTGCTTACTTCTCAGATCACAATCATTAATAATGCAAAAGACAATGCCCACATTGGAAGCATCCACAGAAAAGTTGACAGGATAACTAGTTATATATAAGTACACATAGTGCATGCAAATAACTATCTGTTAGTTTATATTTCTTATTGTTGGTCTGACACAAGCTGATACTGTATAGCTAACAGGGGGATGACAGGTAGACAGCCAATCTGGCTATGCCATCTCCCCACGGTATACACTATTTTTGTATTTGTTCACAAACGCAATTGTTATTTATTATTTTTATTACTATTTTCAATGTGTTTAATGTACACTTTTCTGTATTATGTATACCATAAAGTAAACCAATAAACCTCCCCCCCAAAAACCCCTCCCCCACCTGCAACAAGATGTCTCAGTGGTGAGAGCATTGGACTTTACACCGAAAAGGTTTACTCTTCAATTCTCATGAACAGCAACTGCATTGTGTCCTTGGAGACGGCACACTTAACTGGTAGAATGCTGAATTATTTCTGTCTGGCAAAACTTGATAACATGACTTTGCCTTGAACATTTTATGGGAGACTACCTGCAGGTACTCTCCCATAAATTGTAACAAGGTTAATCCATACAGACTAAATAATTTCACTTCAAAGATAACATGAAGTACATCCAGCGAATATAAAGCCTTTTGTGGCAGCACCTGCACTTCAGAGTAAAGCCCAAATATAGGCTTCCAGCACTCTACTAGTTAATCCCAATTGCCCATGTGGGGCATGATGGCACTGTGTACTAAGGCCAGGTTCATAGCCAGGATATCAAAGTTAGGGGGGCAAGAGTAATATCTAGGGGGGGCATACAGAATATGATTCGCTGCATCATTCGAGCCCTGCAGCTGCAAGATGTGGATGAGCACAAGACAGGGGTGCCCCCTGTCACTGGTGGAGGTCTTGGGAAAATTTTGAAATTTGAGACAAAAAAACACAATTTCCTTGACTCTGAATCCGTTTTGTCCATAATTTATAAGTTGTGAAAGGCATCAATAATTAGGCCACAAGGTGGACTAACAAGCTGTGAAAGGCATCAATAAATAGGCCACAAGGTGGACTAACAAGCTGTGAAAGGCATCAATAAATAGGCCACAAGGTGGACAAACAAGTTGTGAAAGGTGTGGCCTAATTATTGATGCCTTTCACAACTTATAAATTGTGGGCACATATGGACTCAGAATCAAGTAAATTGCTAGATATTAAAAATTCTTGGAGCTGATGTTCCCTATATGGATGGAAAGGGGGAAGGGAATGACTGAAATTGGGGGATATGACTGAAAAGGGGGGGGGGGGGCATATGGCATCAATAATTAGCTGTGAAAGGCATCAATAATTAGGCCACATTGTGGACATAAACAGACTCAGAATCAAGTAAATTGCTAGATAATCAAATTTCTTGGCTGATGTTCCCTATATGGGTGAACAGGGGAGAACTGAAATTGGAGGGGGGGATGTGCACCCCCATCCCACTCAGCTGCGTCACTGACTAAGGCATATTGCACCCTGATGGGGCACTTGCTTTCAACCTTTGCTAACTTTGCTTGTGCAGAATTAGTAAGTTAGAGTGTTTGACAGTTG
Organism: Pictodentalium vernedei; assembly: GCA_031216915.1. Classification (NCBI taxonomy): domain Eukaryota; kingdom Metazoa; phylum Mollusca; class Scaphopoda; order Dentaliida; family Dentaliidae; genus Pictodentalium; species Pictodentalium vernedei. The sequence goes on along the minus strand of CM062294.1, from coordinate 242,116,339 downwards.
CTCATCACTGCTCAGTGGTTCTCACTGGGTACTCCAGCTTCCTCCACCAAACTGTCTGACACAATGTGACCCTGGCTGATGAAAGTGCCATTAAACTCCAATAAACAAACAAACAAACAAACAAACAAACTCTTCCCACCTTCATCTCTTACATGCTCACGATTTCTAGAATTCAACCAAATTATACACCTAGAAGCAAATACATTAACCCTTTACCCAATGCACAGGATATCAAAATTTATTTTATTTTAATTACATTTAATTGTTTTTCAAATCTTTTCAAAAAATTTCAACAAAAGAATATCATGTGAACCGACTCCCCGTCCACTGGAATGAGCTTGAAAGCCCATACCAATGAGGGGCTACATAATATGGTTTTGTTTAAAATGTTTGAAAAATATATTTAGTTCAACTGCTTAATTTGTATTTTCCATGGGCAGATGTGGTTGATTTGTTAGGTAAAGGATTAAAGATTTAGTTTCACTCTTTACCTGCTGTGTATTTACTTGAATATCTCATAAAATCAAATCATCCCTTGATCTGATAAGGTTAAAAAGAAATAAATGGTTTGGTTCCGGTAACATGTAGTAGAAAAATAGGGTCGGTCAATAAGGATTTTTTTTATTTTCTCATATTAGTGCCTAGCCTTTTACCCAACATAGGGGTCAAACCGGCCAGCACTGCTTAGAAAAATTCAAATGTTATTGCTCTTCCATTTTTTGTCTCAAAAACATAACTGATAATAACCCCTCATCGGAATGAGATCACGAAAATGGAAATTTGTTGTTATTCAAATTTTTTTTTTTCAAGTGTTGTCTGCTATTTGGGTTAGGTGAAATGTAAGGCTTACTTTTGACATGCACATGCATTTGAGATCCAGTCCACACATATCTTCAGATAACATTTTTAATGGAGGTAACATTTTTGTTAAGTGCTAATAAAAAGATAACGTTTGGGCATGAAAATTAGGGAAACTGGAACCATTTCATTTTCTTTCCTTAGCCAAAGTAATTCATAGAGTTGCAGATAAAGAAATCATTGATAAGAGGTCTATACCTATTTATAGGGTTATAATTAGTTAACAAGAGCCAGCAACATACCTCTACTTGGTAACATGGTATGTTTTGTACTGGGGAAAAAAATCTGCCTGCAGCAGGCAACTTGTTAATTACGTTTGAATATATCAGCCATGCACAACTTCACCAGATTGAACAATACAACACTGTGTTACTGAAGGTCACATTATATGCCTGAGTAAGAAGCAAATTTCTGCGTAAAATGTTGGAACCATTCCAAAGATGTGTTGGTTGAATGATCAAAAACAATATTCCCTTCTACCATTATACAAGCAGAATAATACTTGTGCCTGAGAAATTCTGAGTATAGTATCTAAGACAGCTACAAGCTATATGTCCTGGATTCATCAGTTTGATAAAAGAAGTACACTAACATGAAAATATTGGTATTTCAGAGTTTTTGTTTTCTTTCCATCAACTGCAGCAATAAATTATCCATCTTGATTTACACTATGAAAAGGTAGTCACTAGTTATGTCCCTTGATAGGTCACTAGTTTTATTTTGTTGCATTGTCTCTATTTTGTGAGAATTGAGATTTCAGTTTCAAACTATTTTATTTTTAAAGTTTTCAATGCATTTTTTATTAATTATTTAGTAAACAAATGTTTGAAAATCAAAACTTATTCCAAACAGAATTTTTATTTTAAGGTTTCCTATATCTTTGGAAGAAATCAAATCCTTGGTATTCTGAGATAATTTTTGTGTAAAAGTTGCGTATTTTTATGATTCTTAATATTAAAAAGGGAAAAAGTGAAAAATAAATTACTGATTTACTGGTATCTGGAATAGAAATTGGAACCCTCTATCTAACATGAACCAAACAGCCAGGAGCTAAATGCAAAAATCACGATTCAATTTTTTTATTATCAATTTTTGCTTTCAAAACATAGCTTATGACCCCCCTCCCTCTCCCTCCCCCACCCCACCCCACATTAAGACAAGTCTGCCAACCAAGTTCATTCCAAAAAGGGGTAATCATAAGGTACTTTTTGTTTGCAAATTCTTTCATTTCATTATTTAGGAAAAAATACTCCAGTTGCGGTGTCCTTATCTCATTTTAGACAAAGAGTCATTTCAATTGTGTTCAAAGACAGATTTAAGCGAACCAAAACACTTGAGTTTTTCTTTTGATACTGTCCTTATTTAGCTGATGGAATAATATTATGTGAAACACTGTAGGAAACAATAAGTTTTTTTGAAATTGTATATTGTTACTTCAGATGTATTGGTGCCAATGCAGGAGCTGCAGAGCCAGAGGAGTAGGAGTGAGGGTGGTGGTGGAGGAGAAAGGGATCAGTCCCTTCACTTTTCGGTCAAGAATGTTCAAAATATTTGAAAATAGTGAACTAGTGAATCTTGAAAATGCACACAGGACTGAGCTTGGTGATGTGGTTAATTGCTTGTTAATATACTTTTCATTCTCAGATCATGGTTAATTAATTTTTGGTTCAGTGTTATTTGCTTCATTTTGATTTTGCCAGAAATAATAATGCATTTTCTTTATTGTTGGCTCTGCAAATAGATCACCTCCTTTATATGGTAAGGACCATACACCATTTCATGTTTCTTCCTCATACATTGATATGCCAGATTATTCCCTTATTTTTTGTCAGATTGTTCTTTATTGGGTAAAATGTTGACTAATGGCACATTTTATTATAGGCTGTTCTGTATGTAACCCCCTGGCCATTGAAAGTTCTACTGAGACACCCTACACATGCAAGGAAGCAGTGTGTAAGTGCAAAATGATAATTTCCCTTTAGTACTACAATATATGTATCAGCAAATCTCCGTCAAGTCAGATACCAAATATCAAACCGATACAGAGGTATATCACCTTAAAAATACCAATACCAAACCCAAAATTCCGATATCACCCATCTCTATTCTCTGGTCATAAAGTTTCACAAAATGTTCTGGGAGCGGGGCCCAGAACTCTCACTTACATTTCAGCATCCCACCCCACAAACAAGTTTTTCAGTGGTCCCTGTGATAGAGATTCAGGAAACTTGGGACACATCAGAATTTTAAGGAAGTAAACAAACAATTTCAAAGGACTCTTTACCTATTATGTGGGCCCCAGCCAGGCCAGAAGTATTTACAAGAACTTCCACCCAAATTTATTATTTTTGGGGTAGTCAAAACATAATGATATTATACAATCAAATTCTTGTAACTGAAATTCAGGGATGACACCAAGCACAAGGATGCTCTGAAGCTTCAGCTTCAAAGCTTTAAATGAACAAAACTGACTGATCAGACATACAAAAATGCTGACTAACATGGATTAACAGTTAGAGATGGGTGATATTGGAATTTCTAGTTTAGTATCAGTTTCAGTGTTTTTAGGGGGGGGGGTGGGTGGGGGGGGGGGGGGGGGGTTCATACCACAGTATCAGTTTGGTATTCGGTATCTGACATGTCTGAGATTTACTGATAGTACCAAAGGGGAATTCACATTAGGAAAGTTCAGAGCAAGTTGTTCTTGGATCATTCTACCACAGTACTACAAATGCCACTGGCTCATACGCTCAAAATTGGAATTTTTTTGCCAACACATATAATATCAACAGTAATTTTGTGACATGTTCTAAACACACCTTACCCTCTAAAGGCCCATTTCAGGCGTTAGTGAAATGTACAGTTTGTAGTTTAGTGGGAATTCACGACAACTGCCCAGTTTCTTCTTTCATGAAAAGGTACACTTCAACAGGTATCAAGCATCAACAAGGCCTTATAAATAGCAAATGTAGGAAAATTTTGAAAATTCAGTCAGTTTCAGTATTCAATGATTGGTTTGGTTCGTTTTTTCCGGTATTTCAATGATATCGGTATTGGTTTGTTTTTTAAGTATATTGCCCATCTCTATCAACAGTTCAGGTTGAGGCCGGGGAAAAATAATTAATTTGTTCAGGTAACCCGACCGACCCTATTTTTGCCGCCGACCCTAAATATTTTTTACCTTGCACAGAAAAAAAATTTTAAGAAAAAGAAAAAATAATGAAATCGCTATCGCCTAACGAAATAATAGCACCAACTTTGCGTGGTATGACTGTCCCTGGAACGTTTCTCATGTTAAAGGGCGCGTGCATGTCGACTGATGATGCTCATAGCAACAAGTTTCAGAACGCGTGTTTATATCAAAATGTCGGCTACAAGCGTTGTCGCAATTCACACAGAAAAGTGCGAACACAGAGGGAAACAGCAATTTTTAAGAACAGTTTCCAACTCATCCTCATTTATAGACATTTTTAAAGCCATACATACCGAAGAATTTCATGACGTTGAAGTGAAATGTTCAAAGGATGCAAATCCAAAGACAGACGACATTCAACTCCCAAACTCGAAAATTTTTACCAAAAGTGGGAACATTCGGCCTCAAAAGTGGGAACATTCGGCCTTTATTCCTAAAGTCGAAATATATTAAGCACAAGACCAATCCATAATGAATAATGAAATATAAAATCCATTGTATAAAATCCACTGTCAGACAGGATTTCTGTTGCACCGACATCGGCCCGATATAGAATCAACTAGCACGCTGGCAGGGTCGTTTGTCAAACCATGCAGTTTTTTACAGTACGCAAGTGACCTCCCTCTTCCCCTGACTCGCAATATAGCCCATTTTCCCCAAGAACTGCAATATAGCTTGACCGACATGTTTGTTCGGCTATGAAAGGGCGTGCAATTTTATTTTCACACCTAAATTCTCTCCATCTTCCACACTTAAAACATGACCGCAAAGTGTGATCACGTTCTTGACCTGACAAAGAAACAATGGAACAATCGAACGTAGCCGCGATCTTCGAATTCTGGAGTCTCGTTACGGGTTTCAATTTAAGAAATGAAAACGCATAGAAAAATGGTTTATAGTTTTATTTACTGATGCAAATCGTATAAAATAACCAAACAAATAGGACATGAGGGATATATAGGGATATACAGGTTGATTTCTGAGACACTTGAAAGGCATTCATTGTAAAAAATAATTGTGAAAAAAAAAAAAAAATCCCGACCGACCGACCCTATTTTTTTTCAGCATGTTACCTGAACAAATTAATTATTTTTCCCCGGCCTGAGAATATTTTTTATTATTTTCCTTTCCATGAAATACTCTTTATGAAATGTTGTCATATGATGCATTGTTGGATAATGCTCTCACAGCCCTTTCCAACAGGTCATCACATAATGTCATTTGATCATCTTTGCAAGTTGAACTTTAGGAAATACCTGAAAAATTCCGATTAAATCAGATGCATTTTTTCTGAAGATTCCACCAGTAAGGCCACACAAAGTAGATCTGTTTCTCATGCCATTTTTTGTAAAATTGCATGCAGGTAGGCATTTTTTAATTTTTTTTTTTATTTTTGTAATTATTTCCTTGGCATCAAAAGTTCATATTCTTGGTTTGTTTTATGTTTTAGGACTCATAATCTACAGCATAGCATGGGTGGTAGTGTATTTGGTCCCTTGAGTGCAAGAAGGCTTTGCAGTGCTAAAGCATTGCAAAGCCTAGTTGCACTCAAGGTACAAATTTATCAATTTTGTTGACTTGAGTAAAATATTAGAGTTGAACCATTTAATTTTTAATTTTTTATGCTTGCATTGGTTATAAAAAGAGAGCATGCAGCAGTCAAAAGGACCATGCAGGAGGGCCTGAGAAACAGATTTTTAATTTTTTTAAACCTTATGAAATTTGAATACAAAGCCAGTTTATCCAATGTTTATAATTACTCTGTCCAATTCAGAGGACATATGGCCCAAGCACTGGTTAAAGGCTTCTATTACACTGTAAAGTAGATCTTGTCTACCATGGTAAATAAGCACTGCTCCATGTCATGGGGTTATCAAAGAAGACCAAAAAGAATAATAATGATTTTTTAAAAAGGATGTCATGTAACAATATACTTTGGGAAAATGCTCTAGAACATGCCAATGCATTGTAGGTTAACAAACTTGACTGATTCAGAATATTCTTTCTATAGCCTGTTTTCAGCATGCAGTGTAAGCAAGTATAGTGGCTCCCAGCAATGCCAGTAATATATTGGAACCTTCTTAACTGAATAGCCAGTCTACCAGTGAAAAATATTCGATTACCATGAATATTCAATTAACAGATATTTAATCATTTTCCTTTATTCTAGTGATAAATGAGCATTTATTCTATTATTCCTTGTTTGACAGAGCTCATGGAGCTCTGTCAAACAAAATATAATAGATTAAATGTTTATATTGATTGCATGCACCAAGGGAAAAAATGTCTATAAACATGGGAAATCATTTTTATCTGAGTAAATCTTTGAGAGATCACAGGATTTGTCATCCAATTCACTGGAGTTAAATCTACAACCTACATGCTCCAAACATAAATGTTATGTAAAGCAAAACTTGGCCGTATGTAAGTCAACAACATAATTAACACTTCAATGGACAGAAGGCTCTGTGACTTTTTTATCCAACCACCCCACAGGGTTGCGGGATTAAATTATTTCTGAACCTTCCCACAAATACAACGCAGAGTCACCCATTTTGTTGTATACAGTAGTTAAAATGATGAGTCCATTCAGAGTGACAGGGTAGAAAGCACATATTATACCACTAATCTCCCATGAGAGAATTTGAGATGCAGTAGTTTACGGAAGAACACAAAATAAGTAAATTCATGGGCCATTTTTAATGAAAGTGTCAATGACACTGTACACTAACCTGACTGTGTGTTGTGTTTGATGAAAAGGATAATGTTCAATGTTTATGAAAGGATTATGAAATACGACAAGAATTGTGATAATTGAAAATATGTTAATTTCTGTCCCCTGTATGCTATGTTTTCAATAAATATAATTTGAAGTGCAGACTGCACTAAAGAACTGAGGGGTGGGTTAATGTGGCCCTCACAGTTAATGTATGTGGCCTTCACAGTTAATGTATGTCAACCAAAGTTACCATGTTACAGTGAAATTATTCCAAAATGAGTCATCCTATCAAGTTACAATGAAATCCCTTCATAAATACAGCCTGTAGACTGTACTAAAGGTTTTCGGGCTTCGGGCCTGTGTAGCGATCACGGTTGACCAATCGCAACCAAAAGGGGACGTCCTCATCTAGACATTATACAGAGTCATCCTGCCAAGTTACAATGAAATCCCTCCATATTAAATATGACCTGTAAATTGTGCCAATAGTTTTGGGGTTTCGATGACCAAAAGGAGACATTCTCATCTAGATATTATACAGAGTCATCCTACCAAGTAACCATGAAATCCCTTTTAAATATGACCTGTAGACTGTGCTACAGGTTTTCGTGTTTTGGGCTCGGGCAGCCATCATGGTTGACCGATCATGACCAAAAGGGGACGTTCTCATCTAGACATGACCTCAAACCTGTATATGAAATTTTGTGACAATCGGACAAGAACTACAGGGTGCAGCCTGTGCTAAAGGAAAATGTGAACAGACTCACAGACTAACAGACTAACAGACTTCTGCACATGTGATGGCAATCTCCTGCTAAAGGCCAAAACTCTGTAAGAAATACTTGGGCACAGCTGATTTGCAATCCCATTTATGATATTATCACTAAAAAGCTGTATTTTAAATCTGAAATATCATGGTGATGACGAGAAATGGTATGTGATGACAAGTCCTACAAGGGCATTAACTCTTGAAGAAATACTTGCACAGAGCTGGTTCGCGATCCCATTCATGATATTACCAATAAAAAGCTATATATTGAATTTGTGAAAACTATTTTGAACAATTTTCTTTTTAACTAATTGAGTGCTAGAAGCCACTATCAGGGCTCTTCTGAAAAGTGTTGAAAGCCACTTCAGTGGCTTTACACTGTATACATTACCTTGGTATTTTTGCAGTAGCAGAAAAAACTAGAGCACACTGTCATAGTGCCAAAGCTGCAATGATTCGTGCAACGCCAATGATGTTTTAAAACTTGTTGATGACAAAAAAACTTGTTGGTGACAAAAAAAACTTGTTAGTGACAAGTCCATAAATGTGACAGAAATTATCCAAATGACATGCACTATTGAGAAGGTGTAGACATCCTGAAGATACACTTGCATACCAAGTTTGATGTCATTCCATCAAGTATTTTAGGAGTTATGGTGTTTTTAAAACTCGTTGGTGACAAAAAAACTTGTTGGTGACAAAAAAACTCATTGGTTACAAGTCCATAAATGTGACAGAAATTATCCGAATGACATGCACTATTGAGAGGGTGTAGACATCATGAAGATACACTTGCATACCAAGTATGGTGTCATTTCATCAAGTATTTTTGGAGTTATGGTGTTTTTAAACCAGCTGATAGACCGAATGACAGACCGACAGACCGACCGACCGATCGACCTACAGGCAGGCAGGCAGGCAGGCAGGCAGGCAGGCAGGCATTGCCACATATAGAGCTGCTCGTCGCAGCTAAAAATGTTCATATAAAATTATCTTGTTACAATTTATTGGAGAGTGCCAAAAGGCATTTTCCAATAAATAGTAACAGAATAATTATTTATGAATAATATCTTGTTAAACTAAGGCTCCTTGTAGTGGTAGCATTGTATATTTGAAAAAAAATACTTATCTTACAAATCCCCTTTGAAAAATAATTGTGCACTCTACCAGTTAAAAGTGAACACAAGAAATGAAGAAGGATGGACAGACTGAAGGACAGATGGAAACCATTCATATTTCCCACTCATGGTATGTAGTAGAGGATAATAAGGGTAATAAATGGGGGAAAATTATCCAAAATTATCTCTCTCCCACCACCACCAAAAATTCCCCCCCCCCCAAAAAAAAACAAACCCTGCAAAAAAACCCAAATAACAATAACAAAAATACCCAGAGCATCAACTTGGTTTCAGCTGAACTTATTGATACTTGCTAAGTCAAGAATTAGCCTTTTAATCATGAAGCTTATCAGTAATTAATAAAATGGTCTTAGAATGGTCTATTAGTCAACACTCGTTATTCACAATCAGGATATATTGATTGACAGTTGAAACAAGTGTGGGCTTGACTTCCACCCAGTACAGGTAATAATTAATTACTGCTATCTTAAAGGTGATACATTCTTATACATACAATCTATGATGTGTCACCAAATCAACATGACTTGGCTAATATTTTTCTCTTTAATCATTTTTGCGAAACAGAACCAACTTCACAATATTTCACTTCGTTTGTTTCACTCAAATCGCATTCCAGTAAATTTTTACTGCAATAAAATTTTGCTCACATAAAACACCATGTGCATGAAGTGTTGTTTATTACTAACTGGCTGAGTTCTAGAAGCTACAATCATGGCTCTATTGAACTCCTTGCATGCTGCTGGCAGATATTCCTGCCCAGGACAGGATTTCTCTCTTGCCAATGAAATAAGTATAATTTGGGCACATTTAATCACATTTTCCCCCTGTAAGCTATATGAATTTTGTCACCACTGATTTCTTGATTTAAATAAGATGGATGTTTCATCAAATCTAGTCATGGCTGACCAGATTTGATGAAAAATATCTTGAAAATACTCAGGAGGCTAAGAGTTAAAAGTGCTATTTATTTATTGGTGTTTAAAGTCACTTTCAGCATCTGTGACTAAATCATGAGCACCACTGAATTCAAGCTTAGACAATCACACCTGTAGGAAGTGCAGTGCCTCAGTGGTTACAGCATCGGACTTCAAACTGAGAGGTCTATGGTTCGGTCCCTGCCAGAGGTAACTGTGTTGTGTCCTTGAGCAAGGCACTTAATCCCGATACATGTCTACATGGTGGCATGGTGGAGCCATGTACTAATGCATAATGCACGTTGGTGGTGCACCTGTCTTCAACCAATGCTAACCCTGCTTGTGTGAAGTTAGTACTTTGGGTAGTCTGACAGTTGCTTGCCATTGCCCAGTGGTTCTCTTTGGGTACTCCAGCTGCCTTCACCCATAAAACTGCCTGACATGAGGTGGCCCTGGCTGTTGAAAGTGTATTTAAACTCCAATAAATAAATACATTTATACCTGTGCTGTCCACTACAGAGGATTTCCGATACCAGGCATTGGCTGCAGACTCCAACATTATCAGTAAAGTAGAACCTGTTTACCATAGTACAGAAGCAGTGTTCCACTTCCGTCAGTGTCCCACAGGGAGATTGAATTGAAGGGAGCTGAAAGCCACTTTCATGACTTTACATTGTATGCAATAGTTTGTTGTGTGCTCAGCAGAAGAAAAAAAAAGTTTATATAAAATAATTTTGTTGCAATTTATGGGAGAGTGCTAAGAGGCAATCTGTGATAAATTTTATTACACACCTGTTCTATGAAATCCCCATCTACAGCAACACTAAACCATATGGAAAATGAAAATCTGTTCCGCACATATGTGCAGAACGGAAATCGTTGGACTATTTTTAAATAGAAGCAAAATTTCACAAGAATTTTTGACAAATAGTGCAGCGCAATTACAATTTGAATTGCTAGTGGTAGCTGAAAATCGACCCCTGAGTTCCAATGTGTTCAGTAGGTAGTAGTAAGGATCTCTAATGAGTTGCGATTTCATATGAAATTTCTGTACCGAGTTCACTAAAATTGATCTGAGCTGAGGTTTACCGAGGCACAGATCAATTTTAATGAACAAGTTTCAGAACTTTCATTTCAAATTGTATCGAATTTGAGATTCTTTTATCACATAATGTGTAATTTAAACTTTAAACTAATGTAACAACTAAAGCTGGCCAGTGCTGTTCACAAAAATCACCATCTAAATTATGGTCTTGTTTTTTTTTTAATTTTGCCTCAAAAACATAGCTTATCAGGCCTGGTATTCTTTAGGAGTGCATGAGCGCTGCATGTCTACTGCACACCTAGAAAAAATTGAGGAGGGCAATATTTTGCACCCCTTGATTTTCTGGAATGCCAGACCTGTTTGGGACGGCCTTTAAAATCTCTTATCATTTTGTCCCCCTAGTTCTAATGTATTCTATGTGCCTACTGGCACATACAACACCTTGGAACTCAGGGAACGATCTGTCAATGTTAAATTAATTAGCAGTAATTCATGACCCATTCTGTATCGCATTTCAATACATTTTGAGTGTACAAGATAGTCACATAAGAATTGCATGCAACATTTTGAATAATGAGAAGATGTATGTGCCAATTTTTCGACTATGCAGCTGAATGTAGTACTATTTTTCAGTCACATTTATTAATACCTTGAAGTGAATATAACCAAGATAGCATACAAGTTTTTGCATTGAAAATTCCAGTTGCAATTGCACTCTCAAGCAATCTAAGGAGGCCATTTGTTTTGAACTCCTTGATTTTCTAGATTTCCAGGTGTGGCTTATTACCCCTAATGGGAATAAGCTTGTTGAGCTCGTCCCAATTAGTGGCAATAAGCTATGTTTTCAAGACAAAAAATAATAGGATCAATGCAATTCTACTTTCAAAACTAACTCACAACCTTACCATGTAGGCACTGACATTAACATTAGACGTGCTGGGAATGATATTTTCGTAATGAGCTATTTGATGGTACGTGATCATATGATAAGAAGGGTTAATCTAATAATCTACACATATTGAGGGCACTAAGTATATTCAAAAACAATTTCAACATCGATTAATAGGAACACAGTTCCAGGTTGTACTGGCTTGTCCATATAATGAAATCCATCAGCAATTTCGCTATTGAAAAATATATATCTGACAAAGGAGGTAATCACTCGACACATAAGAATGTTTAAGAATGTACAATACATTTATGCCATGCTTTTTAAAAAAACTTCAGCCATAAAACGATTGGGCCATTACGCAGGTAATTATTAGAACATCAAGATAATATATGAAAGCCATCAAGTAAAGGTTTTCAAACACTATCCTAATAGGAGAAGAAATGTATTGAGGAATTCTTTTAACCACACAAACAGTGTGACAGTGGTTATTAACACTCCAACAATTTGATTATTGGGAATTTGATACATTCAATAACATATGCAGGTTTCTAATCATTACGTTCAAATAATTAGACACCGGACCTATCATTTACCCATTAACCCTTAAATGCCTACTTCCGATTTTTACAACCTCAGAACAGGTGCCCTTAACATGGCATCATGAGGAGATTCTGCTGACAATAGGCTAATTATCTAGGCAGTGGTTTCTAGTTACAGTCTTGTTAAGGCCACCAAGACTTGACTAAAAATCACTGCTAAACCTCTGGATGTATAAGGGTTGTGGGCTGGTGGGAATTCCAGACACTTGTCCAGACCCTTAACCCTCTGTACTCTGATGCCAGAAGATCAAACATTCAACCTTCAAGCTTTCTCCATAATGCATCTAGGAATTTAAGCAATTCAATCTTGTTTGACAATGAATTGCTTAAATTGCTAGATTTGCTGCTCAAAATTTTGGTCTTTTGACATCAGAGTGCAGAGAGTTGAAGGTTATTGGCCTGGAGATTTTTATACATTTTTGCTACACTTTGACAGTCTACATCTTGTGGCTGTGCAGTTGTTTCTCGGCAAGTCTTGTTGGCTGCCTATACAGGCAGCCAAGACTTGCCAAGAAACAACTACCAATGTTCTAAGAATGTAACTTGCATGTTTATTCAGCAGCTGCATGTTGGGCACCTGTTCTATTTAAATAACTTAGATGTGAGTCTTCCATGGAAGACGTGTGTCGCCTGCACTATATTTTAATATTTCAGACAGAATTCTAAGTGGAAAAGGGGCATAACTCTGGAAAAAATACAGCGGATCAAAAAATAAAATAGGAGGTGCACAATGCCATTATGTGATAAAGAATCACTGAAAGTTTCATCAAAATCCATTCATAGGTTAAAGATGAGTGGCGGATAAAAGAAAGTGTGACGCGGACGACGCGGACGGTGCGGAAGACGATGCAGACAACTCGGACGATGCAAAATGACAAAAGTAATCCCTATATGTCGCTCCCCACTTCGTGGGGTAGGCGACGCAAAAAGTGGTCAAAGTCAGAATTAGACTTTAAGGGGTTAACTAATGAAATAGCTGAATACAACCAGTGCTATGCAGTAGAATTACTTTTCAGATTTTGTTATTTTTCCAATATTTTATTCCAAAACACAGCTTAGAATCCCTCACTAGAATTAGCTTTTCAAAGTTATTCCAAGGAGGTGTTTTTGAAGTGAAAAGTAAAAAATTATATATCTTTTACAGGACTTAAAATTCATACAATAATTAGAATCCATTCTCATAAATGATTCTCACCATGGAAAAAAAATGAGAATCAACTTTGATTCTCCCAAAATGTTCATTTGATTCTTATCATCAATTCTGAAAGAGTCCTTAAAAGTCCCTCATAATAAGGTAACACATTGATTTAGCAGTGGTGTCTACTGAAGTCTTGCCATCCTGTGCAGACAGCCAAGACTTCACTAGAAATAAGTGCCAAGGTACTATAACTTTTATCAGCAAGACCACTAAATGCATGCATGTTGTGACATGTCTTCTGTATGTTCGTATAAGACAAAAAACATTTTTCAAAGTCAAAAAAATGGAAAAAGGGCCATAACTCAGCCAGAATGGGTAGGATTAACCCCAAATTCAAACTTGACCGTTGTATTCTTGAAACAAAATTTGGTGTTGATTCAATAACTCAAATTGAAATTATCATCTGGTCACCAAATTTCCAAAGTTGCAAAATTGGACAGAAAAGCATTGAAAAAGGGGCATAACTCCAACAAAAATTAGCGGATCCAGTCGACATTCAGAATTCACCTAATCATTGGGGTAAGGGACATATACACCAAATTTGGTTTTGATTCGATGACCCAAACTTTACTTATCACTCCAGATGTATGGACGCATGGACGCACACACAGACGGATGGATGCAGCTGATTACAATAGTCCTCCAACAAAATGTTTTGTCAGGAGACAATAATTGAACAGGGCAGTAACATTTTCAACAGGTAAAGGTTTTTTGAATTAAATATGAACAAAGCATATGACAAAGAACTATTCTAGACTATATTGTTTATGGAGGATAGATTGACAAAATTACATTCTAAATGACACATTACCTCACATCCAGTGTACTCGGTATTGCTGAGTTGATCACCAAGCTCTTGACATTTTTTGCGAAGCTCTTCAATCTCCCTATCTTTGGCCAACATGTTCTTTGCATGCTCAGCCAAGTCTTTGGCTCTTTGTCGAGCAAATAATCTTTTAGCATGTTCAACTTCATTTTTACCATCATCTTTGGTCTTCTACAACAGAAATTCATTAGACATCAGCCTCAAGTAGGTAATATTGTTTTTTCCACAAACTCAGGACTCAAATTCAGCAAATGAAGGATATATCCATGTAATGCCAACATATTTTGTGCAAAACTTCTGGATTCAGAATTATTATTAAACTTCGACTTACAAAAGAAAATCATACATCAAAATGAAGTCCATGTTGCATAGAACCTGAATGAATCCATAACAAAAACTAAATTGATAGATGTGGGCATCAGTCATTCCTGAAAGTCATCTACTGCATTTTGGCAAGAACTAAAATTAGAGGCAAATTACATCAAAACCATCTAGTAGGGCTGGGAGTTTTTTTTTAGTTTCAGGTTCGGTTCCAGTTTTTGTGGCAAATCAGAAAACCGAACTGCAAGCAAGCCAGAAAATAAACAGACTGACATCTGCAAAATGAGGTCCCCAGAGGGTGAATTTGGTGATGCTGCCCTGCATAGCAGGGTAGCATCACTAAATTTACCCTCTGTGAACCTCAATCTGAATCAGGGTGTCAGAACTGAACAGAAAGTACCCAAAGGATAAACTGGCCCACTGTATGGGATAGCATCATCAAATTCACCCTCTGGGGACCTCATTCTGCAAATGACAGACTGCTTATTTTCAGGCCTGACTGCAAGACTCAGCAAAAAATGAGCAAATGGTTTTATTGTGTTTATACATAAACTGATCAAACTATCTTACTGGGAGAGAACTGGACTAGTGACCACTGCAGCCTCTCATCACTTGGCCTATCCAGCAACAGGGTGAATATGATGTGTTCTCATCACATTTTCTCCCTTACTGACTCACCCACTGGACGAGTCAATCAAGGAGAGAATGTGACAATGAGAACACAACATACTTTAGATGAATTTTATTTATTCATTATCCTGATTTATGGGGTTTTTTTTCTGGCTGAATAGGCTTAGTAACTGATTTCCTAGAACCCCTAAGAATGATCAAAGGTTAGTTAGACTGAACCAATACAGACAGGACCTTTGTGGTGAGTGGTATCATAATAATAACACTTTGGCCAGCCGCTGATTTGTCGCGGTTCTCAGACGAGAAGGCCATGGTTACCCCTGTAGCCTACTCCCAACTGCCTCCCTATTCCCACGCTTCTCCTCTCCTCCCAACACTCGGAGACGAACTGCTTGATGATATCCCTTGTCCCATTCTTCCCAATCTCTCCGATTAGCATATTAACCCTCTCCTTTGAGTCTCCCCCTAACCACATGTCCTTCATTCTCCCATCCCACTTCCCCATTATACTCCCAGTGAATCTCATTCTTTTAGACTGATACTTTGGGCATTCTAGAAGAAAGTGTTCCAGGGTCTCCACCATGTCCAAGTTACACATCTGGCACTCCCTTTGTTTGTTTGTTTGTTGGTGGTTAACGTCACATATTTATGCACCATGGCTAAACGTGACACAACATGGAGATGAAGTCAAATTTAGTCAATCGTTGATCAACATGTTGCCCATTTTAGAGGACTTTCACCCCAAGCATTGGTGACTGGGTCCTATTTTACTAGTAAAGCGGAACTGGTTTACCACAGTAAACAAGTGCTGCTTACTTCCCGGGGTTCCCACGGGGAGGCACTCCCTTTCACCGTCTTTCCCAATTTTTCCCCTTAGCTCCAGGCATCGCGACCTCAGCTTGAACAACAGTGACCCCCCCAAAGGTGCCATCAAGGTACTCTTCAAAACCTGGCTTCTCTTTATCACGCAGGCCACCCAAAGACCTCTTTGATTTGACCCCCTCTCGCCAATTACGGTTACAATCCTCCATGACCCTTTCTCTGACGATTTTTTTAACCTGGTTTGCCCCAACGTCCAGGTCCGAGATCTCCAATGAGTAGTTCTCTACTAGCTCCCTCACTTGGACCATCCACCCCGTTTTGATATTTGAGTTGAAAATTCTCAGGAACATTACTTTACACCATCGGCTGTCGGGGAGATTTACCAAATAATTAACATATCCGAGCTTCAACAGGTCTATCCTGTCCTCGATCCTCATCCACCCAAGCTCACCCCTGATTGATTCTAGTGCTGCGGCATTACTCGACCCCGTTATCCATCGGCCTGCATCGTTCGGCAGGATTTCCAAGCTCTTTACAGCCGTCTGGTTTAGGGGTACCACTTCCGTACCGTATGCTATACTTGGCAGCCCCACCATTTCCCAAATGGTTTTCCCCACAAAAACCTTATTGAAACTGTTTCTCCCTATAAGTTTCATTTGGTTAAGGATTCGCTTTGTATCATACAAACTATTGTGGAATTTTGCCAAGTTAAGGAAACTGAAGTGTTATTTACTGTCTATTCTTAACTCATACAAAAATCAAACCAAAACCGAGATTTTTCCTGAAACCAAATCGAAACCTAATCTGAACTAGAGGTGTGACTGCCTCAGATGGGCATGTGCATACCCCCGCCGCCCCGTCGCCATGATTATTTTGAGATGAAAAGGGACATAACTCAGGCAAAGAAAGTCTAATCAACACTATAATCACAGGTTCCCATGGTAGTAAATATCCATACCAAGTTTCAAAGGAATCAACCCATAAAGATCTGAGAAAATCTCCAGACAAAATTCTAGGCCCGGCTTTTTCAAGTCAAAAGGGGCATAATTCTGGCAAAAATAATATGACCAGAACTATAATCGCAGGTACACAGGTTCCCATGGTGGTGAACATTGATACCAAGTTTCAAGCAGATTGGTCCATAAACGTCTGAGAAAATCTCCAAACAAAATTATGTCTATGGATGGACAGATGGACAGACAGATGGATGGACAGATGGACAGACAAGGTGATTCCAATATACCCCCCCCCTCCCCCCATCAACTCATTGCAGGGGTACAACAATCAAAACCTCCCACCTCTATCATTCAGTTACCCCCGAATATCCCAAAATAAAGTTAGTACATTAGATTGATTGAGTTGATAACAACAACAGACGCATACGAAGAAAATTTCCCAAACCTAAATTTATGTTCATGGGAAATAGGGTCTTCTTGTTGACCCCGGCATCTATTGTTCTAGAAAGAAGTGTGATAATCTATCACATTAAACATTTACTGACTACAGTCTGTTTCTGATTCATGTTAGTGCACACGGTTAACAAATCTGTTGGGTGAACAAGAAATTAACCTGTCTACATTGACTACTTTACAAATAAAACAACTTATTCTTTTAACATACCTTTACCCAACACATAGGATATCAAAATTTGATTATTTTAATTATTGTTTTTTTGTAAATTTAAAAAAATTTCAACAAAACTATATCATGTGACCCCTCTATGAAACGGGCTCAGCAAGCAATGAGAGGTCACATGATATGGCTTTGTTGAAACCTTTTGAAAAAAAAATTTGAATATTATCCATGTGGGTGCAACTGATTCGTAAAGGGTTAAGTCACTCCACCCCAAATTTCACATCAATCTGCCAAAGCAAATTAGAATTACCAGATTGAAACCAACCAGTAATGGCTATTTATGCAAAATTGAGGGCAATAACTATGGAATTACATGTGCTAAAAATCTGAATATCAAACTAGGCCTTGTCTTTGTAACTTATGAGAAAAAGCGAAATTTCAAATTCTGCCAAAGGGAGGCAAAGCAATCATTAGAAAACCTCAAAAGAACAATGTTTTGCTCTTTATGTATAACTGACCTGGAGGTTTGGTAAGATGACCATATTTCAAAATATTGTCTTCAAGTTGATTTTCAGAACGTAGAATATCAGACATTTTACAACTTTAACCTACACCTAACACAAAAGGAAGCTGTCACTTACAAACAAAATTCTTGAATAATTTTTTTTTAAATTTTTTGCATAAAAACACAGCTTATGACCCCTCATTGGAATGAGCTTAATTAGCTATGTTTTTGAGACAAAAAATTATAATATAAAGAAACTGAATGGTGATTTTTGTGAATAGCGCTTGACCATTTTGGCCATTACATTTCTTAAAGGGTTAATGTCATAATTGCTACAACTGCATTGACAAAAAATATCAGTACATGTACAATTAAAAAGATAACAACTGCAGTCACTCCCCACCATCATATTGTTTCACAAAATAATAAAGGAAGTGCTGCACATCTCTACTTTTGGAATGACATCTGTGCTGTGATTTTTCTTCTAAACTGCAACATATTGTATATATTATATATATTGTGATTGCATTGTGATTGCAGAAGTGGTCTCTTTTTCAATCGGCTTGGGAACACAGTCATACTGGTGGGTTGATATTCCATAACTAAAACATTATAAGTTATTGTGATGAATAGACAGTAACATGGTCTAAGGTTTGTGGCTCGGAGCTTATGTTCAACCAAGACACGAAGTATGGAGGTTGAACATATGCCCCAAACCACAAACCTCAGACCATGTTACCATCAATTCGTCACAATAATGTATATTTCATAAGAGCTAATCATAGTCCAAAATCCACGTCGTGAAATGAACAAGCCAACTTTTAATGATAACAAGTTTAGTAAATAAACCTCTTGTGTATCCCATGATGTCATTGAATAAATAATTAATAAATCACATAAAGGTCGAGATCACTCCATCTTAGTTCAAGTAAAACAATTTATAATTAAAATAACACATTATTCATTAACTGGTTGAGTGCTAGAAGCCACTATCAGGGCTTTCAAAAAAAATGAGGGTACCTGAGCAAAAGCCAACATTTTCCTTGCTCGTGTTTTATTCTGTTAAACGCAAATAATATTTTGTTTATATTAATTTGTTTTAACACAAATTATTGAAGAGCGCCAGTGGGCACTCTTCAATAAATTGCAATAAAAAATGTTTTAATGAACAAATTCAGACCACCAAATATAATGCAGGCCTCAACCAGTTAAGTCACTCAACTGCAAAATGGGAAATGTCAAATATTTTGCATAGTGAGGTCAGATGGTAACATATGCTACTGGGGCTGTAAACATAGAAAAAACTATGTGAGCTCCCATCCAATCAGAGGGTGTGAATTTTAGTTTTATTGGAACATTGCAAAACCAAAACCTGTATTAAGAAAAAAAGGAAGAAAATAAGGGTCTGGGATTCAATGTTTTCACTTTTATTTTGTAGCAGGTGAAATTCTATGGTCATGTGAGGAGGAAAACGGACAAATATCTACCAGATCACTACAATGTCCCAATCCAGTCAAAATTATTTTGTGATCACAGTACAGTGGAGCCCATTTAATTGGATATCTCTTAACTGAATAACCCTGTTAACTGAATATAATTTCACAACACAAAACCATTTACCATACCTCCAGTACAAATTTGACCTTTTAATTGAATATTGGTTATGGAGAAAACTCCTGTTAAAAATCTTGCAACCTGTCGAGAAATTACCTGGACTCTCCCCAGTTTTCCTTTGTTTATAGACTTATTTGGCCTCAGTATATCCAATACAGACATTTAATTTAATATATCTTGTTTGACAGAGCTGATGGATCTCTGTCAAACAAGATATAATAGAAAAAAATGCCAAGTCTATCTCTAGAATACAGGAAAGTGACACGATCCTCATTAATTGAATACTTTTGTTAATTGAATAATTTTCATTGGCAAAGTGGATATTCAATTAACAAGGTTCCACAGTACTGTTCAAGATGAGCTGTGAACAAAATGACCAATCATTGATAGACAAATGATTATCGCTGAAAGATGAATGAGGAAAAAGAGTTCATGTGCATATTATCATTATAAGATGACATCCCTTCCAAATTACAACATCCTATTTCAATTAGGCATGTATTAGAATATTACATCCCTACAGTAGTTACATCAACCTATTTTTCATTTCAATTAAAAATAAATTTTTTATTTGTGTTCCCTTTTCTGTTCTGGAGACAGATGTGCTGTATTGTAAATTGCATCAAGTGTGACTTGTGTAAACAAGTACTTGTAGGATGCTAATGAGCATCATTTACCATAATGGTCCACAACCTGGCAAGCTGCGACATCTAAAAGCCTTTGGAAACCATGAATAACAAGTCTGTTACATTCTACATTCTACATAAAGTGGATACTGCTTAGAATATAATTCTGTTTTGCATTTTTTTCTATTGGGGTTTAACAACACTTTTGATAGCAAAGGCACCACATGTCAGACAGTTTTATGGGTAGAGGACATCTGAGTATCCAGAGAACCACTGAGCAACTGTCAGACTCCCCAACATACTAACCCTGAACCAGCAGTGTTAGCATTGGTTGAAGACAAGTTGCTGTATGCCTTAGTACACAGTGCCACTGCAGACCCATGTGGGCAATCAGAATTAAGAGCTTTGCCCTAGGACACAATGCACTTACCCCTGGTGGGGAATGAACCATGAACCTTTCAGTTTGATGTCTGATGCCAAAACCTCTGAGCCATCATGCTCCCATAATCCTATTAATTGCATATAATTTTTAAACACAAAACTATTTAACCTTTAGTTCATATGTGGTCTGTTAATTGCTTACTCGGGGCGCAGTGGCGTTGCAGTAACCGGTTCTCGTCAGATCGTCGAAGTTAAGTAATGTTGAGCCCGGTTAGTCCTCGCATGGGTGATTGTCTGAGCGATTGATTCGGACTCCCGCGTTGTGTCCTTGGACAAGGCACTTCACCCCAATTGTCCACATGGGGGCACAATGACACCATACACTAAGGCGTACTGCACGTCGATGGTGCACATGTCTTCAAACAATCTAACCCTGCGTGTATGCAGTGTGGAGTTGTGATGTTGGGGAGCTGGCAGCTGCTCGTTGGTTCTCTCCGGGTACTCCGACTCCCTCCACCCGTAAAACTGTCACGGTCATGATCAGCCATTGTGCATAAGTATGTGACCTTAAAACACCAATAAATAAATAAATAAATAATTGCTTACTAATTATAGAAAGAATCCCTGTGAACTGAGTGAAATTGTGATCTGTCCCCAAATTTACTGATGACTGAACGACAAATGTCCAAGAGGATCTAGTCCTAAAGCTGTATCCTGGTTGGTAGATTATTATTATCCCTGATGGATGAGGGTGTAAGATGGAGAAATCTCACCTGAGGACAAGATATTTGGGCCAGACACAAGGCTCGCCGAGTGTTTGGACCAAAAATCTTGTCCCGTGGGTGAGTTTTCATCATCTCACACCCACCCCAATCAGGGATAATATTTCCCCCTCACCCCAACCCACCACCACCCATCAAAACACTCTGACATCATCAAAAATAATCCAGGAGCACATGCAGCTATATCGAACAATTCTGTTGTCCATTTCAGAAAAAAAACTTATTTGCTTATTGGAAAGAACACACAAAACTTCTGTATATACCACAGGTATATACCATGAAATTAAATCACAACCCCAGAAAGACAGGGGTTAAAGATTTGTAGTGAAATGAACATAGATACATTCTGATGACATCAGTCGGGCACGTGCATCAGTTGATTAT
Source organism: Pictodentalium vernedei (assembly GCA_031216915.1). Classification (NCBI taxonomy): domain Eukaryota; kingdom Metazoa; phylum Mollusca; class Scaphopoda; order Dentaliida; family Dentaliidae; genus Pictodentalium; species Pictodentalium vernedei. The sequence goes on along the minus strand of CM062294.1, from coordinate 242,094,547 downwards.
TATCAATCAATGATCTATATTTTCTTCGACAAACGTTCGTCTGCTAATATTTCTTAAATGTGATGCCATGTTGTTTGTTTATGGAAGAACGTGCGATGATTAAATAGTTTGTGCACTCATTAAATATGTCACTTGACCGGTGACATGGGTCATGTGAGATAGATATCTATCTCACATGACCTTCTCACATGAGACACGCATATCTTGCAAAGGAAGTGGGGTGAGGAGAAATAAAGGTCCTGACTGGTTTCATATGAGTTTGTACTCATCAGAGGTGTGAGGAGACTGGACTGCTCACTTTCTTAATGCAGTGGAACCTTGTTAATTGAATAGCCAATGAAAATTATTCAATTAACAGGAGAATTCAATTAACAGGGATTGTGTCAATTTCCTGTATTCTTGAGATAAACTTAACATTTATTCTATTATATCTTGTTTGAGAGAGTTTCATGAGCTCTGTCAAACAAGATATAACAGATTAAATGTCTGTATTGGATGTATTGAGGCCAAATAGGTCTATAAACAAAGGAAAACTGGGGTGAGTCAGGGTAATTTCTCGACAGGTTACAATATTTTTTATTCAATTAACAGGAGTTTACTCTATAACCTATATTCAATTAACAGGTCAAATTTGTACTGGAGGTATGGTAATTGGTTTTGCATTGGGAATTATATTCATTTAACAAGGTTATTCAGTTAAGAGATATTAAGTGGGCTCCACTGTATATGGTTGTGTGTGGCAGGCAACTATCTGGTTTTGGGCAGGCAACTTTTGTGGCTCGGGAGGGGGGGGGGGGGGAGGGTATTGATATGGTTGGTAACCCAGCTGGTGCTAATTTGATATGGTTGGTAACCCAGCTGGTGCTAATTTTGTAACGTATAAAAGATGTTCAATACCGGTGTTTATTTTACCATTGTAGCGTAACGATGGTGGGCAACTATCTGGGTTTGGGCAGGCAACTTTTGTGGCTCGGATAGGTGATTGTTGATTCTTGGTGGGCAAATGATCATGGGTAAATTCCTTGTGTGTGTGTGTGTGTGGGGGGGGGGGGGGGGGGGGGGGTATTGATATGGTTGGTAACCTATCTGGTGCTAATTTTGTAACATACAAAAAAGATGTTCAATACCAGTGTTTGTTTTATCATTGTAGAGTATCGATGCTGTTGAGAAATTGAACAGCGGGGGGGGGGGGGGGTGGGGGGGGGGGGTGGGGGGGGGGGGCAGTTGGAGAACTGTAATTGGTTGAATATTCAGAGCAAACAAAAAGGGATACAGACGATAACTGAATGGGTTATCTTAAACATATTTTGATGTGTAACAAAATAAAAAATAGATGCACTAAATCCAAATGTTGAGTTATTTATGTTATTTATGGGGACGTCTATTCCCAGTCTGAACAGAGTGTTTGTATTTGTGAAACTTTCAGACTTCAGGCTGAATATTGAAATACTTTGCTTGTATTGTTTTGGTTGGTAATTTCTGTGTTCAGAGATTTGTTGCCTCTTTTGTTATGGATAAGTGGGTGAGGGATGCCTTGATCATAATGATCCAGTCTTCTTGAAATGGTGTTATTCCAGTGGAGGTTGTTATCTACTTCAAGTAGCTCGGGATTATGGCTCTAACGGCTGTTTCCATTATATCTATTACCGGCGATTCTCTTCTTGTGTTGTTTTCAGGAGCTGCATATTCCATGTTGGTGTCTGGTGGAATCGTTCTAGTAGGGTAATCAAGCACTGAGTATGGTAGACCCTGTCTTGAGAGGCTACCCTTTTGGCCGGCAAAAGTGGTCTCTCAAAACATGTGGTCTCTCATGACAGGTCCATTACAGAGTAAAACACCAAAAGGTACAAGGTCACGCTGTCTCTCAAGACAGATGGTCTCTCACGACAGTGGTCTCTCAAAACAGCTTTTATTGTAACTGTTTGAGGATGTGTGTTTCTGGTTGTTTGGATTCATGGGGTTATCTGTCCCTTGGTTGTTTTTTGTGTGGCATGATGTTTTGATTTGTTAGATATTCCTTTCTCTTGAAGGATTCGTTGTAGCTTTCACATTTTGCAAATCCAGTTTGGTGGTGGTTTATTCTTTTGTCTGATTCTTTTGTGTCCACTGAGCCCATGTTTTTGTTTGTAAGAGGCTCTGCATTCTGTGCAAGTGAATGTCATTCTGTTAAGGTTAAACATAATTTGTACCTTATCCTTTCTTGATTAGGAGTAAATTTGTCAATAATATAAAATGGCCACATCAAAGTATCGAAAACAAGTACCTTTTTCATACTTCTCATTGAGTTTATTTTTTTCATTAATTTATTTATTTATTTATTCATTTATTGGTGTTTAAGGTCACATATTTCTACACAATGGCTAATCCTGACAACATGGATATAAAGTCAAGTTTAGCCAATCGTTTATGTGCATGTTGCCCACTGTAGAGACTTTCCATTGATTACCTTATCCTATTTTACCAGTAAAACATAGCTTGATTCCCATAGTAAACAAGCACTGCTTCACTTCCTATGGGTCCCAGGGGAGGCAAATGTTGAAACTATAGTATTTTTTGCCTCAGAAGGAAAAAGCCATGGATTTTGCAGCTTCATCTCATCATTAATGTGTCTGAGGCCACTTTCTGCATCTATGGCTACATAATGACCAAAAACACATACAAAGTCAATGTTCACCAATTGTTTATACCTATGCTGCCCACTGGAAAGGAATTCCCACTGGGCATTGTTTACTAGGTCTCATTTTAACAGTGAAAACAGAACTTGCTTACAAAAGTAAATAAATAAGTATACTGTTCCTCTTCCCAGGGTTCTCACTGGACATTATAATTTGGTTCAGTGTTCAGATGAGGATCATGGATATTATTACTTTTGTTGTTTTTTACCCCCCCCCCCCCCCCCCAAAAAAAAAAAAAAAAAAAAAAAATTACCAAACCTAAGAGATTGCACCTGTGGTGCTGTCATATCACACCAGTGCTAGGTTGAGGGATGGGGTTGTGTCCTGATGAACAAATGAATCAGTGAAGGGATGCAAAGATACACAAGCATATGGATGGAGAGATGTGATCCAGTATATGCCCCATTCTCTATGAGAGTGAGGGTATAATTAAGTATGTACATGCATTTGCAGGTTGAATATTTTCCACTACCTCAAGGAGGTTCTCATTAAAATGCTGAAGTTTAACTACAGGCCTTGAAATTATTTTGTAAAATCAGGAGTTTTGCAGGATCATCCACACATCAGAGAGAGAAAATCCATTAGTTTCAAGGTCTTTCTAAGGAATATCCTAGCACTTTCCTGAATCTTCACTAAACTTATTCAGTCTTATCTATTGAGTAGATGCGTTCTTAAATCTGACAGGGCAATAGCTATGTGATATTTCCTCCAAACCACTAAGACATTTTCCCATATTACATAGGCATGGTTGTTTGGGAAAGGCCAACCTATGTGATACAGATTTATTTTACGCCCCTGGGATTAATTTCCTGGTTATCGCCTGACTCTGAATGCATAAGTGTTGCACAGACAACAAAATGCCTTGCACAACAACTACAAAGAGATTTGCACAATAATTCTTCCCATGTATTGAACCATTAATACCTGTACCTCAAACTAATACCCTGGAACCTCTCATGAAGAGCTTCCCAAAGATCAATGTCAGATACAAGTATTCTTCAAGTTGATAAAAAACAAGAAAAATGTTACTAAGGTATCACATGCCACCTCCCCCCACCCCCCGTGACCTTCACCTTGCAGATGCGGCGGAAACTATTATATGCAACACACCTTCTGACTATCCTTAACATTTGTAAAAAGTTTAACAATTGTACTATGATTCGTTTCTGAGTTATGGCTGAGACACGAATATTGACCGATTTTTAGTGTGACCTTGAAATGTGACCTTGACCTTGAAGGTGCAAACCCGGCTATGTTGTGTGACACATCCTCCCATGGTCCTTTATAATTGTGAGAAGTTTGATGACTGTGGCCCTAACCGTGTTCAGTGTGACCTTGAAATGTGACCTTGACCTTACGGACCTGGCTGTGGTGTGTGACACATCCACCCGTTGTCCTTTATAATTGAGTGATGTTAGATGATTGTAGCCCTAATAGTTTTGGAGTTATGCTTGAGACAGGATTTGTGACCCTGAACATATGAAGGTCAATTGTGACCTCCACCTTGCAGATGCGGCGGAAACTATTATACGCGACACACCTTCTGACTGTCCTCAAGATTTGTAAAAAGTTTAACAACTGTACTATGATTTGTTTCTGAGTTACGGCTGAGACACAAATATTGACCAATTTTTAGTGTGACCTTGAAATGTGACCTTGACCTTGAAGGTACGAACCCGGCTATGGTGTGTGACACATCCTCCCATGGTCCTTTATAATTGTGTGAAGTTTGATGACTGTGGCCCTAACCGTTTTCGAGTTATTGGCTCAGACACACACACACGGACACACAGACACATGGACGGACACATGCACACTTCAATCACTATATGCCACCCGACTTAAGTCGGGGGGCATAAAAAAGGCAATTTACACAACACAAAACACATAAAATCCATCATTATTAAATCCATTATTTAACCAATATAAGCCATACAATTACAAAAAAAATACTTTTCGAGGAATTTTCCCAGGAAGGTCTGATTTTCAAGCACTTTCCTTTAACTGGTTGAGGGCTAGATTATTTTTTGTGGTCTGAATTTGTCATTCAAAATTTGTTTTATTACAAATTATTGGAAGGTGCCTACAGGCACTCTCCAATAATTTGTAATAAAACAAATTTACATAAAAAAAATATACTTGCTTTTGACTGAATAATAACACGAGCAAGAAAAATATTGACTTCTGCTCTGGTACCCTCATTTTTTGTCAAGTCCTCATAGTGCCTCCTAGCACACAACCAGTTAAAGGCCATGAGTTTCAGTTTTAAAATTCAAGTACTGTCGATCAGCAGGACTCTGCATTTACATGACAAACCATTTGAAAGAGCTGATTATGTTGCAAGTGGCATAGCAGGGGTTCAAATATAACGGCACCAACCACCTAGCGAAACTATACTAAACAATGCAAGCCACTTGGCCACCAACAGATCCTGATGAACACTGACAGGGTTTGTCAGTGGCCAAGGGGTGTGCTCAGTTTAGTATAGTTTCAATAGGTGATTTGTTCCAAAGGAAACTGTCTTGGTGTGGATTCGAACCTCCACATGATTTGCAATTTCACCAATGTCCTTTTCTGATTCTACTGCACTTGGGAAATTTGAAGACATTCTCGCTGATTTCCAGTACAGTGAAGTATTAGAATTAAGTTATTCAATCTTCTAATACTTTGAAAGAGGTTGCTTAGGTTTTTCCAACAGTATCTCCCACAACTGACTCTCAGCAACTAAATGAAATGGTCTGCAGGACAAGTGGTATTATTTATAGGAAACTTGAACTACATAATTATGTTTATTGACAGTAAAGGTAATTTTCTCTATGTTAGGCCATATCAAAACTGCAACACAAGTATAATGTCTAGTTCAGCCAATCGTTTACACCTACGCTGCTCATTTTGAGGAGTTGACACTGGGCATTGGTTATAAGGTCCTATTATAAAATAGAGCCGTGTTAATTGAATAGCCAGTGAAAAATATTACATTCACAGGAGTGTACAATTAACAGGAATTCAGTCATTTCCTGTATTCTGGGGATAAACTGAGAATTTATTCTATTATATCTTGTTTGACAGAGCTCATGGAGCTCTGTCAAACAAGATGTAATAGTTTAAATACCTATATTGGATCTACAGAGACCAAATAGGTCTATAAACATGGAAAATTCAGTGGTTCTTTTGATATATTACAAGATTTTTAATTCAATTAACAGCAGTTTGTTAATTGAATAGCCACTGAAAAATATTAAGTTAACAGGCGTATACAGTTAATTCGGTTATTTTCCTGTATAAACTGAGAATTTATTCTATTATATCTTGTTTGATGGGCTCATGGAGCTCTGTCAAACAAGATATAATAGATTAAATACCTATATTGGATTTACAGAGACCAAATAGGTCTATAAACATGGAAAATGCAGTGGTTCTTTTGAAGGAGTTTACTTTATAACCTTTCTGCAAATAACAAGTCAAATTTGTACTGAAGGTACGGTAAATGGTTTGATGTTTATTAGTTACATCATTTCATTAACAAGGTTAATTAATAAAGAGATAGCCAATTTAGTGGGCACCACTGTACCATGGTCCCTGCAGCTTTTTCAAAATGAAATTCCATGACTTTTCCATACTTTCCATGACCATTTTTCATACTTTTCCATACCTACATTCGGTATTATACTGCAATAACTGGAGACAAATACCTATTATTTTATTATCACCGCAGCTGAAAGCTTTGGCAATGCCACTATCTGGGAACATACATGAGAAAATATGTTTGATTTCTTTGCAACTTGCGTAACTGTAGTGAGATACAACACACTTCATCGCCCATAGTAACTCGGCTGATAAAACGTCGTTGTTTGTGGCCGTGAATGTTCTAAGAGACTGCGTGGTTGTCGGATTTGAGATTCTATTCTCCAAACTTTTTTCACTTTCAATTTGTTGACTTTTGGGTTTTTGCAAAGAAACAAAATTTGCCATTGTTATTACTTCAGGACGAGAAAGCTTTTTTGTGTTTGACACTGTCCATGTGCGATTTCAGGGCATTCCGGCCCATGTTGGAAATATCAATAACCTTTCCGCACAACTTACATTTTGCCTTCTGAACATTGTCCACCCGTGCAAGCCACGGCAGAAAATCACTTTCAGTCAGCCACATTTCATTAAATCTACAATGACCCGGCATCCTATTGTTTGTTTTACAATGTGAAGTCAGTCGAGCACAGAAAATAAACAAAGGCGATTCACAAAGCGAAACCACACACATTCATTAAATTCGGTCAAGCTTGAGTCAAGGACATTCTTATCCAATCAACGATAGACTGATCACACATTCAAAGATATCTGGCCATGCATTTATCGTGTTAAGGCAAATTGCCGACCAATGGGAGCACACAAAGAATAGAATATATGCATGTCATGGTGTTTCGTCAGATAACCTGTCTTTCGTCCATCAGATAATTCATACCATTCAAAAGATGTCCCGTTTTTCATACCACTCAAAAGATGCCCCGTTTTTCCATGACTTCCATACCTGCCTTTGAGAACAGGCGTTTTTCCATACATTCCAGGCCTGGAATTTTTAAAATTAAATTCCATGACTTTCCATACTTTCCATGACCTGCGGGAACTCTGTGTACTAGTAAAACTTAACATGTTTACTACAATAATCAAGCACTGAGGATCTCATAGGGAATTGTTTGCACTGAAACTGTGAAAAGTTAAAGATCAACTGCTTTTGTGGGGTGAACAGCTTAGTTCTCCAGAAACTGCTACAAGCTACTGTGACTGGGAACATCTATTACAATCTCAAAATTTATTATTTTTAAAATTCTTTTTTTTAATTTTTCCAAAAAAATCGACAAGCTTGTTCCATTGAGGCATCATGTGAATCACAAAAAAAAATCCAAGAATTTCGACAAAACCATTTCGCATGACATGCTGAATTTGTATATTAAGTAGGTGGATGAGACAATCCATTAAGAAAAGGGTTAACTATACTTACTTTCTGATTTTCTATTTGGAGGTTCTTAGCTTTCTCTTCAAGTCGTCTAGCAATAGCTGCCAGCTCTGCATTCCGTTTTTTCAAAGTTTTAATTTTCTCTTGTATCGGTTTTTGATCTTCCTGTTTTTTCTTCTGCAAATATAAAAACATGACTAATAAATCTAAAATCCTCATAAGTGGCTATACAACAGGCCTGGCATTCTGAAAAATGCAGGAGAGCAAAAAATCACTCTCCTCAATCAGCTTAGGAGAGCAATTAGCTTTACACAGCATTTTAAGTATCCAGTTGAACGAACTCATTGAAACTGAAACCAACAGACTACATCAGTGATTTTATTAACTTTACTAAGGTAAAGCGAAATCTCTTAGACATCTGGATGTCTCACTCAACAACCGAACACACACTTGACAAGACCCGTGTGTGTACCCAGACCTGTTGTCCAAGAAAGTCATACGCCTACCACTACCACCTTCAACCCCCCAAGGGGGGTTGAAGGTGGTAGTGGTAGGCATATGACTTTCTTGGACAACAGGTCTGCTTGAATCTACAGTCACATCCTGGTGCAAGTGCTTCAAGTGACAGGATAGTAGTAATGGTAGTGTATTATAGTGTCAATATTCCTTAAATAATTACCCCTCAAACTGTGATGTCAGTTGTTGAACTTGAAACTGACAGAAAAAAAAAATAATGCTGTGACCCATTTTGCTTCAAATGATTGCAACTGTTTGGGTATGGTTGCAGCCATTACCTTTTACCACTAAACCACTTTTAAAATGAAATTACGTGATGTTACGTGACTTCGAAGTTAAATTACATTTTTGCTTTCAACAAAAATTTAATGTGAGCATAATACATGTAATCTCAATCATCCCAGACCAAAATATTTAGGAGGGCAATTTTTCGCTCTCCTTAATTCTTTCAGGACGGCAGTAAGGAGAGAGCTAAAAAATCGCTCTCCTGAATGCCAAGCCTGATACAACATATATTGTTTTGGACCGGATAAAAATTCATTTGACCACCCAAAAGTTTTTAAATTATTAGTATGCTCAGACTGATTAACTAACATGACCAGAAGACAATGCTTGCCCAAAATGTTTCTTGAATAACTAAATACTTTCATTGTTTCTCTTGAAAACAAAGCTTATGACCCCTTCATTTGAATGAGCTCATTCCTATGAGAGGTCACAAGATATGAGTTCAGCCCAATGAGGGCTTGTAAGCTATATTCTGGGTCCTCGGTTCGAATCCCACCTGTGGCAACCGCGTTATGTCCTTGGGCAAGACACTTCACCCACATTGCCCATCTGGGGGCACGGTGACGTCGTGGACTAAGGCGTACTGCACGTTGATGGTGCACTTGTCTTCTTCAACCAATGCAAACCCTGCTGGTGTGGAGTTAGTATGTTGGGGAGCTGACAGTTGCTCGGTGGTTCTCCTCGGGTACTCCAGCTTCCTCCACTCGTAAAACTGTCATGGTCATGATTAGCCACAGTGCAGAAATAAATTACCTTAAACCCCAATAAATTATTAAATAAGCTACAATCTGGATTTTTTTTTTTTTTTAAATAAGAATTTGGTGAGTTTTGTGAATAGCACTGGCTGGATATGGCTATTATCTTAATCCTTAAGGGCTTAGAGATTTTTACATATTTTTGCTACACTTTGACAGCCTACATCCTGTAGCTTTCCTGCTGTGTTTTGGCAAGTGTTTGCTGCCTATATAAACTGCCAAGACTAGCCTAAAAATAACTACTAAGGTACTTAGAATGTAACTTGTGAGTTAACCCAAAGACTGCATGTAGGGGCACCTGTTCTGTTGCAGAAAATGTGATCAAAGTCAGAATTATGCCCTTAGGGGTTAAATACAGGGTAAGCAACAGGAAAAAAAATGTGTTTATAAATATACAATCATTCCAGATGAGAAGGATAGAGAAGTTCTGCAGCCTTATCTTTTAAAGCAAGCAGCCAACAGTCATATTCTGAAAAGCCTTCTCAAGGCATGAGATGGCCCATCTTGCTCTAGTCCACAAATCACTATCCACTAATGTTTTCCATAATTAGGAAGTAGGGAAATGGGGGCTCATCATTTCAGCAATCATCAAGGATTTGCTGGGGGACTTTCCCGGGAATATTTCAAAATTTATTACAATGGAACCCTGTTAATTGAATAGCCACTTTGCCAATGAAAATTATTCAATTAATGGGAGTATTCAATTAACACTTTCCGTATTCTAGAGATAAAACTTAGCATTTATTCTATTATATCTTGTTTGACAGAGCTCCATGAGCTCTGTCAAACAAGATATAATAGATTAAATGCTTGTATTGGATGTACTGAGGTCAAATTTATTTATAAACAAAGGAAAACTGGGGAGAGTCAGGGTAATTTCTCAACAGATTAAAAGAATATCAAAACATTCCGACTGCTGGATCTGAAGAAGAAGATTTTTAAAGAAAATTCCTCATTTTGAACTAAGTTATCATTCGGGCTCCCACAGTGAGCCCAAATATGGGCCTAGGGACATGGCTTGAACAAACTTGAATCTCACCCCCCTAAGGATGCTGCATACCAAATATCAAAACATTCCGACTGCTCGATCTGAAGAAGATTAAGTTATAATTCGGGCTCCAACAGTGAGCTCAAATATGAACCCAGGGACTTGGCTTGAACAAAATTGAATCTCACCCCCTAAGCATGGTGCATACCCAATATCAAAAGATTCTGCCTGCTGAATCTTGAGAAGAAGATTTTCAAAGACATTTAGGAGAGGTGGTGGTGTAGGCTTTCTGCATAACATATACTGAGCCCAAATATGAATGCAGGGGACCGATTTGAACAAACTTGAATCAGATCCACCCCACAATGTTGCATACCAAATATCAAAAGATTCTGCCTGCTGGATCTGGAGAAGAAGATTTTTTAATGTTTTTCCCATTGCCTACAGTGTTAAAAACTGCTGACTCAGCACTTTTTCAAAGTACTGAAACTGTACCTTTTGATAAAACCGATGGCAATTTGGAGATATGGGCGTTTCAGTTTTTTTCTATTTTTAGATCCTGTGGTTCCCACGAGACTGCAGGAAAATTTTTTTTGGCATAAATCAAGTACTTATAACCCAATAATACCTTATATTAAATTTGGTTCAAATCGGCCTCTGGGTTCAAAAAATAGAAATTTTGGGCGGGGCAAAAATTCTTGCCCCTCTCAGAACAAAGGTAAATATTGCCCGTCAAACTTCTCTGGAACAAACTTGAGTCTACACCTCAAATGGAAGCTGCATACCAAATATCAAGTCTCTACTATGGCTGGTTCATGAGAAGATTTTTTAAAATTTTGTGCATTTGGGCCCCACCCCACTCCACAATATGAGCAGAAATCCAATTTGAAGAAAAACCCAAATGCCCCTATATAACCACTACTTACATGAAATTTAATTAAATTGTGGCCAGTGGTTTAGGAGAAAGAGGCTCAAACAACACCTTCATGCAGGACGATGGACGGCGGACGATGGATGGACGGGCGACGGACAAAGAGTGATAAGAGAACCTTTCCACAATCCATTCCAATGAGGGGTCATAAGCTGTGTTTAAGTGCTTTTTGATAATATTACTGGCTAGTTTTGACCATTATGTTGAGAAGAGTTGCTATATTGCTATAGATTTATACTATGGCTGTACAGTACACTGAGTTTAGTTGCATGATAGAGATGATCTAATTTATAACTAGAAACTAGAAAGAAAAGTGTAACTGACTCTGTGCATTGTACAGAGTTAGTAAGCTGACATACACTAACCATAGGCATTGCACAGGATTAGATGATAGGCTGCCAAATCACACACTACATGAAAATATCCACTGACCATGGCTGTAGAAATGCACCAGGTTAGTTGGCTGCATATTACAAAGGGTGCAGGATTTAAGGAACTTATAGAAGGAAATACTAAGACGTGAGCACGGAATTTTTTTTTAAAGTGAATTCCAAAAAGGAAAACATATTTTACCTAACAAATAGGTCACATCCATCCATGTAATACACATGTTGTACAGTTGAAAAATATTATTTTTCAAACAATTTCAACCAAACCATTTGTGAAATCTCAATGGAACAAGCTCATTGAGCTTGATGTAACAAGGGGTCATAATATATGGTTTTGTTAAATTTTGGGAAAAATTTTGGTTAAAATTTTGGGGCATATTGGATATGCCAGAATGCTGGTTATCGAAATGAACCATCCTCTAGTCATGCTTAATCAACCATAAAAAAGCTTATCTGTTGGATCTTTCAAGTTAACGCGTGGACAATCAAAAGTTCCTGAAAATCCAAGACAGCTGCCATGGTGGCCATATTGGATATGCCAGAATGCTGGTTATCGAAAGGAACCATCCTCTAGTCATGCTAAATCAACCATAAAAAAAGCAGTATCTGTTGGATCTATAGTTTTCAAGTTAACATGTGGACAATCAAAAGTCCCTGAAAATCCAAGATGGCTGCCGTGGTGGCCATATTGGATATGCCAGAATGCTAGTTATCGAAAGGAACCATCCTCTAGTCATGCTTAATCAACCATAAAAAAGCAGTATCTGTTGGATCTATAATTTTCAAGTTATCACCTGGACAATCAAAAGTCCCTGAAAATCCAAATTGGCTGCCGAGGTGGCCATATTGGATATGCCAGAATGCTGGATATCGAAAGGAACCATCCTCTAGTCATGTTTAATCAACCATAAAAAAGCAGTATCTGTTGGATGTATTGTTTTTAAGTTATCACTTGGACAAACAAAAGTTAATGGATGGATGGATGGACGTCTGGATGGACGGACGGACGGATGGATGGATGGACGGATGGACAGACATTCTTACAAATGGGTAGTTATGTGGCTATTTTTATGGGACTACAAATAAAATGCATGTCCATTATATTAAAACAAGTGATTTTGGAGAAATTTTTTGGGGTGGTAGCAAACCATAACCCTACCCTTTACTGACCCTAACCCTACCCCCACCCACCGCCAATTCTAAACCCCAACCTAGACTAATAAAAATTCGAAATATTCCTAGTCTATTTTAACTAAAATGCATGTCCATTGTATTAAAACAACTTTTTGGTTGAAAAAGTTTTGGGGTGGTAGCAAACCCTAACCCTACCCTTTACTGACCCTAACCCCACCCCACCCCAACTCTAAACCCCCCCACCCTAGAATAATGACATTTAACTATGTCACTAGTCAAATAAATTGCGGTAGTAACCTTACCCCCATTTCTACCAACAAATAGCCACCTTAACCCCATATGTCTGCCCGGACGGATGGACGGACGGATGAACGGACGGATGGACGGACGGATGGATGGATGGATGGATGGATGGATGGATGGATGGATGTGGATGGATGGATGGATGGATGGATGAACGGATGACAGGCATTGCCATACAATAATACGGCCTGCTCATAATATGAGTGGCAGTATAATAATATACAAAATATAAATAAACAAAATGATGTTATGAAAGTGACATCCTTGCAAGCCTGAAAATAAGCAGACTGTCATCTTCAGAATGAGGACCCCAGAGAGTGAATTTGGTGATGCTACCCTGCAAAGCAGGGTAGCATTACTAAATTTACCCTCTGTGAACCTCAATCTGAATTCACCCTCTGGGGACCTCAATCTGCAAATGACAGATTGCTTATTTTCAAGCTTGCATCCTTGGTACCACCTGTAACAAAAATGACTCATCCAGAACTGCAGTCATCACATTTGAATGACTATGTAACAATAAATACAATATGACTACTTAACTTATTCACACACTTTTTCCAGTTCCATTAAATAAGTAACATGATGGGATCACATGACTGGATTTTGCCTCTTAAAAGACAGGATATTGTTATCTGTTTTGCTGCACTTTGATTGTTAATATCCTGTGGCTTCGCAGTTGTTTCTAAGTAATTTTTGGCTGCATGTGCAGGCAGCCAAGTCTTGTCAAGAAACACTGCCAAGTTACTAACAATGCAATTTATTAATGCAAGTTCACCCAAAGACTGCATGTTGGGATACATGTTGTGTTGCAGTATTATTTATTATTAATTTATTTATTGGTGTTTAAGGTCACATATGTATGTACAATGGCTCTAATCGTGACCGTGACAGTTTTATGGATGGAGGAAGCCGCAGTACCCAGAGAAAACCACCGAGCATCGATGAGCAACTATCAGCTCCTCAACATTCTAACTCTGTTCAAGCTCTGCTCAAGCCGGATTACAGCGGTTGATGACATGTGCACCATTGTCGTGCAGTATACACCTTAGTACATGGCATCATCATGCCACCATGTAGGCAACCAGGATAAAGTGCCTTGCCCAAGGACACAACGTGGGTCATCCCGATCAAACTCTGGACCTCTAGCATAGAAGTCCAACAGCCTACCACTGAGCCACCGTGCTCCCTGTTGTGTTGCAGTAAAAAAGTGATCAAAGCTGGAATTAGGCCTTTAGGGTTAATACCACAGCTTGTTGCACAATTAGTGGGATTCAACCATCTAGCTATTACAGGGCAATGGACCAATGCCCAGTGTTGCACCTAATTAACTCTTAACCCGAGTATTTAAAAAATATTTTTTCATAAAATCTAGTCATGGCTGCTCTGAAGCAACCATGACCAGATTTGATGAAAAATTCATCTAAATTTAACTCATGAAATCATGTGCCAAAAACGTAAATTAATTGAGGGGAGGAGAAATTTGGTTTGAATGTACCCAAATTATATTCTGTTTCACTGGCAAGAGATTTTCTGACCTGGTCCGGAACATCTGTCGCAGCATGTAAGGAGTTAAACCCTTTCAAAATAGTATAATTTTCATTCAGGAAGAACTGTTTTGCTTGCCTATGATTAGTCAAGATGACTTTTCAACAACTGGATGAATGTTTTTCCTAACATATGAATGTTTTCTGCGTTTCAACCCCATATGTCAACAAAATGGTAGTAGGTGTGTCTAACAGAGTAATTAAACTGTAATTGCACCAGGTGGCCTGAGAAGTAGATGAAATTCTGTTTCATCAAAACAATCATTCATAATTGATGACTGAAAAGTGGGTCAGTGTTTAACTCCCTGAAAAGGGGGTCAAAATATTAAAAATTTCAAGCTGTAATTTTTTTTTTCGTGATGCAACTAAGAATTTAACCAATTCAATCTTGTCTATCAGAGCTCATTGAGCTCTGTTAGACAAGACTGAATTGGGTAAATTCCAAGTTGCATTCTAGTAACTTTGCTACTTAAAATTTTTAGGTTTTTTGACATCAGTGAGCAGAGGGTTAATCTGAGCTAGGCTACATTCACTATAATACTAATTAATTAATTTAGAAATTGGTATTCACATGGGTTAACACTTCGTCGCCTGAGTGCTAGAATGTCTCAGGCGACGACTTGTCATCCTCAAGCATATACAAGATTATATGTTTGGGAATGATATATGTATTAGCCTATGCTGAAACCAAAATAACTGTTGTCTGCACAAATACTGATCCCATATGCCGCTTCGAGTCTGTAATATACGTCATCATTTGAGATTTCCATAGTTTTAATGGTGATGATTGCCTCGGGGTACATTTTTGTTCATTATACAGTGAACCCTGTTAAATGAATATCCACTTGGCCAGTGAAAATTATTCAGTTTTCAGTATACAATTAACAGGGATTTGCTCTCTTTCCTATATTCTAGAGATTATTTATTTATTTATTTATTTATTTATTTATTTATTTATTTATTTATTTATTTATTTTAAGATCGCATATTTCTGCACATTGACAAATCGCGACCACAGAAAGGATATAAAGTCAAGTCCAGCCAATCATTCATATCCATGTTGCCCATTTTAAGCTCTGTCAAACAAGATATAAGAGATTAAATGTCTGTATTGAATGTACTGAGGACAAATAGGTCTATAAACAAGGAAATATTGATTGTCAGGGTAATTTCTTGACATATCGACAAGGTTTTTTAATCAATTAATTGGAGTTGACTCTTTCAACTATATGTATTTAACAAATTTGTACTAAGGTATGGGAAATGGTTTTGTATTTGAAGTTATATTCAATTAACAGGGATATTCTATTAGGAGATATACAATTAAGTGGGCTTCACTGTAGTATATTTTTGATTCTCTCATGCATATGAGACAACTCAGTGATCTTCTACCTGTATAACGACTGGTAATGCACAATGCCCAATACAAAGTCCCTACATCATGTTGGTCAATCAACACTTCGGCTAAAGTCTGAAATCTCTTTTAACCCTTTACCTAACGAATCGCCCACATCCGCCCGAGTAATATGCAAATTGAGCGGTTGAAAAAATTAAATTTTTCAAAATATTTCAACAAAACCATATCATGTGACCCCTCATTGGAACGAGCTCACTGAGCTCGTTCCAATGAGGGGTCACATGATATGGTTTTGTTGAAATTTTTGAAAAAATTTAAAAAATGATATTTAAAATAATAAATTTTGATATCATCTGCGTTGGGTAAAGGGTTAAAACCTTTGAACATCGATCACAAAAGTCACTGATTCTTTGTTGGAGTGTTTGTTTAAACTATGAGAATTTGAGAATTTTATTTGTTCAAGTCTGGACTTTAACTCTAACAGTTTGGTGTTCTATGGAAAATATATGAAGTATTTGGGAAATCTTTCTTGAGTCAGTTGAGAAACCCGCCATTTTGACTGGGTACAAAATATGAACCAATTTGGAGTTTTTGGATACAGGAAAAACTCCAACAAAGGTTGTTGATTCCTGTCCCCCATACTCTACCTGAGCTGTGTTTTGTATATACACCACAATTAAATTTCAATTAAATAGGAATCAATAACCTGAGTTTGAGTTTCTAAAGTGTTTCAACATTGCCATTGGCATGAGTGAAATATAGAAGAACTCCAAATTTTGTTCATTTGGGCATTTTCCATGAGGATATTTTTTCAAAAGCAATTTTTACCTTTATCAATATCAATGCTGGTATATATGCTATCAATATTCAATGTTTCCAAAATTGCATTCTTAGATATCTTCAATTTAGAAATATTTGACAGGAAATCTTGTGTATTTTTGAGATGGTAAGGATGTCTATTAGCTATTGGTTTGAGAAGATAACCGATGAGTTACAAGATGGCATAATTCAACACAACTCACTTGTCTTTTCAAAACTAAAGACTAAGAAGGTGGAGGGGTAATTAACTGGTAGAGTGCTGGAAGCCCATATTTGTGCTTTAATCTGAAGTGCAGGTACCCCATCTTAAAGACTTCATATTCAGTGGATGTACTTGGTCTTTAAGGATTTGCCTTGTTACAATTTATGGGAGAGTGTTTTTGGGCAATCTCCCATAAATTTTAACAAAGCGAAGATATGTCAACAAATTTTGATGACTAAAAGTAATTTATTTATTATTTATTTACTGGGTTTAACAACACTTTCGACAACCAGGGTCACCATGTGTCAGACAATTTTATGTATGGCGGAAGCCCGAGTACCCAGAGAGAGCCACCAAGCAATGGCAAGCAACTGCCAGACTCTCCCAAACACACCAACTCCACATAAGAAGAGTTAGCATTGGTTGAAGACAAGTGCACCATTGACGTGCAGTATGCCTTAGTACACAGCAACACCATGCCTTCATGTGGGTAATCAGGATGAAGTACCCTGTCCAAGAAACAACACAGTTACTCCTGGCGGGATCGAACCACGGACCTTTGGGGTAAAGTCCAGTTCCATAACCACTGTGCCACTGCACTCCCACCAAAAATAATTTAGCACTCTACCAGTTAAACCTGACCCACTCCACTCTCGGCATATGTAAAGCTGAGCTGAAAGGGAAGTAGCCTCCTGTTAATGGGAGCATGAAGGCATCCCCCAGAGAATAATTATACACAAGTCACTCGAGGAGGGGGGGGGGGGGGGGGGGCAGAGCAGGGGAAAGGGGAGGGGAGCAATTAAACACAACCTAAGTATGTCTGTCATAAAGATGTCCTGTACATGTTTCAAGCTCAATATTAAAGGGATTTCCAAACAGATAGATGTGGTGACCTGCAGTGCTGCTTCCCATATTTAAAACAAAGCAAACATTTATGAGTGAACAATTATGAATTGTAAATCCCAGAATAACAATATACTGCATAACAGGGAACAGAATATGCCAAATATTTACCAAAAAGACATAATACTGCTTCACTCCCTGGGGTTTGCATGGGGTAGTGGTATGTGTATATGTGTGTGGGAGGAGGATGTGGGGGGGAGAGGGGGTTACAGGTGAGAGGTATCAATGTCTCATTGGCCAGGGTTCAAAGGCCCTCCAGGATAATTTTTAACATAATAAATGCTCTGAGAGAGAACCCAAAAGTCCTTTTAGCAAGCGTACGTCTATAGTGGAGATCATATTGGGGAGCAAAATCAGAGGACCCTTGCATAGGGTCATTTCTTGTTTTGGGTGGGCAGCAAACATTTGAGAACCAGGTCCACTATGGCAGTGCACCTGATCTACTAAATGTGACTAGCTGACTGTAAAAGTTAGGGCATAATGATATATAGTTGAGAAAATATTTTAATTAGGTATCCATTGAAAACTTGTGTTTATTTTCTATTTTCAAAGGTGTGCACGGAAACAATAAGAAAAAATTCTCCATGTATTATTTCAATGAGATAAAAACCAATATTGTAAACTTAAAAACTGACCTGCACCCTGCAATTGCCATTTAGTTTTTTTTTTTTTTTTTTAAATTTTTCTTTCAAACTACAGGTTAAAACCCTTCATTAGAAGGAGCTCCTCAGGCTCATTCTATTGAGTAATCATAGGTTAAATTTTGGAAACAAAAATAAAAACAAAGTTCAGTAAGGGAATAAATGTTGTAAACTCTGACCTCGAATCATCTGAGGTAAAGGGTTAAATTCCCACTGCAAGTTATTCTAAAATTGGTTTGCTGTTTAAGGTCACAGTTCTGCACAATGGCTAACCGTGATCGCAAAATGGCTATACAGTTAAGTCCAGCCAATCGTTTATGCCCACTTTAGAGGACTTCCACCCCAGGCATTGGTTACCGGTCACAATTTTCTAGTAGAACAGAGCTTGTTTACCACAGTAAACAAGCATTGCTTCACCTCACGGGCCGGGGTCCCACTGAGATGATGGATGAATAAAATTTGACTGCAATGAAAGGAGAGTACAAAGTCAAAACACCTCAAACTAGCAGGCAGGGGCATAGCAAAGGAGACATAGGGGTGATATAACCTCCCAATAATTTGTTCTGTCAGATACATCTGTCTGGATTGGAGTCTTACAGATATCGATTCGCCCTCACTAGTAATCATGTATTTTCTTTCAAGACTAGTTTTGATTCTTTGATTTATGTCGCACACATAATTGATTATACAAATGGACGGCTGTGGTAGGTACCCTGGGGAGTTTAGGAAGGGCCCTGCATGACTAATGTAGAGTATGGTTCATTTATTTATTAATTTATTAAGACTGAACCCTTCACCTAACATGAAAAGCAGGCGACACTTGCAAACAAAATTCTTGAATTACTAAATTTTTTCATTTTTTGTCTCAAAAACATAGGTTATGACCCCCATTGGAACAAGCTCGATGAGCTTGTTCCAAACTGGGGTCATAACCTATGTTTTTGAGACAAAAAATGAAAAAAATAATAAACATTAATTGGGGATTTTTGTGAATAGTGCTGGCCGGGTTTTGGACGTTACTTTGGGTAAAGGGTTAACAACAATTTCGACAGTCAAGGTCACCTCGTGTTGGACAGTTTTAAGGGTGGAGGAAGCCGGAGTACCTGGAGAGAACCACCAAGCAATGGTGAGCAACTGTCAGGCTCCCTGTCATTCTAACTCCACACAAGCAGGACTGGCATTGGTTGGAGACAAGTGCACCATCGTCGTGCAGTACATCTTAGTACACAACGCCAAGATGCCCCCACATAGGGGGTGAAGTGTTGCCCAAGGACACAACGTGGTTGCTGCAGGTGGGATTCGAACCAAGAACCTCTCAGCTTGCAGCTTGCACCTCCACCCACTAAGCCACTGCAACCCATGTATGGTACAAGTTAATTAATCAAACATTTGCATCAGAACTACTACATGTACATTTTATTTATCAAAAATTAAATTTCCAAGAAGTCAGAGTTTTCTAACACTGCCAACTGACTAATATTTCAACTACATCATCAAGCCTTCAACAAAGGCATGCCTTGATGATGAAGATGGAATATTTCATCAGTCAGAACTTGAGCCATTTCAATCAGGACAAATCAGGTTTACACCCCTGCACAAGGCTCCTGATAACAGAAATCATAATTTCTTACCAGTGACTCATTTTCTGTTTTTAATATTGCTATTTTTCTCTCCAACCGCTGTACGTGAATTTGCAGCTCTGTTACTCTTTTGTGTAGTTGTCGATCTTGCTTCTGTAAGGAGAAAAAAATCAAAGACACTATCAAACAATAGGTAAGAATATTGACTCAACTTCTTACTCGACAATGTATCCAAATTTATTGCTAAAAGCTTCATGTCAATTTCAATATACCTACAGGAAATTTGTTTTCTTCGAACATGACTTCCATTCACTAAAATGCATAACTCTATTCTTAATGGATGGATCAATAAATAATCCATCATTGCACATATAATAGCACTGAAGATTAATATGATTGCATGGAAAATCATAAATGGATACTATCCATAAAACTGCGTAATATTGGTTGTTGTTATTGTTGTGTTGTTGTGCTGCTGTTGTTGTTGTTGTTTTTATTGTTTGATTACACTGAAAATCATTATTGTTATATGCTGGAGTTGAACTGTTTGAGTGCGAGATTATTTAAGGGGGGCTAAATTTTGTTTGTCAATAATTGTTTTGTTGGAATGCATTGGAGAGCACCTGCAGGCATTCTCCAATAAATACTAAAAGAACAAATCTATATTGACAAAACAGAATTTGATATCAGCTGAATATAAAGCATGCGATCAGAATTGAACTTTATTGAGGCATCTGTACATTTTAACTGGTATATTTATTTATTTATCGGGGTTTAACAAAACTTTTGAGTCACCCCATGTCGGACAGTTTATGGAGGAAGCTGAAGTATCCGGAAAGAACCACCAAGCAGCCGTGAGCAAGTGCCAGATTAATGTACTAACTCCATAAAAGCAGGGTTAGCATTTGCTGAAAACAAGTGCACCATCGACATGCAGTACGCCTTAGTACACAGCACAACTGGGCCCCCACGATTTTATTGGTAGAGTGCTAAAGTATTTTGCAAAGGTGATTTATAACATGGGTATTTTTTTTTTCACAGATTCTATTGCTACTAGCATGGATAGCCTTAGATGAGGAAGATTTTTTGGATATACAATTTATTTGTTACAATTTATTGGAGAGTGCCAAAAGGCACTCTCCAATAAATTGTAACAAAACAATTTCATATAAAGATTTTTTGTTCTACTGCTGAGCATACATCAAGCTAATGCATGCAGTGTAAAGCCATTAAAGTAGCTTTCAGCACTTTTTAATAGATCCCTAATCGTGGTGTCTGGCATTTAACCATATATGGACTTTCAGCACCGAGCCAGTTAAGGCCATTTTTAGCATCAATAGCCATATCATAACCACAACACACGTAAAAAGTAAAGTTTAGCCAATCACTATTTATTTATCGGTGTTTCCGGTCACTTTCAGCATGTATGGCTACATCATGACAGAAACCTAGGTATGAAGTCAAATTTAGCCAACCTTTTTACCTATGCCACCCAGTTTTGAGGACTTCCACTCCAGGGTTACCATATCCTATTTTATCAGTACAGCAGACCTTGTTTAGTGCAGTAAACAAGCAAAGTTGCACTTCCTAGGGTTCCCACAGAGGTAGCAATCATATATACCAAAGCTTCCAACTTTATGAGACTCACACCTCAGGCATTGGTTACCAGGTTACCTACTATACCAGTGAAAGAGAACTTGTTTACCACAGTAATCAAGCACTTCTCCACATCCTGGGGTATCCATGGTAAGAAATTTGTTATTTACCTGGTGTTTAGCGTCTTTGTTATTTATTTATTGTGTTTAAGGTCACATAATTCTGCACAATGACTAACTGTGACAGCAACATGGCTATAAAGTCAAGTAATCCAATTGTTTATACCTATGTTGCCCATTTTAGAGGACTTTATCCCAGGCACTGGTTACCGGGTCCTAGTTTACCAGTAAAACAGAGATTGGTTACCACAGTAAACAAGTACTTCTTCACTTCTTGGAATTCCCATGGGGAAGGGCACTGTTAACATTAATGTATAAAATCGCAAAAAGGTCACATTTAGCATGAATCGCTATATTATGACAACAACAAAGGGATAAAGTCACATTTAAGCCATGGTTAATTAATTTTCAGTTTAGCCTTCATTATTCACCTCATTTTGTCTGAATAATAAGGTATTCTTTTTTTATTATTGGCTCCGCATATTGGTCACCTCCTTTATAGGGCCAGGAGAATACACCATTTCATGTTTCTTCCTCATCCATTGAAATACTAGATTATTGCCTCATTTTTCCAGATTGCTATAGTAATCTGGCAATAATGAGGCAACAGTCTGGTGTAAATAAGGGTAAAATGTTGATAAATGGTACATTTATTTATTTATTTTTTATTGGGGTTTAACAACACTTTCAACAGCCAGGGTCACCTCGTGTCAGACATTTTGTTATCGGCTGTTCTGTATGTAATCCTGAAAGTTCAACTATTTGAGACAACCTACACATGCAAGGAAGCAGTGTGTAAGTGCAAAATGATAAAATATGCATCTTGTGGAAAGGGATATATTATGCCCTTACTCATCGAGGATATAATTAACTGGTAGAGTGCTAGAAGCCACTAATCAGGGCTCTACTGAAAAGTGCTGAAAGCCACTTTGGTGGTTTTTCACTGTGTGCATTAGCTTGTCGTTTGTGCAGCAGTAGATAAAGAAATGTTTATTTAAAAATTATAATGTTAACAGTAGCAGAACAATTATCGATGAACAAAATCTTGCAAAACTAAGGATCTCTTTGCAGACAGAATTGAATCTTTGAAAATAAATACTCATGTTACAAATCAGCTTTGAAAAATAATTTAGTGCTCTACAAGTTAATAACCTCATTCTACATTTTGTCCTGATAACCTGCAATAATGCTAAACTGAAAATTAACTGACCATGGCCTTAGTTAATACTTAATAATTTTGCTGGCCATTTTAACGAACACATGTGAGGCATTGGTTGCTGAAGGATACTGTGCCAGTAACACAGAACCTGTTAACCCTTTACGACAATTCCAAAAACAACACCTGAATAACTTATAAATTTTCATTTTTTGCCTCTAAAATGCAACTTATAAATCCACAATGGAACAAGCTTAATGAACATTATGTTAGAGATAAAAATCTGAAAAATAAATTGGATTAAAGGTAAAAATTTGAAAAAAAAAATTTGAATGGTGAATTTTGTGAATAGTCCTGTAGGATAAGGTTGTTGCTAGAGGTGGAAGGTTAACCATAGAAGTTGTTGTTGGGAGTTATTGTTTGCACTGTTGTTGTTGTTGTTGTTATTGGATCAGCTTATAACAATAAAGAGACATGCAATTTGATATGGTTAACCCTTAACGTGAGGTTCAAAATTCTGATTGGCATAGAATGCACAGAAATGTTAAATGGTATTTATCAATCACCCCACTATTTCTGGAACCAAATTCAAGGACTCAAAGACCTTTTTTGGTTTAATTCAAAGATTCTGAGGGATACTGTGAGATCGGTAATTAAGAACTTGTAATGACCTTCAATGAAAATGAAAACAAAAATCCACAAGGTTTTTAATAATGATACTCAATACTTTTATAAAAAATAATAAAAATGACTCACACAATTCAATCATTTGTCTTTTCTGTCATCACCACCACACACCCACAAATTTTTGTCACCACCAAATCACCCAACACCACCCACCCTTCAAACAGACACTTTTCCTGCCTTTATAAGCATTAGAACCACTGTTCAGATAAAATGACAATTCGGTGAAATACTTCCTCTACTAAGACCCTGAAGCCACCGCCTTGAGCTGCCAATGCCAGGTTGAACCTGCAACTGCAGTATTAGTTAGGGTATTGCTGAATCCAGCATCAGTGTCCTATCCACACAATGAACACAACAGTATTTCCTATAATAAATATTTTATACTTCAACTCTTTCCCTGAAACTATTTGAAAGTGACGGTAGCAATATTTCACATAAACAACTCAAACACTTCATTTTTTTTTTCCAAAGCATAGCTTATGGCCTCATAAATAAACTATGAATCATAAGCTATGAGTCTAAAGCAACAATGAAAAAATAAACTTCAATGGCAATTGTTGAATGCAGTTTACATAATAAAAAGGTGAAGGGAATGCAGAGTTAATCAATTCAGCTGATTAACCATCCAACAAGCAGTACAATTCAGGTATGAAAAGCTATTTCACGGTTTCAGGTTCCAACTTTAAACTCTTTGCATGCTGCTAACGGCTATTCCTGCCCTTGACATCAAATCTCTTTCCACTAGAGTAAGAATAATTTGGGCATTTTTAATTAAATACACCCCTGTAAACTTTCTTAAGATAAATTTCCAAAAGGTTTTCATCAAATCTAGTCATGGCTGCTTTATAGCAGTCATGACTAGATTTGATGAAATTCTTTTTTAAAAAAACTCAGCAGGTGAGGAGTTAATAGTACAGTAAAGTAGCATAACCTTGTGGCCACACAACAGGGACATAGCTAGGCTGTATGACTTGTGGGAGACAAAATATTTTCAATGGCAACAGAAAAAATATTTTTTTACCACACTTCATTTCACCTTGTGGTGGGTTAACCCTTTGCCCAATGCACAGGAGATCAAATTTTATTATTTTAATTATTGTTTTTTCAAATTCTTCCAAAAATTTCAACAAAACTATATCATGTGCACCCCCCACCCCTCCCTCATTGGAACAAACCTTTTGAGTCACATGGTATGGTTTTGTCAAAATTTTTAGAAAACTATATTTTTTTCAACTGCTTAATTTGTAAATTTATGCGGGTGGGTTTTGCTGATTAAAGGTAAAAGAGTTATGAGTGTGTATCCCCAATAGGTAAAGATCCAGAATCTTCTGTAGGAAAAATGGAAGCTTTTCATGCCAAATGGAGCACCACATGTACTTTTTAAGGCTTAACCCTCTGCACTCTTATGTCAAAATGACAAAGTTTTCAGCAGCAAATATTTCCCATAATGCAGTTTGATATTTACCCAAATATACCTTGTGCACTTTCTAAGGCTTAACCCTCTGCACTCTTATGTCAAAACTCTAAATTTTTCAGCAGCAAATATTTCTCATAATGCAGTTTGATATTTAACCAAATATACCTTGTTTGACAAAGCTCAGTGAGCTCTGTCAAACAAGATATAACAGGTTGAATTTATAGTTAAATAAGAGAAAAAAGAGTTATTGTAAAAAATTATGTTGTACTACCAGTGCTGGGGGTATTTATTTATTTATTTATTTATTTATTTATTTATTTATTTATTTATTTATTTATTTATTGGGGTTTAACGACACTTTCAACAGCCAGGGTCAACTCATGTCGAAGTAGAGTGCTAAGGGTAAGTATCCAGACAGTAAACATGTAACTATTGTAAACTGCCCACAGAAAAATATGCATGAGAGCACATGAACTAGTTTAACTGGTTGAGTCCTAGAAGCCACTATCAGGACTTTACTGAAAAGTGCTGAAAGCCACTATTGTGACTTTACACTGTGTGCATTAGCTTGTCATTTTTACAGCAGTAGATAAAGAAATGTTCATACAAATTTTATTGTTACAATTTATTAGAAAATGCCAACAGGCGTTATCCAATAAACAGTAACAAAACAATTATTGACAAACAAAATTGCGCTAAACTAAGACTCCCCATGCTGTCAGCATTGTATCCTTAAAAAAAACAAACTGATGTTACACGTCATCATTGAAAAATAATTCAGCACTCTAACAGTTAAGAGACTTTAGGCAAGAATGTATACAAGACAGACCATTTTCAGGAAAAGTGAGGAGTGGGTGGACAAGTAAACCCCACCCTTGTGGCTACTCCACTTCCTCATCATTCTGTAAAATATGACATGATTTTCAGGAAAAGTGAGGAGTGGGTGGACAAGTAAACCCCACCCTTGTGGCTACTCCACTTCCACATCATTCTGTAAAATATGACATGAAGCTGTTAGGGTTACAACATTTAAGATGAAGAATCTTGTCTGATAAATATTTACTGAAAAGCAAAGGTAAATATTCTCACATGCACACAATGTCAAAGTAAAGTGATTAGCTATGCCTTCAGGGAATTGTTGTATGCTATTTTTAAATGCATCAGTATGTACTAGATCATGCAGTAAAAGTTATGTCACTTCAGCAAGAATTAAAAACCATATAATTCAAAAGGAAAAAGAACCTATCCATCAACAATTATTCACCCCAATGATTTAACTCTTAACCCACGGAGTATTTTCTAAATATTTTTCATCAAATCTAGTCATGGCTGCTATGAAGCAGCCATGACTAGATTTGATGAAAAATTCTTCTAAATTTAACTCTAGGAATCACTAATGAAAAACTCCATACAATTTACAGAGTTTAAATTTGATTAAATGTGCCCAAGGTACACTTATATCACCGAAGCATGTTCAGAGCATAAATGACTGATACAAAAGACTAATTTACTGTTGTAAAATTGACAATCTACACTATTCGCATTGAGTCCAATTTAATTTCAATTGTTTTAAACTTGGTATATTTCTTTATTCGTTGTGTGACAGCAAGTCTTTCTTGTAGCAGTAACTGTTGTTAACAAGTTGCCTTTATTCATTGCTTCCCTCCATTGTTGATTTGAGGTCTATTCAGTAAGTTAATTAGGCATCTGATTAAGGCGTGGTGAAAGCTTACTTTAATCTTAAAATCCTGTAAACCTGTTGTGACATGTCTCAATTATTGTATTGTGTATATAGCCTTGATTACAAGTAAGAATTCAGTTATAGTTTGGATTTCCAAACGTCACTTTGCTTCATTTTATTGGGAAATCCCATGAGCTATTGCTGTAAAATTGATATCCAACAAGTCCGATTGTTAAATGTTGATTACTGTTAGCTATTTGGAATACCAGATTCGCTATTAAATTGTTATCATCTTTAATTTGTCTCAGAGTCATCAGATGAACACCATTGTTTCACAGCAGATATCGACGGTCGTTCCCCACAGTTATACTTATTTCAGTGATAACAGAAATCCTGTCCTGAGCAGGAATATCCGCCAGCAGCATGCAAGGAGTTAAATGTTTCAGAGTTATGACATATTTTACGCTGATGAATAAAGCCTATAATGGCATTGGTAGCTGCTTTGTTCAGGTTCGACACCATAACATTTCTGCTAGAAACTAAAATCCTGGGAAAATTTATGATTTCAAACCCCACTGTTTGAATGAGTGCTAGAGGCGACTATCATTGCTCTATTGTAAAGTGGCTTTACACTGTACACATTAGTTTGCTGTTTGCTCAGCTGTGGAAAAAAGTGTTTTATATTAATCTGTTTTGTTACCATTTATTGGAGAGTGCCAGAAGACACTCTCCAATAAATGGTAATAAAAGAATTATTTATGAAGAACATCTCACTAAAGGTATCGTGGAATTAAATATTGAAATTAGAGTTAACCGCCTTAAAATATTGCATTCGGAAATGATGCAATCTCTAAAAATAAACAGCCTTGGGAAAATATATTATTTCAATAAACGTTTGAAACATTCTATTGACATCTTGCATTATTGTTGAATATTCCTGATAAAAAAGAGGGTGATTTGATGACTTTTGGACCTAAAAAAATACAATTTACTTTTTGTGTGTTTTTGTAGGGAATTCCCTGAAAAATATGTGCACGTGACCAGTACTTCCCTTTGTGTCAGTTTTTTTCTCTTATTTGTTGCATGACCCCCATGTTTTCGGATCAGAAAAAGTTGTTTGAAGGGCTATACTTGACAGAGATATTTGAATGCCAAAATTAAAGTGATGCGATCATATTTTTTTCTGTCTGAACGTTATAATGGTCGCCTATGGGAAAATATTTAGTTCTGTGATACCTAAACTAAGGCTCCTCTTGTTGGTAACATGATATCTCTGAAATAAACTCATATTGGGCAAAAAACAAAAATTACTTTTAATTCTCAGAAATCGCCACCTTTATTTTTTTGTATGCATTGGTACATTTTATTGGCATTTTTCAAATCTCACTGTGCATTGTACCACAAGAATAGGAAGCATAAACGCATAAATTCGCAAAGTCCAGGATCAAATTCAACGGGATCTAGAGCTGAGAAGCATGAATCTATACACTGGAGAATTGGTTCCAATAACAGTTTTGGAATTGAACGAAACGAACACATATATGTATACAAACCTCTGAGTGAAAATGTCACTGTTTGGGATATATTTCTAACTTATGATAAGTACACATGCATTGAATGATGTCCTCATTCGAGAGATTTTGTCAGTTTGTTCAATGTGCGTACTACATTATACATCTCCTGCTTCACATTTTAACATCCCCCAAAAAATTTAAAATGCATCTTTATATAACATTAGTTCAGCGATCTGAATGTAGTGGCTACTCCACAATGTGGGGTAGCAGCTACTTTCAAATCAATGAACTAAATAGAACATATGGACTGGATAGCCATGGCTAGGTTCCTTATAATTATAGTTCCCACGGTAAAAATGAAAGTGACAATGACACTGCAGCTTAACTTGACTCTGTCTAGTTTTTGGTGAAAAGGATAATGTTCAATATTTATGAAAGGATTATGAAAGAAGACAAGAATTGTGATAAACGAGAATATGTTAAGTTCTGTACCCTACATGCTATGTTTTCAACAAGAATAATTTGAGGGGGTAGACTGTAATAAGGAATTGAGGCCTGGGTTGATGTGGCTCTCTAAGTTAACGTATGGCAACCAAAGTTACCAAGTTACAGTAAAATCATTCCAAAATGAGTCATCCTACCAAGTTACAATGAAATCCCTTCATAAATATGATTTGTAGTCTTTGCTAAAGGAATCTAGGTCACAATCCCATCCAGCGGTTCTAATTGACCGATCACCACCAAAATAGGATAGTCTCGTCTAGATATCATACTGAATCATCGTACCAAGTTACAATGAAATCCCTTCATAAATACGACCTGTAGATGCTGCTAAACAAATCTAGGTCACGTGTCCAAGTAGTGGAATTGGCTGACCAATGGTGACCAAAATATGAGAGTCTCATCTAGACATCATACCGAATCATCCTACCAAGCTACAATGAAATCGCTTCATAAATATGAATTGTAGACTGTGCCAAACAAATCTAGGTCACATTCCCGAGCGGCCATCACAGTTGACCGATCATGACCAAAATTAAATGTTCTCATCTAGACATTATACCAAGTCATCCTACCAATTTACAATGAAATCCCTTCAAAAATGCAACCTATAGACTGTGCTAAAGGAATCTAGGTAATGTGCCCCTCCAGACGTCATGGTTGACAGAACCAAACCAAAATAAAATGTTTTCATCTAGACATTATACAGAGTCATCCTACCAAGTTACAAAATAAAATCTCTTCATAAATACGACCTGTAGACTGTGCTAAAGATTTTCGGGTTTCAGGCTGGTGCAGATGTCATGGTCAACCAATCACAACCAAAATGGGACATTCTCATCTAGACATGACCTTGAACCTGCACATGACATTTAGTGATGATCAGACAAGAACTACGGGGTGTAGTCCGTGCTAAAGAAAATGTGAACAGACTCACAGACTTTCACATGAGTGATAGCAATAGCTTATATTGACTTTGTCAAGTTAAGCTAAAAGTAAAAAGAGTACAGGTCCTAATATCAGTTTAATAAATGTTTTTTTTTTATGAAGAGTCAAGCATTCGTGTCTTCTGAAGACTCTACGTTTATTGAGTTGGCCTATTTTTAGTTCACACATTTCCTTCTGGATGTTTGGAAGCAAGCAATGTTGAACAAAAATAAAAATTAACCAAGTTTCAAGTTCGAGTGCAACTGCTGCTTTAGTATTTTGGGGCTGGTAAATCCTCTGCCAGTCTGGTAATATTTCTAATTTACCAGTCCATATGTCCTGTGAAAGATGAAACAGTTTTGAAAGGCTGCTTTTAACATCTATGGTTATCATGACTGTACCACAAGTATAATAGTCAAATCTAACCAAAAGTTTAAACCGCAATTGCCCATTTTTAAGAGTTTCCACACCAGGCCTTGGTAACCAGATCCTAGTTTACAATTAAAGCAGAACTTGTTTATCACAGCAAACAAATACTGGTGCACTTCCTATCGTTCACAGTGGGGATGTAACCTTTCAGCTTGAAGAAAACATTCACACTACTTTTTTTTTAATAAACAAGAAGAAATTTCATATCCAAGGTACGAATGCTATTATATGAATGACGTTTTATTGGAGGACACAGGGGGCGCGGTGGCTCAGTAGGTAGAGGTGCAGGTTGCAAGCCGAGAGGTCCTCGGTTCGAATCCCACCTGTGGCAACCACGTTGTGTCCTTGGGCAAGACACGTCACCTCCATTGCCCACGTGGGGGCACGATGACGCCGTGTACCAAGGCGTACTGCACGTCGATGGTATGCATGTCTTCACCCAATCTAACCCTGCCTGTGCTACAGTGCGGAGTTACGATGTTGGGCAGCTGCTCGTCGTTGCTCGGTGGTTCTCTCCGGGTACTCCGGCTTCCTCCACCCGTAAAACTGTCACGGTCATGATTAGCCATTGTGCATAAATAAGTGACCTTAAACATCAATAAATAAATAAATAAATAAATAAATTGGAGGACACAAAATGATGATGTTTGCAGGATGTTCCCAGAATTTCAGTGTACTTATCATTTTAATCGCTTGTTTCAGATCTAATTATGAATTGCATTGTGGACATTGAACATATACATAATGCACCAATTTGGCTAGATGTTGGGACAGCATAGCTTGATAAGGGTTTGAAAAGACACATCATAATGGACATCCATGTAAGATTTTATTAAAATATGACCACTCTCAGCTGAGTTATAGACTCAAACAGACAAAAACTGTATTTTTCTACATGGAAAAAGGGACATAACTCAGGAGTGAAAGATGCTGACTGTGTGTCTTGATATATGTTTCAAAAAGCATGTCATGCTGGATATCCATGCCCAATTTCATGAAGATCTGTCCACTATCAGCTGAGTTAAATACTCATGCAGACAAAAAAACTTCTTTTTCTCAATAGAAAAGGGACTTAACTCCTGTTTGGAAGGCGCAGACAGCATACCTTGATGCATGTATGAATGAGCATATCATGCTGTACATCCATGTAAGATGTCATTAAGATCTGACCACTATCAGCTGAGTTACGGACTTGTATGGCCAAAAAACTATCTTTTTCCAAACAGAATAAGGAAATACTTCTGGGTGGAAGGTGAAGACAGCATAAGTTGATGTATGTTGGAATGAACATGTCATGTAGGACATCCATGTAAGATTTCATGAAGATTTGATCACTAACAGCTGAGTTACAGGCCCATTTGGAAAAAAAATATAATTTTCTCAATGGAAAACATGGTATAACTCCCAGGTGGAATGGGCAGACAGCATAACTTGATATGTGTGTGAAAAAGGATGCCATGCTGTACATCCATGTAAAATTAAGATCAGACCACTATCAGCTGAGCTATGTCTGTATGCCTGTATGTATGTACAGATGTAATCCAGTGCACCATACTTTTTTAACTGGAAGAATACTAAATTATTTTTAGCCAACAAATCCTGTACTCATGTCTTTGCCTTGTTTCAGTTTTTGGGAAAGCACCTGTGGGCACTCTCCCTGACTCTCCCATAAATTTTAACAATGCAAACCCTTACAAACTAAATAATATCACTTCAAAGATAATACAAAGCACATTAACTGAATATGAGCCTTCAAGCTGCGATATCTCCACTTCAGAATGAAGCCCAAACATGGGCTTTCAGCACTCCACCAGTTAAAAGGTTGGGGTATAAAATAATATCACTTCAAAGATAATACAAAGCACATTAACTGAATCTGAGCCTTCAAGCTGTGATATCTCCACTTCAGAATGAAGCCCAAACATGGGCTTCCAGCACTCCACCAGTTTAATTATTTATTTATTTATTTATTTATTTATTTATTTATTTATTTATTTATTTATTTATTTATTTATTTATTTATTTATTGGTGTTTAAGGACACATATTTCTACACAATGGCTAACCATGACCCTGACAGTTTTACGGGTGGAGGAAGTCGGAGTACCCGGAGAGAACCACCGAGCAACGCCGAGCAACTGTCACCTCCCCAACATACCAACTCCACACAAGCAGGGTTAGCATTGGTTGAAGACAGGTGCACCATCGACGTGCAGTACGCCTTAGTACACAAGGTCACCGTGCCCCCATGTGGACAATGGGGGTGAAGTGTCTTGCACAAGGACACAACGCGGTTGCCGCAGGTGGGATTTGGACCGAGGACCTCTCAGCTTGCAGCTTGCACCTCTACCAACTGAGCCACCGTGCCCCCACTCCACCAGTTAAAAGGTTGGGGTATAAAAATACACTGAATAACACTTGCATTGAACATGATGCTAGACATCATTATGATTATGATACACTTGCATGCCTAGTTCATTCCAATGAGGGGAATGATTTGGGGGGGGGGGCTTACATGATATGGTTTTGTTGATTTTTTTGGGGGGGGAGTGGGAGTGGGGGAGTGGGGGTGGGGGTGCTAGAAGCCCTGGATATTTGGGATCCACTGAAAATCATGGTGCTTCACTTAAAAGGTTTCATTTTCCTTGAATCTGCTTCATAGTCTTTTAGAAGTAAACTTTTTTGGTACTAAAGATTTTTGTCACACTTTATAGAAGCATGTTTGTCTGCAGGCACTCTCCTTCAAATTGTTACAAGGCAAACCCAGCCAAAATTAATCTAGCACTAAAGCTGTTAAAAAACTACCACCTTGGGAAATGGTTACCAAGTCCTATTATATCGGTGAAGCAGAACATGCTTGCCACAGTCAGTAAGCACTGATCCACTTCCTAGGTTCCCATGGGATGACAGATTCAAAAGCACATGCACACAGAAAAATGGAAGACAATCCCTACATTTGGATTTAAGGATTAGCTGGTCTTTCAGCTTCACTCTAATTTTTGGCAAGTCTGAATGACAAAGATATTATTAGCTTAGCAGCACCAACAAGAATAATATAAAAATTGGCAACAAAGGAAAATATCAAGCAGGTTTATCCTCTAGTTTGCAACTTTGTTTTTCACATTTACAGCATCTCCAATTGGTACAGACTTCCAGGCTCCTGGTTCATATATGACATATAAAAGAATTGGTTAACTTGAAACCAATGCACCACCAATCAATGTTTCCAAAGGTATGAATTTTATCATCTGAGCCCAATGAAAACCTATCATATTTCACACTGTTAAAGGATATAAGCAGGTTAGGTTCCAGTAAAATTTTTATTTCTGATATTATTTCATCAACAATGGTATTAACTCTTAACCTGCTGAGTATTTTTTTGAATATTTTCATCAAATCTATATCATGGCTTCATAGCAGCCATGACTATATTTGACAAAAAATTCATGAAAATTTGACTCAAGAAATCACGGATCATAAAGCCGATACAATTTTCGGACTGCTAGATTCCTAGGCCTGTATATTAAATGCCTCTCCATGGCCACATGAGGCAGATTGCAATGCATGATGGGAAAAATTGGCAGCTTGAAATTTTGGTATTTCTACATCAGTGTACAGAGAGTTAATTCCTTACATCTTGCTGGCGGATATTCCTGCCAGGACAGGAAATCACCTGCCACTAAAACAAATAATATTTGAGCCCATTTACCCAATTATTTGGTTTCTGTGGACTTATGGACATTAACTGCGAAATGAATTTTTGTATGAATGGGAACTGAGATTGGGAGATTTTTGGTATGAACTAGAGGAAAATCATACCCAAATTCCATTGGGAAAGGGTCCCATACATGGCACTTATAGACACCCAAAATAATTTATTATATGACTGTGCATATTCTGTTTGTATGTATTAACTGCAATTCAAACTGATGTCTTGGAGTAGGTATCGTATTATCTCATTCGTGACTGAAAGGTAATTCAAGTCCTCACCCATGACTTTCAGTCATGCATTAAAACAGTTTTCCTTTCAGTCTCTCGTAAGATAACTCAGGAACCTATTCAATAACAGGAGGTATTCTCCATCTCTCTAAAACCTCATATCCTACAAGACTAAAGAAACAAGAAAACAGTATTAATGGGGGAAATTTTCAGCTGTGGGAGGCCCAATGTTTCAGTCTTCCCC
This sequence comes from Pictodentalium vernedei, assembly GCA_031216915.1. NCBI lineage: Eukaryota > Metazoa > Mollusca > Scaphopoda > Dentaliida > Dentaliidae > Pictodentalium > Pictodentalium vernedei. Next base: position 242,060,362 of record CM062294.1, on the reverse strand, counting down.
AACAGTCTATATCTACTGAATTCTGGTGCATTCCTGTAGAAGAAATGTGTGGGGATACAAACTGATTAACAGAAAAGGCGATGAAAAATGATGCCCTCATGTACTAGCTAATCAGTTCTTGTAAGTCTGCTTGACATTTTCAAACCAGAATGCATAAATGTTAACATGAAAAAATGTTTGGTAACAGATGAGCAGATGACATAAAGAACTTTATCATATGATTTCTGTTTTCTCAGCTTATTACCATTTCATATTTTCAATCAATATTAATTGGTGCTTCATAACACTTTCAGTTGATTTGAATGGTCTATTTCAAAAAGAACTCTTTCTGATTGGTTAAATTAATGCTATTTCAAAACATCAAAATACTGATCTTGTACTTATGTTATACTAATTTATGACATATGATGTGCGAGCAGCTGTGAATTTATTATTTATTTACTTATTGTTGTTGAAGGTCACATATTTCTGCACAATGGCTAATCATGACCACGACAGTTTTAGGGTGGAGGAAGCCGGAGTACCTGGAGAGAACCACCAAGCAACTGTCAGCTCCCCAACATACTAACTCCACACAAGCAGGGTTAGCACTGGTTGAAGACAAGTGCACCATCGTGGGCAATGGAGGTGAAGTGTCTTGCCCAAGGACACAACATGGTTGTCTCAGGTGGGATTTGAACTGAGGACCTCAAGGCTTGCAGCTTCCACCTCTAACTACTGAGTCACCACACCCCTGTGTAGCTATGAAGTGTCACAGTCAAATGCAAGACGTTCAACATTAAATTCCATTCTTTAACCTTTTTTAATATCTAAAAGATGTGTTGTTGGTAACTGTGGTGTCATCTTATAAATTCTTAGACTTGATTCATAAATATCCAGTGACCAAAACACTCATTCCATATCCTCTATATAAATGTTAGAAAGGATTGAGAATACTTCAATCCTACACCTCTGCAGAGCTGAAGGATTAAATTTTTCTGAACCCCTCTGCAAATGATTTGTCCATATCCCCAGACAGTATTGAATAAAATGATACCATCCTGGGCCCCAGAGCCTCAGGACTGAATGAGCTCAACTAAATAAATTTCTGTTAACATTGTGCAGAAAAGCATTTTTGCATTGTCCACTCAGAAAGCTTACCTGTTTTCTTTCAGATATATTGTTAACTTCCAGATCTTCCAAGTGTGGCAGTACTAGATCCTTGTACAGAGCTTTGTCAATGCCATTCATTCTTGCAGGATACAGTAAGTATTATCCACAAAAAGCATTTCAAGTCAACGCATATTTAATGTATTTAAATCCTTATATCTTCATCACAATGAATTTATATAATCCTTCTTCTCTGATGAAATAACATATAGACTGAAAGGGTGACACTTTGTACTTCTAGCATGATGAATCTTGGTATGAGAAGAGAAGTGTAATTAATTTTACACCAGCTAATTTGTGGAGAACAAACACTAAAAATCAGTTACAACCTGCTTAGAAGGAAATATCAAAGGTGAACAAGCTTTGCCAGAGATTAACCAATTTGTCTCAAGTATGACCAAAATTTTGGAAATTAGATGTTGATACATATGTGGTAGGTCAGTGTGTTAACTGATAGAGTGCTGGAAACCCATATTTGGGCTTTATTCTGAAGTACAGGTACCCCAGATTAAAGGCTTCATATTCAATGGGTTTACTTGGTATTATCGTTGAAGCAAAATTATTTAGTCCATCAGAATTTGCCTTGTTATAATCTATGGGAGAGTGCCTTCTGGCACTCTCCCATAGATTGTAACAAAAGAAAGACACTTGAACAAATTTAGATGTCCAAAACATTTTTAGCACTCTACCAGTTAAGTGCTGCCATATCAACGGACTTTATTTTAACAGCTTCAATGAAACCATTTACCAACAGCTACAGACAGACCACATCTTTAGATTGCTTTATTTTCAGAACACATTTTTCAGGGCTATAAATTTGTCCAAATTGCAGAAAATTCCATTTTTAAGGGTAATGTTGATTTTTAAAGCTGAAAGTAACTTTACACAGCATTAAAAAAAGAAATATATTCTCCCAGCTAAAAAATTTCAACTGAGACAAACAAGGACCTCATTTTAGCATGTTTCCTATTTTGGACACAGCTTTTTTCACCTTGTGCAAATGAATTTTTAAATGAGAGATTTATCAGTTGCATAGACCAAACTGTCCGATATCTATTAAAACACACCTACACATTTGGAGTTTTTATGATTGTTTTTGTTTCACAAAACTGATAATAAACAATTCTAGTTATGTATTGTCAAAAATCTCCAATTTTACCAGATTTTCTTGGCCATTAAAAACAATTCCAACAGCTGACAAAATTTAAAAACCCCAAACTGCAAATTAATCAATGATTTTTATAACTTTTTGAAAGAAGTATTTTACCACTGAAGGAATGAACAATCTTTAATATTTTGTAACTTCAAAACTTTAAACAGACAATAAGCCACTAATCTGAAAAAAATATGAACTCTTAGATTTTGTTTGCATGTGAAAGAGCATGTAAAAAAACATTTTTTATTAGGGTTTAATGACACTTTCAACAGCCAGGCTTACCTTGTGTCGAAAGTCCAAAAGTGCATGGTTTCTCATTTGACCTTCACTGTCGTCCCGATGAATGGCCACCATGAACAACAGTGCATTATTTTAGCAATAATAGGCATTATTAGATCACTAACTTAGTTTTATTTTTAATAAGGTACACATTTGCCTCCAATAAAACTAACACCACCTCTATCGTCAATGACAATCTGGATCAGATTGAATGAATGCATATGCTATAGAGTATAGTTGCTGTGGACTGGTTGTATAATCCATGTGTGGGCAGTGATGTCCACCCATGCGTTTACCAGGTAATAAAAATCAGCAGAAGCAAAATTTTAATTAATGAAGCACTGGGTTATATCCGGTGCTTCATTAATTAAATTTTTTAGGATTATTCCTATAATAATGCTTGGAATCTGATATTATTGCATCTGTGGAAATATTGCCCGCCCATGGAAACTGACCAGTCCTCGGCAGCTGTACTGTAAATAGAACACCTGTATACAAAAGTACATAACACTCAATGTGGAAAATGATATTGCAGATTGTACTGCACTGGAATTTTCTATGAGTGATTGGCTAACCAGTTGTGGTTGAAAAATCCCAGCATGCCATTTTTCAAACATCCAATAAATTCTTTCCATGTCAGTTTATTCGATCAAATCAGATGTTTTCATACAAATGATATACACTACTCAAAGTTTGCTAAACACCAAGTATATCCAACTACGTGTTTTACGTTTCAGTTGAAATATTGTAATGAAAAGTGTATATATTTTTTATTTAATTACATCTTGAATGATTTTAGTACAGAAATTAAGATTTTATTTCTGTTTGACATTATTTTTTAGCTTTTGAATATGATAACCATGGAAAATGGATATTATTGGTAAAAGAGGAAATTTTTCAATTTACAAAAAAGTTGATGGAGCGAACTGGTATGGGTTCATTATCAAGTATGAGACCCATTTCTGTGGTCCACTGTGGGATGTTGTTCTATTCTTGGACCAGCATGGCACCAAGCTCCTGGACACTTCTTGGCCGGACTGGACCGGCTGAAATTGCAAAATACAACTCATTCCAGACATGTTTGATTGGATTGAGGTCGGGGGATCATGCTGGTCAGTCCATACGCTAGATCCCTTCCCTCGGTTGGTACTCCTGGACAGCATGGGCAACATGAGGACGGGCATTATCGTCCATCAGAATGAATCTATCACTCACTGCAACTGCATTCAATCTGACGTGGACATCTCTTCAATATACCGCTGTGCAGTCAATGTACCACGTTCAAGGACACAGAGCTCTGTATGTCCATCCCTGCTGATGCCGTCCCAGACCATGATTGACCCTCCACCATAGCGGTCATGCTCAGCAATGTTGGTTGCATGGAATCACTCTCCTGGTCTTCTCCAGACCCTCGAATGCCTATCTGTGTGGTCTAGACAGGACCTTGACAGGTCAATCTTCTCTGGTCCTTCCAACGTGGCCTATGGCCCATTCATATCGTGCCTGGTGGTGGGGCTGGGACAGCGGAATGTGAATACATGGTCTTCTCGATTGGAGACCACCTTCATGCAACCTTTCTGTCTGCTTCGAAACATTTACCCCGGAGGCATTCTGAAGGTCACTGTGAAGCTGGGTTTCTGTGGCAAAGCGGTTCCTATGGGCCTGAATGATCAAAAACTGGTCTTCAGCTGCAGATGTTGCCCTGTCTCTGCCACCACCATGCCGTCTTACTGGCGTGCCATACTGCTGAAATTTTGCCCAGGCTCTGGTGATCACCGTATGGCGCACACCAAGGGCTTCATCAACCTGACAATGAGTAGCCCCTTGCTCCACCATCCCTACAGCCCGCCACATTTCTGCTTCAGACAAATGTCTTCTTACATTTGCATTTGCCATATTCAATCATTAAATCCAAGGGTTTGTGTTGAAACAAAGATTGAATACCCTACACATGTCATGTACATGTAGACAGTACACGAAAACATAATGAAAATCAAGGGGTACATGCTTTCCATGGGTGCGGTTTTTTGCTCTCCATGAGAGCTCCAGAAGGTCTCCAGTTGCATCCATTTGCTGTGCGGAGATCTCTAGTCTCTCCATTCTAAAATGCAGGTAGAAGCTGGAGAGGAGAGCAATCAATCATGGCCACAATAACACACTTGGGTTATTGTGTGATGAGTTCAAAGTCATTTTCGCAACCACCAAAGCATTTATTCAGCATTTGTGCGTACAAAAAGAAGAGCAATTGACACAGCACCAATCAGGCGACGTAAATTTAACGTCCAACTCCTGCATAAACAATTTAATAAAGAATTTAAGGAATGTCACCCAAATTTGCCTGTTTGCAACTTTGCTCCTTACCAATAAATACCAAACGCTGCCGGGGTTGTAACAATGTGGGGGAGGGGTGGAGATGGAACCCCCCCCTCCTCGTGACTACATCACTGTAATGAATTCACCAATCCAAATTATTCGGCAAAAATTTTGCTCAGCGTTTCTTTTTTGCGTGAATTCATATATCACGAAAATTCGAAATGGAAAGCAGTAACAGAGAAAAAAGCAACATTTTCAAGATTGTAAATAAACTTTAATTTCTCAGACAACGACATGTTGTTAAATGTACATCACACTCAGTAAATCAGTGCCGATATCTGTGACCAGGTCACCGTTTCATCATTTTCTGAGAGTTCGTCAACGACAAGTGACAAAAATACCTCCATTTGTGTTCTATTTATCCATTGTGGAGATCTCCAGACACGTTTTTGTAGTACGACTACCGGAAGATCTCCTGGATATCTACTGGAGAGAGCAAAAAAATGCACCCCATGACTGTCATGAAAAGTCTGCCTATCAAGAGAGCTAATGTAAACACTGGGGACCATCTCAATACATTCCTCAATCATATCCACCAAAAATATCGCAAATATGTCGCAAGCAAATTTCACAATGATGTGTCAAATATTTGGTGCTAAGCAAACTTTGAGTAGTTTGAGGGTATTTTTGCATAATGGAAATTGTGGTTTTGGTATAAATTTTTTGTCAAAATCGCAGCTTACTGTTCACTAGCAGGGTTACCTGGCATTGCTCTGGCTGAGGAGAGTATTCTGCCTTAATCTATACTATATTTTGCTGGTCATAACTGTTGGTTCTCCTCTACACCCCCACCCTCATCCCACCCCAGCACTTTTTTAAACCTCACCATTAGATTCCTGGTAAGAATTACCCCTAGTAGACCCCTTTGAAGACCTATATCGGTGAGAAAAATTTTGGTCATAACTTTTGGTGTCCCTCTACACCCCCACCCCCACCCTGATACTTTTTCAAGCCTCACCATTAGATTCCTGATAAAAACGTACCCCTAGGAGACCCCTTTGAAGACATCTAACGGTAAAAAACATTTTGGTCATAACTTTTGGTGCCCACCTCTACACCCCCACCCCACACACTTTTTTAAACCTTGACGATAACCTCCGCCATAAAAAAGTACTCGTAGTAGACCCATTAGTAAACCTCACCATTAGATTCCTGGTAAAAATTACCCCTAGTAAACCCCTTTGAAGACCTATATCGGTGAGAAAAATTTTGGTCATAACTTTTGGTGTCCCTCTACACCCCCACCCCCACCCTGATACTTTTTCAAGCCTCACCATTAGATTCCTGATAAAAACGTACCCCTAGGAGACCCCTTTGAAGACATCTATCGGTAAAAAACATTTTGGTCATAACTTTTGATGCCCACCTCTACACCCCCACCCCCACCCCACACACTTTTTTAAACCTTGACGATAACCTCCGCCATAAAAATGTACTCGTAGTAGACCCACTTTGGACACTCGGGGTGGCCCCATCTTCATTTCTATAGCGGACAGACAGGCTCTGCTGTTTATTGTTTATTGGAGTTTAACAACACTTTCAACAATCAGGGTCACGTCATTTTGGATAGTTTTACAGGTGGAAGAATCCCGAGTACCCAGGGAGAATCAGCAAGCAGCAGCAAGCAATTGTCAGACTCCACAGAATACTAACTCAGCACAAGCAGGGTTAGCAGTGGTTGAAGGCAAGTGCACCATCAGCGAGCAGCATGCTTTAGCACCTAGTGCCACCATGCCCCCATGTGGGCAATCAGGATGAAGTGCCTTGCCCAAGGACACAACGCAGTTAACACTGGTGAGGATCAATCTTTGGAAGTAGCCTGAAGCCAAACAGGTCTATAAACAAGGAAAATATGGTATGGTATTGTCATGGTAATTTCTTGACATAATACAAGATTTATTCAACAGGAGTTTGCTCTATAACCTATATGCAGATCAAATTTGAACTGAAGATATTATTTATTTATTTATTTATTTATTTATTTATTTATTTATTTATTTATTTATTGGTGTTTAAGGCCACATATTTCTGCACAATGGCTAATTGTGACCGCAACATAGATTGTTTCATTTATATATTGGTGAGTAACATTACATATTTCTGCACAATGGCTAATCACGGTCACAATATGGATATAAAGTAATGTCCAGCCAATCACTTAAACCTATGTTGCCCATTTTAGAGGACTTCCATCCAAGGCATTGGTGACTGGGTCCTATTTTAACAGTAAAACAGTGTTTATTCATAACAGTAAACAAGCACTGATTCATGTCCCAGGGTTCCCACAGAGAGAGCTGAAGGTATGGTAAATTTTTTGTTTGTTTGGAAGTTTCATTCCGTTAACAGGATTATTCAATTGAGAGATATTTTGTTATGTGGGTTCTACTGTATTATAAGTATGTTTCTACTTTTGAGGACTTGCATCCAATATGGTAACCAGTACAGTGGAGACCACTTAATTGGATATCTCTTAACTGAATAACCCTGTTAATTGAATATAATTTCCCAACACAAAACCATTTATCATACCTCCAGTACAAATTTGACCTGTTAATTGAATGTTAATTGAATATAGGTTATACAGTAAACTCCTGTTAATTGAATAAAAAACTTGTAACCTGTCAAGAAATTACCCTGACTCTCCCCAGTTTTTCTTTGTTTATAGACCTATTTGGTCTCAGTACACCCAATACAAGCATTTAGTCTGTTATATCTTGTTTGACAGAAGCTCATGGAGCTCTGTCAAACAAGATATAACAAAATAATGGCTCAGTTTATCTCTAGAATTAGAATACAAGAAAGTGAGACATCACTGTTAACTGAATACTCCTGTTAATTGGATATTTTTCATTGGCAAAGTGGCTATTCAATTAAAAGGATTCTACTGTACTTTTGAGAAATGATTAAAAAGCATGTGAATAGTTGAGAAAAAATTTAATATGATAAAGACTCAACAGTTCTCACAGCAGGAAAAAGTGAGAAAATCAGATCAGCAACACTCACTGAATAATTTACTTCAGGTATATTCCATATGTCGATTCTATCTGTTCATAGGTGACAGGTGTACAGATAACATAAGTATTAGCCTTTATTACTAACCTATTTTTTTATATCAATGAGTAATGTTTAGTGTACAGGAAGTTTTTGTATACCTACAGTGCTGTGAATGCAAAGGCGTTTTTTTTTTTTTAATTAGATAGGGATTTGTGCATCACATAGTTTCATCAGTCAGTTGAAATTTTATCAATAAAATATTCCAAAATCAAGAAAAACAAAAGGAAATAGCCTCCGAGCTGAGATTAAATGTTCTTGCATTTCTTTAAGCCTTAAGGGACCAATTTATTTACTGGCCAATTCCGACGCTGATAACTTTTTAATGTAAAGGAACAGGTGCCCCAACATGCATTGTTTGGGTAAACTCAAAACTTGTTTTCTAAGCACCTTGCCAGTTGTTTCTAAGCAAGTCTTGGCTGCCTCTGTAGGCAGCTAAGACTTGACTAGAAACCACTCACTGCAAAGCCACAGGAGATTGACTTTTAACATATAGCAAAACTGTATAAAAATCTCTAAACCCTTAAGGGTTAACATGAAAAAAATAAACGATTTGGTTTAGGTCTCATGTTGTAGAAAAATTGGCGTCATATGGCCAGATTGGGGGGGGGGGGGGGGGAGGGGGGGGTTATTTGGTTTTTGAGGGGATATTTTATTTTCTCACAGAATCACTTAATCTTTTACTCAATGCAATGACCAAAACCAGACAGTGCCATTTCAAACAAGAGGTCCCAGGGGGCCTTAGGGCGCTCACCTGACATGGTAGTCTAAATATCAAACCAGGGACTTGACTTGAATAAGTTGCATACGTCCCTCCTAAGAAAAGCATATACCAACTAGATGAAGCGATTGTGCCCATACAATATACAGGATTTTCCTTCTATTTTCAGTTCCTGCACTTGTACGTCCCAAAATTGAGATAAACACATAAAAAACAGATTTTTTTTTATTTTTGTTCAGAAGTCCCAAACAAAATTTTTTCAGACTCAAATTTTTTTTCTTCTTCTTAGAATGGACAAATGCATAAAAAACAAAAAAACTAATTTCCAGATTTTGGTTCAAAATTTTTGAAGTCCCACCCGGTCCCCAAATTTTCAAGTGTAAAAAAAAATAATTTTTTTTGGTCTTAAAATTGACCAAAATGCATTAAAAACAAAAAAACTCATTTCCCGATTTTGGTCCAAAATTTTCTAAGTCCCACCCGGCCCCCAAATTTTCAGTACAAAAAAAAAAATTTTTTGTCTTAAAATTTACCAAAATGCATAAAAAACAAAAAACTAATTTCCGGATTTTGGTCCAAAATTTCTAAGTCCAGACCGGGACCCCAAATTTTCAGCCCAAATATGAACCCTGGGATTTGGCTTGAACAAACTTGAATCTCACCTCCCTAAGCATGCTGCATACCAAATATCAAAAGATTCTTATTGGTAGATCTGAAGAAGAAGATTTTTAAAGAATATTCCTCATACTGCACTAATTTAAACATTTGGGCTCCCATAGAGAGCCCAAATATGGACCCAGGGAATTGATTTCAATAAACATGTAAAACAATCTTCCAAAGATGCTATATGTGAAAAGCTTTTGAAGCAGTGGTTTGGGAGTAAAGTAGTGTTAAATGTTTTTCCCATTACCCACAGTGTTAAAAAATGCTGACTCAGCACTTTTTAAAAGTCCCCAAAAAGTACCCCATGATTAAACCGATAGCAATTCTTTTCTACCATTCCATTCTGTTGGTCCTAAGGAAGCTTCACACCAAATAAGAATTCTCAGTGCCGTGTAGTTTTGGAGATATGGGCGTTTTAATTTGTTTCTATTTTTAGCTCCTGCAGGTCCCATGGGGTGACAGGAAAAAAAATTGGACATAAATTAAGTACTTATGACCCAATATGCCCTCATATCAAAATTGGTTCAAATCTGCCTCTTGGTTTGGAAAATAGAAATTTTGGGCTTGGCGAAAATACTTGCCCCTTCCATAACGAAGGCAAATATAGCTCCTCAAAATTCTCTTGAACAAATCTGAGTCTACACCTCAAAAGGAAGCTGCATACCAAATATCAAGTCTCTGCTACTGCTGGTTCATGAGAAGAAGATTTTTAAGATTTAAGCACACTTTTTGGGCGTGGCCCTACCGAGGGGTGGGTCAACTTGATTTGAACAAACTTGAATTGTCATATGATAGGGAACATGCACAGCACATTTTGTTGAATTTAGTCCAGCAGTTCGTGAGAAGAAGTCGATAATGTAAAGTTAACGACGGACAGACGACAGATGGACGGAAAGTGATCAGTTAAGCTCCCCTTGAGCTTTGCTCAGGTGAGCTAAGAATCATGATTCAAACTTTATTACTTCTTCAGTTTTTGTCTAAAAAACATGGCTTAAGACTCCTCATTGGATCGAGTTCACTGTGAAATGTTTTTGAGGTAAAAATGAAAATTTTTAGTTATTCAATATTTTTTAAAGTGTCGTCTGCTATTTGGATTAGGTGAAGGATTGGAATATATGGCCTATTTTTGCAGTGCACAGGTATCTTGTGATATTTTTCAATTTTTTAAATTTTTGTTTAGTGCTCATAAAGAGATTAGGGTCAGGCATGAAAATTAGAATCGGTCAAGAAAATGGAACCATTTCAATTTTTTTCCATCCTCATGGCAGAAGAGATTCTACACTATTATGAGGAGGAAAGTAGACAAAAAATTTGAACAAGATTATAACACAGTTGTAATCTAGTCAATCTTTTTTGTCCACTTTTGTAATCTCTCTACTGTTTCATGTGTACCAGACAGGGGGGGGGGGGGGACAAACAAACCCCCTTTTATGCTTTTTTCAAGAACAGAGAATGAAAATAAATCCGCAAATAAACACCACAGAACTCCATTTGATGCTAAATTTGAACATTTTCCTGGGAGGCATGTTCCTGCCCCCCTCCCCCCTCCCCCCAGATGCTTGTGCCTTACGAATCTGCCAAGTGTACCCCCAGGGTACCCTTTCATCAAAGTCGAGCCCCTTTTGAAATATCCTGGCGATGCCCATGACACACTTACAAATTACAAACTATGAAAAAAATATAAATTTTCTCCCTTTTTTTGGGGGCTTCAAACAAACAGCCTATGCCTCCTCATTGGGACACAAAGTATGTTTTATTTATTTATTTATTTATTTATTTATTTATTTATTCATTTATTTATTTATTTATTGGTGTTGAAGAACCCTTTCAGTATATTTGGCTATATCATAACTGCAACATTGGTAAGAAGTCAATTTTACCAATTGTATATTCTCATTCTGCCCATTTTAAGAGGATTTCTACCTTAGGTTCTGGGTCCTATTTAACCAGTAAAGCAGAACTTGTCTACCACAGTCAATAAGTACTACTCTGCTTCCCAGAGGTCCCACTGGGCAAGGTCTATTTTGGGGGCAAAAATTTGAATGGAGATTTTTTAATATAGCATAGACTAATTTTGGGCATTATGTTTAAAGATCTGTATTATTATTTATTTATTGGTATTTAATTAAAATCACTTTCTGCATCTAAGTTTATATTAAAGTTATATATAGCCAATTGTTTATACTTTCGCTGCCCACTTTAGAGGAATTCTACTCAATGTGGTGGTAGATATTCCCGCCCAGGATGGGAAATCTTCTGCCTACAAAATAAGTATAATTTGGGCACATTTAATAAAATTCCCTCCCCCCCCCACCCCCTCACCTCCTCTGTACACTGAATTGACAAATTTCCTTAATTATTGGAGTTTGAGGTCACATATGTTTGCCAATCATGACCACAACATGAGTATCAACTCAAGACCAGGGGGGAGCATTAATAAGCCATGTTGCCCATTTTAGAGAGGGTTTGCACCTCCCAAGTATTGGTGACTGGGTCCTATTTTACCTGTAAAACAGAACCTGTTTACCGCAGGGAACAGGCACTGCTTAACTTCCCGGGGTTCCTGTGGGGATGACTTTTTGACAAATGATTTCAATTAAATTTTGATAATTTTTTCACCAAATCTAGCCATGGCTGCTTCACAGCAGCCATGACTAGGTTTGCTGAAAATTATTTTGAAAATACTCAGCAGGTTAAGAGTTAACAAGTACTTCTTCAATTCCTGGGTTCTCACAATGCCCAATGCTTCAACCAATGAGCCACTTTGTTCGCCTTTAATGAATAGCGAGGCACAGATTATAAGAAAGGGTCACAAATAATCGGCCTGTTATTTGGGATCACAATCAGTCAATTCCAATTCATTCATTCATTCATTCATTCATTCACTCATTTCTACTGAGACTGAGTGAAAATCCTAAAATGCCCCTCCCCACCACACCCTGCAGAAGTCCTGCAATATTTTTGTTCCGTTCTTTTTATCCAATTTCAAAGAAGCCAATGTCAGTGGTGCCGACAAATGTGACAAACACAAAAAGCAGTCATGGTAATTCACTCTTGGCAATCAGCAATGTCAAGGAAAATGCCATGGTAGCAATCCACATCATCAGCAAAAAAATTGCCAAAGATGTGATGTTATAAAATGTCCGCCTCCCCCCCCCCCACCCCACCCCCCTCTCCACCTGTGTTTAAGGTAACCCAACCAACATTAAAAAAGTATGCCGACCCTAAAATGTTCTTTCGTTTCTTGAGTGCAAGAAGGCTAAAGTACTCCTTCACATCCCGGGAGTCCAGAACCATGATCTACTTTATTATAATAAGACTTAGCGTTGTTTGACTTTGGCAATGATGTGCTGTGATGTACGACATTGTTGGTCCCAGAGCCTTTCCCAACAGTGTATTGGATCACAGCACCTGATCAGCACACTTAAAGAATTTCATGAAATAAACTTCAGACTTCTAGTCTGCTCATCTAAGACTTTCCAATAACTTTGGTAAATAAGTATACCAGGATTACTTCACCTTTCTCTTGCTAAAATTATTTTTTTAAATGTTGCCTGAAAAAATTGTGAGATCGCACCTAAGCTGCGACAAATGGAAACAAGAGATTGTCACTCAGAAGTGACTATGCCCCTGATGTGGCAATGACCTTGATCTGTGACCTTGACCTACATCAACCAAAAAAATGTTGTGCCTTACAGTATTGTATCCCCATAGGCAACATGTATGCCAAGTTTCAACAAAATCCAACAAAGCATCTCAGAGTTATGGAGCGGACACAAAACTCTTCCTGATGGACAGACAGATGGACAGACGAACATAAATTACAAACACTACATGTCCCCAAAATTTTTTTTAAAATGAAACAAAATCTCATAAAGGGCAATAACTCTGCCAATAATACTCCTCATAAGACCCCACAAAGTAGATCTTCTGTTTCTGAGGCGATTTATTGTAAAAATGCACGTGGGCAGGCATTTTTTTTTTTTATATATTATTTCTTTGTCATCAAAGGTTCATGTTCTTGAATTGTTTTATGTTTTAGGCCTCACAAGCGACAGAATAACATGGGTGGTGGTTTATTTCGCGTCCCTCGAGTGCAAGAAGGCAAAAGCATAGCAAAGCCTTATTGCACTCATGGGAAAATTTATCACTTTTAATAACTTGAGTAAAATGTCAGACATAAACCATTTAATTTTTATTTTTTAAAGTTTTCATTCGTTATAAAAAGAGAGCATGTGGCAGCTAAAAGGACAATGTGGGAGGGCCTGAGAAACAGATTTTAACTTTTTTAGGCATTGAAATACATGGGGCTAGACATCAATAAAATACATTTGCATACCAAATATGATGTCATTCAAGTTTATGAGTTTGATGGTTAAAATGAAACAAATTCTATGTCTATAAAGGGCAATAACTCTGACAAAACTAACCCGAATAAAACCTGCATTGAACATGGGGCAAGGCATCATTAAGAAAACTTGCCTATAAAATATGATTTCATTCCACCAAGCATTTTAAAAGTTATTCAGTTTAAAAACTTGATGGTCATGAACCAATTGACAGACCAGCCGACCATCATTAATCCAGTTAATAGCAGAGTTGCTCATTGCAAGTAAAAAAAATTTTAAAAAAAAGGTTGCCTGAAAAAATTAAGGCAACTCTTTCTCAGGTTGCCTTAATTTCTGATTTGTACTGATGTGCTTTGTTACACTGATTCTGATCATAAAAGAAAAGTTCATTCACTCGGTAAAATGATGTATGATGTAATCATAACGAAAGGTATTAATAATCGGCAAGCATATCAAGAGACCTGACATCAACATCAATATAATAATATATTCCAAGGCATTGTAAATAGTGTACCGAGGTTATCTTCGGTCAGCATCTTTGATGCTGAAACCCTAATTATCTTCTCCTTGGGATGTGAATGCTATCAGAAAATCATTATCTAAAACACATTTCATTCTGCCAGATGGTGTGATTATCAGTAACGATTTCTTTCAAATGACAGGGTTCAAATTCTATGTAAAAAAAATTAAATATTAATCAAAAAAACTTGGAATGTTTGTATTAACCCTTAGGGCCCCAAAACCCAAATTTCAAGGGCCAGGATCATGAAGACCTATTTCCTAATTTCATGAAGTAAATGGCTGCTTAGTGAATTTGTCAGGAAAGTTAAGGCTGTACGTTGAAAATATTAATCAGTCTACCCCCAAATTACATGAACTCTGTCAATCGATACCCTGTGGCGTACCCTATCTGACAGCACCAATTGATAAGTCATTCAAAACTCAAATCATCTGATCACTGTCCAACCATTCCCCTGCTGTTTAGAATATTTTTAAGCTGTCATAGCAAGTTTTAGTTCCCTCATATTTCCAGCACATTTTTCAGAAATGGGTTAAAATTGTTTTAGAATGAGAATTAAATACGTATTTAATGTGAAGAGAGGTGCCATATAACAATATTTTTGACTATATATAACTAAATTTTCAATATTCAATTTGATTGAATTTTCAATTTATTGAATCTTTCAACAATTTTATTGAATTTTCTTTGACAACAATCAGGATAATTGGACATTACATTCAGATGTTAAACATCACACTATCAGGAGATAACAAGTTTTAAAACTTTTAAAATCTCTCAATAATTTACTAGATATCTTAAGGGGACATCCAACTTAACTTTGGTCAAATTTCAGATAATTTTTTCCAAAATCCAGAAAAGGCTAGAATGGAATAACCCCAATAAATTATATATCAAGTTTTTTTGGAATGAAATATAGATTTTGTGGAAACTAATATTTGCCATGTAACCCGATACCATGTGGCATAAGTAAGAGACCAGATTTTATACAATAAAATACCTTAAATTTACTGAATAGTTAAATTCTGCAATCCTTCTAGTACAGACTCCGAGAAATCTTTTTCTCATTCTTGCAAGGAATGGATAGCAAGGCTAATTGTAATTTATGAAGTCTAAATTTCACAAGGGTTGCCATTTTCCTTCTGTTTGTTTACTTTTTATGAAGTTCACCAAGAGTCAAATCCATACAGTTAACAAGTATGGAGTCATGAGAGAGAGCATCAATGTAAAATGAAGACTGTCAAATGTGGCTTTTGTCAGTCTGCTGTGACCATACCCCCAGCAATTCTGTGCCATTTTTAATGAGATCTGTGTCAAATTGGTAGAAAATGATGAGACTGATACATCAAAAAAAGGTAAACTACCAAACTTCCTCATTTGGTATTATCTATATCCAATTCTGGGGTTGCACGAGCAATGACGGCTGCTAAGAGTGTCATTTGAATGCTCAAGTCAAAACAACAAAAAACGACCTGACCTGCATACAGAATACTAACATCAATCGGATTCGTTAAGTTAGAAAGCATGGCTTCTAATTCATTTGTGTATTTGGTTTGGTATGCTTCATTTGTTTGGAAACTATCACCCTTCTGTAGTTGCTGTTAGGAGAGGCTTGACTGTTGCTTGCTCGTGAGATTTAAGAACATTATTAACTGATCTGCTTACCAATACTAATTTTATTGGCAGTGAATTACAGGCTTGAACAATATCGCAATTATGTTGGTTATTAAATTCATATTTCTAAAAACTTATGAGACATTGTGGTCTCATTTTGGTAATTTGTGTGATTTTTGTCCACCAGGTGACTTCATGCTATTTCTGTCAAGATTGTCAATACACAGATTTTTGCAACCTTCTGGTGCCAATAGTGATCAAATTCAACATTGATCCATCTTACACACAATGTGGTTGTGTGAGGAAGAAATTTAAATTTACAGTGGTACTAAATTCCGCTATATTTGATGAACCGAAAACCTTTCTGAAAATTCTCTTTGATATTGGTCTTCTTTTTTGATTAGCAGACTTCACCGAGCCTTCTTTATGTCTCAAATATAGTTCGGCTTGTCAAATTATTTTTTTTGTGATTATACAATTGTGAGGACCGTAATGTAATGTATGTTGATGTGAATATATTTTTGTTTTCAAATATAATTTTCCAGTTTTATGTTTTGCTCATCGACAACAACCAAACAATAGTAGATCGAAATGGTGACATATTAATCTCCTGCCAAAATTTGCGTAACTTTCTATAGTTTCTGAATTCAACATTGCTACGAAGGACTGTATCTCTCAATTATCACACTGTCAGTTGAATATTTTTCTATGAATGTATCGTGTGTTATACAAGTACATCACATTACCTCTCAAATTCGAAAAAGGCAATGAAATGTTTGCAGATTTCAGATCTTAGGAAATCAAATCATTTCCCAACCTGGCCCAAGAAACACATGATAATAACAATCATGTTGTCCCAACACAATCTATATTTCGTGGTCATTCATTTTCCTCTGGGCATTTTCACCATGTCGGTGATGAAATGATGCAAATGCTTTCTCCGAGTATGAAATGTTGAGGCTTTTATTTACAACTCTGACATTGAAATTACCAATTTATTCCTTGTTATTCTTGTCGGTTAATTATGCGGCTGGCAATTTCTTTGTCATCAAAAGCAAAAAATGAAAAATATTTTTAAAAAGGTGGATAAATTCAGGTTTTGTGTACTTTTGTTATTATTTAAGGTATACAATAAGTAGCTATTAGCCGCTTTAATTCATATTTCAGGCATTGTTGAAATTTTAAAGAAAATGTCAACAACAAACAAAAAAAATGTCCAAAGTTATGTTGGACGACACCTTAAGTGAATAATTCTTTTTACTGAATATAACTTCCAAACACAAAACCATTTACCATACCTACCGTACAAATTGGACCTGTTAACTGCATATAGGTTATGGAGTAAACTCATATTAACTGAAAATAAAATTTACAATCACCAACTGTGTGGGGATTAATAGATAAAGGTGTTTTCCCATTCTAGAATAAATCACAGCCCCAAAACTATTTTATGCAGTATCTGTGACCTTCTTGAACTTGATGGAAGAAGATAACAATTACGAAGAACAAAATTTTTGCCTCAAGGGAATGATCTTATGGAGCTTATGTCAATGCAGGGTCAAAAACTATTTTTTTTTAAATAATAAGATTTGAATGATGATTTTTCTGAATAGCACTGGCCAGTTATGGACATTACATTTGGAAGAGGGTTGCAAAAATAAATTATTTCTCTGAATGACACCCTAGCCAGTAAGAATTTGAAAGAAAACAGCATTAGAATATTTCTTACATTGCCAGAACTTGCCATCAAAAAGTAATTTGCCAAATGAATGGTCAAAGCAAACAAGTGGAGGTAATTTTATCAAAAAAGAATTTGTCAATCTATAACATTCTTCTTCTGAACATAATACATACATTACTAAAAAAAAAAAAATTCATGCAATGACTAATAGAATCACATCATGATTTAACCCTCTGCATACCAATTTATTTATTTATTTATTTATTTATTTATTTATTTATTTATTTATTAGGGTTTAGTGACATTTTTGACAGCCAGGGTCACCTCATGTTGGACGGGTGAAGGAAAAAATGGTGAACAACAGTTGGACTCCCCAATGTACTAACCCAACGTGCTAACACCACACAAACACTCTGGGCTAGCATTAATTGAAGACAACTCCACCATTGACGTGCAGTATGCCTCAGTACACAGTGCTCCCACATGGGCAATTGGGATTAACTGCCTAGCCTGAGGACGTAATGCAGTTACCCCTGGTGGGGATCGAACCATGGGCCTTTTGGTTTGAAGTCCATTGCCATAACAACTGAGCAACCACGCTCCCCTGCACACTGATGTCAAATATCAAAAAATATTTCAACCAGAAAAATTTTCCCATTATGAAACTAGTAAATTAACATAGTCAATCTTGTTTGACAGAGCTCATTGAGCTCTGTCAAACAATACTGAATTGGTTGAATTCTTGTTGTATTATGGGAAAAAAATTGCAGGTTCAAATCTTGATATTCTGACCTCTATGTCTACGGTGTTAACCCAAACCTAAATAAGAGCCGAGAACAAGTTCCAATAGCTTTTTCCAAAAATAATTTTAATTTGTATCCTCCTTGTCATAAAAATAAAATTTCATTTAGTTCATTCCAATGAGATCATCGGGTAAAATTGTGAAAATCAAGAATGAGGATCATCAGGTATATTTTGAAAAAAAAAAAAAAATTAAAATTTCACCAAATTTGGATGGAAACTCTGTAAAGAATATTCAATGACTTTTGACAAATTTGAAACAAAGAGTGTTAAAATTAAACTCTTAAAAACATTACTGTTCAATTCTATCAATATCAAATTCACAGGGAATCACTTGACATTCAGTCAACCCTACAGGTAATCCTGTGTGTTCTCAGAATGGAATAAAAGAACAGATCCTTCCTTTAATTAATGAATCTGATGTCTCATGATACACCAATTTCCTCAATTATTAACAAGATGATGACATTTTAAAAAAACAACAACACAGAAACATGTTATCCAGG
The DNA here is from genome assembly GCA_031216915.1 of Pictodentalium vernedei. Taxonomy (NCBI): domain Eukaryota; kingdom Metazoa; phylum Mollusca; class Scaphopoda; order Dentaliida; family Dentaliidae; genus Pictodentalium; species Pictodentalium vernedei. The sequence goes on along the minus strand of CM062294.1, from coordinate 242,041,499 downwards.
TGGAATTGTGTAGAATCCATATGCAATTATAACTATCCTTAAAGTAATGGAATTTACGCAGTGCTCAATGAAACACCTTGGTAAAGTTAAATGCCCTATTCTATTGCATTCTCTTATTAAAGAATATGTATCTACATTAATCAATACTCTGAAACTTACAAATAGGTATGGAAGTCACATGACTTGGGAGACAGCTGGCATCGATACTGTCATGCTCACATGAGTTAATATAATGTGGGATGACTAGTTATGTTTAGTGCAGTTTTACACAACAACAGGTTCAGATTCTTGGCTGACAAAATGGTTTTGACCCTCTGACAAATACAGTGGTGTAATGTTAACCCTTACCCAGTCTGGACAGCAGGCAACACTTCAAAGAAAAACAATTCTTAATTAAATATTTTCATTTTTTACCTTAAAAACAAAGCTTATGATCCCATCATTGGAATGAGCTCATTCCAATGAGGGGGTCATAAGCTATGTTTTTGAGGAAAACATTATAAATAAATTTGAATGGAGATTGTTGTGAATAGTGGGCATTCTCATTATGTTAGGTAAAGGGACCGTGGTGGCTGAGTGGTAGACTGTTGGACTTCTATACCAGAGGTCCCGAGTTTGATCCCTGTTGCCTACATGGGGGCACGATGAGGCTGTGTACTAAGGCATACTGCACGTCGATGGTGCATGTCTTCAACTGCTGTACCCTGCTTGAGCGGAGCTTGAACAGAGTCAGAATGTTGAGGAATTGACAGTTGCTCGTCGATGCTCGGTGGTTCTCTCCAGGTACTCTGGCTTCCTCCACCCGTAAAACTGTCATGGTCACAATTAGCCATTGTGCATAAGTATGTGACATTAAACACAACAAACAAATAAATAATAATGTTAGGTAAAGGGATTTCTGTTTCCTGTATTCTTGTGATAAACTGAGCATTTATTCTATTACCTTTTGTACACAGTAAAAACAGTGGTTGACGAGAGTAATTCTGCAATTTATCACAAGGTTTTATTTATTCAAGTAACATTTAAATGGTTTGGTGCTTGGAAGTTATATACAATGAAAAGGTTATTCAATCTGGAAATATTCAGTTAATGGCACTCTACTCTATAGCATAAAAACATTTGGCCAGTACACTGTATTTGGCTGCAAAGCTCGTGGAGCTCTGTCAAACACGATATATAAGATTAAATGCTGCATGGGATTTACTAAGGACACTGAATGCCTCTTCTACTTGATGGAAAATGTATGAAATCATATGGAAATTGTTGGCAGAATTTGATTCAGGGTTGTTTTATTTATCATAGTTCATTTTTTTGTAATATTTCATGCATATTACACTTGACTTATATAAAGCAACAAATCCTCATAGTTTCCTGTTAATCAAATATTTCGACCTATTCATTTATTTATTTATGTGATTAAATCTTTGAAAACGAGAGTCCATTTTTTTTCCCCATTTCATTAAGTAGGATGGTTGCTTAGTGAATTTGTGGTGTAGACCAATCAATATTTTCAACATGCAGCCTCAAGGCTGCATGTTAAAAATATTATTTGGTCTACCTTCAAATAATAAATATGGACTCCTCTAATTGCAGCCATTGAACTGACATGGAAAATACCACCAGAGTTCAAAGGGTTAAAGTCACTTTCCACATCTCTGACTATATCCTGACTGCAACCAAGGTATGGAGTTAGGATAAGCCAATCATTTAAATCTATGCTAGCCACTTCAGAGGACTTCCACTCCAGGCATTGAGTCTGGATCCTCTTTTATCAGTTAAGCAGAACCTGTTTGCTGCAGCAAACAAGCACCACTCCATTTCCCAGGGTTCACAAATTTTGAAATCCCATTGAAATGTTTGTTTGTTTGTTTATTGGAGTTTAATGACACATTCAACAGCCAGGGTCATCATCGTGTCGGAATGTTTTAAAGGCGGATGATGAGGGATGCAGAGAGGACCAGCAGGGAGCAACTGTCAGACCCTCCTACTTACTAACACTACACAAGCCGAGTTAGTAGCAGTTGAAGGCACATACACCATCGACTTGATACATGCCTTAGTACACAGTGTCACTGTGTCCCCACAAGGGCAGTGAGGATTAATTGTCTTGCCCAAGGACACAACAGTTTCAGCTGGATAAGATCAAAACCATCAATCTTTTTGTCCAGCACTCTAACCACTGAGCCATCTCACTCTCTTCTATTTGAAATGCTGATTCACAAAGAGAGTCCAACTCTTGCTGAAATGATTGAAGATGAACCCTCCACACAGTGATGTCAAAATGCCAAGATTTCAAGTAGCAAATTAAATTTTTTTCCATAATACAGCACAGAATTTAACCAATTTATTCTAATTTGACAGAGCTCAATGATCTCTGTCAAACAAGATTGAATTGGTTAAATTCCAAGTTGCATTATGAGAAAACTTTGTGGCTTGAAATTTTGTGGTTTTGATATCTGTGTGCAGAGAGTTGAAATGCATGAGTTGGGGGGTTTCATATTTGTTATCGAGTATTACCAGCACTTGTAGACATTTTCAGTCTAGGCTATATGCATACAATATTAATGAAAGGGACTATTATACAAAAAATTAAAATGAGAGACTGTGGTGACTCAGTGGTTACGGCATTGGACTTCAAACTGAGAGGTCCACAGTTTGATCCCCATTAGGGGTAACTGCATTGTGTCCTTGGGCAAGGCTCTTACTCCCAGTTGCGCATGTGGGGATGTAGTGGTGCTGTATACTATGGCGATGGTGTACTTGTCTTCAACCAATGTTAACCCTGCTTGTGTATAGTTAGTATGTTGGAGAGTATGACAGTTGTTCACCGCTGCTTGGTGATTCTCTTTGTGTACTCTTGCTTTCTCCACCTGAAAAACTGTCAAAAGTGCCGATAAACCCAAATAAATAAATAAAATTAGAATGAACCAGACAAAATTCTGTCTGTGTACAAACCTTGGATGATGACATACTTTCCAACTTTGTTCATGTTTATTTTTGTGTTGTTTAGCAAATGTTCAACAAAAGAAAGCATAAACCAACAAGACTAACAGTGACCGCCCGGCCACGGATGCCCCTGAACTATGACCTTGATCTGTGACCATGACCTACATCGAACCAAAAAAATTTTTGTGTGCTACACATCGTAACCCCAAAAGCAACATGTATGCCAAGTCTCAACAAAATCCAATGAAGCATCTCAGAGTTATGGAGCAGACACAAAAATCTTCCTGACAGACAGACAGACAGACAGACAGAAGGACAGCCGGATGGACGGACAGACAGACAGACAGACATGATAAACACCACATGCCCCAGAAAAAATTTTTCGGTGGCATAAAAAGGGTTAAGCAAAACTACTGGTCCATGCAAGTACCTTTTAACACAAGGGGTTTGAATTACAGTTGCCTGTAAAATATACCTTAGTCACAAAAAAACGTCAAGTAGACTATTAAAGGTGTTTCATCAATAAAGTATGAAAATCATTATTCGATCTTTTATAAAGTTAGGGATATATCTTCAGCATGTTATTGACATTTCAACTTGAACATTCATCAACAAAGAAGATACAGTTTGGGATGAAACTTATTGATAATGATTGAACAGTTTGGGTGCAATCTCTTAATCCATTTATAAATGTAGACCACTGGATGAAAATTCGGGTGGAGCAAAGGTTGTGTAAATTCATGTTGGCATAACCTTGACCTTTTTTTGTTCCAGCGAAATAACGTTGTCATAACATGCAAATAGCGATTTGGTATTCAGCCATACAAAGCCTAACCTGGTAGTCCAATAAATATTTAAGTTCCCAATTAAGTTCCCTATTTATTACAGCCAGGGTCACCTCATGTCGGACAGTTTTATGGGTGAAAGGAGCCATAATACCTGGAGAGAACCACTGAGCAATGGAGAGCAACTGTCAGACTCCCCCACATACTAACTCCACACAAGCTCAGCTAGCATTAGCTGAAGACAAGTGTACCATTGACATACACTACGCCTTAGTACACAGCACCACCATGTCCTCATGTTGGCAAACGGGATTAAGTACAATGCCCAAGGACATGATGCAATTGCCCCTGGTGGGAATCAAGCTGTAAACCTGCTGGTTTGAAGTCCAATGCCAAAACCAATGAGCCACTGCACACCCAAACAAGGATTATCAAGTTCTCAGGCTAAATTCTGTAAAGAATTTGACGCTGTTATGGGTTGTTTGTTTACCCACTATTCACAGAGGTTGTGTACACTCTACTGTTAACGCAACATGATGTCCCCTTGCTCATAAAAATAAATATATTCTTTCATTCTCCAATTATAGATATTCCTACCAATAGGTATTTAACACTTAAATCCTTAGATTAAGTTTTCATTAAAAACTACTGTATGTACATTGTATACAGCTGAAGATGACTAAACAGTGTTTTTTACATTATTGTTGGCTGCCTGTACAGGCAGCCAACAATGATGTAAAAACACTGTCAAGATGAAAGCACCCTACAAGCAGAGTTCTCAAAGAAGAATACACTTGGGATAACTTTTTCAGAGCAATATAAAAGGGGAAGTTTGTGGGTGTATCAGGACTTGAGGGTTAATTCACCCCAAATCATCAAGATATTAACACAATTAGTGGAACTAGTCTCCATTCAAAATATTTAGTAAACAAATGTGTCTGATAGTAATGCCATCAAAGACACGGTCAAATGAAGTCTCGATTGAAAAACATTTCTTGTATGAATTCAATGCAAAAGAATGTTAATGGGTTGCGGTTCACTTTTCTGACCAACTGGAATATTCCATTCGATTGAATCTAAAAATCGTGATGGCCTATTTAATGGCTAGACTGGTTCCAGGCCCTAACAGCATCCGACTCATTTACAAATTTGACTGGTGGCTTGATAGGTTGAAGGAATATGTCTGTTTTTAAGTTTTTAAGTTTCTTCTGTACTAGCAGCTGTATAGGTCATTTCTTCCATTAAGTTGATCATATGTTGTAATGAGATACACCCATTATTGAAAAGGGCTCTGAGAGGCCTATACGAATCAGAAATTAACCCTTCATCTGACGCAGACAATATGAAAATTTATTATTTTAAATACTTTTTCAAATTTTTCAAAAAGTTTCCCAAAAAACATATTATGTGCCCCCTAATGGAATGATCTTGGTAAGCTTGTTGCAATGAGCGGGTCACGATTAAGTTTTGTTGAAATTTTTTGAAAATTTTTTCTTTCAACAGGTAAATTTTTATATTATATGGAGAACGCGGCCAATTTGTTAGGTGAAAACCTGAAAATGGGCTGCCTCACTTTTTATAAGGCAACCCTTTCTCTGTTTTGTTTCAGTAAGGGAAAGTTCAAATAATACTTATATCTTTCCCAGTGCTGGTGCAAAGGTTTAGATGAGAAACCTGGAAGAAGACTGCAGCTTATACCACGATTATTGTGTCTTCAATATTACCTGATACAGTAATAAAGGCATTGAAAAACATGATAGGAAATGAATGGAAAAAGGCCTATGGAAATATTGAGCATGTAAGAATGCATGTGATTGGTTGTTACACATCTGATTGATGTTATAACATGAATAAAATGCTTTGACATAAAACAGCAGCATCACGAAAAAAGTGAACAGACTGCTGAGGATGATTTTTTCTTATAAAAATCTAAGCTTCATTCACTTAATTCAAGTTTAATCATGGTATAATTACAGAACACAACTCATGTAGAGTACGTAGGACAGGAATCAACAACCCTTGTTGAAGTTTTTCCTATATTTTATTGAGAAAAACACTCAAAAAACTTCAACTCAGGTCACTGATTCCTGTCCCCTGAACACCACCCTCATTGTGTTCAGTCTTATTATTTCATGCAATTTTCTCATTGAGCTAATTAGAAGCTGTGATGTAATATATCAACAAAAAGGGCTCTAACCAACAATATTTTACATTACAGCACTTCATGTACAAAATCAGAGAAGACAAAGTTTTGTCATTATTATAAAAAGATCATGGTTCTGGAAGAAATAATAAATGAAAACGAAAGGCAATTCAAGTACTTTTCTGTTATTTTCCCAGTTAAGCTGCCAATTTAATAATTTAAGGTCACTTTCAGCATCTATGGCTCTATAATGACAGCAACACTGGTACAGTGGAATCCTGTTAATTGAATAGCCACTTTACCAGAGAAAAATATTCAATTAACAGGAGTATACAATTAACAGGAATTTGGGCATTCTACTAACTTCCAGCTATAAACAAAGCATTTATTCTATTATATCTTGTTTGACAGAGCTCAATGAGCTCTGTCAAACAAGATATAATAGAATAAATGCCTATATTGGATGTATTAGACTAAACAAGTCTATAAATGTGGGGAATTCAGTGGAAATCAGGCTAATTCTTCAACAAATTGCAAGATTGTTTATTCAATTAACAGGAGTGTATTCTATACTCCATATGCAATTATCAGGTCACATTTGTACTGAAAGTATGGTAAATGGTTTTGTGTTTGGAAATTATATTCAATTAACAGGGTTATTCAATTAAAAGATATCCAATTAAGTGGGATCCACTGAATTAAGTAAAGTTTAGCCAATCATTTATGTATAAAGCAATTCTGTCCATGTGTTGATTTCTGTGTGCTATATTATACCAGTATTTATTTATTTTTGGTGTTTAAGGCCACACATTGCTGCACAGTGTCTCACCATGACCGCCATATGGATATAACATTGAGTTGAGTCAATCATTTATGTACCCATGGTGCCCAATTTAGAGGACTTCCATCTCAAGCAATGGTGACTGGGTCCCATTTTACGTGTAAAACCAAGCTTGTTTACCAAAGTAAACAAGCACTGCTTCACTTCCCAGTGTTGCCACAGGAAATTTTAACAGTAAAGCAGAATTTGTTTACAAAAATAAGTGCTGCTCTTCTTCCCAGGGGAGTAATGTAGAAAAATGACAAATTGGTTGCCTTATTTCTTTTGAGGCAAATGACGTGGGGGCACAGTGGCGCTGTGTACTGAGGCGTACTGCACGTTGATGGCGCACTTGTCTTCAACAAATAGTAGCCCTGCTTGTGTGGAGTTAGTATGTTGGGGTGTCTGACAGTTTCTCGCCATTGCTCTGTGGTTTACTCGGGGTACTACGGCTTCCTCTACCCATAAAACAGAACGACGAGAGGTGACGCTGGCTGTCCAATCTGTTGTTAATGTAGAATGAAAGTGTCAATGACACTGTAGCTCAACTTGTCAAGACAAAAACATGTACATGTATAGTTTGTGACACAGCAATGACAAACATCTAGGTAATGACCTGATAACAAAGGTACATATAAAGTATTGTAACAGTCTGTACATAAATACTGACCGTTGCCTGTAACAAATGTATAGGTAAAGTATTGTAAAGGTGGGTGACAGTCAGATGCTAAACTAGAAAAAAGTCCCAGAGTGGGTCTGACTGAACCCCAAAATATTTGTTCTCATAGCACAGTGATAACAAAGGCACCCCAAAACACACTCATTCCTGTCCCAAGGTGAAAACAAAGGTACCCAAGAAGTTTCGTGAAGATCAGTTCACAAATATGAGCTGTGTAGAAGTTGTGACAAAAAACTGATTGGACCTAATTTCGGTACAAAATGGCCACTGGCAGCCATCTTGAATTCTGGACTGCACCCAGAAACACTCGTTCTCGTCCCAAGGAGATAACAAAGGTACCCAAGAAGTTTTGTGAAGATCGGTTCATAAATACAGCCTCTAGCCCAAGCCGTATTGACATGTGCACTTACAGTGTATAAGTAGCACTGAATAAATCAAAGTTCATCTAATTTGCATAATTTCTGCACGAGAAAAAACCCGTACTATATGTGATGTATTCCATGTTACTAAACATTCATACAAAAATATATTCAAATCAGAACTTTCATACAGAAGTTCTGTACAAAAGACTGATTGCATTAATTGTGGTACAAAATGGCTGCTGGTGGCCATCTTGAATTTTGGACCACACCCAAAAACACTCGTTCTCATCCCACGGTGATAACAAAGGTACCCAAGAAGTTTCGTAAAGATCGGTTCATAAATACGGCCCCTAGCCTAAGCCGTATATAGAAGTTGTGTACAAAAAACTGATTAGACCTAATTTCGGTACAAAATGGCCACTGGCAGCCATCTTGAATTTTGGACCACACCCAAAAACACTCGTTCTCATCCCAAGGTGATAACAAAGGTACCCAAGACGTTTCGTGAAGATCGGTTCATAAATACAGACTCTAGCCTGAGCCGTATTGACATGTGTACTTACTGTGTGTAAGTAGCACTGAAAAAATCAAAGTTCATCTAATTTGCATAATGTCTGCACGAGAAAAAAACCCGTATTATATGTGTTGTATCCCATGGTACTAAACATTCACACAAAAAATTATTCAAATCAGCGCTTTCATATGGAAGTTCTGTACAAAAAAAAAATTTCTGCATCGTCGGTACAAAATGGCTGCTGGCAGCCATCTTGAATTTCGGACTGCACCCAAAAACACTCGTTCTCATCCCACGGTCATAACAAAGGTACCCAAGAAGTTTCGTAAAGATTGGTTCATAAATACGGCCTCTAGCCCGAGCCATAGCAGCTTGGCACTTACAGCTCTGAAAGTAACACTAAATAAATCATAGTCAGTCTAATTTGCATAATTTACGCACGAGAAAAAAACCTGTATTATATGTGATGTATCCCATGGTACTAAACATTTATACAAAACTTTATTCAAATCAGAACTTTCATACAGAAGTTCTGTACAAAAAACTGATTTTTGCATCGTCGGTACAAAATGGCCGCTGGCAGCCATCTTGAATTTCGGACCACACCTAAAAACACTCGTTCCCGTCCCAGGGTCATAACAAAGGTACACAAGAAGTTTCGTAAAGATCGGTTCATAAATACGACCTCTAGCCCGAGCCGTAGCCAATTGTTGACGTACGGACAGACGGACAGACGGATAGACAGATGGACGACGGGCCATGACAATAGCTCAAATTTGACTTCGTCAAAGTTGAGGTAAAAATGGTGATGCTGACTGTCGAAAGTGTCATTAAACCCTCAATAAATAAGGAAATTTGAGGAGAATGACAGGCAAACAAAATGATCACTCATCCTATTTGTACAGGCCTGTGAGTGCTAGAGATGGGCGGTTAACCGAAAATTTGGTTTGGTTTTGTTATCAAAATCGAAACAGAAACAATTACAGAAATCCCATCATCGCGGATTTCAACTTCAGTGTTGAAAAACTCTAATCAGGTCTTCACTTCTCAGAATAAAGAGAGAAACAACCTAGAGTTAACCCTGTTTTCAAACTTCAGAGTCACGATATCACTTTTTCAGAACAGCTGCACTTATTTGGTATTGCATTCAAACGTGGCATTTAGGTGATAAAATTACTTCTTACGCATCGTGGTTTAAACGTTCATCTGTTTATCAAATGTGATTTCCTTTGCAGAACTGGAACTTGTCACTTGTTCCACATTTATAATGACAAATATATTTATTTCTACATGTAATTTTGAAAGCTTGAACTCCAAAGCCAGCTTCAAAATCTCAATGACCTATATGAGCGACTTTTACTTGATAAATCTTTTAAGGTAGGCATAATTTTTTAGAGTGTTTCGAGTTACCCTAAACACAGGTATTTGGGGGTGGGCAGGTGCTAATTTTGCAACAGACTCAAGGCAAATATAATTTTTCTCAAACTTGAATCTCTAGAAATAATTTATGCAAATACATTATGCTCAGGAAATCAGAGTACAGGCTGTGACACAGGTGCATTGCCCTGGAAAGGGAGTCCCTATGACAGTGAGTAACTGGTGCCAATTGCATCTTCTGATATGCAAATGAAATGTATTGTTATGTTTGTACAATGAAAACTGAAACAGAACCGAAAACCCGACTCTTTGAATGAAACCAAAATCGAAACTGGAACCGACATGAAATTTGAAAACCGCCCATTTCTAGTGAGAGCCTGCGGGTCTTGACGAACACATAATATTTCATCAGTAAAAATAAATGGACACAATGACTTTCAACATTCCATAAAACTTCATGACACTGAAGCAGTTAACAATACTATACCTGTGTAGGTAACCTGATAGTAATAAATTAATACAATGGATGATTGTCCATTATTTGTGGGTGTTCACAGAGAAGATGTAAACAAAACACAGTGCAAGTCAAAAATACAGTGTAGCCCACTTCAATGGGAATCTTTTAATTGAAAATAACCTTGTTAAGGCCTCACAAAGTAGATATTTTGTTTCTCAGGCCATTTTTTGTAAAACCGCATGCGTGCGGGCGGTTTTTTATTTTATTTTTTATTTTTGTAATTATTTCTTTGCCATTACAAAGTTCATGTTCTTGGTTTGTTTTATGTTTTAGGCCCCATAATCTACTTAACAGCATGGGTGGTGGTGTATTACATCCCTTGAGTGCAAGAAGGCTTTGCAATGCTAAGGCATTGCAAAGCCTTCTTGCACTCAAAGGAGAATTTTATTAACTTGGGTAAAATATCAGACATAATCAATTCAATTTTGTTTTTTTTAAAGTTTGGATGGGTTATAAAAAGAGAGCATGCGGCAGCCAAAAGGACCATGCAGGAGGGCCTGAGAAACAGATTTTTATTTTTTTGGGCCTAAATGAACATAACTTCCAAACACAAAACCATTTTCCCCACTTTCATTGCCAATTTGGCCTACCAATTGCATGTAGGCAATTGAGTAATCTCCAATTAACCCTTCACCCAATGCACACGTTATAAAAATTTATTATTTTAAATATTATTTATTTCAAATTTTTCAAGCTCATTCCAATCATTAGTCACATGACATTGTTGAAATATTTTGAAAAATAATTGTTTTCCAATGGCTCATTTTGTAAATTTTAGGGCAGATGCAGCTTATTCATTTGGTAAAAAGTTAACTGAATTAAAAAATCTTGTAAAATGTCGAGAAATTGCCCTGACAATCACCAAATTCTCCTTGTTTATAGACCAATTTGGCCTCTGCACATCCAGTACAGAAATTTAATAACTTGAGCATTTATTATTTTATATTTTGTTTGACACAGCTTCATGAGCTCTGTCAAACAAGATATAACAGAATAAATGCTCAGGTTATCTCTAAATGCAGGAAAGTGACAAAATCCATGTTAATTGAATACACTTGTTAATTGAATAATTCACATTGGCAAAGTGGATAATCAATTAACTAGTTTCCACTGTAATGAGCTGATCTCTGAATTTTTGATATCTGTCACTTTTGTTATTACCTTTCTGTAAAATGGTTAACTGGTTTAATTCCAGGGGTCGATTTCAGAACATCGTTAACTGATTTGGTGCCGGAAGCTCATATTTAGTTTAAACAATATTTATTTCAAACTTTCTTCACAATGTACAATTTCTAACAATAATCTATGATGTGGATTCGGCAGTAAGCTAACAGCTTATAAGTGACCATCTCCACTCACACAACAGTTACAAATAACAATGAGAAGACGATGAGAAAGATCTAATCAGTCAAACCTTGGTAGCTTGTGAACCATTTTCTAGTATGAAAGGACAGTTGGGAAACTCATATTTGAATTGCATTCTGAAGTGAAGGTACATGTACCATAATTTAATGTCTTCAAGCTCTGTAGATGTGCTTGATATTCTCTTTGAAGAAAATTTATTTATGCTGTCTGGTTATGCTAGAATTATGGGAGAGTGCCTGTGGGAAATCACAAGACAAAGACACCTGAACAAATTTTGATTTGACTCAAAATTTGGCATTCACAGGACCCTATTAATAGCTTGATGACTTTATGGGTGACCTATAGCATGGTCTGTCTTGCCATCGTTGCTTCCTCCATGCCAGTAGAGCTGATCAGTACTGAAGGAAAAAATATCACAGTATTTTACGAAAAAGTACTCGAGTGTATGGTATTATCATTCTTAACAACCATTCAGGTAGTGATATTTCGAGTAAACTTCAAATTTCAAATGACAAAACTTTTTTTAAACAATATTTCAAGTTACCCCCCTTATACCATAGAATGCTCCAAAGAATGCTTTGAATCATAGTGTTTTACCAACACCTATCTTAAGACACAATTGCCGATTCTCAGTAAATAACGTAAAATATTGCTACCAAATATGTCGACTTAGGTATATTGATATAAATACAGTGGAGCCTACTTAATTGGATATCTCTTAACTGAATAACCCTGTTGACTGAATGTAATTTCCCAACACAAAACCATTTACCATATCTCCAGTACAAATTTAACCTGTTTATTGAATATATGTTATCGAGTAAACTCCTGTTTATAATTGAATAAAATATCTTGTAACCTGTCAAGAAATTACTCCTACTCTCCCCAGTTTTCCTTTGTTTATAGACCTATTTGGCCTCAGTACATCCAGTAGACATTTATTCTATTATATCTTGTTTGACAGATCTTACAGAGCCCTGTCAAACAAGATATAATAGAATAAATGTTAAGTTTATCTCTAGAGCACAGAAAAGTGACACAATCCCTATTAAATGAATACTCCTGTTTATTGAATAATTTTCATTGGCAAAGTGGCTATTCAATTAATAAGGTTCCACTGTACTCACACCTGCCGAGTGAGCAGTTGATCAGGCCCTAGAGGCTGAATAGATGGGGCACGAAACGACAAACAGAAACAACAAACTGAAACAACAAACAGAAATGCCGAACAGATTTATATTATGGTAAGGTGCAGTTGGTAGTAGAGATGGGTGGTTTTCAAATTTCATGTCAGTTCCGGTTTTGGTTTCGTTCAAAGAGTCAGGTTTTTGGTTACGGTTTTGGTTTTCATTGTACAAACATAACAATATATTGCATTTGCAAATAATAAGATGTATTTGGTGCCAGTCACTGTCACATTGACTCCCTTTCCAGGGCTATGCACCTCTGATTCCCTGAGCACAATGTATTTGCATAAATTATCTCAAGAGTCTCAAGTTTGAGAAACTTGATTTTTGCCTGGTGTCTGTTGCAAAATTAGCCCCCCCCCCCCCCCCCCCACCACAAATACCCATGTTTAGGATAACCCGACACACCCTAAAAAATTATTCCAACGATAAAAATTTTATCGATTAAAAGTCGCTCATATAGGTCATTGTAACCCCTAAATTTATATCCAACTTCAATTTTGACGCTGGCTTTGGAGTTAAAGCTTTCAAAATTACATGTAGAAATAAATATATTTGTCATTATAAATGTGGAACAAATGAAGGCAAGTTCCAGTTCTGCAAGGGAAATCGCATTTGATAAACAGATGAAGAACAGGTTTTCTGTAACTGTTTCGGTTTTCGGTTTCAGTTTTGATAACAAAACCAAACCAAATTTTCGGTTAACCGCCCATCTCAAGTTGGTAGACTATAGTGTTCAAAGAGTTTCAAAATTCATGGATCACCTTTTAAATACAGGCTTGGCATTTTCAGGAGAGTGATTTATTCACTCTCCTACTGCTCGCCATAAAAAAATTAAGAGGGTGAAAACTAGTCCTCCTGGCCTTAGAAAAGAATGATTACCATAACAGCCAATTCCTGAAACCCACATCTTTTCAGATCTCTGCTGTGTTAGTGGTCTTTGTAAGATGGCCACATTGCCCCTCCAACACCTCCGGGCCTTTCCGAGGTCAGGAGGTGTGGGACAGTCAGTGTAGCCATCTCAAAGAGAGTATTTTGTTAGCAGCACCAAATAAAATGTATAAAGCCGACTAGGCAGAATTCATTAATAGTAAAACTTAATTTTTTTTCCACTTTTAGCTTTTATGAACTTGAGGAGAGCTGATTTGTTCCCTAGGCCATGTGAGGGGAGTGATTTTTAGCCCACCTGCATTTTTAAGAATGCCAGGCCAACAAATATCATCAGTGTTCCAGAAGCTGAATACTAAAGAATACTAAATTCAAGCATTTTTTCTGACATTTTACAAATTTTCATTTTGATCATATTTCACATCAAATCATTCACCAACAAAACAATAAACTTAAGTGCTCGAATGGAACACCACAGAACAGAATTTTGTTCCCAACAATACTCGATTCAAATCAATCTCCTTATGAATGGTATTTCTATAAGTTATGAAACTCGAGCAGCATGTGCACTGTAAGATATTTTGCTTCTTTCAAATTTATGTATTTAATAATAGGTTTTGTGGTTTAATTAAGCACTTGGATGTGACAGGTTGTCAATACGATATCTTTGAGTTTAACGTTATCTCTGGCTTGCTAACAAGCACCATAAAGTCTTAAAAAAAAAAAATTCTGTTGGAAAATTACTATTGAACAGTGGAATCCACTTAATTGGATATCTTTTAATTGAATAACCCTGTTAATTGAATATAATTTCCAAACACAAAGCTATTTACCGTACCTTCAGTATAAATATGCCATGTTAAAACTGCATATAGGTTACAGCATAAACTTCTGTTAATTAATGAAAAAAATCTTGTATTACATCAACAAAATCGAACAAATACAAAATCTGCCTTGTTTATAGACCTATTGAACCTCAGGACAAATAATACAGGCATTTAGCAATATAGATCTCTTAGTTGTTGTTCAGTTTTCTCAGGTTAACAGGTTTGCTGTTTTCAAAATTTTGCATAATCCATTTATCATTCACCTGGTCTGAGTTTTGGTAACCTATCGTTCGTTTCCCTGTACTTGATTCAGGTAACCTAAATATATATGTATTACAATTATGCCGATGTGTGAACTGTTTTATCATAGCAAAGTTCTTGCTACTAAGGACAATGTCCTGATGAATAGAGATGAATCCTTAGGAGCAATAGTGAGCAGCAAAGCAGATACAAATTAGTTGTAATTATAGCCTAATCTTGGCATAGGCTAGCATGCTGCAGAAGAGTATGGCATCCATAATCACTATTGGTGGCAGAGACATGAATTATTGCCATTTTCTGATTTTGTACCTATGTTACATCTTAAGATGATCATAAACACTGTTGACCATCAACCAGTCATCAGCAAAGGTATATGCATTTGCCTGAAGTACAGCTGCTCTGTAGGCCAATATTTGGCCAACAGAGCAGCTTTACTTCAGGTAGATGCAAACACCTATGCAGCTGATAATTGGTTGTTGAGTGACCCAGCAACAAATTGGTGCAACCTGTTTTTCGATCGCATTATTTTCACTTTAGGTAACCTCCACGTGACCCAAATGGCCTTTCACACTGACAGGCCCCTATTAAGGGGTTAAAAAGTTAAACGTCTGTAAAGAAAAACAGAATGGTATGGATTCAATAAGCATAAAATTTGATAATAGAAATAATTCGATTTATTTTTGACGAATAAATCAATTTATATCAGGTTCATAGCACTCAGTCCATTAACAAAGACCGTATTCGTAAGAACGATCGAGCGTATGGATTTATCTCCCGTTGTCCATAAATATTAATTATGCTTGTTCTGAAATCGAGGCCACACAAAAGCCATACGTCATCGCGTCGATTTCACACCTTGTCGATTTCAGCCAGAAGGACAGCGTGCTTGGTTTGGAATAAAACAAACTAATAATAACATGTCACCAGCAAGGAGGAAAAGAAGGGCAGCGGTTCCGACACGACGCACGACTAGGAGTGGTCGGGTGTCTAACTCCGTGTATGCAAGGCAATCTTCTGGAGCGAGTACATCCAGAAATACTGGTGGTACGAGACGACAGGTCAGCGACAACACAACACAAACACGACATGGCGGTTCAACTCAAGGTTCGTCACGGGGAGATGCATCAGAAGTTGGTTTGGCTGGCAATGAATCTACCAACCAGGTTATGCCGGACAGGTCTCCAGCTCAACGTATCTTGGGTGAGTGTCTGTTAGACGTGTGGAATACGAACAACAACACGACGCCTCCCATAACGGCCAATTTATCGGGGTCGGCATTGCCTTTGCCAGTCAGTCATTCCGTAACTCCGCCCACTTTCAGCATGCACACACCTTCTTTCATCCCTTTACCTGACGACGACGTGGCCGCACATGTGTCTTTGTCTCTCAAACAAAAAATCTGGTCTCATCAATATTTTAATCTAGCTATTTTATTAAAGGGTAATTTGGAGCGTTCAGAGTTGACAAGTCATACTTTAACACTAAGCGAAAGGAGCACGATCGAAGTTCGAGATAAGCCGGTTACAGACAAAATTCCGTCGATAGAAAAGTGGACCGATGCCTTTCTAATCTTTACTTTTGTTTATGTTCAGCAGCACCCAAACAAAATCTTCGAACTCCTTAAATACACGCAGATTATCCGTGACGCGGCGTCAAGGTTTGCGGATTTCGCTTGGCGAGCGTATGACGAACAGTTTCGTATGCGACAAGCGATTAGTCTACAGGCTTGGGGGACAATATTACCCAACTTGTGGCTGCAAATAATGGTGCCAAAAGTTCCAGTGCCTGCTCCCAGTTTGGGCTCCGGGCCTAGTTCCAGCTCTACAACAGCCACTTCCAAACAAGCAATTTGTTTTGCTTTTAATAAGTCTGGAGGTTGTAAGAGACGCCACTGTCGGTATGTGCACATTTGCCAGCACTGTGGTAAGAATCATTCCTCGGTGGTTTGCCAGTCCTTTCGGAAGCAGGGCTCCGGCGCCAGTTCTTTCAAAGACAGTTCGCGGCAGCGACAAGTTTAGTTTGGGTCATTCCCCAATCGTCTCCGAAAATTTACGAGTAAGTTTACAGGGTTATCCAGACCAGGAAATTGCGGATTATTTGATAAGTGGATTTACTTTTGGTTTTCATTTGGAATATAATGGCCCCCGTCATACTCGGGAATCAAAAAATTTAGTTTCCGCCTTGAAAAATAGAGCTCTTGTCCGTCATAAACTTCAAAAGGAATTAGACGCGGGTAGAATAGCTGGCCCCTTTCTCGACCGACCTATTTCCACGTTAAGAGTGTCGCCAATTGGTTTAGTCCCCAAAAAACAGCCAGGTGAATTTCGGTTAATCCATCACCTTTCCCACCCCGAGCGGGATTCCGTTAATGATTTCATTGATGAAAAATTATGCTCGGTCACTTATACTAGCTTCGATGCCGCGGTAGCTATGGTGCAGAGTTTAGGCCCCAATGCACTGCTTGGTAAAGCTGACATCAAATCAGCATTTAGGTTACTTCCGATTTGGCCTGGGGATTTTGACCAACTTGGTTTTCGTTTCGACGATGCTTATTTCTTTGATAAATGCCTACCAATGGGCTGTTCAATTTCTTGTGCGGTGTTCGAAAAATTTTCGTCCTTTCTGGAGTGGAGAGTGCGCCAGTTGTCCGGGTCTGATCACATTTTGCATTACCTTGACGATTTCCTCTTTGGGGGGCCCAATGAATCGAGTGAATGTAAGAATTCGATGCAACAGTTTTTTCGGGAATGCGCCGTTTTGGGGGTACCTGTGGCCGACGAAAAGACGGAGGGGCCACAGCGAATCCTTTGTTTTCTAGGTTTAGAAATCAATAGTCAGGAGATGACTATTAAAATTCCTGAGTCGAAAGTACAAGAAGTCATTGTTAAAATTACTGAAATCCTGCAAAAGCCGAAAAGTACACTTAAACAAATGCAGTCCCTCATTGGCAGCCTAAATTTTTTGTGTCGCGCCATTTCGCCCGGGCGCCCCTTCTGTCGTCGGTTGATTAATTCCATAGCAGGGCTTTCGAAGCCTCAACATCATCTTCGAATTACGGTGGGTATGCGCGACGACCTTCGAATGTGGTTAACATTTCTTCGCCATCATAATGGGATATCCGCTTTTTCTAACAGGTTTTGGGAATATAATACCGACTTGGAGCTTTATACTGATAGCGCTGGCGGTTATGGGAGGGGCTTTGGGGCATATTTTCGGGGTCGATGGGCATATGGCACTTGGCCAGATAATTGGCACACGATCGGTTTCACAAAAAATATCACACTTCTTGAATTTTTCCCTATTTTAGTGGCCGTTGTAGTCTGGGGTCAATATTTGAGAAATAAAAAAGTATTATTTCATTGCGATAATATGGCTGTTGTTCACATATTAAACTCCCTAACTTCTCAATCGGAAGAGGTCATGCATTTGGTTCGTTATTTCACTCTACAATGTCTGCAAAATAATATTAAATTTAAAGCGGAGCATATTCCCGGTTCTAGTAATGTGTTAACCGATTGTCTTTCCCGTTTACAGATCGCCAAGTTCCATCGACTAGCGCCTTTAGCGGACCGGAAGGCAACACCAGTTCCAACCAGTTTGTGGAGCATTTGCAACACACCGCGCACAATCTATTGAACGCTAGCTTAGCAGACAGTACTCAAGCCACATATCAATTAGGGCTGCAGTCCCTTGAACACTTTAGGAGTGAATTTAATTTTCCTCTATTATGGCCTGTCCCGGTTGGTCACCTCAGTTTATTTGTTGCCTGGCTTGCTGACAGGGGGTTGTCGGCTAGCACTGTCTCTACGTACTTAGCAGGCATTAGCTTTCACCATCGTGTCAGGGATTGGCCTGACCCGGGTCAATCGTTTCTACTGAAGAAAATGTTGACTGGGTTACGGAATCGGAATCCTTCGCGGGACATGAGGGCGCCAATTACGCTTGACATTTTGCGACGCCTTCCCGCTGCACTACATCGAGTGTGTAAGGATTTATACGAATGGCACTTGTTTCAATCCGTGTATTTTGTTGCATTTTTTGGTTTGTTTAGAGTAGGAGAATTGGTAAGTACGGCCCAACTTAATTCTGATAGGGCCTTAATGTTCAGTGACTTGTTGTTTTACTATCACCAGTCGCGGAGATGCTTACAAATAAGTTTACGTCGCTCGAAAACGAATCATTCAGGTCAGGCAGAGGTAGTACACATTCCGTCGCTGTTAGATGTCAGCATATGTCCAATACAGGCCTTAGATAATTTTTTAAGGGTCCGTACTAACGTTTCCCCTGTTCTGTTTTGTCATAAAGACGGTTCTCCTGTGACTAGATATCAGTTCACTGCCGTCCTGATCAAAGCCCTCAGTATTTTGGGATTGCCGACTAACCTTTTCAAATCTCATTCTTTTCGCATTGGCGGGGCAACACAGTTGGCGGTGAATGGTGTCCCTGATCACATCATCCAAGTGATGGGTCGGTGGAAATCGGGTGTTTTCTCTCGGTACATTAGACGTGACCGCGTCATTGGTTGACTTGTACATGGTAGTCGGATATATCTGCCCTCACCATACCTGTTTTCTAGGCCTGTTTTGTTTTTCACGGTCGGCATAAATTGATTTGAGACTTCATATCGATTTCTATCTTCTGTATGGGGAGGGGGGGGGGGGGGGGGTATATATCGTCTACATTCTATCCTAGTAAATTTTACGTCTCTTGTTTTCAGATTTTTGGTTGGTGGGCTCTTCCATTATTTACTGGGCGTACAGACGGGCAGTTAAGAGAGGCCGGAGCAATTTAACATTCGACAAGAGTAATGCACGGTTCTTTTGGTTTGGTCAACGTGGAATGTGTTGGAGGGATCTGCTGCCAAAGTTGAAGAGTCTTATCCCTAACCGACCCCCTCCTCGGTATCTCATCATTCATTTAGGAGGTAATGATTTAACGTCTTCTTCTACTTCTGAGCTGAGTTGTGCTATTGATGCAACCATTGCTGAAATACGTCAATTATTGCCAGACACAACCATAATTTGGTCTGACATTTTGCCACGGCTTACATGGCAGGGTAGCAACGATATCTGCGCCATAGAACGTAAAAGAAAACGCATTAATAGGTCCGGTCGCAGGGCGGTAGCTTCCTCGGGTGGCGCGATAATCCAGCATTCCGAGATCACATTTGACACCCCGGGTTTTTTCAGGGATGACGGTGTGCACCTGTCGGATGTTGGTACTGATTTTCTGCTGAATAACTTACAAGGTGCCATTGAAAGCTTTCTTGCGGGTGACACCGTCATCTTTGGTTGAATTTGGGTCTGGGCAATTTTGTATAGACAAAATTGAGTGGCCATGGTTTTGGTCACATTGAAGCTGGCGATCGGTAGCTGTCTCTAAATTAAATTTATGTTTGGTTACTCTGCTAAGGAGTACCCTAGGGAGTAATGTGTTGGGGTACTCTGCCATGGTGGACCCTGGGGAGTACCTGGTTTGTTATGGTGCCCTCTGCTATGGAGTTCCCTAGAGAGTGGACTAAGTAGATGGTTTAAAATACTCTGCCATGGTGGACCCTGGGGAGTACTGGCATTATGTTATGGTTTACTCTGCTATGGATTTCCCTAGAGAGTGAATTGAGGAGATGGTTTAATTACTCTGCCATGGTGAACCCTGGGGAGTACTGGTATATGTTATGGCACACTCTGCTATGGGGCCCCCTAGAGAGTGGGTCATGTCAATAGTTTACATTTTGCTCAGCTATGGACCCCCTAGTGAGCATTGCTTAGCTATGGTGTACCCTAGTAAGCGGTGGTTGATTTTGATTTGGAAATAATACTGTGCGCTCGGTACTTGAATGTAGGTGCACGCAGCTATCGTTCGTCAGCTTGAATGTGACAGTAAGGTTTTGTTGCGGCCATTCCTTCCACAACAAAATATATTAAATTCAGTCAGTTGACATATTTGTTTATTCATTTTATTGTCTTGAACTCTTGATATAATTCGATTTATTTTTGACGAATAAATCAATTTATATCAGGTTCATAGCACTCAGTCCATTAACAAAGACCGTATTCGTAAGAACGATCGAGCGTATGGATTTATCTCCCGTTGTCCATAAATATTAATTATGCTTGTTCTGAAATCGAGGCCACACAAAAGCCATACGTCATCGCGTCGATTTCACACCTTGTCGATTTCAGCCAGAAGGACAGCGTGCTTGGTTTGGAATAAAACAAACTAATCCCACCCGCCCACCCCTCATAACAATACCATTTATCTATAATGTGGCTCTGCTTAGGATGGTGTGCTGCCGCTGAGTTCTTTCTGATTTCAGATGACAATTAGCCTTGGCTAGTGGCATATACTAATGGATACAGTGACGACCATGTTTCACGGGAGCAATTGACTATTACACTGATGGAACTATGTGCATTTCGAGAAGACTTCGTGGTAGATTTATTTCATCAGTTGCTGTTGCTGAGAAGTACATACAATACATTGTGTCCTAAAGAGATCGGGCACAATCTTCTGGTGGTGTTGCTTTAGAGATGTTGCAGTGTGCATTATTGCTTCCCGTGGGGACAATTTGTCAGTAAAAAACAGTGTTTCATGTAATGAAATCATTTGCCACTAAGTATTTGTAATGTCGCAACATGCCATGGTTTTGGTCACATTGAAGCTGGCGATCGGTAGCTGTCTCTAAATTAAATTTATGTTTGGTTACTCTGCTAAGGAGTACCCTAGGGAGTAATGTGTTGGGGTACTCTGCCATGGTGGACCCTGGGGAGTACCTGGTTTGTTATGGTGCCCTCTGCTATGGAGTTCCCTAGAGAGTGGACTAAGTAGATGGTTTAAAATACTCTGCCATGGTGGACCCTGGGGAGTACTGGCATTATGTTATGGTTTACTCTGCTATGGATTTCCCTAGAGAGTGAATTGAGGAGATGGTTTAATTACTCTGCCATGGTGAACCCTGGGGAGTACTGGTATATGTTATGGCACACTCTGCTATGGGGCCCCCTAGAGAGTGGGTCATGTCAATAGTTTACATTTTGCTCAGCTATGGACCCCCTAGTGAGCATTGCTTAGCTATGGTGTACCCTAGTAAGCGGTGGTTGATTTTGATTTGGAAATAATACTGTGCGCTCGGTACTTGAATGTAGGTGCACGCAGCTATCGTTCGTCAGCTTGAATGTGACAGTAAGGTTTTGTTGCGGCCATTCCTTCCACAACAAAATATATTAAATTCAGTCAGTTGACATATTTGTTTATTCATTTTATTGTCTTGAACTCTTGATATAATGCTAACATTATCCCAATAGCAAAGTAAGTCACATCTCACAGCTTTTCTCAGCTTCTTGCAGCTTCTCATCTTACGACAAGAATACGTGATCAGCAGCATTCTCTAAAAATATTCGTCTGCAGTTGTTAGTTCAATATAATAGGGTTAATATTTTCCATGAAGATGTTCCTTCCCTCAGAGAATCAAACACAAAAAAAGTAATACTTAATTTTATTTTTTTCAAACTATGGTTTTTCACTTCTGATTGAAAGGTGCGAGATGAGCAGTACCACTGAGGGGGCCCATAAGTTCCCATTTGGCAAAAAAAAAAAAAACCAAGAAAAATTTCAGTAACTTATAAATGCATGTTTTTAATTTCTCCGCTACAAAATGAGTTAACTCTCTCAACACGAGAGACCGCTTTTCTGGTCCAGCAACACGATACATCATAATTTCATTAAGTAGGATGGCTACTAAGTGAACGTGTGTGGTAGAACAATTAATATTTTCAACGTGAAGGCTGCACATTGAAAATATTAATTGCTCTACCCCCAAATAATGGATATGGACTCTTTCAATTTCTGCCATTTAGCTGCATGGAAGATACCACCAGTGTGCAAAGGGTTAAGAAAAGTGATAATTGTCTTGTCATGGCATATTTAACCTTCGAAGGCTCAGATTAATTGTTACAATAAAACTGCCTTATGTATATCCCTTCACCTAACGAATCAGCCATATCTGTCCATGTAATTTATAAACTGAGTAGTTGAAAAAAATTATTTAAAAAATTTAAACAAAATGATATCATGTGACCCCTCATTGGAACAAGCTCATTGATCTTGTTCCAATCAGTGTGTATGTGTGTGGGCAGAGGGGGGGAGGGGGGGGGGGGGCATTATATGACTTTCTTGAATTGTTTTGAAAAAAAGTAATTAAAATAATTTGATATCGTATACATTGGGTAAAAGGGTTAACATTGTTTGTACATAATTGTTGGCAGGCTGTACAGCAGACAACAATGATGTAAAAATATTATCAAGATAAGTATAACCTATTGGTTGGGCTCTCAAGGAAGAATACACTTATGGAACAAGGTTCCCAAAACAAACAAAAAATGTGCTTGGAACACTGTGGCTCAGTTGTTACGGCATTGAACTTCAAACCGAGAGGTCCATGGTCGAACCCCCACCAGGGGTAACTAGGGGCTGTGTATTACGGCGTACTGCACACCAGTGGTGCAGTAGTATGTTGGGGAGTCTGAAGTTGCGTTTAAGGTGGTTCTCTCCTGGGTACTCTGGCTTCCTCCACCCATAAAAGTGTCAGGCATGAGGTGACTCTGGCTATCGAAAGTGTCGTTAAACTCCAGTAAATAAATAATAAAAAATGTGGCTGTGTGGGGGACCGAAGGGTTAACACAAAGCACATATGAGCACCTAATAGTCTTGACTGGGCTGTCATGCACACTTCAGTGACTATATGACACCAACAATACACTATGAATTTTACAGTTTATGTTCCAGGTTTCACAAGTTCTCATAAGGTTGATTGTTATATTTTCAGTTAACTCAGTACATGTGTATTATTTAAAACAAAACATATATAAACGTTTTTTTAACTAACCAGTAAGCCCCAAGTTAGAAGGCATTTTTTAGTTCTGTTTTGACAAAGTCAAACTTGACTTACGGTCTGATGAAGTTGGGCAGGTGAAGGTCTGATGTTGGTTGAAGGGGTTATGCACAAAACTTTTCTGTACATGTAGTTTTCACAGCCATCATCAGAGTGAGGGTGTTTACAGGAAAATACAGAAATTCTATTATATTTTGTGGTCTATTTTCCAATACCATTTCATTTCTTCTCAAGTGTTATTGTGTTATTGATGCAACAGATTTCATAAAAGAATATAATAATGGACATTGATTTTTCATCATTTCACCTTGTACTTATTGCCTGTCATTTCACAGCTTGTTCGACTTGTGAGGTACAGTGGAGTCCTGTTGAGTAACTTGAGTGTTAGGCAATGGAAAGGTAGTCTTTTCGGGCGGGGGTTTGGGACCATGAAATTTTGAACAAAAACTAACAATGTTCCCTTGAAAATCTGAACCTTCTTAACCCTTTACCCAACGAATCGCCCACATCTGCCTGCGTAATATGCAAATTCAGCAGCTGAAAAAATATTATTTTTCGAAAAATTTAAACAAAACCATATCATGTGACCCCTCTTTGGAACGAGCTCGTCGAGCTCGTTCCAAAGAGGGGTCACATGATATGGTTTTGTTGAAATATTTTGAAAAAATTTAAAAAATGATATTTAAAAATATAAATTTTGAAATCGTCTCCGTTGGGTAAAGGGTTAACCCTTTATCTAACATGAAAGGCAGACGACACTTGCAAACAAAATTCTTGAATAACTA
Organism: Pictodentalium vernedei; assembly: GCA_031216915.1. Lineage (NCBI taxonomy): Eukaryota > Metazoa > Mollusca > Scaphopoda > Dentaliida > Dentaliidae > Pictodentalium > Pictodentalium vernedei. Next base: position 242,017,153 of record CM062294.1, on the reverse strand, counting down.
AGAAATTTCCAGCTTTTGTCTCAAAAACATAGCTCATGACCCGTCATTGGAAGGAGTTCAACAAGCTCGTTCCAATGAGGGGTCATAAGCTATGTTATGGAGACAAAAATTAAAAAAATAATGAAAATTGTATGGTGATTTTAGTAAATAGCGCAGGTGGTTTTGGCCGTTACGTTGGATAAAGGGTTAAGATGGGATGTCCTAAGATTTTTCTGGGTGTTGACACAAGGCCAAATATGAGACCCATTCCCAATGGGAGTGGGGGGGGGGGGGGGGGGGGGGGGAGGTTGGAGAGTATGCATTTTCTAACATTCAAATTTCTGATCGGTATCCAGCATCGATTTGGTGATAAATCCTTGAAGATCTGGATAAATCCTGAAAAACTTCTAACTGTTGAATCACTTTTTATACTTTTATGCCATAGCAGTCATTTCTAGTCAAGTCTTGGCTGCCTACATAAGCAGCCAAAACTTGGCTAGAAATCACTGCTATGGTAAGATAACCTTAGGTTTAAAACTGCTAAACGTCTGAAGAGTGGGATATTTGTTTTTAGACAATAAACTCTGCAAAGGCTAAGATGGAATGGGGCCTTAAACGGTTGAATTGGAAGCATGGTGACTCAGTGGTTAGGGCATTGGACTTCAAAACGAAAGGTCCACTGTTCGATCCCCCACTATGGATAACTTTGTTGCATCCTTGGAGAAGACACTTAATCCTGATTGCCTACAAGGGGGGCACAGTGGCACTGTGTACTAAGGCATACTGCATGTCGATGCTGCGCGTGTCTTCAACCAATGCTTGTGCAGAGTTAGAATGTTGAGGAGTCTGACAGTTGCTCACTACCTTCCTTCGCTCGAAAAACTGTTCGACCCGAGGTGACCCTGGCTGTGGAGTGTGTCATTAAACCCCAATAAAAAAGTTGAATTTATGTGAATTTTTTCTGCAAAAATTAGTATTATTTTGCTAATAAAGGAATAATCAGACCATGATTTGAATTAGTAAAACCAAAATCTTCATGCAGAATGTGCATGTCTGGATGAAATGTTCCCTCTTCACAACTTAAAGCCAATAGGGTTCCCATTTTGTTCCTGCAAGGCAATTATTATAGCAATTTCATTGGCCCTGGTCCCATTCCCAATGCACATAGAAACCCTGTGGTATTGCGTTCCACTCCTGCCTTAGAACATTATGTAAATTGCATAACGTCTGAAGATCATGAAATCGTACCCGACGATCCAACTGATCCCAAAGATGCTCGTTTGGCGACAAATCTGGCGAAAGTGGGGACCAGGGAAGAAGTTTGATGCTTTGCTCCTCAAGAAAGTAACGACAGATACGTGCCATGTGACATCAGGCATTGTCTTGCTGGAATAACTGCAATCTGACGTTAGCATTGAACAATGGAACAACAGCGTTAAGAATTTCGTCCCTATATTGCTGCCCATTCAGATTACCATCAATGAAGATCAACTGCGGTCGATGGTGCAAGGAAATTCCTGCCCAAACCATTACACGACCTCCGCCGAAACGGTCGCATTCCCGCACGCAAACATCAGAAATCCATTCTCCTTGTCAGCGATACACTCTTGCCCTACCATCAGCACGCCATAGACAAAATTGTGATTCATCACTAAAAAGAACTGTGCTCCAATGCTGCTAAGTCCAGCGAACACGCTGACGTACCCATTGCATTCTGATGGTACGACGACATTGAGTAAGGATTGGTCAGTGGTATGGATGCCTACTTCAGATGCCGTGTTCAGCGAGTCTGTTGCGGACAGTTTGTGCACTGATTCTATTGTTAGGTCTACCAGGAGAAATTGCTGCTGCCCTCGTCACTGGAAGGAAGCGATCCCGCAAGTGAGACATCCTGATGTGTCAGTCTTGTGCAGAGTCATAACTCTTGGTCAACCTGAACACGGTCAGTCGGCAGTAGATCCAGTGGTTCTGTACCTTTCAATGAGACGGTAAATGGTGGCCACAGTGACTCCGAACTCAGCAGCGAGCTCATCTGGAGGTATGCCAGCCTCATGCATACCAATGGCACGCAACCTCTGATTTTCTGTTAACCTTGGCATTTTTTAAAATGTCGGAAGACAAAAACTAGCATGTTTTCTCAATAACCCAGGCTCTCTAGCACAACAAAACATAAAGAAAATCGTCGGTCACCCATTCAATTTGACATTCTTGGGTAGCATATGCTATTTTGAAATACGTAGCAAAATTGTATATGGTCGGGTGGACAACAACAACATGTCATTAAATTCTGTGCACGACGTCTTGTCCACAAACATGCAACATTAGAACTATTATATTTCAACCTTTATGCTATTTTTTCACATTTGTTTCTATTATACTTTCTTTTTTGATTCCGTATATACTATTAAAAAAAAGTAGGGGATATTTGATAAATGTGAGATATATGTAGAAATATATTTATATTTTCATCAAAAAAGGCAGTTGAGGCATTGCACTGTGACATCTGGTGATTGCACGCAACCTCTGATTTTCTGTTAACCTTGGCATTTTTTAAAATGTCGGAAGACAAAAACTAGCATGTTTTCTCAATAACCCAGGCTCTCTAGCGCAACATAACACAAAGAAAATCGTCGTTCACCCATTCAATTTGACATTCTTGGGTAGCACATGCTATTTTGAAATCCGTAGCAAAATTGTATATGGTCGGGTGGACAACAACATGTCATTAAACTCTGTGCACGACGTCTTGTCCACAAACATGCAACATTAGAACTATTATATTTCATCCTTTATGCTATTTTTCACATTTGTTTCTATTATACTTTCTTTTTTGATTCCGTATATACTATTAAAAAAAAGTAGGGGATATTTGATAAATGTGAGATATATGAAGAAATATATTTATATTTTCATCAAAAAGGCAGTTGAGACATTGCACTGTTACATCTGGTGAATGATTTCAGCGATAGTTGGGTGTCTGACAAGCACACATTCCATGCACTGAGCTGTAGAAGACATGGACGGTCAGTCAGAGAATTTATCACATTCAGGCAAAGACCTCAATACCTTGCAAATCCTCCTCGGTTCGCAAGACAAGCGCAAATCCGACGTGGCATACTCCTCACCAAACATCCAATATCAGCTTGACTGATGTTATTCCATTCTTCCTGCAGTGCAGCGGCAAGTTCCTGGACATTGGCAGGGGGTTGTTGTTGGCATTGTCGTATGCACCTCCCAAGCATATCCCGGACATGCTCGATTGGTGAAAGGTCTGGACTTAGTGCAGGCCAAGGCAGTGTAGTGATGTTCTGCTCCTGAAGAAACACTGTAGTGACATGGGCCCTGTGTGCTCTTGCATTGTCATTTTGGAAAATGAATCGACAGCCGTGACGTCACGCAAATGGCACCACATGAGCTGCTAACATGTTGTCACGGTAGTACTGCCCTGTGACACGCTCTTGGATTACCTGTAATGCTGTTCTGCTTGTCATGGTTTTTCCTCCCCACACCATAACCAATCCATCACCCAAATGATCGTGCTGCCTAATGGTTACGTCATGGTGTCGTTCGTTCGTTCCGCCGCCGCCACACTCTGTTTCACCTGTCGGGGAAGTCGAGAGTGAACCACAATTCATCGGCATTGCTCCACCAACGATTGTCCCAGTGCTGTCATGCTCCATACCAATTATGCCTTGCTATGATGTGACATTCAGTCAAATGTGAAATTATTCATGGTCGTCGGGCGTACAAATTCCAGCTGTGTAGACAATTTTGGATAGTCTGACAACTGACTTGCACATCTGTCGCTCAGTGCAGCTGCTGTCCAATTTCTGAGGCACTCAGATTGCAGTTACGTAATGCTGTGGTTCGGATGAAATAATCCTGGTTAGCAGTTGTTGCCCTTGGACAACCTGACCGACGTCTGTCATCAACATTGCCTGCCTTACAGTAGCATGACCACAACCTGATAATCACCGACTGAGTAACGTTGAGAATTTGAGCCACTGCAGTCTGTCTGTTGCCAGCTTCCAATATACCAATGGCACATAAACGTTTGTCACATATCAGTCTTTGCATACCTCAAAAGTTATGTTTCACCCAGAAACTATTGATGAATGAGTTTATACCAAGAAAAGAACGATGAGACCTCCGAAAGAGGCCGTCTAGTACAAATGAAAATTTCAAAATGTACCCCACAGACATTAACGCAGCACTCGGGCGAAAAATTTGCATGAAGTTTTTGTGGGCCAGTGACATTCATGATCCACACTAAATTTGGTAACATATTGATGTGTCCAATCACGCATATCCAATACCATTTTCTGAAAATATCAACCTCAGTTTGGATATCCCATACTTTTTTTGAATAGTATATAATAAGTAATCTATGAGCATTTATTTTTCCTCATTTGGGCTAAAAAAACAAAACAAGTGCACCGCCAGGTGGTGGATCATTATACGACCTCCTTTGAAGAAATTTCACTGGGCCGAATCAAAAATCTGAAACCTTTATGCACATCTAGAGACCCTACCGGAACATATAAACACATTTTAAACAACCAAAATTACGTGTCTTAGGAGCCTTTCGTCGGAAAGCAGTATTTTAGCTCAGTCTTTAAGTGGCTCCACTGGCACCACCTGGTGACAAAAATTCAAAATAAACCAATTTTTGTCTTCTCTATACTATACTTAATACATATGGTACGTTTAAAAATTATAGCTAAAAAAATGGGACGTATGGACTGAGATCATCACTATATCCCCACATTTTTGAAAATGCGGGGATAATAACTCTTAAGAAATACTTGAACAGACCTGGTTTAGTTATCCCATTCATGATATTATCACCAAACAGCTAAGTATTAAATTTGGAAAAAATAGTTTCAATGTTTTTTTTTTACATGTGATGACAAAAAATGGAGAAGGATAGGTGGACTGATGGCTTGATGGATGTATTGTTGCCCGTTCTCGTAAATGATGTGGCTAATTTTTTGGAGAGAGAGTGGTCATGTGACTTTCCACATAATGTCAAAAAGCTGTTAGTATCAGTCAGTGTGTGTTTGTTCAAATAAGCCCCCCTCCCCCCTCCTTTTCATTTGGATGAAAAACCTTCCATTGTCCATACCCAATGGATGTCCTAAGTATGGGTTATGGATGGTGCTGTAGTGTCAATTTGTTGGTACAAACCACTGTTCTGTGTCCAAACATAATTATCAATGTGATTATTTAATTTATTTATTTATTTTTATTTATGTGGATTTAACAACACTTTTGACAACCCGGGTCACCTCGTGTCAAACAGTTTTATGGGTGGAGGAAGCCAGAGTACCCAGAGAGAAGCACCAAGCAACGGCGAGCAACTGTCAAATGCCCCAACGTACTAACTCGCACAAGCAGGGGTAGTATTGGTTGAAGACAAGTGCACCTTCGACGTGCAGTGTGCCTTAGAACACAGCATCACCATGCCCCCACTTGGGCAATTGAGATTAAGTGCCTTGCCAAAGGACACAACGCAGTTACCCCTGGTGGGGATCAAACTGTAGACCTTTCGGTTTGAAATCCAATGCCGTAACCACTGAGCCACTGTGATCCTCTGATGCTTAATGACATGATATCTTGATTGGGCTGTATAAAGGGTAATCTTTTTGATTGGACTCATAATATTTGTTGATATAACACACATGTGCCCATTGAAAAAAGACACACAATGAAAAAAAAAGTCACATAATGAGTGTAGTCCCATAGTTTTCTGGTTTGGTTCCGGTTTTTGTGGCAAACCAGAAAACCAAACCGCAAGACCCAGCAAAAACCAGCCGAAAGGTTTTACTGTGTTTGTGCATAAACTGATCTGACTATCTTACTGAGAGGGAAATGGACTAACAACCACCATGGACTCTCGTCAGTTGGTCTATATGGCAAAGGGGCAAATATGCCATGTTCTCACCACCACATTAGTTTAGATTATTCATTTGTTACTCTGATTTCTGTCTTTTTCTGACTGAATAGGCTTAGCAACTGATCCCCTAGAACCACTAAGAATGATCGAAGGAACTTAGGCTGAATCTAAAACAGCTTTCATGGTGAGTGGTGTCGTACAGACTATTGCAGATTTTTTCCAAGTTGAGGAGCCTGAAGTGTTATTTACTATCTCTTCTCAACACATAGAAACAAGAGCAGTGCGTAGCGGGACAATATATGCCCGTTTTGTATTTTTGAAGGGTTGAGGTAAGGATGGGGGTGAGGGTGAAAATTGTTTGGACCAATCCCATATTCAAACTTGACCTGTATTTTGTTGTGGTTAAACAACATACCAAGTTTGGAACCAATCAGAAAACAAATAATAAAAGTTATCATCCGGAAACCAAATATTTGATGCATTCTATGTCCAACAAGGTCCATAATTCAGGGGAACTTCGAAGTTCGAACTGACCCCATATTCGAACTTGACCTGTCTTTTGTTTTGATTAAACCACATACCAAGTTTAGGAGTCAATCGAAAAAAAAATACTAAAGTTATCATCTGGAAACCAAATGTTGATGAACAGACAGACCGACGGATGGACAAATGGATGGACAAATGACAGACAGACAGACAGATTCCATAATTCAATGGTTTTTCAACAGGCGTATAAAAAATCAGTTAGGTCATACTAAAGTTATAATCCGGAAAACAGAAAATGCACAAATTCAAGAGGAATAACTCTGGAAGGTACATGCGATTTTGGCCGAAAGTGAACTTGAGCTGTGCTTTGTGGTCATAAACAAAATTTGAGAATTTGAAACAAATTAGTCAAGGCAAACTAAAGTTATCATCCGGAAACCACATAATTCACAAATTTGCAATCATTCAAGGGAAATAACTATGGAACGGTACATGCGATTATATGCGATTATAGCCAAAGGTGAACTTGAGCTGTGCTTTGTGGTCAAAAACAAATTCTGAGAATTTGAAAAAAATAGGTCAAGGCAAACTGAAGTTATCATCTGGAAACCACAAAATCCACAAATTTGCAATCATTCAAGGGGAATAACTCTGGAAAGGTATATGCGATTATGGTACAAAAGTGAACTTGAGCTGTATTTTGTGGTCAAAAACAAAAAACTGAAAATTTGAAATAAATCAGTCAAGGCAAACTAAAGTTATCGTCTGGAAACGAAAAGTTGGGCTAAATTCCCATAAAGGGCCATATCTCTACTGCAAATGGGCCGCTAGGAACGGAAATCGAACCCATCCTGTAGTTTGTCATACTAAATCCACATGCCAAAATTAACTCAGCTCAAAAGATTACAACTAAAGTTATCGTCTGGAAATGAAATGTGTCTATGGACGGACAGACAGACAGACGGGTGGAGAGACCATTCACATAATACGTCCCGTTTTTCAAACGGGTGTATAAAATCAACATCTGAAAAATTTGGTGTCAATCCGTCAAGGCGTTCGGCTTTAAATGAATGGAAACCAATTTTTTTTTTAAAATTGTGTTTTCAAAGGGCCATAACTCTGCAGCGGATGGACTGAGAAACACCACTATCGAACTTGACCTGTATTTTATTACTACAAACAACATCTGAAAGTTTGATGTCGATCCGTCAAGGTGTTCAACTTTGAATGAAGGGAAACCAATTTTTTTCGAAAGATTGTGTTTTCAAAGAGCCATAACTCTGCAGTGGTTGGACTGAGAAACACCACTATCGAACTTGACCTGTATTTCATTCTAAAAACAACATCTGAAAAATTTGGCGTTAATCCGTCAAGGCGTTCAGCTTTAAATGAACGGAAACCAAATTTTTTAGAAAAATTGTGTTTTCAAAGGGCCATATCTCTAGAGCAGATGGACTGAGAAACACCAATATCAAACTTGACCTGTATGTTAATGCTAAAAACAACTTCTGAAAGTTTGATGTCAATCCGTCAAGGCGTTCGACTTTAAATGAACGGAAACCAAATTGTTTATGGACGTACAGACGAAGACGGACAGACGGAGACGGACAGACGGAGACGGACAGACAGACTGATAACATAATACGACCGTTTTTTAAACGGGCGTATAAAAACGAACTGAAACAAAATTGAAACCAAAACCGAATCCAAAAACTCAGAACCTCCCAGCTCTATTTATAACTTAGCAGCCACACAACATACGATATATTCGTAAGAGCAAGACAGATAGACAGATGGCCGGAAAACAGACAGAACTTATTCCAATATGCCCTCCCACTATGTGGAGGGGGATAAAAATACTCTGCAGGCTAGGCAGATAATATTCATTATAGATGCAGTAAATGATCTTTATAGAATTACTTGCTGTTTTGAAATGCATGTATCAGTCAAGAAAACACTGAGTGCATATAGCGGAACATCATTTCAAGTGCAGCTCCATTTGAGCTCATCTACTTATTTCCTGACAGTTATAGAAAAACACTAGTTACCTTCACAACAGCTTGAATCACGTAAGTGTTCTATATAACTCCACACTGTGCTCACTCCATGTTTAACACCATTATTTTAAATTACGTTTTGATGTTTTCTCCATGGCCTTTGTAATTGTTCAAACAGACATGTCCTTACCTTCGTGTTCATGCACTTGAAAATGAAAACTGCAATTCGCACAGTTTTACATGTAGAGTATTAGAAGCATGTATTTGGGCTTTATTCTGAAGTGCAATTTAGCTGCCTGAGTGCTAGAAGCCACTCCATCAGGGCTTTTAAAAAATGAGATACCAAAGCAAAAGCCAATACTTTCTGTGCTCATGTTTCATATTGAATCAAACACAAATTATAGTTTATGTTCATATCAATTTGTTTTATTACAACTTATTGGAGAGTGCCAGTGGGCACTCTCCAATAATTTGTAATAAAACAAATTTTGATTAACAATTTTGGATCACCAAACATAATCAAGTTCTGGTAAACCTTTACAATAGCAGGTTTTCAATTTTTTGCAAAATTAGGCAATTTTTTCTCGCTTCTTTTGGGTTTTTTCCGTTTTAAAACACTTTTCCAACAAATTAATAGAAAAATATTTGATTCCGGGGCAAGAAATTTAATAAAAAATGCATTTTAATAACACACTGAGTGTAGCATTTTCAAATGGAGTCGTCAGCTCAATTTCGTTTCAGCATCAGCACCCTCTATGTGTCTTCTTCAAAGCAAGGGAGGCATCAATGTACGTGCAACAAGATTTGAGGCGCCATCAAAATAGGGTCAGTAGCAGCGGGATCAGGGTTAGGATACCCTAACCTGGCCCCAGCTACTACTGACCCTAATGATCTAGGGTACCCTAACCCTGGCTCCAGCTACTACTGACCCTAGTGATACTAGATTGATATAAAAGTTATTCATTAATTTACTAATTTTCACTTGCCTTAAAAACGAATCTTTCACTGATTTCTCCCGTATTCCACCCTGGGTGTATATTACACTTTAATACGAGCACACCCACTTACTCCTGACCAGTGAGAAAGAACAAGCCAACCGCAAAGGCGACTTTGAGTCAACTGATTTTCAAAGGCGCAATAAAATAGTGTAATTCTTAACAAAATATGAATATTTTCATCAAAAAAGTATGCGCTTTTGTTGGAAAAGTGTTTTAAAACGAAAAAAAAAAAAAAAGAAGCAAGAAAAAATTGCCTAATTTCGCAAAAAACCTAAAACCCATTATTGTAAAGGATTACCCAAGTTCTCAACCTGTTCATATTCAGTGGATGTGCTTCATATTTCAGTAGAAACTTGTTAATTGAATAGTTACTTTTCCAATGAAAAATATTCAATTAACAGAATTTAATTAACCCTTAACCTCATCAATCGGCCACATCTGCCCATGTAATATACAAATTCATCAGTCGAAAAAAAAAAAAATTAAAAAATTTCAACAAAACCCTATCATGTGACCCCTGATTGGAACAAGCTTCCAATGAGGGTCACATATTATGATTTTGTTTAAATTTTTTTAAAAATTTGAAAAATAATATTTAAAATAATAAATTTAGATATCATCTGCATTGAGTAAGGAGTTTGATCACTTCCAAGTATTCTAGTGAAAAACTGAGCGTTCATTCTATTATATCTTGTTTGACTCTGCCAAACAAGATGTCATACATGGAGATTAAATGCCTATATTAGATATACTAAGGCTAAATAGGTATATATATATGAACAAGGGGATTTCAGCAGCAGTTATATTCTTTGGTAGATTATATTTTTTATTCAATTAGTGCTTATATCTTGTTGGTATTTGAAGAACAGCAACATCCTTCACTTCATCCCTAGAAGTGGTCACCCACCTCCTGGGAGGCGAGTGTTGGTCCTGCATCCCACTTGCTGCCCCTTTTTCCTAACGCCAGTAGTGCGCATTCATGTCCCAGCCCCATAGGCTACCATGCAGGTCTGTCCCCGAACCAGGGAAGTTCAGGTCTTTCTCTGGGTGGTCCCTGAATGGGACCGTTGTTGTTTCTTCTCCACGATCTGATACAATCCTACAAACAGAACCCAACAAAGAAGACAACTCCACCAACCATCGATTGCCTGAGGCAGACTATACTTGCCAATGATGGCCCACCACAACAAGCCCATCCTATAAGTGGCAGATTATACTTGCCTGAATATATCATCACTGCACCCTCGGGGAGAGGTAGCACCTTTGCTGAAAGGACCCCCTCTCACTCTGCTCCTCACCCAAGGGTTCAGATCAAAAGAACATCAAAAAGACCACCACAACTCCCAAGAACACCAAGTACTCCAGGACATCTGCTGCATACCTCACCCTTTTCCTCCTTTGACACGCCTGGACATGTTGCTAAAAACTTTATTCTACAGTTAAAGAGGGTCGAAAAGGGATTGACCCACACCTTCCCTGCACACCTTCGGCATGCAAAAACCATTTCATCTACAATCTGAGAACAGCAGGCAGTTGCATCTCAACCTTGAACCTTGTGCATTTGTAAAGCACAGTTTAATAATCTTTGAAGAACACATTTTTGAAAAGCTTGACATTGTTTAATTTTTTCTTAAATTGTTGACTCATGTTATAGTACGCACAGGCTGATTTGATACAGACACACTGTCCATACCCTTACTTTCTCAGAACTCTGAACATATGGAGAATGCAATTAGGAATGCACAAGGCATGGACATGAGGTAGTCTAGCACAGGGTTTGTGAACTGCAAATTAGCTTGTTTGGTCTACAAGTTTTACTGGGCTAGCAACTAAGCAAACAAGAAATTTAGCTGTTGGTGACAAAAATAGAAAACTGTCTTGAGCAAACGGTACCAAAATAAATATTTTGGAATTCTTCTTGACCAGTGTGTGTGTGTGTGTGTGGGGAGGGGGGGGGGGGTGGAAGGGGGAGGGGGGGGGGACAGATATATTCCTTTTGAAAGCAATATTTCAATCGTTTTTCTCAATTTTGAATTATCATTATTTCTAAGATAATATTTCTTTTTACAAATAACGCCCACACCCCTGCTCTAAGTCATCCTCACAAAATAAGTATAAAGCTATTTTTACCAATCATTCATACAGTACAGCCGCCATGGACTGGTCACTTTCCACGGGTGGACAATATTTCCACAGACACAACAATATTAGATTCCAAATACTAATTACAGGAATAATCATCAAAAATTTAATTAATAAGCACCAGGTGCAACCTGGTCCTTCATTATTTAAAATTTTTCTGATGATGATTTTTATTACCTGGTAAATGCATGCATGGACATCACTGCCCACTGGTGGATAATGACTAGTCCATGGCGACTGCACTGCAGCTGCACTTTCCACTTCAGGACTCATGCCCAAGCTTTGGTTATCAGATCCCATTATATGGGTCAAATAAAATAAAACATGTTTACCACAGTTATGATACAGAATAACAAAGTAAATCTTGCGCACATTCATGTCAAAATCACAATATTTCAAGCAGCAATTTTTTTTCCTGAATGCAATTTAATCATTTCAGGCTGGTGTGGCAGAGCTCAATGAGCTCTGCCACACCAGTCTGAACTGGTTAAATTAGTCATTGCATTATGGGAAAAAGTTTCGGTACAAACTTTGGAATTTGGCAATCAGTGTGCACAGGGTTTGAGGTATCAGTCTTTGAGTCTTGAATTTCTTTCTCGTGAATATTGATTCAATTGAGCCACAGGTAAAAGAAGAGAATTATATGAATAATTAAATGAAATAAAAATAGTGTGGCAAAAATTTTTTCTTACCCCGGGCTGCCACTCAAACAATTAATTATTCAATCCACTCACTGAGGCTCATGACTTAAAATATTTAGTCCTTCTTCATGGACAAAAAATTTATTTTTTGCACACTGTTTATTAAACTGATGATACACTGTAAAACCTGTGTTTATTTATTTGAGTTTAACATTTTAAACTGCTATGATCATATCATGTGGGACAGTTTTACAGGTGCAGGAAGTCAGAGTAGCCACAAATAACCATCAAGCAGTGGGTAGTACTAGCAACTGTTGGACTCTCTAACTTATCAACCTGGCACAAGCAGGGGTAGCCTTGGTTGAAGGAATAGATCAACCCAATAGAGGTCGAGGGGACCCATGCTTGAAGCATGGGTCCCCTCGACCTCTATTGGGTTGATCTATTCCCAGTTTTGTATATCAGACCTGTTGTTGAAGTTATGGCAGAACTAGAACCAGCCGCAGAATCAATCAGTGACTCAAGTTTGGGGTTGATTTCCAGCACACAACCGTTTTAATGTCAGACAAGCATTATTCCCGGAGAAATGCCTGGCACTTAACCTCTCCGCCCACAGGGCTCAGACCAATAATACCCAACTCCCGAAGCCCTCGCAGTGAGATCATGAAAAACAGACTACAGGACACTCTTATCCATACACTGTGATAACTGTGGTAAACTGTTGGAGAAATGATAAAACACTTTAACCCTTTTCCCAATGTAACGGCCAAAACTGGCCTGTGTTATTCTAAAAAATCACCAGTTAATTTTCATTATTTTTTCATTTTTTGTCTGAAAAACATAGGTTATGACCCCTCATTGGAATGAGCTCATCGAGCTCATTCCAATGAGGGGTCATAACCTATGTTTTTGAGACAAAAAATGAAAAAAATTAGTTATTCAAGAATATTTTTTGCAAGTATCGTCTGCTTTTCATGTTAAGTAAAGGGTTAATATCTGCACACACGAACATTTAGTGGATACAAAACACAAACAGGACACTCCTAATGCTATCCACTTCAATGAAATTAATCATTCAATATCCAACATTTGCTATCGTATTTTACAGGTGCTACACACCGACCCGGAGGGAGCTAATATTACTGAACAGCGTAGACTTTGTGAAGCCCATTGGCTCTTCACTTTAAAAATGTTACAACTGTTCGGCTTGAACAGAAAGGACTTTTATGGTGATCTAATATTAGCATTGGATGAAGCAAGTGTACCACCAATGTGCTGTACATTTTAGTGCACGGTACCACCATACTCCCACTTGGGCAATCAGGATATGTCTTGCCCATGGGAGTGCAGAGACGCAGTGTAAATGTTGCAGATCTGGATTGAATGATCAACCTTTCTGATCTGAAGAGCAATGTGCTGTGAATGAGCCATGGCATTCCATGTGAAATCATTTCCTGACACAAATAGAAATCGACACATGCAAAATATTTTCTTAAATATTTTCATATTTTGCCTAAAAAAACATAACGAATGACTGCTCATTGGAATAAGCTCATTCCAATTGAATGAGATATCAAAAGCTGTGTTTTAGTGGCAAAAAGGGGGAAAATGTTTGAATGCCAATTTTTCTTAATAGCTCTGGATGGATTTCTGGCTGTGTTGGGTAATGGGTTAAGTGGCTCGCTGTTGGAATGATCTTTAAAGGCTCCTCCCAATTATATATCCTTTACGAATATTTCATCTACAAAAGCAAATATACACTAAAAAGCCATTTACACTCTAGAACAGGTTACAGCACAAGAACAGTTAATGATAAACTCGGCCAGACACAAGAAGGATTGAACAAATTAAATTGAAAAAATTGATTTCCGAGAGTTTCTTTGATGTAATTGTTATCACCTATGTGAAGTGAAGGGAACAGCTCGAACAAATCGCTAACATGACACACCCTCACTGGACTGACAAGAATAAAAATATAATTTTTCTTTTTATTGTGAGAAAAATAGACCAGTAATCCAATGAAACATATTAAAACCATAATCCTATCATTCGGAGCTGGATCAAAGTGGCAGCAATTGATAATCAATGAAAATGGAATGCCTTACAGATACACCATCAGGGGTGCAAAATTATAAATTTGCATAGTCATATTTCAGGTTAAAAAAATAAAATTTAGCATAACCCTTTTACTCAAGGCAGATAATAGCAGAATTCATTATTATAAATATTTTAAATATTTTTTTTTTTTTAAATTTCAACAAAACCAAATCATGTGTACCATCATTGGAATGAGCTCATTCCAATGAAAGGACATGATATGGTCTTGTTGAAATTTTTTGAAAAATAATTTTTCTTCAACTGATGAATTTGTTTATTCCCCAGGCAGACATGGCTGATTTATTGGATAAAGGGATAATCCATTTTGGCAGAGTTAACCACTTGAGGGATACCAGTCTAGGACCTACGACGATGTAAATTTTGGATTTCTGGTCAAATAAAATCCCAAAATGAATCAGCAGAGATCAAATCAAATGGAATCGAATCTCAAATCGATTCTCACAGCTCTTCAAATTGTAAATATTGTTCCGTCTCACAAGTGTACATAGAGCAGTAATCCAATGAAACATATTAAAACCTTAATCCTATCATTCGTAGCTGAATCAAGGTGGCAGCAATTGATAATCAATGAAAATGGAATGCCTTACAGATACACCATCAGGGGTGCAAAATTATAAATTTGCATAATCATATTTTAGGTTACAAAAATAAAATTTAGCATAACCCTTATACTCAAGGCAGATAATAGCATTATTGTAAACATTGTTCCGTCTTACAACCGTAAATATTGCCAGTCTCCTCTCCATTCAAGTATTGTATTCAACGGTGACTCGTCTGTTTGTGCAACTCAATCAAACAACAGAAATATTCCAGGATGGAATCAAAGTAGTTTTGAATGGATAACCTTGAACTCTTCTTCTGTCATCAGGTCTCCTGTATTACAGGAGACCTGATGACAGAAGAAGAGTTATTTATTTATTTATAAAGTATTGGTGTTTTAAGGTCACATATGACAGTTTTACAGGTGGAGGAAGCCGGAGTACCCAGGCAAAACCACCAAGTAATGGCAAGCAACTGTCAACTCCCCAACATACTAACCCCACACAAGAAGGGTTAGCATTGGTTGAAGACAAGTGCACCATCAAGGTGCAGTATGGGGGCGCAGCGACTCAGTTGGTAGATGTGCAGGCTACAAGCCGAGAGGACCTCGGTTCGAATACCACCTGCGGCAACCGCGTTGTGTCCTTGGGCAAGACACTTCACCCCCATTGCCCACGTGGGGGCACGGTGACGCTGTGTACTAAGGCGTACTGCACGTCGATGGTGCACCTGTCTTCAACCAATGCTAACCCTGCTTGTGTGGAGTTGGTATGTTGGGGAGCTGACAGTTTCTCGCCATTGCTCGGTGGTTCTCTCTGGGTACTCCGGCTTCCTCCATCCGTAAAACTGTCACGGTCATGGTTAGCCATTGTGCAGAAATATGTGACCTTAAACACCAATAAATAAATATAAATAGGTGCAGTACACCTTAGTACACAACTGTGCCACCACGTGGGCAATGGGGGTGAAGTGTCTTGCCCAAGGACACAACGTGGTTGCCACAGCTGGGATTCAAACTGGGGACCTCTCAGCTTGCAGCTTGCTCCTCTACCTATTGAGTCACCGCACCTCCAGAAGAAGAGTTCAAGGGGAGACACTTGGTAGGATTTTGAGAGCATATCGCTGATTGAAAATTTCTGAAATCAGCACAGTACAAATCAAATTGAATTATTGAGACAATTTTGAATCAAATCGCATTTTGAAGCACCCTAAATCAGACACAGGAGAATGACAGTGGATACACCATCTTTGAATGTCAAATTTTAAAATTTTCACTCACTTTTTAGGCTGTTGTTCACCAATTCGCAAAATACAAACTAAAACTGAAATTGGGCAAATTATATCATTGCAAATTGATCAACTACCAATTGGCAGATATAGTACACTCATTCAATTGCTAATGAAGTTGTGGAAAAAACACCTCAAAAACCAATCAATACTTGTGAATAACTTAGCCCTCTAAACACTGATGTCAAAATATTAAAAGTTGAAGTTGCAAATTTTCCCCATAATGCAAGTAGGAATATAACCAATTCAATCTTGTTTGACAGAGCTCAAAAACCTCTGTCAAACAAGACTGAGTTGGTTAAATTCCTAATTGCATCATGGGAAAAATTGTTACTTGAAATTTTGGTAATTTTGACTTATTGAGCATGGAGGGTTAACATACTTTACCAAATTAACACCATGGCTACAGGCTATTACACACAAGATACGATATCTCTACTTGAATAAATGATTAATTGATGGAGTTTCCAAGCCCTTCCTGGTATATTTTCCATGGTTTCCAAGGAGCTAGAGATAAGAAAGTATAAGTATTTTGAGACATTTTTCTGGAGCAAACACAAGAGTACCACCCAATCCCCGAACCATAAAAACAGCTACACATATTTACATGAACATATCAGTTGAATGATTTTATGTGCATTTAATATTTTCTATTATAATATAATATCGTAATAATATTTAGAGTTTATTACTTGGTTAGTTTCATATCAGCCAAGATATCAGCCTGAGGCAGTTTCACATCAGCCTGAGGCCGAATAGCGAAGGCTGCTGTGAAATTACGAAGGGCTGATATCGCAGTCGCTATGAAACTAACCAAGTAATGACCTCTCTAATCATTAAAGCAAAACAAATAATTGCAAAATGTTCCCAAATCTGTTACCGTTTTCTGACAGTGTTATTGTTTCTCATTCTTTTCAAAAAGTCCAAAGTTTCTTCTCCAACTTCACCTATCCGAATATCTCAGCTTCACCAGTGAGAAAGCCGCAAAGTTTGGATGCCTGAACTATTTCTTCTCTCATGTAAACAAAGCTCGAATTTAAGGATGTGAAGCTGTTATGCTGTGACTAACAGCTTTTGCTTCATCAAGTTATGATGTTTACCTAGAAGGGGTGCTAGAATAACACAGCCTCAACTTTCCAATAATGCACTTGTTTTCTGTCACTAGATACTAAAATATGTTGTAAAAATTCAATTTGCATTGCCATAAAAAATGTGTACACACCAACAACAAATCTATTTTTCACCGATACCAAGGTATATTCTTTATAAAGCGATCAGCAATTGCAGGAAATCAGAAAATGGAAAACTTCAACATTATCTATTCATAGCAACATTTGCCTCCCCCACCCCTTGTTCCGAAGATGGTGACAGGTGAGGAACTGTTCATTAGAGTTGAGAGTTCCAGCAATCCAGTTGTTCATAGCAACATTTGCCTCCCCCACCCCTTGTTCCGAAGATGGTGACAGGTAAGGAACTGTTCATTAGAGTTGAGAGTTCCAGCAATCCAGTTGTATAAAGATCACAAGATCTGGGTAACTGAATACTCCTGCTAACTTTCAGTAACAAAGGTTATATTCAATTAACATAATTCCACTGCACATGCAACTTTATGTTACCTGCATAATTTACAAAAATAAACCAGCTCTGATCATTACATCTGCTACACAGTCCACACACATGCATAAAACAATTAACATACAGACACTTTAGTTTCTCGACATTTGAATGGTCACATGTACTGATGTTCAACACACCTGTACATTCTCATACTAAGGAAAATGTCATCTTATACCACTGAGGAGTAAATGAATTCTATATGTAAGAAATTGATTCTTACATTCAGTATATGCAGCCGCATTAATTAACTTGACTATTAATTGATACTGACAATTCTATAGGTCTAAAAAGACCCAATATGATTCATTATGAGCCAGTTCTGGATATTTTCTGATAAATTACTGCAACTCAATACTGCTTGTCTACAATAAATAAGTTAACCCTTCAGCTAATTAATTGACTAAATCTTGATAGAACTATGCACACAATACGCCTTATATTTTGATGAGAATCTGAGAATTAATTCACACAAAGATTTGCACCACAAAACCAGTATGTAGATTCTTGCTGCACCTCTGCTTGGTTTCTCATTGGAAGAATTCAGTCAATTTAACCCTTTGCGTATTATACAGGCAGCAAATTAACCAATACAAGGCTAACAGGGCCTGGAATATCCTGACACTTATTTTATCAATAAAATTGTACAAATATGGCGATCATTGGAACCGGCTCATTGAGACGGTTCTAATGACATCCATATTTGTAAGGTTTCATTGGTAAATACTGTTTATTTTTTAAAAAATGCCACTGATGCATTAAAAATTAAAGGGGTAACATGTGCTATCAGTATACAACAGGGGTGCAATATGGTGGCCTCATGAGATCCTGGGACACTCATAGCAGGTATGGATTCTCACAACCATTTTCGAGAGAATCCAAATGGATTCTACCAATTTTAGATGAAATATAAGCCCTGCAATGAAAGCCATTCAGGTTTTCTTACTTTACACTTTTGATTAATAAATTGCAGCCATTTTTAATATTATCTGAAGCATATTGTCTTACTACAAAACAAATGCAATGTGTGCAATGCCATGGGATGTCCAATCCCTGCCATCTAAGTCCAACACGGCAATAACACTCAAAACAAATACTTGAGACACAGCTGGGGGCACAATCCCCTTCATGATATTATCGCCAAAAAGTAATACATGTATATTAAATTAGGAAAAAAATTTTGAACAGATTTCTTTGAAATATGATGACAATAAATGGTAATGTGATTATAAGAAATTCTATGTCCCACAAGGGCAATAACTCTCAAAGAAATACTTGGACATGGCTGGTTTGCAATTCCTTCATGATATTATCGCCAAAAAGCAACATATTAAATTAGGAAAAAAATTTGAACAGATTTCTTAGAAATATGATGACAATAAATGGTAATGTGATTACAAGAAATTCTTTGTCCCACAAGGACAATAACTCTCAAAGAAATACTTAGACACAATCCCCTTCATTATATTATCACCAAAAAACTCACTGTTAAATTTGGAAAGAAAATCTTCAAAGAAAAATTGAAATGTAATGACAAGAAAAGTTAATGTGACAACAATAAATTCTAAGTCCCACAAGGTCAATCAATACCTCTGGAAGAAATACTTGAACAAAATTGGCTAGTTCGCAATCTCTTTCATGAAATTATCGTCAAAAAGCTATATATAAAATTTAGAAGACAAAAAAAATCTTAACATGGTTTTCTCAGAAATGTGATGACAAGAAATGGTACTGTGATGTGATGACAAGAAAGTCTAAGTCCAAGAAGGGAAATAATTCTTGAAGAAATACTTGGAAAAGGGTTGGTTTGCAATCTCATTCATGATATCATTACCAAAAAGCTATATATATTAAATTTGGGAAAAACTTTGTGAATTTGTCCTTCTTTAAATATTACACAGGAATCTTTAGCCTGCAGTCTCGTCTGTTTCTGCACGGCCTGTAATTATCTTCAGATGTTGTGGGGGCAGAGAGTCAAACTTGCACAACCATGACGTAAATTTGCACAGACATTTCTTGGGCACACATTCCTTTACATCTCAGGAAGCTGTTCAGAGAAGGAGTTGCTTGTCTGATACAAGCCAGAAAATAAGCAGACTGTCATCTGCAAAATGAGGTCCCCTGAGGGTGAATTTGGTTATGCTACCCTGCATAGCAGGGTAGCATTACTAAATTTACCTTCTGTGAACCTCAATCTGAATCAGGGTCTCAAGCCTAAACAAAAAGAAGTACCCAGAGGATAAATTGGCCCACTGTATGGGATATCATTAGCAAATTCACCCTCTGGGAACCTCATTCTGCAAATGACAGATTGCTTATTTTCAGGCTTGGTCTGATAATGACATGAATTTACCAAACAACAGTTTTTAACTCTTACCAGAGTAATTTTAAAATATTTTCATCAAATCTAGTCATGGCTGCTGTGAAGCACATATAGATTTGCATCTTGGTCCAGTCTATGATTACTCTAACTAGTCAAGACAAATGACAATGTCATGGTAAAAGCCATGACAGAATGACAAGGCTTTTATCATGGATAATTCTAGGGATGGCCCAATGCATATACAGTAGAATCCAGTTAACTAAATAGCCATGCACATAACAAATGAAAATTATTCCATTAACAGGAATATTCAATTAACCCTTTACTTAACATGAAAGGCAGACGACACATGCAAAACAAAATTTTCAAATAACTATTTTTTTAATTTTTTGCATCACGTTTGGAACGTTCTCAACAAGCTCATTCCAATGAGGGTCATATGCTATGTTTTTGAGACAAATAAATGAAAAAAATAATGAAAATTGAATGGTGATTTTTGTGAACAACGCTGGCCAGGTTTGGCCATTACGCTGGGTAAAGGGTAAATATGGATTTTACCACTATGCTGTATTCTTGAGATAAACTGAGTAGTTATTCTATTATATCTCATTTGACAGAGTTCATGGAGCTCTGTCAAACAAGATATAATAGATTAAATGTCTGTACTGGATGAACCCAAGGCAAAAGACACCAAGAAACAAGGGCAATTTCTGGGTTATCAGAGTAATTTCTTGACATATTACAATTTATTTATTTATTTATTTATTTATTTATTTATTTATTGGGGTTTAATGACACTTTGGATAGCCAGGGTCACCTTGTGTCAGACAGTTTTACAAGTGGAGGAAGCCTGAGTACCCAGAGAAAACCACCGAGCAATGTCGAACAGCTGTCAGATTTTCCAATGTACTAATTCCACACAGGCAGGATTAGCATTGGTTGAAGACAAGTGCAACATCAATATGCAGTATGCCTTCAAACACAGTTCCCCCACGTGGGCATTCAGGATTAAGTGCCTTGACCAAGGAGACAATGCGGTTGGACCTTTCAGTTTGAAATCCAATGCCGAAACCACGGAGCCACCACGCTCTGTGTGATACATCACAATATTTTTCATTCAATTAACAGGAGTCGGCAAAATAACCTATATACAATTAAAAGGTCAAATTTGTACTGAAGGTGTAGTAAATGGTTTGGTGTTATAAATTATATTCAGCTAACCGGATTATTTAGTTATGAAATATTCAATTAAGTGGGCTCCACTGTACTACTAAACTAGCAAAAACTGAGTTTCGGAGGATAAGAAAAACAATTGAAGCAAATATCATTTCCCACAAATATCAGAACTTGTAAGTATAAATTGTGACCAAAACAGGACAAACAATTACCATTATATTTATCAAGGACTTTCCATGACCTTTTTCAATAAAGGCTTATTTTTAAGAGCCTGACATTTCAGATTTAAAATTCAAAACCATAGTTTTTAATTGGAAACAGAATATGTTTTCATTTTTGGAATTCACTTTTAAAGAAATTTCTACAATCCAGTATAACTATTTCCATTAGTTGTTTGAATCCTGAACCCTGTGTGACATGTAACAAACTGACCCTGGGTATTTTTACAGCCTTTGGCAGAGTATAGTTTCATGTAGTGTGTGATATGGCAGCCTATGAACCAATCTGTGCAACGCCTATAGTTAGCCAGTGTATATTAGCTTACCAACGAACTCGGTGCAATACACAGGGTTAGTCACTCTTTTCTTTCTGGTTATAAATAAGATTGTCTCTATTATGAGACTAACCTTGTGCATTTCACAATCTTAGTGAGTGTATATTTTCAAGTAATGCATGATATGGCAGTTACCAATTTTTTATAACCAGAAAGTGTGACTAACTCTGCATTGCACAGGGTTAGTCATACTTTCTGGTTATAAAAAATTTACATTTTTGACTGACTAATTAACTCTGTGTGCTGTTTAGCCTTAGAAAATGTTTTAATTACAACTAAAACATCCATATGCCAAACATATGCAGTTATACTGATGAACTTAATGCATAATGTTCATCAATTCCAGAAAAATATTTGTTAGACATTTTCAATTGTCTTACAGGGTAGTAGATAATAAAACAAGTTTTATTCTTACTGGTGGAGTGATAAATTATTTTTGGTCATCAATATTTGTTCACTTATCTTGGCCTTGTTACAATTTATGGGAGAGTTCCTATAAGCACTCTCCCAGGGAGCATTGTGGCTCAGTGGTTATGGCATTGGAACTCAAACCAAGGGGTCTATGGTTCAATCCCTGCCAGGGATACCTGCATTGTGTCTTTGGGAAAGACACTTCAACCTGACTGCCCATGTGGGGGGATGGTGGTACTTTGTACTAAGGCGTGATGTACATCTATGATGGACTTGTCTTCAACCAATGCTAACCCTGCTTGTGTGGAATTAGCACATTGGAGAGTCTGATAGTTGCTCGCCATTGCTCAGTGGGTCTCTCCTGGTCCTCCAGCTTCCTCCACCTGTAAAACTGTCTGACATGAGGTGACCCTGGCTGGTGAAAGTGTCATTAAACACCAATAAATAAATAAAAAAAAAAAAATAAACAAATAAGTAAATAAATAAATAGGCACTCTCCCATAAATTGTAACAAGGGAAACCCATACAGACTAAAAATTTCACTTCAAAGATAACATGAAGCACATGCACAGAATATGAAGCCCTTAAGTTGCATTGTTCTCACTTTACAATAAAGCCCAAATATGGATCTTCACGAATGTGAAACGTCCATTCTACCTCGCCACGCCCTCATAACCAATGTGCATATAAGTCATTCATCAATAGCAATTTCTTATATTTATTTGTATCCATCCATGCAATCCACAAACACACCACAGGGAATGAGAGGAAGACAGCCAATCTGGCTAGTCCGTTCCCTGCAGAACATGTATGCTGAATATCTTCTTATAATTTATAAATACTTCATAAAAATGATGAGTACATTCTTGTAGAACTTATCTTATGTAAATACATGTGCTACAAATAAAAAAAATAAAGTATCCAGCATTCTATCGGTTAATTCTCCCAAGGTGAAGAGAACAGCCTACTAATTGCTTATTAGCTTACTATTCATCTGAAAAAATTCAAATAAAAAAGAAAAAAGTCCATCTCATTTTCTTTGAGGAATGATAAATAAACAAAAGGATAGTTTATCCAGTTTTGGAAAGGTTTGGTTGAATGTTCCCAACAGGCATGTCAAAGTGCCTGCGGTACCAACATAACCGGTAACCAGAAACTGGTACTGGGACAAGTCAACAATTGAGTGACATCACAATCAGATGGGAGAAATTCATATTTAAACCGACCCAGTCCACAAGATCATAAAGACAAACATGGCATCACACCAATTATTCTGTGGCAACATCAAAGTAATCATAAAGCACAAAAATTGTGCTTTATGATTACTTTGATGTCGCCACAGAATAATTGCTTTGAAGTAGCCAATGACAGTGCTTTCATTGTCTTTGATGCCACGTTTGGAAAGTTAAAATGATCAGCCTTATTGAGGTGGTGGTGCAGCCAGAACATGCCCCTTTAGAGTGTTTTGATATGTTCATTCACAAATAAGCTGAAAGTATGTCATGTAAGACTGTAAGTGTGCCATAAACAATTCATCGCCTGAGTTCCAATGTGTTCTATGTGCCAGTAGGCACATAGAACACATTGGAACTCAGGGGACGAATTATTAGCCTGTTTACCCTCGTTCAGTTAGGAATTTCCCTATAAAAATAATTTTGTCCCAGTATCAGCGGGACAAAAGCTTCAGTACCGGTTGGAGTATGAGGGAACCAGCAGTACAAGTACCAGTACAGCTACCGGTTAACATGCCTGGTTCTCAAACTGTCATAACAATAAAAATTACCTGTTCTATTACTCTCTGTGTTCGGTATGCCTCATCTAATAAAACCCTCCTCGGTGAACGTAAATCCTCAAACTTTCTAGCACTATAGGAAGAATGTTCCCTGTCAAAAGAGTTTCTGAACTTTTGATCCTCTTTTCGATATGTGAAACACTCCTCCTCCTTCTCATCCTCTGTGAATTGTGGTCTTTCCAATTCAAACTCCATGGTTGTAAGCACCAAAATATATGCATGGGTTCACCTCCTTATGGTTTTCAAAATTATGAATTGATTTCGAAAAATTCAACCTGAGGTACCTAGCTTTTTTTACAGCGTTTGCAATTCATACAGGACTGTTTATGCCTTAAACACTCCAAATCGAAATGTTCAACTCTTCAAACAGAAAAAAATAACTGCAAGTAGACTTTTTAAGGTAAAATTGTTTAATCAAGTTCATCCGAGTTTGAACTGATAATAGAAATCCCTCTTATGTGTGACACATCATAATTGCCTGATACTTGAATATTTGTTGAAATTAGCTCCATCCATCATATTGACTGTGTAAGAAAAATTCTCCAATGGTTTAACGTTTGTGACAGCACCATTACATCTATGGGTACATTTTAAATATTAATCCTGAAGAGAAAGTGTAAAACTTTTCAATAGACTTATAAATTTTATAATACAAGGCTTTAACCCTCTGACACTGATGGCAAAGAAAGAGATATTTTCCAGATAATGTAACTTAGAATTTAATCAATTCAATCTTGTTTGACAGAGGTCATTTAGCTTTGTAAAGCAAGATTGGATTGATTAAATTCCTAGTTGCATTATGGGAATAAATTCGCTTCTGAAATTTTGTTATTTCGGCATCAGTGATTGAGCTCTATCAAACAAAATTGAATTGGTTAAATTGCTAGTTGCATTACAGGAAAAATTTGCTTCCAGAAAATTTAATTTAATTTATTTGTTTATTAGTGTTCGAAGTCACTTTCAGCATATTTGACTGTATTATGACAGTAACATAGGTATGAAGTCAAGTTTAGTCAATCATTTAAACTTATACTGCCCACTTTAGTAGTGGACTTCCAATGTAGGCATTGGTTTTGGGTTCTATTTTATTAGTAAAGCTTGTTTACCACATTTACTACAGTAAACAAGCAGTGCTTCATTTATCATGGGTTCTCACATGGGTCAAACAAGATATAATAGATTGCATTCCTCTATTGGATGTATTTCCAATTGGTAGACTATTTATTTATTTATTTATTTATTTATTTATTTACTTATTTATTTATTTAGTTATATTTATTTATTGGTGTTTAAGGTCACGTATTTCTGCACAACTGCTAATCATGACCACAACACGGAGCTAAAGTGAGGTTTAGTCTATCATTTATACCTATGTTGCCCATTTTAGAGGGCTTTAACAGGGTTTATTCTATAAACTATATGCAATTAGCAGGGTAAATTGTCATGCGGGTATTACAAATGATTTGATGTTTGGAAATTATATGCAATTAACAGGGTTATTCAATTAATAGATATTAAATTAAGTGGGCTTCACTGTACTAACTTCACTGTCATCAAGCATAAAATCAAGTTTAAACAATCCACTATAATTGTTATCGATTTCGGAAGACTTGCATTCAGGCATTGGTTACTTGGCCTAATTATACCAGTAAAGCTGGAATTTTCTACTACAGTAAACAATAACTGTTTGACTTCCTTGAGTTCTCATGGGGAACACATGCCAATAATTTCTTAACCCCCTGCTCACTGATCATGATGTTAAAATACCTAAATTACAAGCAGAAAGTTTTCCCTATAATGCAACTAGGAACCTTTAAAGCTTCAGATTAATTTTTACATTAATTATTACCTAATATACATATATACAGCTGCATGAAAATTTAATTTATTCAGTTGTGTTTACGGTCATTTTCAACACTTATGGCCACATCATGCCAGCAGCAAAGATTTATTTCTTTATTGGTGTTGAAAGTCACATATTTCTGCACAATGGATAATCGTTGACTGCAACATGGATATAAAGTCAAGCCCAGCCAATAGTTTATGCCCATGTAGCACATTTTAGAGGACTTCCACCCCAGGCATTGGTAACCATGTCTTATTTTACCAGTAAAACAACTTGTTTACCACTGTAAGCAAGTACTGCTTCACTTCCCATGGTTCCCACAGGAATCGCAACATAAATATGAAGTCAAGTATAGGCAATCGTTTATACCAATGATGGCCATTTTTTAGGTTTCCACTCCAGGTGTTGATAACAAGGTACTATATTACCAGTTGAAGCAGAACTGGTTAACCACAGTAAACAAGCGCTGCTCCACTTCCTAGAGTTCCCACTGGCACTTGAAATGTTGATATTTGGAGTGCAGAGGGTTAATTCTTCTTGGAGTCTCAATCAGCAAACAGTGTCATTACTGATATTTCTGACTACAAAGTTACACCTTCGAATTGAAGGAAAGATTCAAAGGTCTTCCTTTCACAATGTTTAATTCAAATCAAATTCATTTGCTTTAGGCTAGCAAGCCAAGGCAAACTGAAACATTAGGGATGCACTAGGACACGACACAAGGTCAGATAATATCTTCAAAAACTTATATATTCAAAAACTCCTGGGAAATGTTTAAATTACAAATAATCAGAAACACTTGGGGTTGAGATCCACAGGTGTAAAACTATCAAAATTCCATTTCAGTTGCAATGTTGAACTGATGAAAAGACAGGCTTTCCACATAGTTAAACTAAAATGTATGAAGCTGTCATCTTTATTCATTCTTTTTAGGCTGTCAAGATTATTAACCTTTAAGTGGGCAGCAGCTTTTTCTGAATTATTCTAGACCAACTGAACATTTTTTTTAAAAATCAATAAAATTTAAGTTTCATTCTACTGTAATTAACTCTTAACCCACTGAGTAATTTTAAAATATTTTTCAGCAAATCTGTTCATGGATGCTGTGCAGCTTCATAAAAAATACAAGAAAATATGACTCAAGAAATTATTGGTTAAAAAGCCGATACAATATACAGAGACAAATGTGGTGTTGAATATGCTCATATTTTTCAATGGCAAGAAATTTCATGTCCAGGGCAGATATATTTGCCAGGAGTATGCAAGAAGTTAATTGTGTTATAAACCCCTATTATAGTATCAGAATTGACGTCTTTGATTAATAATTATAAACAATTAATATTTTCTAAAATAAAAAGAAAGCAGATTTTTGGCTGGACTGATAACTTATTTGTACTGAGTGGCCTTTGAATGTGCCTATCAACATGTTTACAAATACTGTTACACAGAATCTATTTTAGCTCACTGATTGTTTATTTGGGTCACACTTATTAACTTGAAATGAGACAGAATCATCTAGAAACTTAATGAGGTGTTTTAATTCAGCAAATCAGCAATTAGTGGAAGAAAAGAACATTGGAGAAATTTCTCATTCTGGAATTTTCTATTTGGAGACTATATAACAACCTCTGTCAAGAGACAGCATCATTCTTTTCATCTCACGAAGCATTGAGAAGTGGCTTTCATTTGCATATTCAATATTCCTTGCACACTGGAGATTATTATTACAGAAGAGTGCATTCTTATAGATAGCAGCTGAATTTATTATATATTCTATGGAATATTATGTGTGTGATCTGTGCATCTTTGTGTACTGGAAAAAAGGTTCCAAAATTTGAAGAGAATATATTCTTCTTCTGAACCAGGATTTACTCTTGTGAAAAACCAGGATTCAACTAGATTATTTTCAAACTACCTGTGGAGTCAAAACTGGTTGGATATTATTTCCGTTTGAATTTTGCCAAGTACTTTATTGGATACTACAGGATTTTTGAGTGAACATTTCATTACAATTTAAAGGATACGGTTTCTGCAAACACGGTCTTGGACATTACAATACCAGCTGGAACGTTTTTTAATCCAACCTGTTACTGGATTCTATTGAACTGTATTTTGGAATAACTGACAAGTATTTCTGTTTTATTTTTCTGTAAACCACACAGTGCAAAATACTTTGTATCCTTTTAATTTCAATTTATTTTTCTTATTAAATTTTAGACTGGTTCAACTGGAGTTATTGTTGCAGAATATCTGATTTCTTTCTGTTGCCATTATTATAACGCACCGTAACAAATTGGATATGATGGTTTTTGAGTTCATACAAGAATTTTCACCGGTTCTAATAGCGTGCCCTTTCCTATCAGTCGTAATTATGAGTCTGTTGCTGCTTATGTGAAAACTTGATCATTTGTCAAGTCACCATAAAAGTGGACGGATTCCATACCGGTGTTTGCAGATGAACAACTGATATGGCAGGTTGGCAGTCTCATTCAAAATTATTAGCCAGAGACCTAACCCATAACCCCCCAAGGAAAATACAATCAAACACCAATCTATATATACAAACACACAGATACAAATGCACACACACATGCACATGCACACACACACACGCATGCACATGCATGCAAACACACACACACACAGAGAATTAAATCACTGACAAAGAATACAGTTAAGATTAAAGGCTGCTTTGTTCTTCGGAACATTAAAATCTTCAACATTAACCACCTGAAACATCAGATGTGTGCAGGCATTTTCTGAAATTCTCCACTGTTTTTACAAAATCATTACGCCCCTTGAAAAAAATCATTACATTCCTTGAGGTGCCGCGTTGTACCCAAGTGACGGTTAGGTCTTTTTCCTCAGCCAATGAGAGATATTTATGTTTATGCGTTTTAGGTTTTAAGGTGATTTTCAGCATCTGCATCTGTACTATGATGGCAACACATGTATAAAGTTATGTTTAGTCCATCATTATGATAAATATTACCCACTTTAGGTGATGCTCACCTCAAGAATTGGTTACTGGGTCTTATTACATCAGTAAAGCAAAGCTTGTTTATCAGTTTAAACAAAATTTACTCCACATCTCAGGGTTCTCTCATAGGGCCTTTATTGAGAGATAACTGTCCATGTTTAGCTGGATGTATGCTAAAAACCAGAATCAGGACTCTGTAGAGAAATGCTGAAAGCCCATATCTAAACGTTAACCCTTTCAAACAAGAGTTCCTAAATGATATAGACCTATATAACAAAATCCACAGGATGAAGAAAGAGTAAAGCTACTCCATTTTCATAGGATCAGAAATTGATCATTGATCAATTTTAGCATTTTTCACCTTTTATTTTTGTTTCTTTGCGAAATTATTATTGATCAATTTTAGCTCTTTTCACCTTTTTTTTTTTGTTTGTTTTTATTTGTGGCAATTTATCATCAAGTACAAAATTTTACTTTGTGCATAAATTTATGCATACTCTGTCAAAGGGTTTATGCCTAACCAATTTCTCTATTGTTTACTTTTTTAATATATCTCCTTTCAATTATGGAATAGGCTTTAAGTGATTTTTTCCATTAATTCAGCCCTACACTGAATATAAGGCTTACAAAAAACCAGATAATGACACAGCCAAGTGGCTCATTGGTCAGCAAGTTGACCATGTGATCTTGAGATCATGGGTTTAAAACTAGCTATTGGCATTGGCATTGGCATTGGTATTGTATTGTTTAGCAAGTCATACCATCCAACTTGTTCAGGAGATGAAAAAACTTGGATAAAAAAAAAGAGGTGGCCAAAAACAAAACAAAATGACAAAGACACTATGTTTTGAGTGATTATTGATTACCATGACTCAATGATGAATCTAACTATTTACCGAACATGACTAGCAAATGACATTTGCAAAACATTTTTTGAATAACTAAGCCTTTTAATTTTTTACTTTAAAAACCTAGCTTACAATCCCTCAATGGAATGAGCTCCAAGTAAGTTTATGAACATTTTCATTATTTATTCATGGGAGTTTAAATTTCTCAATTTCAGCATCTTTGACTTCAGTTTATCCGCCTGTTTATATTAATGAGGACAACTTTAGATGACTCACAATACTAGCATCAGTTACTTTTGAGTGCCTAATAATCGTACATGTATGATTATTCTTTTTCGAACAAAATTCCCACCTGTATGATCCTTATTTGGCCGAGTATGATTATTAATTTTCAGCAATCGAATGTGCAGAGCAGCCGCTTATCTTAAGAAGTTCACCAAGACAAAGTAGTAAGGTACATGTACAAGCAAACACAGGATGCAATGGAAATGTTAACTGGTAGAGATCTGGAAGCATATATTTGGACTTTATTCTGAAGTACTGTTACCATAACTTTAAGGCCAAGTACTCAGTGGATGTGCTTCAAACCATTGCTGAAACAGAATTAATTAGTCTATAAGGTTTTGCCTTGGTGCAATTTATGGGAGAGTGCCTGTTGGCACTCTCCCATAAATTGCAACAAGTCAAATCCATGTGAAAATTATGATAACTGAAAGTAATTTAGCCCTTCACCACTTCAAGAGCATCAGACATCTTTGTTATAGAAATGGCTCTGAGCATAGCGGCTGGCTCACCACATCTTGGACTTTACCACCCTGTACTATTATTCGACCCTATACTATTATTAATTTTCAGAAATTTTCCACCCTTTTATTTCGCCCTGTACTATTATTAGGCACTCGAGAGTACCAAGGTCCAATTTTTCCAGTGCTGAACTTTTCTCCCTTTTCTGCAGTGATGACAGAGAAAAAAAAAAAACCCAAGTGTCGAAGAGTGCAGAATTATTTTTATAATTTGACTATCAATTTTCTCCTCAAAATACCACTATTATTGGCCGATCAAATCCCCATTGTCGGAAAAATGCTTGTCTGACCCACAGCCTCATCAATATTGTTTGAAAACTGAATCAGTGTGGTTTGAAACTCGGAAGGGACGGAACTATTTACAGTATGTTTGTTTAAACCGTACTAAATACAAAAGTTATTTAAATAGTATTAAATATATTTTGGACTAGGAGCATGGGTATTTATTTATTTATTGGTGCTTAATGCCACCTCAGCAGCTAAGGCAACATCATGGCAAGAAAATGGTAAAAGGTAAAACATGTTATTGTGAATTACAAAGAAAAAAGATTGATTAAAATTAGGAAAGTAGCGTGGGTGACTGCAATTCGCATTAATGGAGTGATTCAGAAGTGGGTTGATGGCATGTGATGCACAATACGGGTCATAAAATAAACCTATTATCGGTTCAGTGAAGTGATGATATGGGTCACAGTACCATGAGGTTCAGAATGATGCATCAAACTTGCTATCTGCTGCAGTTTGTTTGATACAGCGATCTGACTCTTGTCAGCTCAATTTCATATTATGACCCATATCACTTCACTGAAGCAATAATATGTATTTATGATATGACTATCACAAATAGTTCCTCAGTACTGCCATAGTTTGCTCATCAAATCTGGTTTGACAGAAAATGAGTCTCAACTTTTCCAAATCCATCTCATGGCAGTCTCGAAAGATGTTTGTATGACATCATGGAAGTCTTTATTTCAACACTAAACAAGTTAAACAAGAGGCCCCATGGGGCCTGAAGTGCTCATCTTGAACAGAACACAATATAAACAGAGTCCAAGAAGTAGTCTACATTAAGTAATCATCTCCACAGGATGCATTGTCAATCCTTGAGTCCCTCAGGAGTGACAAAAATAATCCGGGCATCATGCCTTTTCTTCAGTTGATCATAATGTAAAATGTAGAGCTCCCATATGAAGCCCCTTCAAACAACCTATGTGGATTAATCTTAGTTACACACCTCTAGAGGGCACTGAATACAATTATTATTTATTTATTTATTATTTATTTATTGATGTTTAAGGTCACATATTTATGCACAATGGCTAATCATGACCGTGACAGTTATATGGGTGGAGGAAGCCGGAGTACCCGGAGAGAACCACCAAGCATCGACAAGCAACTGTCAGCTCCTCAACATACTAACCACACAAGCAGGGTTAGCATTGGTTGAAGACAAGTGCACCATCGACGTGCAGTACGCCTTAGTACACACCACCACCGTGCCCCCACGCGGGCAATGGAGATGAAGTGTCTTGCCCAAGGACACAATGTGGTTGCCGCAGGTGGGATTCGAACCGAGGACCTCTCGGCTTGCAGCCTGCACCTCTACCTACTGAGCCACTGCGCTCCCCACTGAATACAACAAAAATTTTAATTCTTCAGCAACATGGCCAATTCTGGCTCCCATAGGGAGCCCAAATATTAACCCAGGCTCTCAACTTCCCTAGAGATGTTGTATACCAAATATGAAAGCATTCTGACTGTTGGATCTGAAGAAGAGAAATTTTAAAGAAATTTCTTCATATTCCACAAAGTTCAAATTTGGGCTACCATAGCGAGCCCAAATATTAACCTATGGATCCGATTTGAACAAACTTGAATCTGACCCCCCTAGAGATGTTGTATACCAAATATGAAAGCATTCTGACTAGTGGATCTGAAGATGAAGATTTTTTAAGAAATTCCCTCATATATTGTATTACGTTAAATTTCAGGTTCCCATATGAAGACCAAATATTAACCCAGGCACTCGAATTGAACAAACTTGAATCTGAAGCCCCTAGAGATGTTGTATACCAAATATGAAAGCATTCCGACTGGTGGATCTGAAGAAGAAGATTTTTAAAGAAATTTCCTCATGTCGTACAAAGTAAAAATTTAGGCTACCATAACGATTTGAACAAACTTGAATCTGATCCCCTAGAGATGTGGCATACCAAATATGAAAGCATTCTGACTGGTGGATCTGAAGAAGAAGGTTTTTTTAAAATTATCCCCCATATTGAACTAAGTTAAAATTTGGGCTTCTGTAGGAAGCCCAAATATTAACCTAGGGACTTGGTTTGAACAATCTTGAATCTGACCCTCATAACAATGATGTATACCAAACATTAAAAGATTCTGACTGGTGGTTCTGCAGAAGAAGATTTTTAAAGAATATTCCCCATATTACCTTATGTTAAAAATTCGGGCTCCTGTATTGAGTCCAAATATGAACCAATGGGCTTTATTTTAATAAACTTGTATCTGACCCCCCGTGAATGCTGTATACCGAATATCAAAAGATTCTGATGATTGGTTCTGGAGAAAAGATTTTTTTTAATTTTTGCAAATATGCTGACTCAGCATTTTTTTGATGCCCATTACAGAACACCCTAACATAACCGATGGCAATTTTTTTTTACCATTCAATTCTACTGGTCCTAAGGATACTTCATACCAAATAACAGCTCTCTGTTCCGCGTGGTTTGGGAAATATGGGCGTTTGAAAATATTTGTATTTTTAGCTCCCAGGGTTCCAATGGGGATGCGGGAATTTTTTTTGCATGAGTCAAGTACTTGTGACCCAATAATACCACATAACAAATTTGGTTCAAGTCAGACCATCGGTTCAGAAAATAGAAATTTTGGGCGGGGCCAGAAATCTTACCCCTCCCATTACAAAGCCAAATATTGCTTCATGAACTTCGTTTGAACAAAAGGAAGCTCCATAGCAAATATCAAGTTATTGTACACACTGGTTCATGAGAAGAAGATTTTAAAAATATTTTGGAGCATTTTTCCCCACTCCCTCCCTATGGGGCTGGGCATGCTGAGTTGAACAAAAATGCAATGCCCCTTCGGAACCATCACTCACACAAACTTTCACTTGAATTGGCCCAGTGGCTTCGGAGGAGAAGACCAAAACATGGTGTTGACAGACGGATGACGGACGGAGAGCGATGAGATTAGCTCATCTTGACTTTGTCAAGATGAGCTAAAAAAAATGGTCTTCAAACAGATTTGAAGACAGTAAAAAATGTTTAACTGGTTGAGTGCTAAAATTTGGGATTTACTCTGAAGTGAGGGTACCACAAGTCAAGGGCTTTATATCCTGTAAATGTACTTCAGATCATTTTTGAACAGACCTTTAGATCAGTCTAATTTGGGCACAATGGCAAATATGGATGTGGCCTGCATGGTTGGAGAAAAAGCACCGGTATTTTCTTCTTCTTGGTGTCTGTTCTAGGTTTTAGGCCCCCTGTCTTAAAATGCTAGTTTACAACCCCTTGTAAAGGTCTTCACCATTATCAGTGGTTCCCTCCCCCCACCCTTTGACGTAAGTTTACTCGATTAACTCAAGAAGGTTTCTTAGTTTCCCTGTGTCAAGCCAAAGGTCTATTTGAATGTAAATTACGCATGGTGTTTACTGAGAAATGCCACAAACATGAATATAATAGATCTCAAGCTTCAAGTGCATGATCATATGGCATTTGCCACAGAAAAGCAATCGCTGTCGGCAGTGTCATACATGACACTGTTGATGCTGATTGCTTTTCTATGGCGAACTCTGTGGGTTTTTAAAAAAAAAATTTTATCTGTTGCATTGTTTGATTTGAAGGTAAGCTCTAAGCTATATTGCAAGCATCAGGGAAACCTGGCCAAATTATATATTTCCGAAACACGGCAAAACTTTGGAAAAAGTTTCAAACTTATTTGGGCACATTTTATTTACCATCGTAAGTTGGGAAGAATTTAAAGGCCTGTCTTTGAAGTGAAATTATTAGTCTTTAAGGATTTGTCTTGTTGCAATTTATGGGAGAGTGCCTATAGGCACTCTCCCATAAATTGTAACAAGGCAAAGACATGAGAACAAATTTTGGTGACCAAAAATAATTTAGCACTCTCCCAGTTAAAAGAGATTTCAATGCAAAGCTTAGACCTCAATTTATTATTTATTTATTTATTTATTGATGTTTAAGGTCACATATTTATGTTTAGACCTCAATATAGGTGGCAACAAAGACAGGTCTGAAAACAACAGGTAAGTCAAAATGATAAAGTGAATGCTGTCAAATTCCTTTAAAAATAAAACAACAAAATTCCTTTCAGCAGATGTTGGAAATTAGTAATCACCATTCACAAAAATTCTACACTTAAACACGTGATTATACTTTGGAAAAATAACTACTAAATATCCATTATTTTCTACCTTCCACTTGAATTATCAAACATTCACTGTCACATACAATAACTCTAATGAGATTCACTGAAAGAAATGACCAAGGTAAGTATCCAGGTAGACGAAATCAAAATGCAATTAGTCACAGTCGAGACTCAAGGCAGTGGTGTAACATGTGCATGAATAACTAAACAATTTCACACATCAACATATTCCAATGCACACATTCACAAAGCACGTGGAAATGATCAATTCCTCAAGTTTGTTGTGAGTACCTATCCACAAACTTTTTGTGCTATCTTCCTCCTTAAGAATGTTGAAAGCAAAACATTTACATTAGAACAAACACTGACATTTACACAGGTACAGACACAAGCAAACCATGTTGGGAAAAAAAGTTTATATTCACAATGAAAGTTTTAGTTCAGTACACACATTGTTACAGCAGCCGCCAATGTTCCTATAAACTGGTAATAATATTTCCGGATAAATAATGAATCTTGGCCCTTATTGCAGAAGTATGAAGTACAAGAACATGTACATACATCTAACCTTAGAGACAGCCTATTAATTTTAGGACACATATATAATCATTCTAGTATGTGACATGACACAGTGACGCAGCCCAAGGCTAAAACATTTCATCAATAAATAATCATTAACGGTCCAAGAATTTTATGAATTGGCAATTCAACTATTCTTTTCAAAACTGTTTAACAATCTCACTGCTATTGAGAAATGTTTTCAACATTTTGACTTACTGTATTTTTAACCCTTCTCCAGTGGCCTAGCCACAGGGATGCCTGGGGGGGGGGGGGGGCCCTAAAATTTTTGCTGCTCCCCCCCCACAAAAAAAAAAAACATTGGCCCAATGTAACTTTTACATCACACATAGAGCACTAAAATGGTCTCCAATATAGGGCTATAAATGTCTAAGATTCACTCTTGGTGCACTGAATTTTGCAGAATTTTCTTGGTGGTGGAAGGCTTAGTCCTAACCAGAATGCTCCGGCTGTTACCCCTCCTCCCACTTCCCTTCAAGGGAAATGGGATAGGGGAGGGGAGGGTAACAATGAGATGGCCCAAGTTAGGAATAGGGGATCCCCCCCCCCCCCCCCAAAAAAAAATAAAAAAGGCTAGGGCACCCTATTATAGAATCTTGACTACACGCCTGCACTTTCCTCAGAAAATTCTACCAATGTGAAACATTTATTTATTTATTTATTTATTTATTTATTTATTTATTTATTTATTTATTTATTTATTTATTTGTTTATTTATTTATTTATTTATTTATTTATTTATTTATTTATTTATTTATTTATTTATTTAAGTCAAGTTTAGCCAATTGTTTATACCTTTGATGCCTTATTTAGGGGACTTTCATGTCAGGGATTGGTTACCAAGTCCTATTTTACCAGAACTACAATTTCAAAAGAATTGATGGGCAATGTGTCTGAATTTTAATAACATATCAGCATCCATGAATTATTTACTTATTTATTTAATTTACCTATCATTGGGTTTAAATTTAAATTCCTGGCTGCATTATGGTTTATTAAAAAAAAATTGCTACTTGACATTTCTGTATTCTGAAATCAGTGTACAGAGGGTTAAGGTCACTTTCAGTAGCTATGGTTCTATCCTGACTGCAACATAGGTGTGACGTCAAGTTTAGCAAATCATTAACACCTTTTTATTTATTATTTATTTATTGGTGTTTAAAGTCACTTTCAGCTATCCCCAGATCACAGCATAGGTATGAAGTCATGTTTAGCCAATCATCAATACCTGTATGTTCATATAAGACTAAAGTCTGCTTCCTCTGATTGGACGAGAGCTTTGGTAGTTTTTTTCAACACGTGAAATATTTTAAAATGACATCTCGGTTAAACAAAAACTCCGAGCCACAAACCTCAGACCATGTTACCATCATTTTATCACAAAATAACTTATAATGTTGCCACTTTAGAGGACTTCGACCCCAGGAATTGGTGGCCAGGTCTGGTGTTGAAACCAAAGTCGACTAGTCGACGGAAGTAATCGATTCAAAATCGACTAGTCGACTTTTTTGTTGAAAACATAATTGTCTCAGTAAATTAGGTGATAAGAGACTGTTACATTAAGTTGATAACCCTTTCATTTAATGACTCGTTTGACAGGTGTTTGATGAAGTTTCCTTGTCAAAGTCATGAACGTAGCTGTTCTCTTTTTCATATTTTGAGTTTTTTAAAACGTCGTGCATATTATAGTTTTAACCATTCAGTAAAAAAATTAGGATACCTTGGAAGTGCGTGCCTCCTAGTCCTCTGTCCGTACAGTGGAAAAAGTACCCAATGATGTTAAACAGAAGTTTCGTGAATTTGTAAAATGTTTGAAGTGTGCTGGCATTTGCCGGTGCAATTAATTAAAAACTCCAGGGTCAATTTTGTGACGGACAGTTTCCTCACCTTCATATCCGGTCTTTGCCAGCTCGCACCCAAACCAGTACAGTAATATCACAGAATATGGAGCTACGCATGGATTTACCTTTGAGGAAGACAGGGCAAAAGAAGATTCACTTATATACATGTACAAGAGTCAGTTTAAGCATGGGAACTCTGCAGAAACTGCAGAGCTGCAGCGCTTCAACTGACTCTTGTGTGAAGTGCAGAGTACTGCAGACGAATAAAAGGAGAAAGGACTTAGCGAAATTCAGGCATGTATTTTATTTTTATATAAATTAAAAAGTGTGGGCGACTTTGGTGAGGGTCAGAATGCTTGCATAAATTAATGGCATCTTTGAAGTTATACATCAAAGTATTTTTCTTCAACGCGTGTCATGATTAGGTTAGGTGAAATCAGTACTTGTAATGCTGCTGAAATCTAAGTTGTAACATTATCGGCATCAACAAATGACAATCATTGCATTGATATCCACTTCTCAATACAATTTAAAATAGGTCCACCACGAAGCAGAAACGTCTGATGTTTGTAATCATTAACCCCCCACTATTGGCATTTTACAACTTCATCTTTGAGTTTCCAGACAAGCCGACTGGCAGATTTCCGAAAATCGAATCGACTTTGACTAGTCGACTAATTGTTTCAACACCAGCCAGGTCCTCTTTTACCTGTAAAGCAGAACTCATTTACAGCAGTAAACAAGCACTGCTCCACTTCCTCAGTGTTCCAATGGAGGGAATTGTACACATAAAGACATCGCTCCCATTATTGAATAATCACAGCAATAAAACAATGAACTGAGAAAAAATGTTCACCGATGACAATTAAAAAATGTTCGGTCACCTATTATGAAAATGGTCAAATGTTTCCATTCTCAGACGATTGGAATCACTTTCAGCACCTATGGCAATATCAGTCCTCAATACAAATATGAAGTAAAGTTTAAAAACTCTTCATAATCATGCAGCTTACTTGAGAAGACTGTCTGTTTGTTTGTTGATGGTTAACGTCACATATTTATGCACCATGGCTAATCGTGACATAACATGGAGATGAAGTCAAGTTTAGTCAATCGTTGATCAACATGTTGCCCATTTTAGAGGACTTTCACCCCAAGCATTGGTGACTGGGTCCTATTTTACTAGTAAAGCGGAACTGGTTTACCACAGTAAACAAGTGCTGCTTACTTCCCGGGGTTCCCACGGGGAGAGAAGACTGTCACTTCAAGTACTATGTGCAGTACAGTACAATGATCACAAAAGTTGTATTTTCTCAATCAGATAGTGATTGAGTCACAATTCTCTTATACACCAGTGGGTCTAGATTTAAAAAATAAAATACGGTAAAATCAAGATCAAATCGCAAAAACACAAATGAAATTAGCATCGCAGATTCGTTTTTTTTGCATTTCTTTTATGTGAGATTCTACAGTGCTGTGGGGAGAAACGTGTAACAATAAATTTGACCGGATCACGACAAAGTCATTATCTGATTGAAATTCTCTGTCTCCCTTTGTGATCACAATACTGTATTGGTTATCAAGTCTTATTAAACTAGAAAAGTGGAATTTGTCCACCACAGTAATTCATTTTTGTATTGGTGTTTAGTTCTTTGCATGCTGCAGGTGGAGCTTCCTGCTGATAACAAAAATACCCTGTGTTATCTGGATATTTATCTAATCATTTATTTATTGATGTTTAACTGGAGGAGTGCTAAATTACTTTTCAATGGTCATTCGTAATGCAAGTATTTTTTTTTCAAGAATATGTAGAATTTCAAGAACACTACTAGCAAAAGGAGCCTTAGTTTAGCAAGATGTTGCTCATAAATAGTTGTTTTGTTGCAATTTATTGGAGAGTGCCAGTTGACACTCCCCAATAAATTGTAACAAAACAATCATATGTTAATATTTTTCTTGCACTGCTGAGCCTTCAACAACAAATTAGTGCAGGCAGTATAAAGCCACTATAGCGGCTTTCAGCACTTTTCAGTAGGACCCTGACAGTGGCTTCTAGCACTCAACCAGTTAAGGTCACATATTTATGCACAATGACTAACCATGACTGCAACATGAATATAAAATCAACTCCAGCCAATTGTTCATACCCATGTTGCCCATTTTAGAGGACTTCCACCCCACGCAATGGTTATTGGGTATTATTTTTCCAGGAAAACAGAGCTCTGCTTCACTTCCCGGGGATACCACAGGGAGTGTTCTTTATACCAGACAGTGCTGATTTTTTCATCAAATCAAGTCATGGCTGCTTTGCAGCAGCCATGACTTAATTTTTATGAAATATTCCCCAAAAAACCTTAGCAGGTGAAGCTTTAAGCTCACCTTCAATATCTATGACTATCTCAGAAATGCAATACAACTATAAGACCACCCCTTATAATAGTTACAGGATCCTTTTTTATCAGTAAATCATCACTTATTTATCACAGTAAACAAGTCTTCCTCAATAAACAAGCACTGCTCCATAACCTGTGATTCTTATGTGGAAATTCAGATCAAATTATGACCCAGTTACCAACATAATAAATCTTTCACTATTTCAGCTAACACTATTTCCAGGAAATTACTGTTATCTGTACCTTATATTTCCATTTTTTTAATTGAAACAACTAAAATATTTTTTAAAAAATGAACACACAACACAGAAACAGAAGGTAACTATCCATGTACACTGCTTTCATCAGATCATACAAGACAAGAAAAACCCAATACAAGAAAAACCAAGCTCAATACACAGCATTTTTTGACACCTGAGTTCTAAATATTTGTGTTCAATTATGTCAATAAAAAACATAGCATGTGATTGAGAAATGCGAACCAACCAGGCTTGTAGTTAATCTATTCAGTTTTTCTAACTTCCAACTGATATGGTCTATCTAATTTTATTTGTGCAAGTACAAAACTGGCCAAAATTAATTGACCACATATCCTACTTTTCTCAAATGTAGATAGTAAATGAAGATCATGCAGCAGCAATGCATAATGAAATGAGCAAAAATATAAATTATTGAGAAAAAAAAATAGTTTTTGAATATTTGATAAGACATGATCAAACTGAAAGTGAAATGCAATTCATTCTGCCACTAAGTGCTCATCATGTATTTCCTTTGCCACAATAATCACAAATATTTCCATGTAGACATACGTGTTTTAAAATAACCTTTTTAAATCAGTTACAAAGGTATATTGTGAAAATAAAACTATGGTCTGTTTTTTTAAAGAAATTGGGGCATCTGATAAAGAAAAGCACAAAGATTTTATCTCCAAGCAAGTAAAATTGAGAGCAGAAGGGCTAACTAACCCTTCACCTTTTGAAACAGATACAGTACAGCCGTCATGGACTGCTCACTTTCCATGGATGGGCAATATTTCCATGGATGCAATATTAGATTCTAAACACTAATTATATGAATAATCATCAAAAATTTAATTAACTACGTGCAATGTGATGGGGGCCATCACCATGCACCCCGCATTTGAAATGGTTTGCAATTCAAACAGTGTACAATACAGTAAAACCTTCCTTCAGAGACCACCTGTCTTGAGAGGCCAGTGAATTATTTATTTATTGGTGTTTAACCCTTTACCCAACGCAGACGATATCAACATTTATTATTTTAAATATTATTTTTTTAAATTTTTCAAAAAATTTCAACAAAACCATATCATGTGACCCCTCGTTGGAACGAGCTCGACGAGCTCGTTCCAACGAGGGGTCACATGATATGGTTTTGTTGAATTTTTAAAAAAAATAATATTTTTTCAACTGCTGAATTTGCAAATTACGCGGGCGGATGCGGGCACTTCGTTGGGTAAAGGGTTAAGGTTACATATTTATGCACAATGGCTAATCAATACCGTTAGAGAGGCCAGTGAAACAATGCACCAAATAGCTGTTTTGGGTAACAGAGTCCAGGTTATTTATATCATTATTATATTATTGTATAAAAGATGTATTTATAATGAAAAGTTTTGTTTTCCAGTCATTTTTTCGAACAATAGCAGTCTGTATGATAACAGTGGTTGCCAGCTATCATGTATAACAAAACAGGTCAGAAATTTCTGAAAGTCCACGCTATTCCTTCAACATTGATATCCTAAAAATTGCTATTTTTGACGATTTAAGTCCCATAATTCTGGAACGACAAAACTGAAAATTGTCAACAAGAGCACCACCTAGTGGGGCAACATACGCCCGTCAAAACTGGAACATGCACAAGTTTCTCTGGGATAAAGTTTGAAATTTTTGTTGACTCGACTATGTCTGTACCCCCCTCCAATCATTGCCATTCCCCTGCCCTGTCTGGGGTAAAGGGTTTCAAATTGTATGCTTGTGTGCACACATTTCATATTATTTTTGTGAAATTTTAGTAATAAGCTATCTGATGTCTTCACAAAAAATGGTAGCATCCATTTTATTCATAAGATAATTTCTAAAGGGCTGCAAGGCTGCTGTTGAAGATTCTCCTTGCCGTTTTGCAACTTCACTGATAACCACTGACGATAGGTGGCGTCATGGAAAAGGACATTTTGAGGATCAAAACAGCAATAAACGGCGAGGATTCCCGTTTAAAAATAAAATGGAGTATCTGCTCCCATCACATGCACAACGATAATTGATGATCAACATGTGTGCAAAGTTTGAACAATAAAGCAAGTAAAATGTTGAAGGAGTAGGCGACACAATAGTGTAATGTTTCAAGTACTAAAAGGGGGCAGAACTCTGGAAATACACAACAGAGTTACCTGCTCTTGTCACATGCACAATGGCAATTGATGATCAATATGTGTGCAAAGTATGAACAATATAGCATGTAAAATGTTGAAGGAGTAGGCGACACAATACTGTAATGTTTTAAGTACTAAAAGGGGGACATAACTCTGGAAACACAAAACAGAGTTACCTGCTCTTGTCACATGCACAACGGCAATTGGTGGTCAGCATGTGTGCAAAGTTTGAATAATATAGCATGTAAAGCATGTAAAATGTTGAAGGAGTAGGCGACACAATACTGTAATGTTTTAAGTACTAAAAGGGAGCATAAATCTGGAAATACTAAGTGGAGTTACCTGCTCTTGTCACATGCACAATGGCAATTACTGATCAACATGTTTGTAAAGTTTGAACAATATAGCATGTAAACCTTTGCAGGAGTAGGCGACACAAAAATTGTTTATGGATGGACAGATGGACGGACGGACAGATGGATGGACAGATAGACAGACAGACACACAACGCCAAGAAATGACATGCATATAAAAAATGAAAGGGATCTTCATTTGATCAATCTCAATAGTGTGTATATAAATTGTGAGAATCGGTCAAAATAAACTTGAGTGAGGATACGATGTGAAAGATTGACATTTTTTACAATTAAAGTTCCATAACTACAGAATGACAAACCTAACAATTGTAATAAAAATTGAAATGGCTGTTGCCTTTACTAATTGTAACAATGCTACAAAATTTCAAGAGATTTGGCAAAAAGCATTAGTGAGTTATCTTACAACATGTAAAAAATTGCCAATTTTTTTTAAGATTAAAGTCCCAGAACTCAGGAAAACCCCCCAGAAAATCGTCAAAAACAAAAGGGGCCTTCGTTTGATCAATTTCAATATTGTGTATAAACAGTATGAGAATTGGTCAAAGGAAACTTGAGTTATCGTACGACATAGGAATATGCTGACGGACAGACAGACAGATGGACAGAGCGATTATTATAGGGCTCGGCCTAAAGTTGGTGGGGTCTTAATGAAGCACTAGGCACAAGCTTGTGTTTCATGATATAAAATTTTGCTTATCATAATTTTTATTACCTGGTAAATGCTTGCGAGGACATCACTGACAACACATGGATTACGAACAGTCCACTGCGACTGTACTGTAAATCAGCCAGCTTTATATGTCAAAACACTCCTTGAATTTTGTTAGTCTTCAATCCGTTGCTTCCAAAACATAGTTTGAGCCCTGCCCGTCCCCCCTCCCCTTACCAGAATGAGCTTAATGAGCTCACTCTGATGAGAGATCAGAAGCAGGGGTGACAATATTATCATTAATACCCCCCAAAATATAATTCAACATATCAGAGAGTAGTCAGGCAGAGTAATATATTACCTGATAGTGCTCATCTGTGGTGCTTGCTAAATTATTTTTCAACCAAGATTTATAACACAGGTATTTTTTTCTATGATACAGTATGTGAAGAGAGAATTGCAACTAAAACACTTGTGAAGTGAAGTTTCCAAAGTTTCAGCCACTTGACCTCCGGTCTGAATCTGGAGGTCCATTGGCAGAAACTGTGCTTGCTCTTCTTATGCATTATCACTGAATCGACAAATATAGTCTGGGGAAAATCTCCACTCCATCAGTGTTCTAGTGGTCATCCACTCTCCATGTACTGTACCATGCTACCAGATGGAGAGCCTTAGTTTGGGAATATTTTGTTCCTAAGTAATTGTTAAATCACAATTTATTGGAGAATGCCTGTTTTATTTGACCAATTCTATTTTCTACTTACTGCTGAACAAACAAGCTAATGTTGTAGTGCAAGAAGTGTAAAGCCACTAATATGGCATTTAGCACTTTTCAATATTACAATGATACTGGCTTTTTGCACTCAAAGAGCTCTGTCAAATAAGATTGAATTTGTTAAATTGCACTTTCGGATAAAGTTGCTTCTTGAAATTTCAGTACTTTTACATCAGTGTGCAAAGAGTTAAAGCTTTATCTCAAAAGAATGTAGCAATATTTTCAGTATTTCAATCTCAACAAAGGCCCTGCAGTCATATTACCTCTCTCCACGGAGGTGCCATAAAAATTAGGGAGTCCTTGTCAGGAGTAGCTATGCCATATGGCATGAATGTTGCTCG
Source organism: Pictodentalium vernedei (assembly GCA_031216915.1). Taxonomy (NCBI): domain Eukaryota; kingdom Metazoa; phylum Mollusca; class Scaphopoda; order Dentaliida; family Dentaliidae; genus Pictodentalium; species Pictodentalium vernedei. Next base: position 241,972,954 of record CM062294.1, on the reverse strand, counting down.
AACAATTATCTACTTAGTATGAGAAAGAGGTCAGGTACAAATGACCAGTGATGTACTGATGGTGAGCGAGGGACACAAACTGATGACCAATTTCTTTTATATCAAAATCGACTGATTAATGATTATGATTGTCTATCCATTTCTCCTGAAACTGTGGAGAATGCACCGAAACACATCTATTTCCCAGTTTGTCATAGTTTCTTTGATCCAATTTCAAAAAAGTCGATATCAAAGATGCTAAAGGAGGTAAATCACACGCAATCAAAGACTGGTTTCATCTCCTGACTTTGACATTAGCTACAGTTTCTTTGATTCACAACTGAAGATGCCAACATCAATGGTGCCAATTGAAAAAGAATACACAGTGGTATGGCATTAGCTGTCAATTGTCCCCAAGACTCTTTTCAATGTAATTCTGGGAAGCGGATTGGATTGCTGCAAATAACTGAATCATTTGATAAAGTTGTCACCTCAATACAGCAGGTTGTCATCTGATGGCCCATAATTCCGATTATCAGTACACAACTACACTTGGTGTTCGAGAGTGGTCTGTATAAGGATTCTGTTAGTCCACACAAAGTAGATCTTGTTTCTCAGGCCATTATTTATAAAAATTCATGCAGGGGAGTGATTTTTTATTTCTGTAATTATTTCCTTGCCATCAAACGTTCATGTTCTTGGTTTATGTTTTAGGCCTCATAATCTAAGGAATAGCATGGGTGGCGGTGTATTTCTTCCCTTAAGAGCAAGAAGGATTGCAATGCTAAAGCATTGTAAAGCCTTCTTGCACTCAAGGGACAAATTTATAAAAGTTTTTTAACTTGGGTAAAATATCAAACATAAACCATTTATTATTTTTTTAAGTTTACACAGGTTATATAAAAAGAGAGGATGCTCAATGGTGTAGCCCCAGGCAGGGGTGGGGTGGGGTGCTGGGTATTCACATGCCCTCCCCCCAATCTAGCTGTGCCCCCCCCCCCCCCAAATGTTTTCCGCAACAGCATAGTAAAAAATATCAAGTTTTGCTACCGTGAAAAAGAAGACAATTTTCACCCCAAAAAACACCCATTTGAGACTTAGATTTTGATATTTTCCTGGGGAGACAACCCCCCCCCCCCCCCCAGACCCCCGTCAAGATGCTCGTGCCTTTGGCATTCACATTAGATGCCTTCGGCCTCCCCACCCCCCACCCAAAATTTTTTCCTGATTACGCACCTGAGCATGCGGCAGCCAGAGAAATATAAATTTTATAGTAAATTTCCTTTCTTATTATACCTACTGCAATTGTTTACTACAGGCTTGCACTACAGTGGAAGACCCTCACTCAGATAAAATACTCTCTATTTTAATCTTTCCCAAGAGAGTTGGGAAAGAAAAGTGGTGTAAAAACACCACGAAAAAATAAGCCAAAACTGGGTCAAGCATCATCGGCGCACACCCAGTAGGGAACGCTCTTCTCTTAGTACAATTCCACGACTTCCGTTAACCAGTGCGCAAGCAGTCATCAAACCATTCTTTTGAGTCTGCCAAAATAGGAGATATGTGATCAGCAGGGAGGAAGGATTCTTACCCGAATAAGAAGACTGGAGGGCCTCCATGTAAACAATTGTGGTAGGTATAATAAGAAAGGAAATTCACTATAAAATTTATATTTCTTATCAACCTACCTTACAATTGTTTACTACAGGCTGAATAGACAATAGGATGGAGGGAATCACATAACCAACCCACACATAACTCAATTGCACTGGAACCGTGGACAGAGGAAGAGATCCCTTGTCCTATCCAACCATAGCATCACAAACATTAGTAAAAGACAATGACAGATGAGGCGTATGGTGAAGTGCGGAGCACAGACAGAAAGGGCAGTAACAGCACGGAGCTGGAAGTGACCCTGTAAGAAGCTGAATGGCTGGGATAGACAACAGCCTGAGCCAAAGAAAGAGGGCCTGTAGGGCAAAGGTCCTCTGTCAGCTCCTGCAACTGTCACAGATAAATGGAGAAGGTAGCATTTCTCCAGTAGGCTGCCAGCATAACATCTGACAACATGCCGGAGTTAGTAAATGCCCCGAGAGGAAGACAATACATGCACCTCGTGGCAGAAAAAACAATTGGTAATACAATTGCCAGTAGCTAGACGAGCAGAAGCTGCACGAATAGCAAGACAAATCCATCGAGAAATGGATGCAGGAGAGATCTGGCATGTGAGAAAACGCATATCCGTCTGGGATAAAGGCGCAAATGCCCCCCCCCCCCCCCCCCCAAGCAGAGCAGTGCCCAAGAAAGTGTCCATCTTGGAGTAAACTGCAAAGTCCTAGGCCTTTTCAAGGAAAAGTGCTGAACAAGCTTGGAGAGGCAAGGATGAGTGCCGAAACAATGCGGAACACATATGAAAAAGGTCTCCGAAGCATGGACTTGTACCCATTGCTGGAGACCCCCAGAAACAAACATATACCAGAAACTCTGCAATCAATGTCATCGAAGGAGTGACAGAAACAACAGAGTGATCGCACACCATCGACAGAAGAACCTTCTACTGAGCCACAGAGGCTAAACCAGTGGAGTGAGTGCCTCCTTGATGAAGAAAAGCAACTCCACTGCACGTCTCTAAAAACCACTACGGAGGAGACAGGACCCGATAAAAGACATGTGCGAAGGCACAATGAAGTCGGGTAAACTTGAAACCTCCTCAGGCGACTTTGGCAAAGAAAGTCGTGACGTAGAGGGAGACATGCCTGAACTGCCGCTAACAGAGAGCAGAGCAGATTGATCCACACCCACCGAGGAGACAGGGGTGTGATCGAAAGGATTCGACGACTGCAGGTTCATATCTGGGCTAGAACCTGAGGCAGAATCGGAACTGGCAGGAAGGCGTAGCCTACAAGACAGTCCCAAAGGAGGGCCAAAGCGTTCACGGTGAAAGCCAGAGCATCTGGACCTGATGGTTTCAATGAGTCGCAAAGAGATCGATGTGGGAACGACCCCAGAGATCGCAAAGAAACTGGAACACCGCCATGTGGAGCATCCACTCGGTGGAAAAGAACCTGCCCCGTCGGGACAGGGAGTCGGCTAGGACGTTCAGTCGACCGGGAATGTGACGAACCACCACTTCGACATTGTCATCCTGAGCGAGTAGTAGAAGATCCTGAACCAAATCGTACATGGGAACATAGTGCGTTCTGCCCTGGTTCCGAATGTAAACAACCACTGTAGAATTGTCAGATCACAGAAGGACCTGACAATCCGAAAATCGGGGAATCCACTGCTGTCGGAAACACAGAAGAAGAGCAAGAAGCTCCTTCTCGTTAACATGAAGAGCTGCTATATCCTGGTCCCATGACCCGTGAAGGAAAAGACCTAAAGGATCCAACGTCACACCCCATCCGAGATCGCTGGCATTTACCGTCAGAACACGACCGGATGTGGGGAAGTCCAACGGAACTCCCGGCATAATCCACTGAACATCTGTCAAGGGAGGTGATGAGGAAGAGACTCCGATAACAGAAGCACCAGAACCAGAGGATCGACATTCGGCCTCCGACAACTGAGCAAAAAGTGTTGGAGAGGTCAGACATGCGGTTGACCTAGAGGAATGAGATTCGTCACCGAAATACAGAGACCAAGCAGTCGGGGAAGACTCCGAGATGATGAAGTCCATCCCAGATGACAAGACGGAGGAGGGACCAGGTCCGACTTCTCTCCATTAACTTTGAACCCTGGTGACGTGAGTAGGCTCAACAGTGTGATGACATCAGACTCCAGAAAAGCAGCACTGGATTGCCTCTGGAGGATATCAACTAGACAAGCCGAAGTATTCAACCTGGACTGTGTGCGATGGAAGGCTAGCACATGCGACATCAGTCGGGTGAAGGCCCAAGGAGCCAGGTTGAGGCCGAAAGGCATGGCCTTAAACTGGTAAACTCGCCCCCGAAAAACGAACCTGAGATACTTCCACGACGCCCAATGAATCGGAACATGAAAGTAAGCGTCTTGCAGGTCGATGCTGGAAGCGAAATCTCCCTGGTGAATGGAACGGCGGACCGACCTGAAAGTCTCCATGCTGATTGAACTTGGGAGCAATAATAGACTGGTTCAGGATACTCAGATCGATAACCGGTCGGAGTCGGCAACCCTTCTTCGGCACCAAGAACAGGCGGGAATAAAAGCCCACTGACTGAATGTTTTTGACGACCTTGATCGCCCCCTTTTGCCAGGAGATTGTCCATCTCTGTGGACAAAAGTTCCCGACGTAAAACGTCTGAAGGAGCTGTGGTTGGAAGAGGCACTCTGGACAGAGTGGAGTGCCTCCGGAAGGATATTCTCAGCACGGACCAAACAGCATCTAACACCCAAAGATCGGATGTGATGGTGGCCCAACGGTCTGCAAACTCTGCTATCCTTCCTCCAACCTGGGACGAATCGAGGTGAGGACCTTCATTTCGAGTGCTGACAAGGCCCGCGAGAGGAGAAACCACCTGCTCTACTGTATGAAGAATCCTGAGACTTCCCTCTAGCCTGCCGATGCTTACCCTTACCCCGTGAGTAAGAAGTAGAAGCAGTGGAAGAAGGATCAGCCCTTTGCTTTGCAGAGGAAGCAGAAGGATACTTGTTAGGCTTTGAACGGCCCCTGCCTCCCCTAGAAGGCTGGTCAGACTGATGAAGCAGCAGCTGATCTTTGGAATGATGTAGGACATCATCCCAGACTGTCGACACGGAACCATGGAACAGTTGCGGACCTGCCAAAGCAGATCGAAGAGCAGTGCGCTGCCCCCCAGGAAGTGATCGGCCTATGTCAAGCACAGAGTCCCTTCAAACTAGTTCCAAATTAGCCGTGTTACAGGCATGTGTGTGAGTAAGATGACACACGCAAAGGAGCCTCTACATCGTCAAACTTATCTGAAGGCAGATACGCAGCTAAGGCAGAGACGACGTGATCTGAGAGAGAATGCATACCCAGCATTTCTCTCAATAAGCCCAACATGGACTCCAGATGCATCATAGGAATGACGGCAGACTTGAGCTTGGAAAGCCCGAGGGAATTGGAGTCCTAATCCAAAACCGTCAAAGTCTGGCAGACTGATGGATTGGCGGAACCGTAGGAACGAGAACGCACCTGGGGCAAAAAGGTGTCAACCCTGGTGAAGAATGGAGCCTTCATAGCCTTGGAACTCAGCTTAGAGTTCAAGGCTGAAAATGCTTCAACCATCTGTACTGACTGGCACAGTTGAAGACGCCCAGAAGCAGGTTGCCCCACAGGCTGTAGGCATGCGACCGATGACCGCGGCCTGGCTGACACTGTCAGCTGGTTTGATGGTTTGAGATCCGGAAGGAACCCAAACACAAAGTCAAGAGCTGCCCCCAAGTCAGAAGACTGCTGGCTCTTGACATCAAGGATGTCTGACTCCTCCCCTGAGACGGAAGACACATAGCCATCGTGGGCAAACCAGCCAACGCCTCCCATGGTGTAGGCACACCAGGGGGATCAGAAAGTGGCCTGTTTCCAATCCTGGGAGGCGGCGCCATAGGGGGCACCTGGAAACCACTCGCTGTCTCGCTGGAAGCAATGGGAAGACTCTTGGACAGAAACTGAGTGAGTAAGGAGAGGGCTTTCCTAAGCTCACTGCCCGTACCAGCCGGTTCGACATGGTGATAAACTGGCAAAGTGGCTTCACACCTGACCCTCTTAACCAGCGAAGGGTCACAATCCTCCAATACACCCGAAGTGGGGCGACGGGCGGCAGCCGAAACATCTGAGGGCAGACGTGTATAGGGGTACGACACACCCCGAGGATCAACATAGCGGGAACTCAGGAGAGTCGCCGCAGACCTCTGCGGGGCAGAAGGTCCAGGCTGCACAGAAGGCATTGGTCTCGCAAAACTGGCTGTGTGACCAGAATGAGTGGAAACACCACAGAGTTCATAGTGGCCCCACCATGAACATCCAAATCCAATGACAAAACTGTGGTACTCGATGGTGCAGAGACCACAGTAGAGGGTTCGGCCGGCAGCCACTTCCAACTTCGCCGAGTTGAAGTCAGGGAAGGCTGAGGCTGATACCCCACGTCTACACTACCAGACACCTCTGCAGACCCCTGCAGGGATAAAACTCCTGTGCTCAACGGCGGAGAGGACACAGCAGGGGGTTCAGTCGGCAGCCACTTCCGACTTCACCGAGTTGACGTCAGGGAAGGCTGAGGCCGATACCCCACAACCACACTACAGACATCACTGCAGACCCCTGCAGGGATAAGGCGAGGCCAGCTAAAACGGTGCCCGATGACAGAACAGCAGTAGCAGCAGATACGACGGCAGCTGTTGGAACTGGCGGAAAAGGGGAGAGAGCCACCTAGCTCGGCCTCCAAAGGCATAGTCCTAGAACCAGGCATCTCTTCACGAGAACTCCAACAGCTCCCGCAGTATCCACCACGGTAAAAAAAACTGCACATCCCTCATGGATGGGGAATAACTCTCACCAGATGTGGTCGAGTCGGGAGGCCCGAAACGACAGCGTTCCCCACCCCCCACAGGTGCGGGAGGAGCTGCACATCCCCCTCGGAGAGGGTTTAACTCTCACCAGATGTGGTTGAGTTGGGAGGCCCGAAACGACAGCGTTCACCACCCCCCGCAGGTGCGGGAGAAGCTGCAGTTACGACACGGAGGGGGTATAACTCACACCAGACGTGGTCGTGTTGGGAGGCCCTGAAACGACAGCATCCCCCCCCCCCCCCCAGCCACAAGAACGTACCAAAGGCGAGGGCAAAAGGAATTGCCCTAAAGGAACTGAACTGGAAATAACAGAGGTGAGAGCAGTAGAAGAAAAAGGTGAACTCAACAGATACAGAAAGTAGAAGAACACCCCCAACTACAAGAGAAGATGGCAGAAAAAATAACCGGTGGGTATACAACAGAACCCAGATGGCCAAAAGGGACCTAAAAAACAGAAATTCAGCCCTCAACAGAGTGAAGAAATCCTGTCCATACAGTCCCTCATTCACACCTAACTCCAATAACAATAATAAAATTTATCAACCGAAAAATTTCATTGCCGAACAGCGTTGACACGATGTCGAAAAAACATTCGCGAAAACGGAATATATGAATAAAAAACAGTGAGAATGTGGTTGAAAATATTAACAAGAATATATAAAACACAGTCCTGTTATTATACGATCTTCAGATCCATAATTCCAGTCACAGGAAAACCATTATCAACGAGTTGAATTATCACTGTATAGTAATGCAAAGATGGCGACACGTCAACCACGTTTCGCGGACAAAAAAAGAATAGTTTGATGACTGCTTGCGCACTGGTTAACGGAAGTATAAATTTTATAGTAAATTTCCTTTCTTATTATACCTACCGAAATTGTTTACTACAGGCTTGCACTACAGTGGAAGAACCTAACTCGGATAAAATACTCTCTATTTTAATCTTTCCCAAGATTTGGGAAAGAAAAGTGGTGTAAAAACACCACGAAAAAATAAGCCAAAACTGGGCCGAGCGCCATCGGCGCATACCCAATATGGGACGCTCTTCCATAGTACAAATCCACGACTTCAGTAACAGTGCGCAATGCATCAATTCGTCATTCTTTTGATTCCGAACAACACAGGAGTTATGTGATCAGCGGGGAGGAAGGATTCTTACCCGAATAAGAAGACGGGAGGGCCTCCATGTAAACAATTTCGGTAGGTATAATAAGAAAGGAAATTTACTATAAAATTTATACTTCTTATCAACCTACCTCAATTGTTTACTACAGGCTGAATAGACAAAAGGCTGGAGGGAATCACATAACCAACCCACACATAACTGAATAGCACTGGGACCGTGGACAGAGGAAGAGATCCCTAGGCCTATCAAACCATAGCATCACAAACATTAGAAAAGCCAATGAAAGATGAGGCGTATGGTGAAGTGCGATGCACAGACAGAAAGGGCAGTAACAGCACAAAGCTGGAACTGACCCTGAAAAAAGCTGAAAAGCTTGGATAGACAATATCCTGAGCCGAAGAAAGAGGGCCCCAAGGTTCTCTGTCGGCTCCTGCAACTGTCGCAGATAAAAGGAGAATGTAGCATTTCTCCAGAAGGCTGCCAGTATAACATCAGTCATCCGACAACATGACAGAGTTATTAAAAGAGGAAGACAATGCACGCACCTCGTGGCAGAAAAAACAATTGGTAATACAAGCACCAGTAGCTAGACGAGCGGAAGCTGCACGAATAGCAAGACAAGTCCATCAAGAAATGGATGCAGGAGAGATCTGGCATGTGGGAAAACGCATATTCATCCAGGATAAAGGCGTGAATGCCCCTCACCCCCAAGCAGAGCAGCGCCCAAGAAAGTGACCATCTTGGAGTAAACTGCTAAGTCCTAGGTCTCTTCAAGGAAAAGAGCTGAACAAGCTTGGAGAGGCAAGGATGAGTGTCGAAACAATGCGGTATCACATAGGAAAAAATGTCTCCAAAGCATGGACAAGTACCCATTGCTGGAGACCCCAGAAACAAACATATACCAGAAACTCCGCAAGCGGTGTGATCGAAGGAGTGACAGAAGCAACAGAGTGATCGCACACCATCGGCAGAAGAACCTTCCACTTAGCCACAGAGGCTAAACCAGTGGAGTGAGTGCCTCCTTGAAGAAGAAAAGCAACTCCACTGCATGTCTCGAAAAACCACTACGGAGGAGACATGACCCGATAAAAGACATGTGCGAAGGCACAATGAAGTCAGGTCAATGTAAAACCTCCTCGGGCGACTTTGGCAAAGAAAGTCGCGAGGTAGAGGGAGACATTCCGGAACCGCCGCTAACAGAGAGCGGAGCAGATTGATCCGCACCCACCGAGGCGACGGGTGTGATCGAAAGGATTCGACGACTGCAGGTTCATATCTGCCTCCTTGAAGAAAAGCAACTCCACTGCGTGTCTCGAAAAACCACTACGGAGGAGACAGGACCCGATAAAAGACATGTGCGAAGGCACAATGAAGTGGGGTCTGTTACAACCGATAATGTTACAACGCCGCATAATGTTACTCCAACGCATAATGTTACAAAAAATGTAGTAAACAACCGATAATGTTATAAACTCCGCATAATGTTATAACTGTTTTCAACCCGTTATGTTATAAAAATCGACGCATAATGTTATAACTTTTTTCAACCCGTTATGTTACAACAAATTAACCGATAATGTTATAACTTCTGTATACTAATTCCAGTTACAGCTATTGCAGATGGACTTTACCACTTACCATTTATTGCCGCATAAAGGTATGAAATATTTATACTAAAGGTTTCTGCTCTGGTTAAGGCGAGGAGATACCCCCCCCCCCCCCCCCAACTCCCGGGGATTTATCATAGAATGACCTAGTCACGTTAGTAGTATGTCATGTCCCCGGACACCCCCAGGTTGCCGGACCCCGGTGCCGGACCCCGGAAGTAACGTCATGTTACGTGACCCAGTGGCGCCATGTTGTGTTGTCATGGTAACCCGCGTGAGCGGCCATGTTGTGACGTCATCCCCATAGTGATACGTGGTGTGAGTGCGCATGCGCAGCGCGTGTTGTTAGGGTGATACGTGTTTCCGTCGTCCATTTTGTATACTGGAGGCCGCCATCTTGGTTTCTATGGTAGCACGTGGTTGCTATGTTACCTAATTTTTCTGCAATTGGACGAGGTATGTTTTGAGGGTGTGTTCCTTTGTAGAAGAGTAAATCTAATTACCACAAACAACCCGACAATCCTTCCAAATCACCGAAATTGACTTTATTTGATACAGATTTCCCATGCTATTGGTTTTATTGACTTAGCACGTAGTGCTATAGTACTAAGGGGATACAAGGGGGTGCGTTCGATTGAACAGGAGTAATGCTCTGGCTTAGAATTCTCCCAGAATCCCTTTTTGGATCCCTATCCCATGACTTTTATCCCATTAAAAGACACGTTCCTTTGGTCATTACCCAGAATTCTCTGCTTCTATCTGTATATGCAATAGTTTTCGTCTATCTGGTCTTGTTCCTTTGTTCTATAGTATACGCCAGTAGCGTAGAAGAGCCTATTAACTGGAACAGCTTTTCTTATTATTACTATATTTAGCTTTTCTAATCTATTCTTGTTAGTTCTGACCCTATTCCGTATACTCTTGTTGTTTCATTTATCTAGATCATTTATATAAATTATAACTAACCAATCAGATTGCTTGATTTCCCATAACCTGTACTTAATCATATAGAGTTATCGCCCCTTATTACAACGAAGTTGTATCCGATTCTTATTACATCTATATCCAATGGCAATATCCCCGGGCACCCCAATTTCGGCACCCCTTTTTTGAAAATATATTACCTTCGGCACCCCTTGTTTGTCATATGTGCTTATGTGAAGAAGCACAATGTGACACAATGTGCCCTAGCACAAAGGCACATGCTTTATGTGCCGATATGTGCTTATGTGAAAAGGCACAGTGTGACACAATGTGCCCTAGCACATAGGCACATACGGGTATTTGAGGATACCTATGGCCTGGTATTGTATTATTTGAGGATACCTACTCGTGAATCCTTTTTTTGTCATATGTGCTTATGTGAAAAAGCACATTGTGACACAATGTGTCCTAGCTCAAAGGCACATGCTTTATGTTCCGACATGTGCTTATGTGAAAAGGCATAATGTGACACAATGTGCCCTAGCACATAGGCACATACGGGTATTTGAGGATACCTGTAGCCTGGTATTGTATTATTTGAGGATACCTACTGGTGAATTCCTTTTTTGTCAGATGTGCTTATGTGAAAAAGCACAATGTGACACAATGTGCCCTAGCACATAAGCACATGCTTTATGTGCCGACATGTGCTTATGTGAAATAGGTATCCAGGCCATAGGTATCCTCAAATACCCGTATGTGCCTATGTGCTAGGGCACATTGTGTCACATTATGCCTTTTCACATAAACACATATCGGCACATAAAGCATGTGCCTTTGCGCTGGGACACATTGTGTCACATTGTGCTTTTTCACATATGACAAAAAAGGGATTCGCCAGTAGGTATCCTCAAATAATACAATACCAGGCCATAGGTATCCTCAAATACCCGTATGTGCCCATGTGCTAGGGCACATTGTGTCACATTGTGCCTTTTCACATAAGCACATATCGGCACGTAAGGCCTGTGCCTTTGCACTAGGACACATTGTGTCACATTGTGCTTTTTCACATATGACAAAAAAAGGGATTCGCCAGTAGGTATCCTCAAATAATACAATACCAGGCCATAAGTATCCTCAAATACCCGTATGTGCCTGTGGCTATGGAATCCCATTTTGGTCGTTGACATTGTGTCACATTGTGCCTTTTCACATAAGCACATATCGGCACATAAAGCATGTGCCTTTGTGCTAGGGCACATTGTGTCACATTGTGCTTTTTCACATAAGCACATATGACAAAAAAGGGGTGCCGAAGGTCATATGTTTTTCAAAAAAGGGGTGCCGAAATTGGGGTGCCGGGGGATATTGCCGTTGGATATAGATGTAATGAGAATCGGATACACTTCGTTGTAATAAGGGGAGATAACTCTATATGATTAAGTACAGGTTATGGGAAATCAAGCAATCTGATTGGTCAGTTATAATTTATATAAATGATCTAGATAAATGAAACAACAAGAGTATACGGAATAGGGTCAGAACTAACAAGAATAGACTAGAAAAGCTAAATATAGTAATAATAAGAAAAGCGGCTCCAGTTAATAGGCTCTTCTACGCTACTGGAGTATACTCTAGAACAAAGGAACAAGACCAGATAGACGAAAACTATTGCATGTACAGATAGAAGCAGAGAATTCTTTGTAATGACCAAAGGAACGTGTCTTTTAATGGGATAAACGTCATGGGATAGGGATCCAAAAAGGGATTCTGGGAGAATTCTAAGCCAGAGCATTACTCCTGTTCAATCGAACGCACCCCCTTGTACACCCTTAGTACTATAGCACTACGTGCTAAGTCAATAAAACCAATAGCATGGGAAATCCGTATCAAATAAAGTCAATTTCGGTGATTTGGAAGGATTGTCGGTTTATTTGTGGTAAATAGATTTACTCTTCTGCAAAGGAACACACCCTCAAAACATACCCCGTCCTATTGGAGAAAAATTAGGTAACATAGCAACCACGTGCTACCATAGAAACTAAGATGGCGGCCTCCAGTATACAAAATGGACGACCGAAACACGTATCACCCTAACAACATGCGCTGCGCATGCGCACTCATACCACGTATCACTATAGGGATGACGTCACAACATGGCCACTCACGCGGGTTACCATGATAACACAACATGGCGCCACTGGGTCACGTGACATGACATCACTTCCGTGGTCCGGCACCGGGGTCCGGCAACCTGGGGGTGTCCGGGTACAAGACATTCTACTCACGTTACATAGACGCGGATTATCCTGGTAACTCAATCGTGTGACGTCATTACCATGAGCATCCAGTGCCCAACATGGTGAAAGCGGGGGCGGTGGGGGAGGGGTGCTATTTTATCCGGTTGGTACGTTTACCAACATGCGTAGTCTCCGCTTCCAGAAATTTAGTGTACCATAGTCCCCTGACGCCTTTGGGGATTGGCAACTGCCTCTCTTTCTGCTTGTTTTGGGTATCTAAAACTCATTTGTCGCACATTTATTAGTCATAAGAATATCATATTGTTCATTAATTTGACATTTTAACAACTAACAGTGAACAAATGAGGTGGAGTTAAAAGAGGTCAACAAGTTGGATGGAGCGAGGTACATATGGTGGATGTGGCGGGTTGGTAGTGTCGCACGGAACAAGAATAAGATGCGAGACTGGGTAGGAAGAGGAATGGGGTTTAGAAGGACTGGAAGGGGTGGGCAGGGATTAGGCTGAAAAAGAGAGGAGGTCATGAATTAGTACATCAGGGTGATTGTGCAAAGAAGGCTATCTGAGAATGCCATAAGGGAGTAGTGCTAGACGGTATGATAATATAGATGGTGGAGATGTTGGAAGAAGTAGAAGTGATGAATTTGGGATTACAGGTTCTGGAAAAGGCGGAATCACTAGAACAGGCAGTATATGGAGAAGGATGAGGCTGTGGAGGAGGAGTTGTGTTGATATTGGTGTTGTGGCGGTGTTGGTGATGGTGTTGAGTAGTTATGTATGTTGTAAATGAGCCATTTTGTAGGACCCCGGGGCAGGACCGGGGGAAGTGACGCCATGTCACGTGACTGGGCGGTCATGTTGGGTTGTCATGATAGTGCACATGGGTGGCCATGTTGTGACGTCATTGTCATGATAATAGGTGGTAGGAGTGCGTACGCGCAGCGCGTGTTGTTATGGGGACACATGCTCCGTCTCACCCCTAACAACCCGACAATAGATATCGAATTAATCCAAACAACCCGACAATCTTCAGAAAACTGACCCAAACACTCCCGAAAACACTCCCAAATAAAGGTAGGATATTATCCTTAATGAGGGTATGAGACGTATGACGAGGTACTCATTGTGCTCATTTTCATAGCTTTCATTTTGAGACGTATGATTTTGCGCGCATCGTGCTCATTTTCATAGCTTTTATTGCTTCATACGACGAAAAGGGGGATTCCGTGGGTTTAGTATCCTTAAAATATAGGATAGTATCTTTACCTAATGTCCGACCATACACTGGACGCGTAATTTATCACAGAAATGGGTTTATTACAATAATGGTATATATTATTTAAAGTCAGAATGGTCCAATTCTACACTGGGAACTGAAGAGTTCCCTCAAATACAGACCGACGGTCTCCACCTGAAACTGATGCCATGACAGTATAAATTACCAAAGATATGTTTATTTGAAGTTATAACATTATCGGTTAATTTGTTGTAACATAACGGGTTGAAAAAAGTTATAACATTATGCGTCGATTTTTATAACATAACGGGTTGAAAAAAGTTATAACATTATGCGGAGTTTATAACATTATCGGTTGTTTACTACATTTTTTGTAACATTATGCGTTGGTGTAACATTATGCAGCGTTGTAACATTATCGGTTGTAACAGGGTCAACTTGAAAACCTCCTCCGGCGACTTTGGCAGAGAAAGTCGCGAGGTAGAGGGAGACATGCCGTAACCGCCGCTAACAGAGAGCGGAGCAGATTGATCCACACCCACCGAAGCGACGGGTGTGATCGAAAGGATTCGACGACTCCAGATTCATATCTGGGTGAGAACCTGAGGCGGAATCAGAACCGGTAGGAAGGCGTAGCCGACAAGACCATCCCAAAGGAGGGCCAGAGCGTCCACGGCGAAAGCCAGAGCATCTGGACACGGGGACACAAAAGTGTCCACCGGATGGTTCCAACGAGTCACAAGAGATCGATGGAACCCGCCATGTGGAGCATCCACCTGGTGGAAATGACCCTGCTCCGACGGGACAGGGAGTCGGCTATGACGTTCAGGCAACCGGGAATGTGACGAACAGCCACCCCGGCGTGGACATCCTGAGCGAGCAGTAGAAGATCCTAAGCCAATTCGTACATTGGAACAGAGTGCATGCCGCCCTGGTTCCGAATGTAAGCAACCACCGTCGAATGGTTGGACAACAGAAGGACCTGGCGATTCGACAGGTGAGGGATCCACTGCCTGAAACGCAGAAGAAGAGCAAGAGGCTCCTTCTGGTTGATGTGTAGAGCTGCATGATCCTGGTCCCACATCCCGTGAATGGAAAGACCTAGAGGATCCAACGTCGCACCCCATCCGAGATCGCTGGCATCTGCCGTCAGAACGCGATCAGACGTGGGTAAGTCCAACGGAACACCCTGCGAAAGCCACTGGACATCCGCCCAGAGGGGAAGGTGAGGATAAAGATATTCTGGAAACTGAAGCACCAGATCCAGAAAATCTACATTCGGCCTCCAACGACTGAGCAGAAAGTGTTGGAGAGGTCTGACACACAGCCGACCTTGAGGAATGAGATCCGTCACCGAACAGCAGAGACCGATTAGCCGGAGAAAACTCCGAGCCGACACGGATGTGGACTGGGACAGAGTCGGAGCAAAAGCTGAGAGAATCACAGCCTTGGCCTGGGGAACCGCCATCAAATTGAATTGTGTGCGGAAAGCCATCCCCAGATGATAAAACGACTGAGAAGGGACCAGGTCCGACTTCTCCTCGTTGACTCTGAAACGTAGCGACGTGAGCAAGCTCAACAGAGCGGCGACATCTGACTCCAGTAAGGCAGCATTGGAATGCCCCTGGAGGATATCGTCCAGATATGCCGAAGTAGTCACCCTGGACTGTGTGCGATGGTAAGCTATCACATGCAACATCAGTCTGGTGAAGGCCCAAGGAACCAGGTTGAGGCCGAAAGGCATGGCCTTGAACTGGTAAACTCGCCCCAGAAAAACGAACCTGAGATATTTCCGTAATGCCCAATGAATCGGAACGTGAAAGTAAGCGACTCGCAGGTCGAAGCTGGAAGCAAAATCTCCCTGGTGAATTGAACGGAGGACCGACCTGAAAGTCTCCATGCTGAACTTGGGAGCAATGATAGACTGGTTCAGGAAACTCAGATCGAGAACCGGTCGGAGTCGGCCGTCCTTCTTCGGCACCAAGAACAGGCGGGAATAGAAACCCACTGACCTAATGTTCTTGATGACCTCAATTGCCCCCTTTGTCAGGAGATTGTCTATCTCTGTGGACAAAAGTTCCCGACGTAAAATGTCTGAAGGAACTGTGGTTGGAAAAGGCACCCTGGATAGAGTGGAGTGCCGTCGGAAGGATATTCGCAGCCCGGACCAAACAACATCTAACATCCAAGGATCGGATGTGATGGTGGCCCAACGGTCTGCGAACTCTGCTATCCTTCCTCCAACCTGGGACGAGTCGAGGTGAGGACCTTCATTGCAAACCCTGACGAGGCTCGCGAGAGGAGAAAACACCTCTACTGAATGAACTGGGACTTCCCTCAAGACTGCCAACGCTTACCCTTACCCCTTGAGTAAGAAGTAGAAGCGGTGGCAGAAGGATCAGCCCCTTTGCTTCGCAGAGGAAGCCGAGGGCACTTGTTAGGCTTGGAACGGCCCGTGCCTACCCTAGAAGGCTGATCAAGCTGAAAAAACAGCAGCTGATCGTTGGAATGATGTAGGACGTCATCCCGGACCGTCAACACAGAACCATGGAAAAGTTGCGGTCCTGCCAAAAAAGCAGATCAAAGAGTAGCGTACTGCTCCTCAGGAAGGGATCGGCCTGTGTCCCGCACAGAGTCCCCTCGAACTAATTCCAGATTAGCCATGTTACAGGCGTGCATGTGAGTAAGATGCATGAGCGCCTTGGACACTGGACAGCACACGCAAAGGAGCCTGTACCTCGTCAAACTTATCTGAAGGCAGATAAGCAGCTAAAGCTGAGACGACGTGATCGGAGAGAGAAAGCATACCAAGCATCTCTCTCGATAAGCCCAACGTGGACTCCAGAGTCGTCATCGGAATGATGGTAGACTTGGACTTGGAAAGCCCGAGGGAATTGGAGTCCTGATCCAAAACCGTCAAAGTCTGGTAGACCGACGGATTGGCGGAATCGTAGGAACGATAACGCGCCGGAGGCAAAAAGGTGTCAACCCTGGTGAAGAACGGAGCCTTCATAGCCTTGGAACTTAGCTTGGAGTCCAAGGCTGAAAATGCTTCAACCAACTGTACCGACGGGCACGGTCGAAGATGCCCAGAAGCAGGTTGCTCCATAGACTTGGCGCGCGACCGATGATCACGGCCTGGCTGACACTGTCGACTGGTTAGATGGTTTGAGATCTGGAAGGAACCCAAACATGAAATCAAGAGCTGCCCCCAAGTCCGAAGACTGAAGCTCTCGACATCAAGCATGTCTGACTCTTCCCCTGAGTCGGAAAAGACATAGCCCATTGTGGGCAAACCAGCCGACGCCTCCCATGGTGTCAGAACACCAGGGGGATCAGAAAGCGGCATGTTTCCAATCCCGGGAGGCGGCGCCATAGGAGGCGCCTGGAAATCACTCGCTGCCTCGCTGGAAGCAACAGGAAGGCTCTTTGACAGAACCTGAGTGAGTAAGGAGAGGACTCCCTAAGCTCACTGCCCGTACTGGCCGGTTCGACAGGGGAACGAACCGGCAAAGTGGCTTCACCTCTGACCCTCTTAACCAGCAAAGGGTCACGATCCTCCAAAAGAACCGACGTGGGACGCAGCAGCCGAAAACGTCTGAAGGCAGACGTGTGTAGGGGTGTGACACACCCCGAGGATCAACATAGCAGGAACTCATGAGAGTCACCGCTGACCTCTGCAGGGCAGAAGGTCCAGGCTGCACAAAAGACGTTGGACCCCCAAAACTGGTCGTGTGGCCAGAATGAGTGGACGGAAACGCCACGGAGTTCATAGTGTCCCACTAAGAACAACCGAAACCAATGACAACTGTGATGCTCGACGGCGCAGAGACCACAGGAGAGGGTCCGGCCGGCAGCCACTTCCAACTTCGCCGAGTTGAAGTCAGGGAAGGCTGAGGCTGATACCCCCACGTCTACACAACCAGACACCACAGCAGACCACTGCAGGTATAAAACTACTGTGCTCAATGGCTGAGAGGACACAGTAGGGGGTTCAGTCGGCAGCCCCATTTGACTTCACCGAGTGGAAGTCTGGGAAGGCTGAGGCCGAAACTCCACAACCACAATACAGACATCCCTGCAGACCCTGGCAGGGAGAAGCCGAGGCCGGCTAAAAACGGTGCCCAATGAAGTTGTAGACGGAACAGCAGTAGCAGCAGATACGACGGGAGCTGTTGGAACTGGCGGAAAAGCGGAGAGTGCCACCAAGCTCGCCCTCCAAAGGAGGAGTCACAACCCTAGTGACAGCCTCAGATGTCGACTGGAGAGGGCGCATAGTCCCGGAACCAGGCATCTCTACACCAGAAAACCAACAGCTCCCGCAGTATCCACCACGGTAAAACACTGCACATTTCCCATGGAAGGGGAATAACTCTCACCAGACATGGTCGAATCGGGAAGCCTCGAAACGACAGCGGTCCCCACCCTCCGCTGGTGCGGGAGGAGCTGCACATCCCCCACGGAGGAGGAGCAATTCTCATCAGACGTGGTCGAATCGGGCGACCCGAAACGATAGCATTCACCACCCCCCGCAGGAGCGGGAGGAGTTGCACATCCCCCACGGAGGGGGTCAAACTCACACCAGACGTGGTTGAGTCGGGGGGGGGCCCGAAACGACAGCATTCCACACCACCTGCGGGTGCGGACGAAACGGACACAAGAACGCACCAATGGTGAAGGCAAAAGGAATTGCCCTAAAAGAACCGAACTGGAAAGAACAGAGGTGAGAGCAGTAGAAGAAAAAGGTGAACTCAACAGAAACAGAAAGTAGAAGAACACCCTCAACTACGAGAGAAGGTGGCAGAACCCAGACGGCCAACACCTACTCCAATAACAATTTTTTTATCAACCGAAAAAATTCATTGTCGAATCGCGATGACACGATGTCGCAAACAAAACATTTGCGAAAACGGAATAGTAATTAATAAACAATGAGAATGTGGTTGAAAATATAAACAAGAATATATAAAACACAGTCCTGATATTATACGATCTTCAGATCCATAATTCCAGTCACAGGAAAACCATTATCCACGAGTTGAATTATCACTGTTTCATAATGCATATGGCGGAAACACATCCTGCTCGTGCTTCGGATAGAAAAAGAATGGCGAATTGATGCATTGCGCACTGTTACTGAAGTCGTGGATTTGTACTATGGAAGAGCGTCCCATATTGGGTATGCGCCGATGGCGCTCGGCCCAGTTTGGGCTTATTTTTTCGTGGTGTTTTTACACCACTTTTCTTTCCCAAATCTTGGGAAAGATTAAAATAGAGAGTATTTTATCCGAGTTAGGTTCTTCCACTGTAGTGCAAGCCTGTAGTAAACAATTGAGGTAGGTTGATAAGAAGTCGTGGAATTGTACTAAGAGAAGAGCGTCCCCTACTGGGGGTGCGCCGATGGTGCTCGACCTGGTTTTGGCTTATTTTTTCATGGTGTTTTTACATCACTTTTCTTTCCCAAATCTCTTGGGAAAGATTAAAATAGAGAGTATTTTATCCGAGTTAGGGTCTTCCACTGTAGTGCAAGCCTGTAGTAAACAATTGTAAGGCAGGTTGATAAGAAACAGATTTTTAATTTCTTTAGGCCTTAACAAAATGAGAAGTTGCTCACTGCCTGCTCACATTTATCAACCCTGGCAACAAAGGTCTGCTATAACACTAATAATGGCAGAGCAAAGTGCAATGGAAAATTTTTAGGGCTGCATGATATTTCTTCCTTTAAGTTGATGATATGCTGGTAAGAGCTCATATTCACAAAATTATTTCCAATGCATTTTGGAGAAAAATCAATACATTTCAATCCTCTGTACTGTTTTCCCAAAATGCAGTTGGGAATTCAACTGATAATATCTTCTTTGACAGATTAGTTAGATTTTTAGTCTTATCTCTGCAAAGTGAAGTCATCAAAGAATATCTTTATCAGTTTTAGTTAAAGCTTTTTTATTTTTAAAGGATTCGCAAGCAAGTTCTGCAACTTCTATTAACACTTCTCCTTGGCCCAATGACACAGGTTTGTGGAATGACATCCACAGCTGCAGCTTCATAGCCTCACTCCTCTTGAATACCATGAAGTGACCTTTATTTATTTATCTATTTATTTATTGGTGTTTAAGGTCATATATTTCTGCACAATGTCTAATCGTGACTGCAATGTGAATATAAAGTCAAGTCCAGCCAATCGGTTATACCCATGTTGCCTATTTTAGAGAACTTCCACCACAGGCATTGATGACAGGGTCCTATTTTAGCAGTAAAACAGCTTGTTTATCACAAGCACTGCTTTGCTTCCTGGGGTTCCCAGGGGGATTATTATGATCTCCGACGAGTCTGGAGGTGGGATGGTCTGGTTCAAATATCTTGCCCCGAGGGTGAGATTTCCCCATTCACACCTTCAGACTCATCGCGGATGATTTTTCTCCCCACACACGTGGATTACGTCATTATAGATAATTGGCGGTCCTGTGCTGACATACCCAATTTATCAAGTCGTAGTCCTTTTGAAAAACGAACAATTTCATCGGAAAAATCATACAAAAGTTAGGTATATACCATAGGTATATACTAAAAAATTGATTTGTAACACTGTCCATTAAGGGGTTAATGAATTTGCGCATGTCAAACTCTAATGTAAAGGACATTGTGAGATTATTGATCGATCGATAAATTCGCGCAGTGACATTATTAAATCTGCAGAGAAACATGGGGTTGAAACAAATCAAGTTTAATAATTGAATAACAATTAAATATTGAGTCTATATCAACAAGGAAAAGATAAATAGGTAATAAACATAATCGTGGAGCCATTTTGTTTATTTACAACTGTGCAGACGATGGTGAAATAGCAACCTAATAAAATATGCAAATGAGTATGTCACGTGGGGATAGAAATATCCCACCCTGCTGTCTCACCCAGGACACGTGTATGTTTCACGTATAGTGGGGGAGAAAAATGACCTTTAGACTGCACGAAGAGTCTCTCTCTCTCTTTGCACAGTGGACAGTCATTTTACATTCCCACCTGACAGTAAAGCATGCTGTGACAGCATCAGTGCTGCCAATAATGCTGCCAGAAAGTGTTGGAACATTTTCAGCTCTTCCAATGGAGGAGCAATCCTGGGACAACTGGCTTGAGAAATCAGCACACTTCTCGACTCAACCACCACTCTCAAAACTTTTATTGCACTACCCAAGTGCTAAGAGTTAATGACTATAAGGTGCTTTGGAGATGGATGAAGACATGAACTTCAGATTAAAACTCTGACCTATGACTGATTCTATTATTATCACTGGGGTTATATGTATGGATAATATAAAAGGGAAAAAACTGTGCAAAAATAAATCAGCCATACATGAATAATCATAGACAGAGCCCTAATTATGTTTTAAACACAAAGCAATGTTTGTCAACATTGTCACAAATAAATATCACTTGCATAACCTCAAGCTAAAAACTGTTTGATATGTCCTTGTAAAATACAGAATCATTAGTGCACTGGCCTTTAATAATCGGATGTTTGTCAACTGCCTTTAACACATTACCCAACATCAAACCATTAACAAAAAAACTGGAGTTTCTTCTCCCTTGCTTCTGTTTTTGTTGAATTGAGAGCCAATAGTCTTGTTTAAATAAAACAATAAACTTAACCCTTTCAGGATATATTGGCAAGCGGTGTGCCAATAACTCAGTCACAGCATGGATGCGCCATTTGCCAATAATGCCTAACTTCTTCTATGAACTCCCAGTCGGTCCTGTGTGATTTCTATTACAAAAGGGTTAACCCTTTCAAACAAATACCATCTATGGCCAAATGGGCAAAGCCATTTTACAGTTATAGGGAGGTTTGGTAAAAAGTTAATTTATAGAGCTGTATGATTAACTGAAAAGTGCTGGAACCCACTTTATTGGCTTTAGACTGTATGCATTAGCTTGATGTTTGCTCAGCAGTGGTAGAAATTTTTTTTATATAAATCTGTTTGGTTGCACTTTATTGGAGAGTGCCTATTGGCACTCTCCAATAAATTGTAACAAAAGTTATGAACAAAATTTTGCTAAACTAAGGCTACTCTTGCTGGGTAGCATGGTGTCACTGAAAAAAATGCCCATGTTTCAAATCACCTCTGAAAAATAATTTAGAACTCAACCAGTTAAATTATCACTGATTGTAGTGTTGGGTGGTATTGGGATAATTAAATAACTGGGTATTCAGTAAATGATACCATGGTATACCATTATACTGATTATTTTTTACTGTGTTGTGCCAAACACAAACAATGTATAGGGATGAAATGTCTGCTTGCAACTAGAATGTCTGCCAGAAAGACCAAAACCTCCACTAATAATTACACCCAAATTGACAGTTAATTATAATTAGCAGACACTTTATTTGCAATTGCATTTTCGGGTGTAATTTTGCAACTCAGGAACAAAATGGACTCTCAGGAGTCTTCATATTATAATATTCAGCAGTCCTCAGATTCTGAAGTATGCATTCACACACCCCACTTTATCACAAAAAAGTGTGAAAATTAGCACACCTCAGCTCTTAAAATAAATTACCTTTTTAAATGATTGCGGTAATTGACTGGTTAAGTATTATCGTATTTGTCTTGACTAAGAAGCACAAATAACTTGCTTTCGTTTATTTGAAAACAATAAAGTTCCTTGTGTTGGTCTTGTATCAAACCCTTCTGAGCACACTATTTTGACGACAAGATGCTATCATGATGTCAGCGTGTGCAAACAGCCAATCACTTTAAAGTATAAATGTACAATTACAGGGAATACCTTGGCATTTCCCAAGGAAAATTTCCAGGTTTTAAATAGCAGGCATGTCACTGGTCGAAATGTACAATGTGACCAGCTACGCATGCTTACTGGAAGACAGTCCATGTGTTTTCACACCTCAACTTGTTTGAAATTCGAGGTAAACAATATTCAACCACTTGCTTAATAATAGTCACTGTTAAGACAAACCACTTGAACAGTTGGGAAAGAAAAGTAATAAAGAATTGTTTAACAGTCTGTGAGGGCAGAGAGGGTGGTAAAAAGTTGAAAAACCCAAATTTAAACCAACAATAATCCACAAGTGAAGTAAAATCACTTCTTGTAAACCATGATAAGCAAGTTAAAGTTTGTATACTGGGGTAAAACCGACTTTTTGGTATACTGATTATGATTTAATTTGCCAGTACAGGTGACAGTATTGAAAATTGTACCGATTATAATCAGTATACCAAAAAACTGTCCAACACCAACTGATTGTCACAAGGGTTGCAATGATATGCTTACCTCATGATGCAATATGTATCACCATTCAGATGCCACAATACAATGCATATCCTGATACACAGGATCTCTCATGGCATGCAACTACACCTATAAATTGTTTTGGACTACTAATCATTTCTAACAGGGAGCGCAGTGGCTCATTGGTAGACTGTTGGACTTCTATGCTAGAGGTCCAGAGTTTGATCCCCATCCGGGACGACCCATGTTGTGTCCTTGGGCAAGGCACTTTATCCCGGTTGCCTACATGTGGGCACGATTATGATGCCATGTACTAAGGTGTACTGCACGTCGATGGTGTAACCCTGCTTGAGTGGAGCTTGAACAGAGTTAGAATGTTGAGGAGCTGACAGTTGCTCATCGATGCTCAGTGGTTCTCTCCAGGTACTCTGGCTTCCTCCACCCGTAAAACTGTCACGGTCACGATTAGCGATTGTGCATAAATATGTGTCCTTAAACACCAATAAATAAAAATAAATAAATAATCATTTCTAGCGGCTTCCACTGAATACCTAATTTTTGAATGCACACTTGAAAGAGTATATAACTTTTCAATATGATCGATAGTTCAATCCTGAACAGCGTTAACTGTGTTGTATTCTTAGGCAAGACACTTTGCTGATGCATGCTGCTGGCAGATATTCCTGCCCAGCACGGTGTTTCTCGTGTCACTGAAATAAGTATAATTTGTGCACTTTTATCATATTTCCCCTCTTTACATTAAATGGGATTTTTCACCAATGAGTTCCTGTGTTACATTTAGATTAATTTTTCATCAAATCTAGTCATGGCTGCTTTACAGCAGCCATGACTAGATTTGATGAAAAATATCTTGAAAATACTCAGCAGGTTAAGCTTTAATCCTGATGACCTTATGGGGGCACAGTGACACTGTGTACTAAGGGATAATGCATGTTGATGGTACACTTGCCTTCAACTGCTGCTAACTCTGCTTGTTAGTTAGTTAGCAAGTTGGAAAGTTTTGACAGCTGTTCACCACTCCGTCTTTTACCACCTGTACAACTGCCCAATATGATGGGATTCAGGCTGTTATTTATTTATTTATTTATTTATTTATTTATTTATTTATTTATTTATTTATTTATTTATTTATTGTTATTTATTTATTTATTTATTTATTTATTTATTTATTGTTGTTTAAGGTCATACATCTGCACAATGACTAATCATGACCACAACATGGATATAAAGTGAACGCCTGCTATATTTACTCATGTTGCCCATTTTAGAGAACTTCCACTCCAAGCATTGGTTACCGGGTCCTATTTTACCAGTAAAATTGAGCTTGTTTACCAGAGTAAACAAGCACTGCATCACTTCCCATGGTTGCCACCGAGAGGAAGATTCATTACACCCAATAAACAGGTAAATTTAACCAATCACTTATAGCACTGCTGTACATAGGAGAAGATTCAAGTACAAGGCATTAGTAACAGACTGATTACACTGGTAAAGGAGACCTTGATTACCAGTATTATGTCACAGTTTCACTCATCAGGGTTCTCACAGGGAAGCAAAAAGTTATTTATTTATTGGTGTTTTTCTGTGTGTACAGCTACATCAATACTGCACTAGAAGAATAAAGTGAAGTTTGTCCAATCATTTATGCCTATGCTATGATATAAGGTTTAACTGGTATATTTATTTATTGCGGTTTTAACAACACTTTCGACAGCCATGGTCACCTCGTGTCGGACAGTTTATGGGTGGAGGAGTACCTGGAGAGAACCACTGAGTAATGGCAAGCAACTGCCAGGCTCCCCAACATACTAACTCCACACAAGCAGGGTTAGCATTGGTTGCTGAAGACAAGAACACCATCAAAGTGTAGTATGACTTGGGTACACAACGCCACCGTGCCCCCATGTGGGCAATGGGGGTGAAGTGTCTTGCACAAGGACACAACACGGTTGCCGTAGGTGGGATTCGATTCATTTGAACCAAGGACCTCTCGCAGCCTGCACCTCTACCTACTGAGCCACTGCACCCCGGTTTAACTAGTAAAGTGCGAAATTATTTATCAAAATGGATTTGTAACTGAGCATTTTTTTTCGAAGATACCATGCTACCAGCAAGGGCCACCTTATTTTAGCAAGATATTGTTCATAAATAGTTTATTTTGTTACCATTTGTTGGAGAGTGCCAATTGGTACCCTCCAATAAATGGTAATAAAACAATTTTATTTAAAAAAATTCTACTGCTGAGCAACTACAACCTAATGCATTAAAGTGGCTCTCAGAACATTTCAGTAGAGCCATGATGGTGGCTCCTTGCACTCAATCAGTTAAAGTCATATTCAGCCTCAATGGCTGTACGATAAACACATCAGATATTGGCATGTTAAGACAATGGTTTTTACCTTTGTTGCCCATTTGTAGAGCATTCTCAGCCCAGATGCTATTATTATTTATACAAATTTACTCAATTGTTTTGACCAATGTTGCCCATTTTTAGAGGACTTCCACCCCAAGCATTGGTGACTGGATTTCTATTTTACCAGTAAAACAGCTTGTTTACCACAGTAAACAAGCACTGTTTACTTCCCGGGATTCCCGGGGGGGGGGGGGGGGGGGGGGGGGGGGGGGGGGGCGGGGATACCAGTAAAGTCAATCTTGTCCACAACACTAAACAAGCATAGCTCCACTTTCCAGTGTTAAGGCCACACAAAGTAGATCTTGTTTTCTCTAGCCATTTTTTGTAAAATTGCAAATGGGCGGGTGTTTTTTTTTATTTTATTTTTTACTTTTGTCATGTTCTTGGTTTGTTTTATATTTTAGGCCTCCTAATCTACAGAATAGCATGGGTGGTGGTGTATTCATCACTTAAGTGCAAGAAGGTTTTGCAATGCTTTGCCTTGTTGCACTTTGGGGACAAATTTATCAATGTTATTAACTTGGGTAAAATATCAGACATAAACCATTTTATTTTTATTTTTTTAATTTGCATTGGTTATAAAAAGAGAGTATGTGGCAGCCAAAAGGAACATGCAGAAGGACCTGAGAAACAGATTTTTTAACTTTTTTAGGTCTACAGGAAGATTTGAGTAAACAGCACACCATTTTTCATCAAAGGCGACAATAAAAAAGGGTTAATATTTCAAGTTACTGATCTTAACAAAAATATTAGCATTTAATTATAATCTATTTCAATGTTTGTATCGACAACTCGTGCTGATCAATAGTTGGAAAATATTTAATATATCTTTTGTTGTGTTTACATTCACCCTTTTAAGTTGTAGAACTGGATGTGTGATGCATAACAATCTTTTATGTCAATAAATAGTATAATTTGTTGACACACAATCTATAAGTTTACCAATAAAAGATTATTGAAATCATTTGACAAATGAAATGTATAAGGTCCTCTTATCAACAAGAGTTATCAATAAATGTTTGGTGGAGGTATTCTTGTGTTTGCACTGTTGAATTCAATCCCATAAACCCTTTGTTGTACGAATCAATCAAACTCAAGTAACTACAGTACAGAAGTAGTATTTCTCAATCTGATCACGATCGGGAACAATACAGAGGAATCCTGTTTATTGAATAGCTACTTTGCCAATGAAAATTATTCAGTTAACAGGAGTATTCAATTAACAGGGATAGTGTCACTTTCCTGTATTCTAGAGATAAACTAAGCATTTATTCTATTATATCTTGTTTGGCAGAGCTTCAAGAGCTCTGTCAAACAAGATATAATAGACTGAATGCCTGCATTGGATGCACTGAGGCCAAATAGGTCTATAAACAAAGGAAAACTAGGGAGAGTCAGGATAATTTCTCAACAGGTTACATGATTTTTTATTCAATTAACAGGAGTTTACTCTATCAATTAACAGGTCAACTTTGTACTGGAAGTATGGTAAATGGTTTTGTGTTGGGAAATTATATTCAATTAACAGGTTATTCAGTTAAAAGATATCCAATTAAGTGGGCTCCACTGTACTATAAAACTTTTACAAATATATTTTCTAGAATTGTATTCTACCCTTTTAATATAACTGACTAAAATGAATCATTAGCATTTAAAAGATATGGCAATTTGCCAACTGGCAAATTGTCACAACTTTGGAAATGCTAATGGTTCATTTCAACCCATTTAAAGTCATAAGAACGGCTGCTCGGCCACACGTCCCCCCCCCCCACCCCCCCCCCCCCCACAAAAAAAAAAAAAAAAAATTGAATTTTTTTAAGTCAAAAAAGGGACATAACTTTGGCAAAAAATGTCAGACCAAACCCTGATTTGAATGTGACCTGAATTTTATGTTGATACACCTTACACAATAAATTTTATTTGATTCGGTCAATTACAGCTTAAGTTATTGGTTGGAAACTAAAAAAATAGAGTTTGCAAAGTCGAAAAAGGGGCATAACTCTGGAAAAAATTGTCAGACCACTCCCCAATTCAAAACGACCTGTATTTTATGTTGATACACCTACATACCAAATTTCATTCACAAGGATGGACACCGGCTATTTTAATAGTCCCCGACAAATTTTGGGGGGGGGACAATTAGAAAATACAATTCTAGAAAATACAATTGTAAAAGTTTTATAGTATTGGCCCCAGGATGCAACACACCATTGGGTCACAAATTCAGGAACCTCAAAACGACAAGCCTTAATCAGGTTTTCATGCTGGCAGATAACTGGTAACTGTGTGTGTGCATTACATTTCTTTCAATAAAAATATTTTGAAAAACTCAGATTAACTGGCTTTGCCCAAATGCACACAATATCAAAATTTATTATTTTAAATAATGTTTTTTTAAATTTTACAAAAAAATTCCACAAAACCATATCATGTGCTCCCTCATTGAAACAAGATAAATGAGCTCATTTCAATGAGGGGTCACATGATATGATATGGTTTTGTTGGAATTTTTTTTAAAATATTCTTTTTGGACTGCTCAATTTGCATATTGCAGACAGATGCATCCAATTCGTTAGGTAAAGAGTTAAGCTGGGAAATTTTATCAGTCGTCATTTCTTTTGGTAAACCTTCCAATTGAAAATGTTTATTCATGAAGTTTGATAATCACTTAGGTAGAAACATAAGGCCCCTTTTAGCATCTATGGCTATATAATGATCACAAACACAAGAATAAAGTCAAGTTTATCCAATCGTTTATACTATGCCAACCAGTTTAGAGGACTTCTACCACAGGTATTGGTAACAGGGTCCTATTTTACCACAGTAAACAAGCACTGCTTCACTTCCGGTCTCACCATACCAGTAGAGCAGAAGTTGTCTACCACAGTAATCAAGTATTGTACCACTTCCTGGGGTACCCATGCACTGTTGAATTCAATCCATAAATCAATCAAACTCAAGTAACCACAGTACAGAAGTGGTATTTCTCGATCTGATTATGATCGGGTTGCAACACACCTGTGGGTCAAGAATTGAGGAACCTCAAAACAACAAGCCTTATTCAGGTTTTCATGCAGGTAAATAACCGGTAACTGTGTAAGCATTACATATCTTTCAATAAAAATATTTTGAAAAACTAACTAACTCTTTATCCAATGCACATAATAGTAAAATTTATTATTTTAAATACTGTTTTTTTTTAAAAATTCATCAAAACCATATCATGTTCGATGAGCTCGTTTCAAAGCTCATCGAACATGATATGGTTTTATAGATATTTTTTTTAAATATTTTTTTTTCGACTGCTTAATGTGTATATTACACAGGCAGAAGCAGCTCATTTGTTAGGTGAAGAGTTAAGTTGCGAAACTTTATCAGTAGCCATTTCTTTTGGTGAACCTTTCAAATTGAAAATGTTTAGGCCCCATAAAGTAGATCTTGTGTTTCTCAGGCCATTTATTGTAGATGTTCTTGGTTTGTTTTATGTTTTTGGCCTCATTATCTACAGAACAGAATGGGTGATGGTGTATTTCACCCCTTGAGTGCAAGAAGGCTTTGCAATGCTAGGCATTGCAAAGCCTTGTTGCACTCAAAAGACAAATTTATCAATTTTAATAACTTGGGTAAAATATTAAGACATAAACCATTTAACTTTTATTTTTTTAAGTTCACTTTAGTTATAAAAAGAGAGAATCTGGAAGCCAAAAGGACCATGCAGAGGGCCTGAGAAACAGATTATTAACTTTATTTATTTATGTTTAAGGTCACATATTTATGCACAATGGCTAATCATGACCGTGAGTTTTACGGGTGGAGAAAGTCAGAGTACCTAGAGAGAACCACCGAGCAACGACGAGCAGCTGCCAGCTCCCCAACATCGTAACTCCGCACTGCAGCACAGGCAAGGTTAGAGCCTTAGTACACAGTGTCATCGTGCCTCACCATGGGCAATGGGGGCGAATTGTCTTGCCCAAGGACACAACGCGGTTGCCGCAGGTGGGATTCGAACCGAGGACCTCTCAGCTTGCAGCCTGCACCCTGCACCTCTACCTACTGAGCCACCGTGCTCCCGATTATTAACTTTTTTAGGCCTTATTCATGAAGTCTGATAATCACTTAGGTAGAAACATAAGACCCTGTTTAGAATCTATGGCTATATAAAGACAACACAAGTATAAAATCAAGTTAATCTAATTGTTCATACTATGCCACCCAGTTTAAAGGACCTCTACCACAAATATTGGTAACTGGGTCCTACTTTACCACAGTAAACAAGCACTGCTTCACTTCCTTCAAATAAGCTACAACAAGAACATAGACAATACTTCACTGTTCGGATTCAAGTACAATTTTTATCCTCAAGTGGGGCACATGGAGGATTATTTCACTAGGCGTTAGCCGAGAGAAATAATCCGCGTGACCCTTGAGAGGTTAAAATCGAACTCGAATCCGAGCAGTGAACTTTCGTATTTATTTTATTTTCTCCATATTTGTTTTCCCAAAACAACCCTTTATAATTGATTCAACTCAACAGATTTGTAAACAATAAACAAAAAATAGTCTGTCAATCGTTGAGAGTGGAATATGGTGCTGGGAGTGGAATACCATTTTCGGCGAGTGGGAGTGGGAAAACGATTTGTTTTTGGGGAAGAAAAATGAATGAAAATAAAATAAATTGAATTATTATTATTCTTCATAATTTATTTTTTGGAACACTACAAAATTGATAAAAATATTATACATAATTTTTTTTGAAAACTGTTGCAAGCAAATCCATTTTTGATAAAAGAGTTTATCAGAGAGTGAAAAATAGACAGTTTGAAGTATACATATATCATGAACAATGTGTTCAACTTCCTGTACACAAGTCTCTCAAATGAACAAAGATATTCATATTTTAATCTCACTCGAGAAAAAGGTAAGATTGATTTTCAAACAATCGGAAGTGAAATATATAAACCCGGAAAAACTTAAGTACTCTCTGAAATTATGACACAATAGTTTTACAATTATAGGAAAGTAGAAAAGTCATAACAGTTTTGATAAGAATCATGTCCCCAAATTGAGGACATGAATGTTCAATGTTCATAGTGCCAAACCTCCTCCACAAATCCTCTCTCCCACCCTAGAAGTAAACACATGAAGTAAAGTAACCCTATTTTTTTCAAAAGGCAGCATTGTGATAAAATAAATTCATGTACCCACATCATCACAACATTTTTGAGAAGTCTTATGTAAAAATGTTTTTGTTTTTAGCTCTTCCAGAATCATAATCCACTTTATAGTCATATAAATCTTAATGTTCCAAGACTTGGAAGATGTTTGTTTATTGGGGCTTAATTGTTTATTTGGGGTTTGATGACATATGTAACAAGAGCACCGCCTTGGCATGGCTAAATATGCCCATTAGCCCATTTTGAATATGAAAAAATGTTAATAGACGGTTTGAAAAAAGACAGTAACTCATGCAAAAATAATTGGACAGAACCCATATTTGAACTTGGCCTGTATTACTAGCTGGGTGATACGCATATAAACTTTGGTTGAGATCAAATAATCCAAACTGGAGTTATCAGTCAGAAACCAAAAATGTTAATGGACGGACAGACCAACAGACAGATGGGCAGACTGATTACAATAATACAACAGTTTTTCAATCAGGCATATAACAACCAGGATCATATCATGTAAGGCACTTTTATGGGTGGATGAAACTGGAATATTAAGAGAGAACCACTGAGCAACAGAGTTACTTAGAGGATGATGTGCTGTGATGTAAAACACTGTTTGGAAAATGCTCACATAGCCCTTTTCCAATAGTAAATTACAACACAGCACATTATTGGCTCAATGAAGAATTTCCATGAAAATGCTGCAGTATGCTTGGTTGCTCATCTCAGCCTTTGCATCAACTCGGTGAACATGTCACTATTATTTCATCCTTCTACTATTTATTTATTGGTGTTTAAGGTCACATATTTCTGCACAATGGCTAATCATGACCATGACAGTTTTACGGGTGGAGGAAGCTGGAGTACCCGGAGAGAGAGAACCACCGAGCAACGGCGAGCAACTGTCAGCTCCCCAACATATTAACTCCACACAAGCAAGGTTAGCCTTGGTTGAAGACAAGTGCACCCTCGACGTGCAGTACGCCTTAGTACACTGTGCCACCATGCCCCCCAAGTGGGGCAATGGGGGGTGAAGTGTCTTGCCCAAGGACACAACGTGGTTGTCGCAGGTGGGATTCAAACTGAGGCCCTCTCGGCTAGCAGCCTGCACCTCTACCTTCTAGGCCACCACGCCCCCTATCCTTCTACTACTCAAAACAAGATGTGTCAATATGACACATATGTCCCTGCGAGCAAAAAAAGTCTGGAAAACTGATTGTCCAAGTTTTCACATCATAAACTAAGTTCAAGGTCAATAACTCTGGAAAATCATCTGACCATGACAAAACTCGAATTTGTAGGTATCCATGACAAAGCCACATACCAGAAATCAGCCATTTATCTGAAATATATGATGAAAAAAATCTAGAAAACTGTTATTTTGCAATGGCAGAATGATGGAATGAAGGACAGACACTATATGCCCCCAGCCATTTTTATGGCAAGGGCATAAAAACAATCAGAAAAAGAGTTTGATGACTAAAGTTCAGGTAACCTGTTTCCCAATTGCCTTAACTTCTCTTTTGAGCAGGCCTGATATGGTAATTTGTCAAGCACTTTAAGGCGTTCTTGTGGGTTCAGATATAAAGTATAAGTGTTCCATGGCAACAGAATCTTTTTTCAAGACTTAATTCTAAAGGATTTGGACAGCTACCCTGAAGAAAAGTTTGTTACTGGATGTTACAGATAGAATGCCTGCAGATTTTGCAGGCCTAGAAACACCAGTTATATGCCCAAGAAAATTTAGGTCTACCACTTTTTGTTGAAGATTCATTATTCTGTGGCCTTATATTTTGTTATTTATTGGTGTTTAACCCTTTACCTAACACGAAAGGAAGAAGACACTTTCAAACAAAATTCTTGAATAACTATTTCTGTTCAATTTTCGCCGCAAAAACGTACCTTATGACCACTCATTGGAACAAGCTCATTCCAATGAGTTGACATAAGCTACATGTTTGAGACAAAGATGAAAACAGTAATGAAAAATGAATGGTATTTGTTTGTGAATAGCTCTAGCCGGGTTTGGTTGTTACATTAGTAAAGGGTTAAGGTCACATATTTCTGCACAATGTCTAATCATGACTGCAACATGGATACAAAAGCAAGTCCAGCCAATCGTGTTTATACCCATGTTGCCCATTTTAGAGTACTTTTCACCCCAGGCATTGGAGACCAGATCCTATTTTACCAGGTAAAACAGAGCTTGTTTATCACTGCTTCATTTCCTGGGGTTCTCACAGGGAATTCTGTGGGCCTTACTATTATTTTAGATCAATTTCAGTATCTCTGGCTATATCATGACCGTGACTTCACATAATCAGCTCAGAGAAATAACACCAGTGATCACAGTGTTCTCACTAACACTGGTGATCACACTGTTGTATACTTTGTCTTTCCAGGGAATCTTTTGGGTGTCTACAGCGGACAAAAATGGGACCCTTTCTCGATGGCAATTTGGGCATGATTTTTCCCAATTCCCAACCCCAAATTTCCCAATTTCAGTCCCCATTCGGAACAAAAATTTAATGCACTATTGGTGTCCTGAATTGCATAGTCATAAGGCTTCAGAAAACCATTTGGTTAAATATCAAATTGCATTATGGCAAATATTTGCTGCTGAAAACATTTTGGCTCCAGAGTGAAGAGACTTAAGGGCAACACATGAATCTTTCCTCAATGCAAGATAATGAAGGTGTAAGAACTCGGTCAATGTTTAACAGACTTGGCAGCAGCATCAATATGCATATATGGACTTCATACTCACAATTCCCAAGCAAGCACCATGACAATCTGACGAGAAATGTAAGAGTAGTGTTCATGAGATTTAAGCATTGAATAATGAATAAAATGAGAGTTATAAAGTATGCTTTGGGGGTAAAAAGTGAAAAACTTAAATTAAGCTGGCAATTTTCATGAATAGCACTGGTTGGAAATGGTTGTTACATTAGGGGAAGGATTAATAAAACTCAGAATTTTACCCATACTATTTAATGGTGTCTTTTTGTAATGGGCAGGAAAATCTTTCTGCAGCAGGTGATTTGTAAATCTGTGAAAGTCAATAAAGGGACATAACTTCACCAAAGTTTGATAGACAGAAATGCCATGATGGAATATTCAACAAGCCTTCATAATGATACTTCCTACCATATATCACTACAATCCACTGAATAGTTCAGAAGGAGTAGTCAGTCTGAAGTAGAAAGTGAAAAGCACAAATATACATGCAGAAGATAACCATTAACTCTCTGAACACTGATTCTGATTTGAAAGGTCAAATTTTCAAAAAGTAATTTTTTCCCATAATGCAACTCAGAATTAAAACCAATTAAATTTTGTTTGACAGAGCTCATTGAGCTCTGTCAAACAAGACTGAATTGGTTAACTTCCTAGTTGAATTATGGGGAAAATGTTCTACATGAAATTTCAGTATTTTGATATCAGTATGCAGATAGTTTACCCTTTACCTAATGCATCCACATCCATAATTTCCAAATTCAGCAGCAGACAGAAAATTATTTTTCAAAAAAAATTTCAACAAAAGCATATCATGTGACCCCCTTCCCTCATTGGAACAAGCTCATCTGAAAAATTTTAAACAACAATTAAAATATTAAATTTTGGATTCCTTTTTGTTGCTTAAAGGGTAAAAATAGCAGAGATATAAAAGAAATTTTGAAACGCAAGGTTACCACCAGTGAAGAGCTAATCACAGTTACTGGAAGTTGTGGATACACCACTTTTTTCACTGATAACAATGAAAGCACCACGTCAGTCCTGACCCCGTGTTACACATCAGTAGTCTATATAATAACAGACAAGTAATGAAAGCCTATTTTGCCCTGACCGCTACCCCCCTTCCCAGTTCATTTGTGAATTCTGTTCAAAGATTCATCAACACAGTTTTCTTGTACAGCTATCCACAAGGTATTTAACTTCATGTTTATCATAAATTAATAATCAAATCATCATACTACGGCTTCTTTATTTGATAAAAAAAACTCTCCGTTCGACTTTTTTGCCCGCGACTCGACGCCATTAGAACAACAATGATGGTGTGACATTTCGTTGCTAGCTGTACAAAAGTTAACCCGGAAAGCAAAACTACGCACTGCGTTGTTCTTGTGCTGCAGACGACAGAACAGAAGAATAATGGATGTGGGCTATAATGTAAGAGTCTTCCCTGCAAAACAATTGTTGCACCCCTGTCGAGTTCTATTTATTGTCAAGGCACAACCAACTTGTCCGAACTTTAATAAACAAAAAAAAACTGGTGGTTAATTTAAGACAGCGCTACCTTGTTGTCAGAAGTTGAAAATGCAGGAAGCTTTGAAAGGAATATGTATTGGCGGGCGGAAAGGGGGGGGGGGGGGGGGTGGTTCTGGGGGGGGGGGGGGTGAATGGGTGGGAGCGGCGAGGCTTGTTGTAGGCACATATAATTCAGATGAAGCACTTGGCCGATTAAGATATCTCGGGGTCTCGACAAACAATCTTTCCCGGAGACATTTTTTTGTAAAAAAAGAAAAACCTTTCTAGAAAACCCACTGTGAGCATTTGTGCGTGCGTTTGGGAGTCGGTGGGGAGGCAAGGGCAGTGATGCTTTTTGGGGAACGCCGTTCCCCTTGATCCCTTCTACTTGCTGCTGCAAACGTTCTTCCTCCTCAATTGCCAAACTTGAACTGGCTACATCAAAAATTACCTGTTACTTGCATGATGAGTGAAACGTAAAATTAGAAGCTGGTGAATGGGAGGGGGGGGGGGGGGGATTGTAGGTGCAGACTTTCAGATGCAGCGCTTGGTGGATGAAGATCAACAGCTCTCTGCCTTATTAACAGCTCTCGGGCCGGTAAAAAACCCTCGGGCTTTTATTCATTCCTCTCGGGCTGATAATAAACTGCAAGGCCCTCCCAAACTCATGGTATTGTTATATTATTGGAAGACATCTTCAGAATCTGTAGTTTATGTTAACTTGGCTGCTCGCAGTTACTGGCTTTCTTGCCTCTAGATTCATGGATAAGCCTATTGTGACTTTTTCCCATTTAAAACAAAAATTATACACATCTTGCCAAACCATGGTCGGTCCGGGGATTTCCAGACCCCTGCCCGCAGGAACCCCGGGAAGTAAAGCAGTGCCTATTCACTGCGGTAAACAGGCTCTGTTTTACTGGTAAAATAGGACCCAGTCACCAGTTCTTGGGAGGTGTAAATCCTCTCTAAAATGGGCAACATGGCTTATTAACGCTCACCCCTGGTGTTGAGTTGATATTCATGTTCTGCGCATGATTAGCCATTGTTAAAAAATATGTGACCTTAAACACCAATAAATAAATAAATCGGCTAGACCCCCCCCCCCTCCGGGTGGGGGTCATACGCCTACATCAGGGGAATGTTGGGCGCCACCCCTAGATTGCAGCGCATTTCCAAAGTCAAATAACCTGAGAGAACGGAATAAGCAACACTAATGAGGTGTATAAATGGGGGGTAGGCCTAGACTTTATTTTTTTATTTAATTTTTTCCTTTGAACTAACCGTAACATTAGCTGCACATTTTCCACACACGCAGATACTGCTGCCAACATGTCCAACTTCTAAGTACTTCCTTTTTCTTATCATAAATAGCATAAAACATACGACTGCAGTCTAAAAATTCACCGACTATCACTGTAAAGCAGATGACAAGAACTTGACCCGTTTCAGTATTCCGCAATCATTTTTAGATGGTATTTTTAGACATTAGAAACGTTACGTCATCATTGTTGTTCTAATGACGTCGAGTTGCGGGCAAAAAAGTCGAACGGAGAGTTTTTTTTTATCAAATAAGGAAGCCGTAGTATGATGATTTGATTATTAATTTATGATAAACATGAAGTTAAATACCTTGTGGATAGCTGTACAAGAAAACTGTGTTGATGAATCTTTGTTCAATGAACGAATTCACAAATGAACTGGGAAGGGGGGTAGCGGGTCAGGGCAAAATAGGCTTTCATTACTTGTCTATTATTATAAAGACTACTGTATGTGTAACACGGGGTCAGGACCTGACGTGGTGCTTTCATTGTTATCAGTGAAAAAAGTGGTTGTATCCACAACTTCCAGTAACTGTGGAGCTAATAGTACAAATCCATGCAACTGGAACAAACAAGGGTATTATAGCTTATGTTCATTGAATATCTTCATAATATCTTCATGAAAATGTTATTACATGAAGCAACTATTTCATACAGTGATAGCCTTCACAACTATACCACAACATAAGAAGTCTTAATCAAAAGATAAACTACTGCCGCCTTCAACAATACCATTCTGTCATATTCAATTCTTCTAATTATAACATGTTTGACAGACTTCACAGAGCTCTGTCAAATAAGATTTAATTACTTTAATTTTTAATTAATAAGAGGAAAATTTTGCTATTGAAGAACTCTGGAATTTTACGACAAGTATAAAAAAATTTGGAGGACTAGAATGGCACTGTATACCATTGAAAATGAAAAGAAAATCGATATACAATGTATTCATATACATAACCCTCTGCACACTGATGTCAAAATATTAATATTTCAAGCTGCAAATTCTTCCTTAATGCCAATCACTGTACACTGTCAAACAATATTGGATTGACTAAATTCGTATTTGCATTATGAGAAAAATGTGTTGCTTGAAATTTTGGTATTTTGACCTCATTGTGCAGATTTTCTATACACTGTGCATGCCAAACACTATGTGTACATTTACATGTGTGGTTTCTCAACTGGTCGAGTGTTATTTATTTGAGTTTAAGGTCACATGTATTTGCACAATGGCTAATTGTGACCACAACATGGAGATATATTTATTTATATTTATTGATTGGTGTTTAAGGTCATATATTTCTGCACAATGGCTAATCATGACCATGAGTTTTACGGGGGGGAGGAAGCCGGAGTAGCCAGAGAGAACTACCGAGCAACAGCGAGCAAATATCAGCTCCCCAACATACCAACTCCACACAAGCAGGGTTAGCATTGGTTGACACAGGTGCACCATCGACGTGCAGTACGCCTTAGTACACAATGCCACCGTGCCCCCACATGGGCAATGGGGGATGAGGACACAATGTGGTTGCCGCACACAACATGGAGATAAAGTTAAGTTTAGTCAATCGTTTATACTCATGTTGCCTGTTTTGGAGGACTTGATTCTCAAGTATTTGTGACTGGGTCCTATTTTACTACATGACATGGGTTGCCCATTTTAGAGGACTTCCACCCCAAGAATTGGTTACCGGATCCTATTTTACCAGTAAAAGAGAGCTTGTTTACCGCAGTAAACAAGCACTGCTTCACTTCCCAGGGTTCCCACAGGGGAGTTCATGAATGAAAGAGTTGAGCACACAAGAATCTCATATAAGGTCACATGTATTTGCACAATGGCTAATTGTGACCACAACATGGAGATATATTTATTTATATTTATTTATTGGTGTTTAAGGTCAAAAATTTCTGCACAATGGCTAATCATGACCATGAGTTTTACGGGGGAGGAAGCCGGAGTACCCAGAGAGAACTACCGAGCAACAGCGAGCAAATGTCAGCTCCCCAACATACCAACTCCACACAAGCAGGGTTAGCACTGGTTGACACAGGTGCACCATCGACGTGCAGTATGGCTTAGTACACAATGCCACCGTGCCCCCACATGGGCAATGGGAGTGAGGACACAATGCGGTTGCCACACACAACATGGAGATAAAGTTAAGTTTAGTCAATCGTTTATACTCATGTTGCCTATTTTGGAGGACTTGATTCTCAAGTATTTGTGACTGGGTCCTATTTTACTGCACGACATGGGTATAAAGTCAAGTCCAGCTATTTGTACCCATGTTGCCCATTTTAGAGGACTTCTACCCCAAGAATTGGTTAACAGATCCTATTTTACCAGTAAAACAGAGCTTGTTTACCACAGTAAACAAGCACTGCATCACTTCCCAGGGTTCCCACAGGGGAGTTCATGAATGAAGGAGTTGAGCACACAAGAATCTCATATACTAGTAGAAATCTATGTTCAAGTGGAGATAATTGGTCAAAATTGTTTTGAAATATGTGCATGTTCTCTTGTTCAAGAGGAGATAAACAGATTGGAGAAAGAAAAGGGAGTACCTGTGGATAACAACAGCAGTGACTAGTAATTGCTACAATTTCCAAATTACATCACAGACATGTGAACAGCCTGAGCCTGAATCACAATGGTTGAAGACATCACACTGGTGGATTGGAAGTAGGATTACCAATCATACTAATATTACTACAATAATCAAGCATACCCTCTACTTCCCAGAGTTCCAAAGATAAAATCGAACAATGATCTGTAACCTACTCTGCAGGACAGGGTACTGCACCCACTGAGTTCATAAATTACAGAAAAAGCTGATTAACTCAATAGTTAGTTTGCCAGTGAGAAATCCCTAACTGGAATATTTAATTATACTCCAATTCCTGTGTGCATTTATTTATTTATTTATTTATTTATTTATTTATTTATTTATTTATTTATTTATTTATTTATTTAAGTTTAACAACACTTTTGACAGCCAGGGTCACCTCATATTGGACAGTTTTACATGAGGAGGAAGCCAGAGTACTAGGAGAGATCCACCAAGCAGTGGTGAGCAACTGTTCAGACTCTGCAACATATTAACTCCACACAATCAGGGTTAGCACTGGTTGAAGACAAGTGCATCACTGATGCGCAGTACGCCTTAGTACATCATGACTCCGTGTGGGCAATCAGGATTACGTGCCTTGCCCAAGGACACAATGCCTTTACCTATGGTGGAGATCAAACTGTGGACCTTTAAAGTCCAATGCCATAACCACTCCACTCCCTCCTGTGTGTATTCAATGTTTTCCAATTCAGGAAAGACATTGAGAAATGTTCCAGGTACACCATGCATGGACTCTGGATTACAAATAAGAATGTCATTTAAAAATGCATATGACTGGATGTAAGGCATCTGAGTGACGTTATGACGTGAATGAAATGCCTTGACACAAAACAGTGTCAAGCAAGATAGTTATCAGACCACTAAAGGTAATATTTTTCTTTAATAATATCAGCGTCATTCACTTGATTCAATTTTAATCCTGGTGTAAATACAGAACACAACTCCTGTAGAGTACAGGTGACAGGAATCAACAACCCTTGGTGGAGTTTTTCCTGCATTTTCACTCGAGCCTTTGTCACTCATGAAATACGGAAAAAACTCCACCTTGGGTCATTAATTCCAGTCCCCCATATTGGGCCTGAGATGGTCAGGAGTCTGAATTTTCTTCAGAGAACATGGGGTGTGCAGCATACCTGCATGTCTAAAGAATCTCAGGCTCGTAAGGAACTAATGACAAAAATATTGTTTTCTATATAGTTCATTCTAGAGGTCAGAAGATATGATTAAAGCTGGCTTTAATCGATTATTAGGGAGCATGGTGGCTCAGTGGTAGACTGTTGGACTTTTATACTTGAGGCCCGGAGTTCGATCCCTGTCTGGGATGACCCGCGTTGTGTCCTTGAGCAAGGCACTTTATCCGGTTGCCAACATGGGGGCACAATGACGCCATGTACCAATGCGTACTGCACGTCGATGGTGCACATGTCTTCAACAGCTGTAACCCTGCTTGAGTGGAGCTTGAACAGAGTTAGAATGTTGAGGAGCTGACAGTTGCTCATCGATGCTTGGTGGTTCTCTCTGGGTACTCCGGCTTCCTCCACCCGTGAAACTATCACGGTCATGATTTGCCATTGTGCATAAGTATGTGACCTTAAACACCAATAAATAAATAAATAATCGATTATTCTTCTTCAAAAGCCACTTATGAAATTTCATAATCGTGCCAGCCCTAATTATCCCTCTGCACACTATGTCAAAATACCGAAATTCCAAGCTCCAAATTTTTCCCATAATACAACTGGGAATTTAACCAGTTCAACCTTGTCTGACAGATCTCAGTTAGCTCTGTCAAACAAGAATGAATTAGTTCAACTCCTAATTACATTACTGAAAAAAATGCAGCTTGAAATTTTGCTACTATGTAGGG
Source organism: Pictodentalium vernedei (assembly GCA_031216915.1). Lineage (NCBI taxonomy): Eukaryota > Metazoa > Mollusca > Scaphopoda > Dentaliida > Dentaliidae > Pictodentalium > Pictodentalium vernedei. The sequence goes on along the minus strand of CM062294.1, from coordinate 241,932,384 downwards.
GTTAATCAGTTTTGGTCTTTTTCTGTTTTTTTTAGTTATAATTTAGTGTTTAGTCTATTGTATCTTGTTTGATAGAGCTCATAGAGCACAGTCAAACAAGATATAATAGATGAAATGCTCCTACTGGAAGTGCTGAGGTCCAAGAGGTCTGTTATTTATAAAAGGCTTGTCCAAACACTTTTTTTGAAATACAGTGTTTTTTATTGAATTTAAAGTTTAAGTGGTCAAATTTAATACTTTAAGTGAAGAATGGTTTTGTGTTTAAAAGTTTATGCAATCAATAGAGCATTTTCAAAAGGAATTTAAAATTTGTTGGCCCTCCTTTATGCCATATAACGTCTGCCATTTTAAATATTGGCACCCCTTTTATCTCAGATTGCACATGTATCTGTTAGCTCATATGCCACCTGACTTTGATTAGAGCAAGTCAGATGAAGATCATTGCTCAAGAGCACAAAGCAAGTGACTCATGGCACACTTGAACATGTGACCTCTCTCTGTCAAAAATACTATGAGCCAACAATAATGTTTCACATGAAAAATGTAATGTTATATTGTTAGAAATAAATGTACAGTGAACACAATTTTCATTCATCTGGAAAACATGTAAAAACAAAAAGGACATCCCAGACAGAAAAACAGTCAGTGCATTAACCCTTTTAGACTGCATCTGACCAACATACAGAAGGGACTGGGACAGCCTGCTCCCCAAAAAGAATCAAGTGGTCAAGATACAGAACATTTCAAGTAGATCACAACTAAATTATTTGAATTCCGGCAATAAATATGTTCTCACAGATTTGTCATGACTTTTTTTTTTTGGGGGGGGGGGGGGGGGGGGGGGGGCATCGTACCCTCCCTAAAGTCTAGTAAACTTGATTAAAACATGCAGATTTATAGATTGTGCACCTCAGGTACACTTATTGGTACTCTGAACTCTAATGAATCAGTAATCATAGCACTAACTGGTTTCATAGCCAAAAACTCTGCACAATGTGATTTTTTTTATCTGGAATAGCAGGCAGTCGTGATATGTATTAAAACATCTTTGCACAACTGTAACAAGAAAAGAGAGCAATGCAAAGCATTGCATATGCCCTATCCTGCATTACCATTAATAGCATATGCTGCTCATTGTCACTGGATTGTCCCTATTTCTTAAGACTGTATAAATGTCCACCATTTTGAACAAACAAATGAACATACATGCATATTAACTTGGTTAAACATCCCCTGCATACTCATTCAACATGGACAATATAAAAATTATTCAATTTTTTGCTGCCATTCAATAAATTATTTTCATGGACATAAAAAAAACAATGCCAAAAGTTCATAGGGACAGTTATCTTAGTCTAACAAGGGGCATAACAGCAGTAAATATGCATGGACAGAACCTGCAAAATGTGGATATCATTTCCCCATACAGGTCTGAAAGGATATCAAAACCTGGCATCCAATGCTTGAGTTATTATGCAAAATGTTCATTGGGAGAGTTTTGTAAGTATAACAAGGGACATACTTCTGGAACAGAAGTGTTGACGAAATCCATAATATGTGGATAACCTACCCTTCCCATGCTGGTCCCTCACCATACCAAAGGATATCAAAATTCAACAACCGATGCTTGTGTTATAATGCAAAATGTTTCTATAGAAAGTTTTTGAAGTGTAAAAAGGGCCATAACTCTGGTATATGTGGGTGGACAAAACATGCAATATTTAGATATCCCTTCCCTCATGCTGGTCCCTCACAGTATCAAAGGACATCAAAATCTGACAACTGATGGCACATAGAACACATTGGAACTCTGGGGACAATATTTGTGAACTAAATACTTATGAATGAAAACTCACCACGGTTGTAATTTTTTGATTACGCTACATAGGTCTACTAATTGTGTTAAAATCTTGATGTTGTCAAAGTGAATTAAATACTTATTGATAGGAATATCTGGATTACGAAAGAATATCTGTATATCTTTGTAAGTAAAGGAACATCACATTGTATCAACTGTCAACTGCACACAAACTCCATAACAAGAGGCCCCAAGGAGCCTGGGGGCGCTCACCTGACATGGTAGCCAAAATATCAACCCAAAGAATTGATTTCAACAAGTTGTATCTGCTCCTCCTAAGAAAAGCTTATACCAAATATCCAAAGATTCTGACCAGTGGATCTAAAAAAAAGAAGATTTTTAACAAATATTCCTCATTTTGAACTAGGTTATAATTCGGGCTCCCACAGGGAGCCCATATATGAACCCAGGGACTTGAATTTAACAAACTTGAATCTCACCCCCCAAGGATGCTGCACACCAAATATCAAAACATTCCAGCTGCTGGATCTGAAGAAGAAGATTTTTAAAGAAAATTCCTCATTTTGAACTAAGTTACAATTCAAGCTCCCACAGTGAGTCCAAATATGGACCTAGGGACATGGCTTGAACAAACTTGAATCTCACTCCCCTAAGGATGCTGCATATCAAATATCAAAACATTCCAACTGCTGGATCTGAAGAAGATTTTTAAAGACAAGTCAAATTTCAGGCAGTGGACTTCCAGGTTTCACCTAGAGACTCACTGACTGAAACTTTGCAAGACCTTATGCTCCCGTATATGGTTTCCTACAGCACCCCCACCCCCACACTCTTAATACTCAAACTTAACCTCCCACCATTCACACACACAGGCCCACTGTTTTATCATATCATCCACTGTTTTCTCAAATTGTCTTGAAATACTGTAAAGAAAAAATGAGAGTGTATGCGTTTGGTAGGGTGGGGTAGGGCTTGGGGGTGGTGGTTAGGGGTTCAATCTAGGGAGGAGCTATCCACATCCACCAGTTGCCAATGTTGTGGGATTTTGTGGTGATTATTATTTCTAAAAACACTCGTTTGGGTAATAACAACAATTTGGAGTAAAGATTATGAACCTACAGTACTATACTTATCAATAGTAGTACCTGTGGTGTATGGGTAGTATGCGTTACTATTCAATTTGAAAAACGAAGTTTGTTTCCAGAAAAACTGGGAATTCAAAGTTCTACCAGCTGATTTTTTTTTAATTAAGTGGATACACTTTGATGAATTGATTAGACACGGGGCAAATCACGTAAGGGTGAAGCGTGGCTGAGTAAAGCCTGAGAGAAGGGCAGAATTTATTTGACCATTAAAACAACCCGACACTGGCGACAGTCACTGTTAACATCATTGTGTCACTGTTCCCGACTTTGGTACTGCTGTACCTTAATGGTGATGAGACTGGCAGTTTGTTTGCTTCGTAATTTCGATGTCTTATGTTTTAAATTTCAAATAAACATCTCTGATATAATATAAATCAAGAATTACGTTCCAGTTTCTTGAAGCTGTTTCCCCAAATAAACAGTGTGGTGGGCATATTCCATTCACATAGCAATGTACTCCAGAGTAGGGAAGAGTTATAGCTAAACACCCTCACCAATTTTGAACCAGTGAAATTCAGCCCAGCTGTATTTTTTTTCCATTTTTTGGGCAGTTTTCTAAAAAGGTAAAAAAAAAGCGGACGAGGGCGAAAAATTTCAAAAACTACCTTAACCAATTGACCATTCCCGTGATTTCGGTTTCGCAAAAATTCTTGGCTAACCATTTTGCAACTTTTTGTCACCAGTTAAAATCTATGAAAATAGTGTTTCAAATATAATTTTGTTCGGGTGTTAGGCTTCCTGGGAGTGTAGGCGTGGGTCACGAGGGGGGTTCAAATTATATAAAAGTTAAACCGATTTAATTTGTAACCATGAAATTATAAAAATATACTTTCCGTTTTGAAGCCGATAGGTACTGCTCGATTTCAGTGAAATCGAGTGCCCCTGAAGCAGATGACAAAATGGGTGTAGACACTGTACTCGTTTGAAAGTTAAACACGGACAAGTCAGAATGATAAGAGTAGTTATCTCCCTTATTCTACTCTTTTTTTACAATTCATTTCCAAGAAACTGCATTTCAATTTTCAGTCAGAATGATAAGAGTAGTTATCTCCCTTATTCTACTCTTTTTTTGCAATTCATTTCCAAGAAACTGCATTTCAATTTTCATCGAAAGGTAAAATTTCCGTTCCGTCTACAGTACATGTAAACACTTCCAAGAACATTTTGCATGTTAGAAAGGGACATAGGTGCATTGCTCAATGTAGCGGCCCGATTTTCGTTAACCGATCAACCATTCGCGTGTTTTACATTTTGCGTAACCGACACACGAACGGTACAAGCATTCGCGTGAAATTTTTTGCCCTGGGGAAGGGGGGGGGGGGGGGCAAACTCGCACATGTCAGCCTGGTTTAGAGTCGTTTTAATAGGGGGTGAGACCTCTTGAGTTTCTAACTAGCGGTGGAGTTGTGATGGGGTATGGGGTGTGCGGAAAAAACTTTCCAGGCCTTCACATTTCAGAATTTTGCATCCCTAAATTTTGAGCTAGTTAACCTAGGTAACAATAATCAGGGTTTCCACCAGAGGGAAATAAATCTGTCCAATATGGGGGCGGCCAAGGGTCAACGATGGTTTGGCCCATGGTAAAAAAAAAATTGAATTCCTGTGTCCCAAAACACCCCATTTCAATCTAAAAATCTACAACCTAACCCCCATGGACCTAACCCCTACAATTTTTATGCCATTTTTGGACATGAAGATTTTTAAAGAATAATCCTCATACGGCACTAAGTTAAAATTCGGGCTCCCACAGGGAGCCCAAATATTAACCCAGGGACTTGATTTAAACAAATCTGAATCTGAACCCCCTAGAAATGTTATATACCAAATATGAAAGAATTCGGCCCAGTGGATCTGAAGAAAAAGATTTTTTTTTAATTTTGGAAAGAAATTTAGAGTGCTATCAGAGTTATGCCCCCTGTGGTACCCCTGTGGGCATGGCAACCTCATTTGAACAAATTGACATGTGATAGGGAACATGCACAGCAAATTTTGTTGAATTTGGTCCAGTAGTTCGTGAGAAGTCAATAATGTAAAGTTAACGCTGGATGGACGACGAAGGACAATGACGGAAGACGGATGGAAAGTGATTAGTAAAGCTCCCCTTGAGCTTAGCTGAGGTGAGCTAAAAACTCATTTCCAGATTTTGGTCCAGACTGGACTCCAAATTTTCAGCATATATATGAAGCCAGGGACTTGGCTTGAACAAATTTGAATCTCAACTCCCTAAGGATACTGTATACCAAATATCAAAAGATTCTGACTGGTGGATCTGAAGAGGAAGATTTTTCAAGCATGTTCCACATATTGCACTAAGTTGAAATATGGGCTTCCATAGGGAGCCCAAATATTGACCCAGGGTCTCAATTTGAACAAATGGAATCTGACCCCCCGAGAGATGTTATATACCAAATATGAAAAGATCTGACTGGTGGAACTAAAGAAGATGATTTTTGAAAAAAAATTCCGCATATTGCACTAAGTTAAAATTCGGACTCCCATAGGGAGGTGCAAATATTGACCCAGGTACTCGATTTAAACAAAACTTGAATCTAACACCCATAGAGATGCTATATACCAAATATGAAAAGATTCTGACTGGTGGATGTGAAGAAGAAGATTTTTAAAGAAAATTCAACATATTGCACTAAGTTAAATTTCGGGCTCCCATAGGGAGCCCAAATATGAACCCAGGGACTCGATTTGAACAAACTTCAATCTGCCCCCCCCCCCCCTAGAGATGTTGTATACCAAATATGAAAGAATTCTGCCCTGGTGGAATCTGGAGAAGAAGATTTTTAAAGAATAATCCTCATATTGCACCAAGTTAAAATTCAGGCTCCCATAGAGAGCCCAAATATCAACTCGGGGACTCGATTTGAACACATTTGAATTTGCCCCCCCTAAAGATGTTTCATACCAAATATGAAAGAATTCTGCCTGGTGGATCTGAAGAAGATGATTTTTAAACAATAATCCACAATTAGGCACTAAGTTAAAAATTTGGGCTCCCATAGGGAACCCAAATGTCAACCCAGGGACTCGATTTGAATAAATTTGAATCTGACCCCCCCCCCCAATCCCCCCCCCCCCCCCCCCCCCCCCCCCCCCCCCCCAGAGATGTTGTATACCAAATATGAAAGAACTCTGCCGGGTGGATCCGAAGAAGAAGATTTTTAAAGAATAATCCTCATATTGCACTAAGTTGAAATTCGGGCTCCCATAGGGAGCCCAAATATTAACCTAAGGACTCAATTTAAACAAATATGAATCTGACCCCCCTAGAAATGTTGTATACCAAATATGAAAAAATTTGGCCCAGTGGATCTGAAGAAGATGATTTTTTTTAATTTTGGAAACAAATTTAGGTGCTATCAGAGTTATGCCCCCTGTGGCGCCCCCTGTGGTCGTGGCAACTTTGTTTGAACAAATTTGAATTGATATATGATAGGAAACATGCACAGCAAATTTTGTTGAATTTGGTCCAGTAGTTCGTGAGAAGAAGTCGATAATGTAAAGTTAACGCCGGACGGACGACGATGGACGACGGACAGAAAGTGATCAGTAAAGCTCCCCATGAGCTTCGCTCAGGTGAGCTAAAAAGTGGGTAAACAAACAGCCTGTAACAACATCAAATTCCAAACAGAATCAGAGTGGTAGCCTGAGAGGTTTCTGAACACTTTGATCCTACTTATTTGCAAGATGATGTGGACTAACCCTTTACCTAACACAGAGAGTAGACAACACTTGCAAAAAAAATCTTGAATAACTTACAATTTTCATTTTTGGCCTGTAAAACATAGTTCATGAACGACCTCAAAGAGAGCATTTTCAAATTTTATTTTGTGTAGTACTCCACAGATTTTGCCAATACATTAGGAGTAAGATTACATTTCATGCTCAAGAAGACAAGGTTGGTAATTTGGTTAAATTCAAACCTCATGAACGTTTGGTCAGAAAACTAATGCATTAACCCTTTACCCAACAAATCGGCCACATCCGTCCACATAATATGCAAATTCAGCAGCTGAAAAAATACTATACGACTCAAAGTTTGCTAAGCACCAAATATTTGACACATCATTGTGAAAGTTGCTTGTGACATATTTGCGATATTTTTGGTGGATATGATTGAGGAATGTATTGAGATGGTCCCCAGTGTTTACATTAGCTCTCTTGACAGGCAGACTTTTCGTGACAGTCATGGAAAGCATGTACCCCTTGATTTTCATGATGTTTTTGTGTACTGTCTACATGTACATGACATGTGTAGGGTATTCACTCTTCATTTCAACACAAACCCTTGTGATTTAATGAGTGAATATGGCAAATGCAAATGTAAGAAGACATTTGTCTGAAGCAGAAATGTGGCAGGCTGTAGGGATGGTGGAGCAAGGGGATACCCATCGTCAGGTTGGTGAAGCCCTTAGTGTGCACCATGATGGTGGCAGAGACAGGGCAACATCTGCAGCTGAAGACCGATTTTTGATCATTTAGGCCAGTAGGAACTGCTTTACCACAGCAACCCAGCTTTGCAGTGACCTTCAGAATGCATCCGGGGTAAATGTTTTGACGCAGACTATCCGGGCAAGGTTGCACGAAGGTGGTCTCCGATTGCGAAGACAATGTATTCACATTCCGCTGTCCCAGAACCACTGCCAGGCACAATATGAATGGGCCATGGACCACGTTGGATGGACCAGAGAAGATTGGCGATCTGTCCTTTTTACAGATGAGTTAAGGTACTGCCTAGACCAAACAGATAGGCATTCTAGGGTATGAAGAAGACCAGGAGAGCGATTCCATGCAGCCAACATTGCTGAGCGTGACCGCTATGGTGGAGGGTCAGTCATGGTCTGTGGCGGCATCAACTGGGATGGACGTTCAGAGCTCTTGTGTCCTTGAACGTGGTACATTGACTGCACAACGGTATATTGATGAGATCCACGTTAGATTGTATGCATGTGCAGTGGGTGATACGATTCATTCTGATGGACGATAATGCCTCTCCTCATGTTGCCTATGCTGTCGGGGAGTACCGACAGAGGGAGGGGATTGAGCGTATGGACTGGCCAGCAAGATCCACTAGGCTCAGTCCAATCGAACATGTCTGGAATGAGTTGTAGTTGCAGCCTGCAATTTCAGCCCGTCCAGTCCAGCCAAGAAGTGTCCTGGAGCTTGGTGTGTCCTGTCGAAGAAGGGAACAACATCCCAGAAACGACCACCAGGAACCTGACTGGGCGCATAAGAAGGCGTTGTCAAGCTGTAATTAACAGTAATAGGTCTCATACTCGATATTGAAGCCATACCAGCTCGCTTCATCAACTTTTTGGCATATTGAAAAATTTCCTCTTTTACCAATAATATCCATTTTCCATGGTTATCGTATTCAAAAGCAACAAAATAATGTCAAACACAAACAAAATCTTAATTTCTGTACTTAAATCATTAAAGATATAATTAAATAAAAAAATATATACACTTTTCATTACAATACTTCAACTAAAATGTAAAACAGGTAGTTGGATATACTTGGTGCTTAGCAAACTTTGAATGTGCTCCCTCTTTGGAACGAGCTTGTCGACAACATTTCAATGAGGGGTCACATGATATGGTTTTGTTGAAGTTATTTGAAAATTTTTTTAAAAATGATATTTAAAATAATAAATTTTGATATCGTCTGCGTTGGGTAAAGGGTTAAAGTGTTGCGTGCTTGACGCCACTATCATGGCTCTATTGAAACGTGCTACTGCTTCTTTGCTAGGCAGTAGAAGAATATATTACATAAAATTATTTTGTTACAATTTATTGGAGAGTGACATCAGGCAATCTGCAATAAATTGTAACAAAACAATTATAAACAAAAATTAGAAAGGCTCTCCTGGGGGGCGCCGTAGCATTGCGGTAACCAGTTCTCGCCAGATCACTGAAGTTAAGCAACATCAAGCCCAGTTAGTGCTTGGATGGGTGACTGTCTGACCGATCGATTCAGACTCCCGCATTGTGTCCTTGGGCAAGGCACTTAACCCTGATTGTCCACATGGGGGCACGATGACACCATGTACTAAGGCGTACTGCATGTCGATGATGCGCATGTCTTCAACAAATTTAACCCTGCCTGTGCTGCAGTGCGAAGTTACGATGTTGGGGAGCTGGCAGCTGCTCATCGTTCTCAGTGGTTCTCTCCGGGTACTCCGGCTTCCACCACCCATAAAACTGTCACCGACATGATATGACCTTGGCTGTTAAAGTGTCCTTAAACCTTAATAAATAAATAACTAAGGCTCTCCTTGATGATAGTAAGGCAGACATCTTTGAAAAACATACCCATGTTTCAAATCACCTTCAAAATAATCTGGCACTTCTACCAGTTAAACAAAGAGACACCGCACTGATAATATATTCCTCATGAGTTCACAGTGGCTCTGTGATTACTGCATTAGACTTCAAACTGAAAGGTCCACAGTTGAATTTATTTATTTATTTATTGTTGTTTAAGGTCACATACTTCTGCACAATGGCTAATCATGATGAAAGTTTTACGGGTGGAGGAAGCCGGAGCACCCAGAGAGAACCACCAAGCAACAGCGAGCAACTGTCAGGTCCCCAGCATACTAATTCCACACAAGCAGGGTTAGCATTGGTCGAAGACAGGTGCACCATCGACGTGCAGTACGCCTTAGTACACAACATCACCGTGCCCCCCCCCCATGGGCAATGGGGGTGAAGTGTCCACAGTTTAATCGCTACCAGGGGCAACTGCATGGTGTCCTTGGGCAAGGTAGTTAATCCCGATTGTCCATGTGGGGCACAGTGGCACTGTGAACTAAAACGGATTGCACGTCGAGGGTGCACTTGTCTTCAACCAATCCTAACCCAGTGCATGTTTGGATTAGTTAAAGACAAGTGCCCCATCAACATGAAGTGCATCCTTGAGCATGAAATGTAATCTTACTCCTAATTTATCGGCAAAATCTGTAGAGTACTACACACACAAAAATTTGAAAATGCACTCATTGAGGTCGCTCATGAGCCTTAATTACAAAAGTGGCGCTACAGGTGCCACATGGGGCCGAATAAAAAATCTGAAACCTTTATGCACATCTAGAGACCCTACCTGAACATATGAACATACTTTCAATGTGTCTAAGTAAAACTCCTAGAAGCCTTTTGTCAGAAACCAATTCTCTAATGACAAAAGTGGTGCTGCGGGTGCCACATGGGGTCAAATCCAAAATTTGAAACCTTTATGCACATCTGGAGACTCTACCTGAACATATAAACACACTTTCAACATTTTGAATTAAAACCCCTAGGAGCCTTTTGCCGGAAACGGAATCTCGAATGGCAAAAGTGGAACTACGGGTGCCACATCACAGTTGACACAGTGTGATGTTCCTTTACTTACAAAGATATACAGATATTCTTTCGTAATCCAGATATTCCTATCAATAGGTATTTAATTCACTCTGACAACATCAAGATATTAACACAATTAGTAGACCTATGAAGTGTAATCATAAATCTACAAGCATGGTGAGTTTTCATTCATAAGTATTTAGTTTACAAATACATGTATGTCTTACGGAATTATTATGTCATTCAAAATTTGCTTATATCAGTTCTCAGTACAGAAACATTTCATGTGTGGATTCAAAGACAATGAATGTGATACTTTTAAATTCAATTGTGTGGAGTATATCAATCGGTCAGAAAAGTGAACCGTCATTTCCGACCAATTGAAATATTCCAGGCGATTGAATCTAAAACATAGGTATGGACTATTTAAGGGCAAGACTGGTTCCAGGTCATAACAGGGGCAAGTTCCTTACAGAATTAGACACATTGAGCTCTGTTAAACAAGAATGAATTGGTTGAATTCCTAGTTGCATTATGGGAAAAATTTTCGGTTTTAAGTTTTAGTATTTTGACATCAGGGTTCAAAGGGTTGAGGGCAAGACTGGTTCCAGGTCATAACGGGGGCAAATTCCTTACAGAATTAGACTGGTGGCTTGAGAGCTTGGGTGTTCAGCACTTGTACTTGTTTAGTTTTCATTATATATGAAACCAAGATATAATGAGAATAATTACAATATAAAGACTAAAAGTGGGGAGTCTGACAGCTGCTCACCACAGGTTCTCTCCAGGTACTCCGGCTTCCTCCACCAATAAAACTGTCAGATTCGAGGTGACCCTCGCTGTCAGAAGTGCCATTAAACCCCAGTAAAACAAACAAAATCATGAGTTCAAAGGCTGATATATTGCGTTTTAACCCTTTACTATGGTAACACCCATATCCAGCACAGGTTAATCACAAAAATCAACATTTACTTTTTTCTTCAATTTTTTACTCAAAAACATAGCTTATGACCCCTCACTGGAGTGAGCACATCAAGTGTCTTCAATGAGGTGACATAAGCTATATTTATGAAGCCAAAAAAAAGAGAAAAAATCTCATTATTTAGTTATTCAAGACTTTTTTGGGCAAGGTTCGACAACTGTTCATGTCAGGAAAAGGGTTGATATGAAATAGAATATTTTAAAACTGTCTTGGATGCTGGATGAAAATAAATGTATAGCACAGACTAATCAAAGGCAGGCAAAGAATTTTTTAAAGAGGAGGCAGCCTAAAATGTTAGGGAGAGGATGGATACCAGTTTCAGATTCACATCTTTACCCCATTCCATCAGCAACAGGAGAACTTGTGTAGAGTGGGACAATATGAGATCAGATGCATGGTACATCAACATGAAGAAATCCAGAACTAGAAGTGCTATCTCTAACTTAGGATGACAGAAAAAGATACCCCACCCCCTCCTCTGCTGCACCCCAGTCTACAAATCCGCAAATGGAAAACAACAATGCAAGGATGTTCAAATCATGGTTGTTCAGTATACAAACATCAAATTAATCAGATTAAAATTTTCAAACCAGTTGTGGACACAGAGTTATGTTTGTTTCTTTCTTTCTTGGGGTTTAATGACACTTTCAACACCTTGTGTTGTATTTTTACAGGTGGAGGAAGCTGGAGTACCCAGAGAGAACCACTGAACAATGGTTCATAACTGTCAAACTCCCCAATGTACAAACTTCTCACAAGCAGGGTTAGCACTGGTTGAAGACAAGTGCACCATTGACATGCAGTACGCCTTAGTTCACAGCGCTACCATGCCCCGAAATCTGCGATTAGGATGAAGTGCCTTGCCTGAGGACACAACACAGTTACCGTGGACCTTTCGGTTTGAAGACCAATGCTGTACCACTGAGCCACTGCACTCCCTGGACACAGAGTCATAACAGACTTGTTCAATAATATAATGTAAGTGAAAAGAGAGCAATAACTCTTGGGAAATATGGTGTGGCAACATAGTGTAATGATAAGTGCAAGATCATATCATGGTTATTCAACATATAAAATATCAAAAATATTTGATATGAGACAGACTTGTTCAAAAGAACTCCTGACAAATAAGGTGTGGCAACAAGGTGTAATGATAAGCACACAAGTTCATATTAGGGTTATTCATCATACAGAATAACAAAAGTATCCAAAGGAAAGTGTGAGAGTAGTTGTGGTTAAAAGTCTGAGATGGACTTGTTCAATAATATAAATGAAAAAATATTAGTGAAAAAGGGCAAAAACTCTTGAAAAACATGGTGCAGCAACAAGCTTGAATATAAGCAACCTGTCATTTGCAAAATGAGGTCCCCAGAAGGCGAATTTGCTGATGCTATCCCATACAGTGGGCCAATTTATCCTCTAGGTACATCTTTGTTTTGGCTTGAAACCTTGATTCAGACTGAGATTCATAGAGGGTAAATTTTGTGATGCTACCCTGCTGTGCAGGGTAGCATCACCAAATTCACCCTCTGGGGACCTCATTTTGCAGATACTAGTCTGCTTATTTTCAGGCTTGTGCAGCAACATGGCATAACGCTATGTGCAAGTTCATATGATTGTTATTCATCATACCAAATATCAAAGTATCCAAAGTAATGTGTGGGAGACTACTATAGTTGTGCATAAAAGTTCAAGATTAACTTGTACAAAAATCTAAGTGAAACGGGCAATAACTCTTGAAAAATAAGTTCATATTACGGTTATTCAGTCCTACAAAATGACAAAAGTATCTGATGGAAAGTGTGACTCCAACTGTGGATAAAAGTTTGGGATGGACAGATGCACACACACGCAGGGATGAATGGACACAATGTTCCCGATATATCCACACTGAAGCAAGGGTATAAAAATAACATAGTTGTATTCTGGAGTACTACAGTATTTCCCCGGACATTTGTTTGTAGAGTGTTGCACTTATTAATTTATTTATTTGGGTTTAACAACACTTTCGACAGCCTGGGTCACCTCCTGTCAGACAGTTTTACGAGTGGAGGAAGCCGGAGTACCCGGAGAGAACCACCGAGCAATGATGGGCAACTGCCAGACTCCCCCAATGGACTAACTCCACACAAGCAGGGTTAGCATTGGTTGAAGACAAGTGCACTATTGACGTGCAGTATGCCTTAGCACACATCGGCACCGTGCCCCCACATGGTCAATAGGATAGTGTTGTGCTTATCAGTGTTAATAAGTGCATCATAGATGTAGACTTTAACCCTTTACCCAACACAGATGATATCAATATTAAGTATTTTAAATATTATTTTTTCAAATTTTTTTTAAAATGTCAACAAAACCATATGATGTGACCACCTCACTGGAACGAGCACGCCGGGCTCATTCCAATGAGGGGTCACATGATATGGCTTTCTTGACATTTGTTGAAAAAACTTTTTTTTCAACTGCTGAATTTATATATTACATGGGCGGATGCGTCCGTTTCATTAAGAAAGGGTTACGTGTGATCATACATAACATTTCCTAAGACCTCTTAACCACATCATCCTCGGTAAAAATATCCATTTGGTTGGAGGGATATACAACACATGCAGCTCTCGACTCTATCCGGCAAGACCTAATAGGAAGTGTGGGGAATAAGAACTTTTGACAGACTTTGGTGCATGGTGCTGGTCATATTTTGCCAATTTGTTAAGTCAAGGATTAATCTTACCGTGCGACAAAAGAGGACCGGTTACCTGTTTCACAGAGTTAGCTTTTCACAGAAGACAATTAGCCCTGTACTTTTCTCGGCTTCTGTGTTTAGAGAAATTTCAGGGATGTTTTTGAAGTAATCTAAGAGAATTGGGAATGAATGGACAGAGAATATATTATTGTACACCAATGTTTGTATTGGATGATCTGGTAAAGTTTACAAATTATAGTTGTACAAGTTTTGTTACACCTCAGCATGGAATTCAGAAGATAAAGGCTTGACAAGGCATGTTGACATTAGGTTTTTCAATATTTACATGGATCATTTACACAATTCATCAGGTTGAGACTAAAACATACATTTACTGCTTAGCATCACATTAACCTATCGGTACAACTCCCCAGTGTGTACCAAAATTAACTCAAACAATCACTTGTACACTCACCACAAACCTAACTAGACAGTGTCATTTGTGTGCAAAGCACACTATAGTATATCCCCACATTTGCATTCTTGATTATTAGTTAATGCTTGATACAGACAGAAATGAAAAGGTATTATATAAAATCTGAAACCTTTATGCACATCTGGAGACCCTACCTGAACATATGAACACACTTTCAATGTTCTGAATTAACCCTCCTGGGAGCATTTCGCAGGAAATTGATTCTCCAATGACAAAAGAGTCGCTACAGGTGCCACAAGGTGCGGAGTCAAATATCCGAAACCTTTATGCATATCTAGAGACCCTACCTGAACATATACTACTCAAAGTTTGCTAAGCACCAAGTACATCCTACTACCTGTTTTACGTTTTGGTTGAAAATATTGTAATGAAAAGTGTATATATTTTTATTTAATTATATCTTTGATGATTTAAGTACAGAAATTAAGATTTTATTTGTGTTTGACATTATTTTGTAGCCTTTGAATATGATAACCATGGAAAATGGATATTATTGGAAGAGAGGAAATTTTTCAATATGCCAAAACGTTGATGGAGCGAACTGGTATGGCTTCATTATCGAGTATGAGACCCATTACTGTTAATTACAGCTTGACAACACCTTCTCATGCTCCCAATCAGGTTCCTGGTGGTTCTTTGTGGGATGTTGTTCCATTCTTGAACCAGCATGGCACCAAGCTCCTGGTCACTTCTTGGCTGGACTGGACGGGCTGAAATTGCAAGCTGCAACTCATTCCAGACCTGTTCAATTGGACTGAGGTCAGGGGATCTTGCTGGCCAGTCCATACGTTCAATCCCCTCCCTCTGTCGGTAATCCCCGACAGCATGGGCAACATGAGGACGGGCATTATCGTCTATCAGAATGAATCTATCACCCCCTCACCTGCATACAATCTGACGTGGACATCCCGGATCTCATCAATATACCGCTGTGCAGTCAATGTACCACGTTCAAGGACACAGAGCTCTGTACGTCCATCCCAGCTGATGCCACCCCAGACCATGTTTGACCCTCCACCATAGCGGTCATGCTCAGCAATGTTGGCTGCATGGAATCGCTCTCCTGGTCTTCTCCATACCCTAGAACGCCTATCTGTGTGGTCTAGGCAGTACCTTGACTCATCTGTAAAAAGGACAGGTCGCCAATCTTCTCTGGTCCATCCAACATTTTCCATGGCCCATTCATATTGTGCCTGGTGGTGGTTCTGGGACAGCGGAATGCGAATACATGGTCTTCTCGATCTGAGACCACCTTCATGCAACCTTGCTTGGATAGTCTGCGTCGAAACATTTCCCCCGGATGCATTCTGGAGGTCACTGCAAAGCTGGGTTGCTGTGGCAAAGCGGTTCCTACGGGCCTGAATGATCAAAAACCGGTCTTCAGCTGCAGATGCTGCCCTGTCTCCACCATGCTGTCTGACTGGTGTGCCATACTGCTGAAATCTTGCCTAGGCTCTGGTGATCACCGTATGGTGCACACCAAGGGCTTCACCAACCTGACGATGGGTAGCCCTTTGATCCACCATCTCTACAGCCCGCCACATTTCTGCTTTTTACATTTGCATTTGCCATATTCAATCATTAAATCACAAGGGTTTGTGTTGAAATGAAGACTGAATACCCTACACATGTCATGTACACGTAGACAGTACATGAAAACAACATGAAAATCAAAGGGTATATGCTTTCCATGACTGTCATGAAAAGTCTGCCTGTCAAGTGAGCTAATGTAAACACTGGGGACCATCTCAATACATTCCTCAATCATATCCACCAAAAATGTCGCAAATATGTCACAAGCAGATTTCAAATATTTGGTGCTTAGCAAACTTTGAGTAGTTTTTTAACACACTTTCAACATTTCAAATTAAAACCCCTAGGAACCTTTTGCCACAAACCGATTGTTTAACAACAAAAGTGGCATGACGAGAGCGACATTGGGCCCCGAAAAAAAATTCAAAACCTTTATACACATCTAGAGACCTTACCTGAACATATGAACACACTTTTAATAAACATTTTGATATAAAACCCCTAGGAGCCTTTTGCTGGAAACTGATTCTCTAATGACAAAAGTGGTGCTATGGGTGCCACATGGGGCTCAATCAAAAATCTGAAACCTTACCTTTATGCACATCTAGACACCCTACTGGAACATATGAACAACATTTCAAATTAAAGCCCCTAGGAGCTTTAGCCGTAAACCAATTCTCTAATGAAAAAAGTGGCACTACGGGCACCACATGGGGCCGAATCTAAAATCTGAAACCTTTATGCACATCTAGAGACCATACCTGAACATATAAATACACTTTCAATGTTTCGAATTAAATCAGAGGTGGTAGAAGCTAAAAAAAGTGTGTGTGTGGGGGGGGGGGGGGGGGGGTCACACCAAAAAGAGGGAGTGGCACACCTTTCTGGGTACCACTAGGGTGTAGGATGGAAAATAATTTTTTATATTTATTCATGCAAAATATATAAATTTATATACGCTACCCCTCACCTTTGTTCCCACCCTATTTAAGACACTAACCTCAGCGACCTCAACCTAACCTCATCCTTATCGTCATTATTTTGCAATATGTCTTTGGGTGGCATTGGCTGTCTTTGGGTGTTGCCAAAGATTAGGGTAGTGGTAGTGGATTTAATTTTTTCATTTTTGAATAAGAGCAGCATTCGTCTTTATATATCTCACCTTTTGGTACACACTAAAATCTATATGGCATCCACCCAATTCGCATACATTGGATTGACTTGATAGATAGATAGATAGATATTTTATTTAACGGCATATTTTTTAATACATGTAGTTGCATTTCTTACTATGTGTAATACATATACAGAAGTAATAATCTATACCGTTGGGAGATGACATAGCCAGATTGGCTGTCTTCCTGTCATTCCCGTAATACATTTGACTCCAACACTGACTGCATGACTACATGGTATGCATCTTAGGAGTTGATAAAATGATCTATGGACACTGCTATGTGTAAATCTTTAACTCTAGACCTGGTGACCTTCCACATTACTTTATAGATGGACGAGATTTCCAGATTCAATAATGGAATTTAACCTCTTCGGATTAAATTGGAATCTAATCCAAAGGGGCAGGGACAGACATCCACACAATCTACATTCATTGAATTGAGCTAGTTCTTTGCCTTTGAATATAAATTGATATTTTGCAAAATCACAGGGTAAAAGTGAATGAGAAAAGAAATATGATACATATGAATCGAATGAAAACTGATGAGAAAGAAATGTGTAGCGGCCATAGGGGTTGTGTTCATTATGTTGGAAAATGCCGTTCGGGTACCTGTAACTGGTGAAAAAGGTGGGGGCACACGCCTCCTGTGCCCCCCAGCTCCAGAATTAAAACCCTGAGGAGTCTTTCGCCAGAAACTGATTCTCTAATTAAAAAAGTGGCACTAAGAGTGCCACACGGGGCCGAATCAAAAATCTGAAACCTTTATGCACATCTAAAGACCTGACCTGAACATATGAACAAACTTTCAACAGTTCGAATTAAAACCCCTAAAAGCCTTTTGCCAGAAACTGATTCTCTAATGACAAAAGTTGCCACATGGGGCCGAATTAAAAATTCAAAACCTTTATGCACATCTAGACACCCTACCGGAACAATAAAACTCATGCTATGGTTGCCATATGGGGGCCAAATCAAAAATCCAAAACCTTTATGCACATAAAGAGACCCTACCTGTCTGTACATATGAACGCACTTTCAATATTTCAAATTGAAACCCCTAGGAGCCTTTTGCCGGAAACCTGATTCTCTAATGACAAAAGTGGTGTTATGGGCAGCACATGGGAGCCGAATAGAAAATCTGAATCCTTTATCCACATCTAGAGACCCTGCCTGAACATATGAACACAGAAGAACACACTTTCACCATTTCGAATTAAAACCCCTAGGGGCCTTCATGACAAAAATGGTGCACAGGTGCCACATGGTGCTGAATCAAAAATCTGAAACCTTTATGCACATCTAGACGCCCTACTGAAACATATGAACAACATTTTGAATTAAAACCCCAAGGAGTTTTCGACGAAAACTGATTCTCTAATGACAAAAGTGGCACTACGGGCACCACATGGGGCCGAATTAAAAATTCAAAACCTTTATTCACATCTGGACATCCCACTGGAACATATGAACACACTTTCAACATTTCAAATTAAAATCCCTAGAAGCCTTCCACCTGAAACTGATTTTCTAACAATAAAAGTGGCCAAATAAAAATTTTGAAAACTTTATGGACATCTACAGATGCTATCAGAACACCTTAGCATAGTTTAAAGGTTTCGAATTAAAGACCTTAAGAGCCTTTCAATGGAAACTGATTTTCTAACATTAACAATATTAAAACTGTGTCAATTGTGTGCACACACCTGAACATACAAACACTCTTTCAACATTTCGAATTAAAACCCCAAGAAGCCTTTTTCCGGAAACCGATATTCTAAAGACAAAAGTTGCACTACGGATGCAACATGGGGCCGAAATCAACAATCTGAAATGTTTATGCTCATCTAGAGACCCTACCTGAACATATAAACACACTTTCAAAATTTCAAATTAAAACCCTGAGGAGCCTTTCGCCAGAAACAGATTCTCTAATGACAAAAGTGGCACTACGGGTGCCACATGGGGTTGAATCAAAAATTCAAAACCTTTATGCACATTTCGATACCCTACTGGAACGTATGAACACACTTTCAATGTTTTGAATTAAAATGGCTATGAGCCTTTCATCGGAAACTGACTATCTAATGACAAAAGTGGCACTACGGTTGTCACATGGGGCCGAAATAAAAAATCTGAAACCTTTATGCATATATAGAGACCCTACCTGGCACTACGGATGACAAAAGTGGCGCTATGGGTGCCACATGGGGTTGAATCAAAAATTCAAAACCTTTATGCACATTTCGATACCCTACTGGAACGTATGAACACACTTTCAATGTTTTGAATTAAAATGGCTACGAGCCTTTCATCGGAAACCTACTCTCTAATGACAAAAGTGGCACTACGGTCGCCACATGGGGCCGAAATCAAAAATCTGAAACCTTTAAGCATATATAGAGACCCTACCTGAACATATGAACACTCTTTTAATGTTTCAAATTAAAACCCCCCAGGAGCCTTCTGCCAGAAACCGATTCTCTAATGACAAAAGTGATGCTACGGGCAGCACATGGGGGCCAAATCAAAAATCTGAATCCTTTTTGCACATCTAGAGACCCTACCTGAAAATATGAACACACTTTTAACATTTTGAATGAAAACTCCTTGGAGCCTTTTGCCGAAAACCGATTCTCTAATGACAAAAGTGGCGCTACGGTCGCCACATGGGGCCAAAATAAAAAATCTGAAATCTTTATGCATATAGAGAGACCCTACCTGAACATATGAACACACTTTTAATGTTTCAAAAATAACCCCCCTCCCCCCCAGGAGCCTTCTGCCAGAAACTGATTCTCTAATGACAAAAGTGATGCTATGGGCAGCACATGCAAGCCAGAAAATAAGCAGACTGTCATCTGAAAAATGAGGTCTCCAGAGGGTGAATCTGCTAAATCACTAAATTTATCTGAAAAATGTGGTCTCCAGAGGGTGAATCAGCAGGGTGGCATCACTAAATTTACCCTCTGTGAACCTCAACCTGGATCAAGGTCTCAAACATAAACAGAAAGAGGTACCCAGAGGATAAACTGGCCCACTGAATGGAAAAGCATCGGCAAATTCACCCTCTGCGGACCTCATTCTGCAAATGACAGACTGCTTATTTTCAGACTTGAGTACATGGGGGCCAAATCAAAAATCTGAATCCTTTATGCACATCTAGAGATCCTACCTGAAAATATGAACACACTTTTAACATTTTGAATTAAAACTCCTTGGAGCCTTTTGCCGGAAACCGATTCTCTAACGACAAAAGTGGTGCTACAGGTGCCACATGGGGGCCGAATCAAAAATCTGAAACTTTTATGCACATCTAGAGACCTACCTGAACATATGAACACACTTTCACCATTTTGAATTAAAACCCCTAGGAGCCTTAATGACAAAAATGGTGCTACAGGTGCCACATGAAGCCGAATCAAAAATCTGAAATCTTTATGCACATCTAGAGACCCTACCTGAACATATGAACATACTTTCAACGTTTCGAATTAAAACCCTTAGAAGCCTTTTGTCGGAAACCGATTCTCTAATGCCCAAAGTGGTGCTGCGGGTGCCACATGGGGTCAAATCCCAAATCTGAAACCTTTACGCACATCTGGAGACCCTACCTGAACATATAAACAGACTTTCAACATTTTGAATTAAAACCCCTAGGAGCCTTTTGCCGGAAGCTGATTCTTGAATGGCAAAAGTGGAACTACGGGTGCCATGTGGACACCAAATCAAAAATTTGAAACATTTATGCACATCTAGAGACCCAACCTGAACATATAAACACACTTTCAGCGTTTCAAATTAAAACCCCTAGGAGACTTTTTCACCGGAAACTGATTCTAGTACGCTAAGTTTCAAAATTATAACTAAAAAAAACCTGGATGTACAGATGTACGTACGGATGGAGATAATCATTATATCCCTGCATTTTTGAAGATGCGGGGACAACAAGCAATGAGTTCAATACTTCATCTAACACAATTTGAGAACAATGATAGTACAGTGTTTTTGGAGCCGACTTAGACAGTAGAGTGCTAAATTATTTTTCAAAAATGATTTGTAAGGCAAAAAAAAACCCAAAGTTTTGATTTTCAGAAAATTTTGTTTTCAAATCAGTGAGGGATTTTATTTTTATTTTTTTTATTACCATCAGGAGACTATAAATTAGGAAAGCATCAATGACACTGCAGCTCCACTTGTCCAAGGGACTGAACTAAATAGAAAGATCCCATAATGCCAAGTTATTCTCTCAAGTTTCTACAGAAAAGACATCACACCGAAGCTATATATGAAATCTAAAAAAGATCGGGTGAGGGATGCGGCCTGCTGGGTATACTAATGGAATTGTTGACAATTTATATGCCAAATCAAAGATGACTACTGGCAGCCATATTTTTCAAGGAAATTCAGAAAAAATTGATAACTCCCATCTAGGCATCATACCAAAGCTACATATAAAATTTGAAAAAAATTGGGTGAGAAGTGCGGCCTGTAGGGTGTGCTAATGAAATTGTTCAAAATTTGTATGCCAAATCCAAGATGGCCACTGCCAGCCATGTTTTTCAATGAAATTCAGAAAAATTTGATAGCTCCCATCCAGACATTGCACCAAAGCTAGATATGAAATTAAAAAAAGATCAGGTGAGAGTCGCAGTCTGTAGGCTGTACAAATTGAATTGTTGACAATTTATAACCAAATCCAAGATGGCTGCTGGAGGCCAGGCTTTTCAACAAAATTCAGAAAAACTTGATAGCTCCCATCCAGACATCACATCAAAGCTACATATGAAATTTGAAAAAAATTGGGTGAGAGATGTGGCCTATAGGGTGTGCTAATGGAATTGTTGACAATTTATATGCCAACCCTAAGATGGCCACTAGTGGCCCTGTTTTTCAACAAAATTAAAAAAAATTTGATGGATCATGGCTCCCATCTAGACATTGCCCCAAAGCCACATATGAAATTTGGAACTGATCAGGTGAGAGCTGCGGCTTGAAGGGTGTGCGAAAGAAATTGTGGATGGACAGTGGAACACATGGATGGATGTACTGATGGATGTACGGACAGACAATGGATCGCAACCCATCCCAATAGCTCACACTTAATGTTGACAAGTTGAGCTAATCATACTATGTTGTCAAGTTGAGCTAGTAAGGAACATAGCTTTGGCGATCCAGCCCCAAATGTCATGTGTTATATACAGTTCAGCAATCTGAATGTAGTGGCTACCAAACAGCAGTCCTGGTAATTCATCCTGGTTTCCTCAGCAAAAAAAAATGCTGTAGAAAATTGGTGCTTCAACGGAAATTGCCGTGAAGCCTGTTCAATTGTGTAAAAATCATCAGGGGGCAGGGCACAGTCTCAATTGCCATTTATATGCAGTATGCGGTGAAGTGAAAACTTTCAAGTAACTTTAGCATGTGAAATTACTTCGAGATACATGTGTATATGATCACAATCAATGTGCAAAATCTTTCACTCAATTAGATCATGCCAATATCATGAACCATGTGAATGATGAGAAAAATCTTAGAAGTAAGCAGGCGACTTGCTCAGTATGAAGAGTACGAGTGAAAATAAGATGCAGCATAGCCTCAAACTAAGTATCTCACTGCTTCTATGTTGATAACAACAGAATCTGACATCAGTTTCTGGAAAGCTCTGTCAGCTTCTAGTGTTATCAACACAGTTTCTAGTGCTTCTGCTGCAATTTGTACTGTAAATTGTAAGATCAGCAATACAGCATAGTGTAACCCACAGGGTTTGATTCCTTGTGTAACCTGGAAGTTGTGCAATTACTGCCACCACAAGGCTTTCTGAAGAAGCCATCCTCGGAAGTATTTTTGCTGAGGATATTTTTCGTTTCCACGGCATTTTCCTCGGCACTGCTGATTGCTGAGGGTGAATTACTAGGGCTGAAACAGAGACATTTTCACTCTGAGGCTTGTATACACAAACACACATGCTCATTTCATTCAATTCAATGATTTTGTATTTTTGAAAACTGTGAAATTCTTTACTCGAACTTTTCTACAAAAGTCAATTCCATGGTATATGGTGTTATTTTACAAGATAAACCATTTATTGAAGCCGACTCCCCAGTACATAGATTCATGCTTCTTAGATCTTTTTTTGCTTAACTTGAGAATTTGTTTCGAAAGATACCATGCTACCAACAAGAGGAGCTTTAGCAAGGAAGATTTTGTTCATAAATAATTGCTTTGTTACAATTTATTGCCTGTTGGCAATGTCCAATAAATTGTAACATTACAATTATATAGAAACATTTTCTTTCTACTGCTGAGAAAACTACAAGCTAATGGATGAAGTGTAAATCCACCAAAGTGGCTTTCAGAATTTTTCAAGACAACCAGGAGAGTGGCTTCTAGCACTCAACCAGTTAAATAAATACTTCTTAATTAACCCTGTTAGTTGCATATAACTTTCAAATAACACATCATACATCATACCTTCAATACAACCCTGGTTAGTTAAGCCAAACCAGTACCTTCTCCACACACTGATCCCGGGGAAGCTCTCATGAGAGAGCTTTCCAAGTTAAGTATCCATATCAGGTTCTGGTTGTTGACATTTCAGAATGTGTAAGATTCCAGACATGGAAGCTCTATTTGACCGTCCATATTCAAATGCAAAATTCTTACATGAACAGTGTTAATGCTTTACCTGGTGAATCAGTCACAACCAAATATACTGTATTGACAGACATGATATGTTGCATGCGTGACATAACTTTCATTCCATTTATTTATTTATTTATTTATTTATTTATTTATTTATTTATTTACGTTTAAGGTCACATATTTATAAACAATGGGTAATTGTGAGTGGAATATGGAGATAAAGTCAAGTTTAGTCAATT
This sequence comes from Pictodentalium vernedei, assembly GCA_031216915.1. Taxonomy (NCBI): domain Eukaryota; kingdom Metazoa; phylum Mollusca; class Scaphopoda; order Dentaliida; family Dentaliidae; genus Pictodentalium; species Pictodentalium vernedei. Next base: position 241,908,315 of record CM062294.1, on the reverse strand, counting down.
GTTTATATCCATGTTGCCTAATTTAGAGGACTTACACACCAAGCATTGGTGACTGGGTCCTACTTTATCAGTAAACAGAGCTTGTCTACCACAGTAAATGAGCACTGCCTTATCTCCCGGGGGTTCCCGTGTGGGATTTATGAAGACATGCCTTTAGCCCTCAATCCCCATACAGCCACAAACAGCCCCTTTTATATAGCTCTGACAAAGTTGTCCCAATATTTTCTTCCTTGATAACTCAACTGGTAGAGGCCTGCTGTTTTTCAAAATTTTGCGTAACCCATTTATCGTTCACCTGGTCTGAGCTTTAGTAACTTATCGTTTGCTCCCCAGTACTTGATTCAGGTAACCCATCAAGTAACCTAAATATATATGTATCGCAACTATGCCAATATATGAACTGTTGTATAATAAGCACGTTCTTGCTCCTATGGGCTCCTATGGGCAATATCCTGATGAGTAAAGATGAATCCTTAGAAACAATAATGAGGCTGTGTTGCAGCAATTCAGATACAAATTAGTTGCAATTATAGAATAATCTTGGCATGGGCTAGCATGCTGCAGAAGAGTATGGCATCCATAATCCCTATTTGTGGTAGGGACATGAATTATTGCCATTTCCTGATTTTGTATCTATGCAACACCTTAAGATGATCAACAATTTAAAATGATGTTGAGCATCAACCAATCATCAGCTTTGGTGTTTGCATCTGCCTGAAGTATAGCTGCTCTGTTGGCCAATAATTGGCCAACAGAGCAGCTATACTTCAGGCAGATGCAAACACCCATGCAGCTGATGATTAGTTGCTGTTCAACATCATTCCACCATTTATTCGTACTGGATCATTCAACTTGGCAAAAAATTTGCGTGACCCATGACAATTTGGCGTGACCTGTTTTTGTTTGTGTGTTTTTCATTTTAGGTAACCTCCACGCGACCCAAACGGCCATTCCCCTCAAATCGACAGGCCTGTGGTAGGATGCATTTATCTTGACAGTGTTTCTATATCATTGTTGACTGTCCGAAAAGGCAGCCAACAATAATGTAGAAATATTTTTAAGTCATCTGCAGAGGTGTACTTGTATATACGGTAGCTATAAACAAAAAATTAATCTGAAGACTTAAGGCTTAACTCTACTAGCACTGTAAAGCATGAAGAAGAAACCAAGAAATGTTACATGTTTGTTATGCTGATTTGAATGTTCAGAGGAACAAACAAATACGGTGGCAGATCCAGATTCTGGGTTTGAGGAGTCAATACATTTTCACTCATGAGTTAAGATGGGGAGCATTGCCCGCATAGTGGCGAATTCAGTTTGCGCAAGAAAACCCACTCTTATTGGCAGATTCTAGGCCTTTCTGGGGTAAATGTTGGAAAATGGAAGGTCAGTGTGGCCTTCCGTTAGCTTCATTACACATGGTCACAAGATGTTTTCCAGCCAAGATATTCCGGCAATTTTATATAGACTCATTCAAATTTCAAAAAAGGGAAGTAAATTTATAACGGTGCTCAGGTGATCCATGCCAGAGCTGTAGCTGTATACATTTGGGGACAGTGGGTGTCTGTGGGTTATTGCAGATTATACTGTAATCCCTGTTATGGGTGCGTGTGAAAAAAATTAATTTTAAAAAAATAGGATGGGCATGTGTCAGGTGCGCCCCCCTCTGAATCCGTCATGCAATAAAATATGGTAAAGAAACAGCTCCCGCAGTAGTGGGAGGACTCACCAATGAGAATGAACACATGCTTATAATATTATCCAGAACAAGTTACCAAAGGTAAAATCTGCCCACTTATGTGAGACACTCAAGCACATACTAGAGTGCTTGATTACATTGAAGCTTCACAACAAAATCGCACTTCCATCATTGACTAACCAGCCGAGGGTAACATTCTACAATCATATAACATATGGCCTCGGTTGAAAATAGTCAAAATTTTTATTTGCATTGCTGATTGCCAATGCTAACTATTGGGACTGATATGAAGATATGATTTCTCACAGGAGTACCAAGAAAATGTAGAAGATACTCATTAAATTTTCATCTTAAAATCCTGTTGGGATAAAGGATGGTTGATCCACTGATAATTTGCAACTTTTATAGACTGCAAATGGATGACATACATCAGAATAAAATAGTTGTGTAGGGTCATCACGAAACCATGGATACAAATGCCTTTATTATTAAGGAATAATGACTTTTCAGTATTGGAAGTGGTTGAAATTTAAGCAAGATGACTTCAACTGCATCTCAGATTATTAAGTGAGAGTGTGCAAGACTAACTGGTAGAGTGCTGGAAGCCCATATTTGGGCTTTATTCTGAAGTGCAAGTACCTCAACATAAAGGCTCATATTCTGTGGATTTGTTATTTAACTTTGAAGTGAAATAGTTTAGTCTTCGTTGGCACTCTCCCATAAACTGTAGCAAGGCAATGCAATGCCAACAAATTTTGACAGTCAAAAAAACCTCAGCACTGTATCAGTTAACTGTGGTTGTTAGAATGGTTTATATAGGTTTGCCTTGCAACAATTGACTGGAGATTGGCTATAGGCCTACATAAACCAAACATTTTCACTTCAAAGAAAGCAGACCCAAGAAAAACTTGAACCCCCTTCAATCTCAGGTCAAAATATCCAAATTTCAAGTTGCCATTTTTTCCCATAGTGAAACTGGGAATTTAACCAATTCAATCTTGTTTGACAGAGCTCTCAATGAGCTCTGTCAAACAAGACTGAATTAGTTCAATTTCTAGTAGCATTATGGGAAAGATTTCCAGACTGAACTTTGGATATTTTGACATCAGCATGCAGGGGGTTAATTGAGGTAGCAGCATTTTTCTGTAATGCCTAAACATGGTCTTCACGCACTCACCCAGTTAAGGAAACTGCAAAGGGTAGATCTGGAAATATCTAGACTTCGAGTATTGTTTATTTATTGGTGTTTAAGGTCACATATATCTGTATAATGGCTAATCATGACTGCAACATGGATATAAAGTCAAGTCCACCCAATCATTTATACCCATGTGGCCAGGTCCTATTTTACCAGTAAAATACAGCTCATTTACCACAGTAAACCAGCACTACTTCACTTCCCAAGACTTTATTAACTATGAACCAACTGGTTTAGTTTACACTGGATTTCTGAAAGTTATATAAGCAATGAAGACAGCACACTGTACTCACAAAAATAATGTAGTCAAATTATAACTTAGTGTGCAGAGCAATTTTGATGTCAACATTCAAGACAGTTTAGGCTATCAAGGGATGTAACAACTATTTTATGACAACAAACTACAGCACATTGAGGGAGATAATCAGAAACACTGCTGTGCAGGGAAAATCTGTTGTAAAAAACATCAGATAGAGTTTCAGATGCTTGGAACACATATGTCTTCAAACAATGATATAGCTTTGATCTTCCTTTTGGAGAAATACTATATGATACTGATGGAGAAATACTATATGTTACTGATTTAAATATTTACAGGATTTGGGCTGATGCGAAACATCTAAACAGATAGCTACATTTGACAATAGTACATGCCATGCATAAACCATGTATTAAATTCAAAAGCCCTACCTCACATAACATTAAAAGCTGGATAACCTGCAATGTAGATACTATTATTTGTGAATACATGTAAATATGAGAGCTGAAGAAAATTCAGGTATATCACAGTATATCAAGGAAAAATTGTAAAAAAAAAAAAGGTAAACTGACAAAATTTATTCTAAAATGAACTGAACACACTGGAGAAAAAATAAATGAGTATCATCCTGTGGAGGGCGGTAATGCCTGAAAGAAAAATCCTGATATTGCACATATACATCACTGTTTACTGAGTTTTATCATGCTTTCAGTTAATCATTCAGGATGCTTGTAAAACTGGAGGTAAATGTGTAAAACAAAAAAAAAAGAAAAGATCCTGTCTCCTTGGACAAGGCACTTAATCCCAATTGGCCATGTGGGGGCACATTGGCATTGTGCACTAAGGCATGCTGCATGTCAAGAGTGCACTTGTCTTAAACCATTGCTAACCCTCTTAGTCTGCAGTTAGTACACTGGGGAGTCGGCTTGGTGGTTCTCTCGGGTACTCTGGCTTCCTCCACCTGTAAAATTGTCTGACATGAGGTGACCCTGGCTGTCAAAAGTGTCATTAAACCCTAATAAAGAAATTTAATTTCTTAGTGTCTGGCATAGTGCTAGATGTCATACACATAAGTGGATAACACTCTTTCTTGTCCATGTAGAAACTCATACATCAGGCATCAGACTTATTTATTAAGGCCACACAAAGTAGATCTTCTGTTTCTCAGGCCATTATTCGTAAAATTGCATGCGGGCGTGCGGTTTTTTATTTTATTTTTTATTTCTGCAATCATTTCTTTAGCTTCAAATGTTCATGTTCTTGGTTTATGTTTTAAGCCTCATAGTCTAGGGAATAGCATGGGTGGTGGTGTATTTCATCTCTTGAGAGCAAGAAGCTTAACAATTTGTTCAATTTTCCTTTTGTACAGGAATATTTCACACCAATAATCAGGCTGATATTCACAGCAAATTTTTTGGTATACTGTCATTCTAACTTTGGAATAAACTATCATTCTTATTTTGGAGCTTGTGGAACTGTAGTTTAACTCCTTGCATGCTGGTGATGGATATTCCTACCTATGATACAAAATATCTTGCCAGTGAAGTAAGCAAAATTTGGACATATTTAATCAAATTTCTCCTCTGTAAATTGAATGAAATTTTTCGACTAATGATTTCTTCAGATAAATTTAGATGAATTTTTCATCAAATCTAGTCATGGCTGCCTCATGGCAGCCATGATTAGATTTGATGAAAAATATTTTGAAAATACTTATTGGGTTAAGAGTTAATGCACATTACAGTGCTATGATCACAAAAGTGGTATTTTTCAAGATCAGATCGTGACTCTGTTTCATCAGTGGGTCGAGATTTTGTCCACATCAAGGAAAATAAATGAAAATAATATCTGAGAATCTGCTCTTGCATTTTTTCTGACAGGTTAGATTTTATAGTGCTGTAAGGAGGAAAGAAGACAGAGAATTTGACAGGACTGTGATTCGGACATGATCTGGTCAAATTCTGTCTGCTCTTGTGATCAAAGTAATTAACTCTTTCAATCTGGTATGTATAAATTTCTTCATAAAGAAAACTTAAGCCATCGACAAAGAGAAGTCTCAATAAACAAAAATTAAGTAATTTAATTTTTTTATTGTTCTTTAAGGTCACTTTCAGCATTTATGGCATCTACTGACCACCACATAGGGATGAAGTCAGGTTTAGCCAATCGTTTATACCTATTCTACCCATTTTAGAGGACTTTCAGCCCAGGTATTGGTTATTGGGTCCTATTTTACCAGTAAAACAGAGCTTGTTTGCCACAGTAAACAAGCACTGCTCCACTTCCCAGCATTCCACAGGGAAACAAATAGGTACAGAGGATCAATAATAATTCAAAACAGCCATATAGGCTGTAGGATTTGAATTATTATGAACCTTCTTCAAAATTCTAAACAGATTTGACATTTTCCATTGACAGCACAGTGTATATATGGCAATACCATTCATGGACTCAGTGTCGGAAGGGTTAGCAGATGATATTGTTATTATTATTGTCATTTTTACTGTTGTCTCACCCAGGTGAACATCAGCTTGGGGGAGTCCAATCAGGCCTAGGTTGGACACAGTTTCACAGACACCATATTATCTACCTTCAGGCTTCTGATATAAGCACTTTGATGGCAAAAAAATGATGCATTGAGGATATGCCATTTTTTGAAAGCCAGCAGTATCAATCATGCATGTTTTGGGTGTTTTACAGTTTTCCTCATTTTCGATATAGTATTTTGTATTGCTATGTTGATGCTCCATGCACATGATATGGTTTGGTTGAATTTTTTTGAAAAATTTGAAAAAATATAATTAAAATAACAAATTTTGAGATCATGTGCCCTGGGTAAAGGTTCAACAGCATTTTATCAGAAGAAGTGATGGTACACAACTGATGATGTCCTCATTCCACAATAAACAGGGAATAAAAAGACTTTTTAAAACCATACTTGTTAAAATTTCATCTTTATCAGCAGTTACAGCTACATTCAGCATCTATATCATGTCCGCAACACATGCATAAAGTCAGGTTTAGCTTAATTGTTTATACATATGTCAGGGTTCCTGGATATAAGGACTGATAACTTTATTCAAGGCTGTTTCTTGACATATATCAGCATTTTTTTCAAAGCAATACATTAGCCAAATTCAAAGATTTTCAAGGTCTGTGTTCACTAGTCCTAAGCAGGACCCTCCAGTCATTACCTCCTCTGCCCACTTCCCATCAAGGGAGGTGGGAGGAGGGGGTAATGAATGGAGGGTCCTAGTTAGGACTACACCTTCATAACCCCTGGCATATAAAACTATACAGTTATTACATGCTTCATTAGTACCTTTATTTTGTGAATATTCCAGGCTTTTCAAGGCCTCCTGGAACGTTTTCCAGAATTTCAAAGCCTTGAATGACACTTAGTCAACTTGAATCCATGGCCCTGTGGGAATCCTGTATTTTGCCCAATTTTGAAGACTCACACTCCAGGCAACAGTTCCATGATCCCATTGCACTACTAAAACAGAACTTTTTTACCCAAGAAAGTCTGCTCCACTTTCTGGGGGTCAAAGGCTTTCTGGTAAAAAAAGTTGATTAATACTGTTAAGTATGGCTCTTAAGGTTTTAGATTACTTTTTTCATCCATGGCTAAATCATGGCCACAATACACAAATATAGAGTCCATACTATCTAATCATTTATAATGAAGCTACACATTGTAGACAGGGAGCACAGTGGCCCATTGGTTTGAGTACTGGGCTTGCAATTGAAAGGTTGACTGTTCGATCCTGACTCACATTGTCTATGTTGTGTCCCTGGGCAAGACACTTCAACACAAGTGCCCATGTGGGAGCATGGTGGTGCTGTATTCTAAGGTGTAGGGCACAACAACGATACACTTGCCTTCAACCAATGCAAAGCCTACTCATGCCAGAGTACAAAGTTAGAGAGTCTGACTATACTTGCCATGGCATGGTGATCTCCATGGGTACTCTGGTTTCCTCCGCCCAAAACACGGCTGACATGATATGACCCTGGCTGTTGAAAGTGTCATTATACCCAATATATTATGAAATAAACCCTCTGTAGAGGATCCTGATGCCAAGCAATATTTAAGAGGTCCACTTCTTCCAGAAATTCTATTTAGTGAAAAGTGTTAACCCTAACACGAATGGCAGACGACACGTGCAAACAAAATTCTTGAATAACTACTTTTTTTCATTTTTTGCATCAAAAACATAGCTTATGACCCCCATTGGAATGAGCTCAATGAGCCCATTCCAAAGAGGGGTCATAAGCTATGTTTCTGACACAAAAAAATGAAAAAATAATGAAAATTGAGTGGTGTTTTTTGTGAAAAGCACTGACCGATTTTGACTGTTACATTGGGTAAAGGGTTAAAATGGTATATGATAACTTTTTGAAAGTCATCCTATAATTTTATCGAAATGCACATAAAGGTGTGGGTTTGAGAACAGACATTTGCATGATCAGTTACTGGTTGTAAAAATGATTCATAAATTCCTTTTGAGTACTGCTGGGTCCTACCTGTCATAATTTTAAACCCCAGAAATGTGACCTTGTCTGACAGAGAAACTTAATCACTTGACAGATATGTAACATTTCCAATCTATGTATGGGGCATGCTGAACTGTTAACTATTAGTTCTTACTAACAACACCACCTCTACCTTATTCATAACTGGATGAGTGCTGGAGATAAGAGCCAGCTATCATTAATGGTAACTGGCATAGGCTGATAGTGATATCAGCATCGCCACAATATCCCTGATAACTTCATTTCTAGTTCAACTGTTTTGTTTTGTTTTATGGGGGTTTAATGCCACTTTCAACAGCAAGGGTCATATCATGTCAAACAGTTTTATGGGTGGAAGAAGCTGGAGTACCTGGAGAGAACCACCAAGCAGCAGAAGTGAGCAACTGTCAGACTCCCCAATGTACTAACTCCACACAAGCTGCATTAGCAGTGGTTGAAGGCAAGTGCACTACTGATGTGCAGTATGCCTTGGTACACAGTGCCACCATGTCCCATATTGGCAATTGGGATTAAGAGCCTTGCCCAAGGACACAAAGCAGTTACTGCTGGTCAGGATCAAACAATCAAACTTTCGGTTTGAAGTTCAATGTTCTAACAACTGAGCCACCATGTTCCCATTTCTGGTTCAAGGACCTCTTTAACCCTTTACCCAATGAATCAGTCACATCCGCCCGCCTAATATGTAAATTCTGCAGCTGAAAAAATACTATTTTTAAAAAAAAAATTAAACAAAACCATATCATGTGACCCCCCACCCCTTGCGAACGGCTCGTCTAGCTCATTCCAATGAGGGGTCATATGATATGGTTTTGTTGAAATTGTTTGAAAAATTTGAAAAAAAGATATTTAAAATAATAAATTTTGATTTCATTTGCATTGGGTAAAGGGTTAACTGGTAAAGTGCTAAGTTATATCTGGTCCTGAAAATTTCTTTGTGCATCTTTGCTTTGTTACAATTTATGGGAGAGTGAATAGGCACTCTCCCATGAAATGTAACAAGGCAAATCCTAACAGATAAAATAATATCACTTCAAAGATAAAATGAAGCACATCCACAGAATGATGGAATTCAAAGATTGCCTTATTCTGTGATCTTATATCAACCTTTCACTACAGCTTATAACAAAGTGGAAAGTTTGTGGGGGCAACATATGCTCTAACTTCTTGCATACTGCTTGCAGAAATTCCTGCACAGGACAGGAAATCTCTTCCAATGCAAATAAGTAAAACTTGAAGATATATAACCACACTTTCAAAATATTTCTCATCAAATCTAGTCATGGCTGATATGAAGCAGCCATTACTAGATTTGATGAGAAAGATTTTAAAATTACTCAATATTTATTTATTTGAGTTTAACGACACTTTCGGCAGCCAGGGTCACCTCATGTCGACAGTTTTGAAGGTGGAGGAAGCCAGAGTACCTGGAGAGAACCACCAAACAAAAGTGAGCAACTATCAGACTCCTCAACATACTAACTCTACACAAGCAGGGCTAGCATTGGTTGAAGACAAGTGCACCATCGATGTGCAGTACGCCTTAGTACACAACACCACTGTGCCCACACATGGGCTATTGGGATTAAGTGCCTTGCCCAAGGACACAACGCAGTTACCGCTGGCAGGGTTCAAACCGTGGACCTCTAAGTATGAAGTTCAATGCTGCAACCAATGAGCCACCACGCTCCCAAAATTACTCTGTGGGTTAAGAGTTAGCACACTATTTTTTGACATAATAATACTATGGTACAAAATTAGGGAGCAAAAACTTGGCTAAACACTGTACAAAGGAGTGTTCATAAGGCTTTGAAGCTTCAAAATTGTATTTTTCTAGTGCAGAGTCAACAGCTTACACAAAACTGTAAGAATATTATCTTTATAACACAAGATTACAGCGTCATTGTTGTTGTAATCTGGCAATAATGAGGTAATGATCTGGAGTTATTATGGGGATAATGCTCCCTGTAGGTATACTTTGTTACAGACTGTACTGTATTACTAACACCTATACTGAATTACAAAAACTTACCAGTTCAGAGAAGCCCACTTAATTACATATTTCCTAATTGAATAACCCTGATAATTGTCCATATTGCAATAATGCTGAAATAGTTTAACTCCTTCCATCCGACTGGCAGATATTCCTGCCCAGGACGGATTTCTCTTGCCAGTGAAATAAGTATAATATGGGCAACATTTAATCAAATTTTACCTCTGTAAATTGTTTGGAGTTTTTCACCAATGATTCTTGAAGTTAAATTTAGAATAAATTTTCATCAAATCCAGTCATGGCTGCTACACAGCAGCCATGACTAGATTTGATGAAAAATATTTAGAAAATACTCAGCGAGTTTAGAGTAAAAGTCTCCACATCGTCCCTGGGTCATTTAGAGGTTATAACATGCTTAGTTTCATATCGGTTGAGATAACTGCTCGAGACAATTTCATATCAGCCTGAGACTGAAGGTTGAAAGCCGATGTGAAGTTATCGAGGGCTGATATCAGAACAGATATGAAACTAATCAAGTAATAACCTCTTTATTTACTAAAACAAGACAAATACTTACAAAATGTTCTCAGATCTGTTAAAGATTTTTCTGACAGTGTATTGTTTCTCATTCTTTTCATAAAGTCGTAAGTTTCGTTTTATCCTAGTTCAACTACACAAACATATTTGATTCAGCTATTCAAACATATCATAGCTGAACTATCTTTTCTTTCACTTTGACAATTTGCTTCTTACGACTTGGAATCTTAGTCTAGGGCTGCACGATATTCAAAACTAAATGCCGGTATCGGTATTCAAAAAAATACCGCGGTATATCGAAAACTGTGCAGATATATGAACACAAGTACCACAATCGAGACTTGAGGCATCACAGTCGGAATGAATTAGCACGCCTTGATCATGCAGTTCAAAAAACCATTACCCAACGCAGACGATATCAAAATTTATTATTTGCAAAATTAGTTTATCAGATTTTAACCCAAGATTTCAACAAAACTATATTATGTGTCCCCTCATGGGGACGAGCTCAACGAGCTCGTTCCAATGAGGGGTCACATGATATAGTTTTGTTGAAACTTTTGAAAATTATTTTTTCAACTGCTGAATTTGTGTATTTTGAGGGCTCAAGCAGATGATTCCTTTGATAAAGGAATAATATTATTCATTCGGAGCTACAGTTAAAAAACTCAAGACATCTTTTAAATTAAATTGAGGGTAAATAAATAATGACGACAAACCAATATTTTTGTAATTATACCGGTATTCAATCGATATTGGTTTGAATACCGGAAAATATCGGTTTATCGATATCCCGTGCAGCCCTATCTTAGTCTGTATTAAATTTTGTGTACAACTCTCTTCTTTTTTCTCTTCATCCACCTTATCCTTACTTATTGGCATCATTAATTCCTCACCATACAAAAAGTACTCCCTTTTGAATTGTAACCCCAATTTTTCCAACTGCATTCGACAAAAAATGATGGAGGATTTTGCTGTAAATAAATTTGTTGCACCTAGTAATGCAACAAGGAGGTCAACTCTAGCTTGGTTCATATCAGCCGAGATCAGCATCATATTGGCCAAGTTTGAAGCTTTAAGTCATATCTGCCGAGCTTGATAATGGGCAATTCTGGGAAAGAAAATCTTATCTAACTAGAGAAACAGAATTTACTGCATCCAGTAAATTCAAGACTATGGGAAAAGAGTTAAAGCATCAGAAATAAACAAAACAGAAAGAGAATTTATGGACGTTTATTTTTGGGGGCAAAATATTTTTAAAGAAATCAGAATTAGGTATTCATTAACAGTATTTAAAGATATTCATACAGGAGTCAGATAAATTTTACCAAGAAACCAGAAAAAGCAAATATGTGCACAGGGTTCGATCAAGGAATCAGAAATGGACATTATTTACTCTGCCACTTATTTTAATGACGTTTAGAGCGGTAATGTGAGTATGGAAGGGTTACAGTATCAATATTCTCACATTGCATGAAATAAAATCTTTCGAACCCACGGTGAAGTCTTGAGAGAGTTAAAAGCATTGAACTGAATAATTTATACATTTCCTTGTAAAGCAAAGGGTTTCTCTCAACTTGGTTTGAGGATGAAACTGATATCTGATTAAAATAGCAGATAATATTTAATGTTTGACAGCTAACTCCACTTACGTAATTTGATTGTTTACATTTTCTCCAGTGTGAATACATATAACATAGTATTGCTTCAGGATAATTAACTGTTACAGGAAATTGAAGGCTGTGAAAACCCTGTGGGTGACTGGGACACACTCAAGGGCTCTAGTAACCTGAAAAACATAGGTGGCTGAGCACTTGTGACTGTCTATCAGTATGGCAAAAATCAGCCAGATAGGGCAATTCGTTTTCGAGTTTTTGTGCTGACAAGGATGTGAAGAGAAGACAGAAATCAGGAGAATAAGGACAATAAGAAAAAAAAAAAGAACAAAAAAGAAAAAGGAACCATACAAAAACAATAGTCTGTGTCTCACACAGACTAATAAATGAACATGTCTGTCATCTCATATATCAGACTCGTTGATATATGCCGAGAGAAGAGGTTTTCGAATTCAATACACTATCTCGGGCCCCCTCCCCACTCAACCCCATACTTGTAATAACCTATATGAACCACATTTTTAACAACAATCAAAAGATATTAATACAAAATGATATAATTTACGATTTTCATGAACTTCAAAGTGGTTTGTAGAATATAAACTCTATTAGTTACTTTGAAGGGAAAATACAACACAAAAATCAAGAACCTCAAAAACCAGTAGACTCTATATGCAAAAGTGCCCTTATGTTTCATAATTAGGCTGAAGTTCCTCATTACAATTTAAAAACCAAGTTGGAAATGACAATTTGCATGGATTTGACTTTTACAACTTGTCAAAAAATTCAAATTCACCCATATTATTTATTTATTTATTTGTATTTTAGTCACATACTTCTGCACAATGGCTAATTGTGACCGTAACATAGAGGACTTCCACCCCAAGCATTGGTGACTGGGTCCTATTTTACCAGTAACAATTCTGTACACTCAGCTAACCATCTACACAGATGTAAAAATTCCGAAATTTCTTGTAGCAAATTTTCCCTCTAATGCAACTAGGAATTTAGAATTTAAGCAATGCAGTCTTTTTTGACAGAGCTCAATGAGGACTTCCACTCCAAGCATTGGTGAATGGGCCCTATTTTAGCAGTAATGATTCTACACTCAGCTAACCGTCTGCACACAGATGTCGAAATTCTGAAATTTCTTGTAGAAAATTTTCTCCATATTGCAACTATGAATTTAGAATTTAAGCAATACAGTCTTGTTTGCCAGAGCTCAATGAGCTCTATGAAACAAGACTGAACTGGTTTAATTACTAGTTGCATTATGAGGAAAATCTGCAGGTCTAAATTTTGATATTTGACATCACTGCCATGGGTTAATTAAGACCTCATAAAATTAAAAGAATCAGAATGTCTCTGGTGGGGGAGGGGGGAATATTGTGACCCCACCTGGGCATCTGACTCATGAAAATTATTTTTTCTCCAAAAGTTATTGTTCAGGTTGTACAAAGCCCATATAATGCATGTTGATGAGACTCAGGGCAATACTGTGTGGAGAAAAAATTGAGGTTGGGGAAAGATATCGTGTCCTGCTTATCTTCCCTCTGGTAGCCGACTCATAAAATTTTTTTATTTTTTTTTAAATTATTATTTAGGTAGCAGACTCATAAAAATAATTTTTTCTTAAAAAATTATTATTTAGGTTGTAGATAGCCCACATAATGCCTATTAATGAGACTCAGGGCTATTTTGTGTTGGGAAATTTTATTTATTTATTTAGGTATTTTTTTTTTTTGGGGGGGGGGGGGGGGAGAGGGGGGATATTGTGGTCTGCATGAGCTTCTCAACTGTGATGAAATGTATTTATTGTAAAAGAAAGAAATCAAGTTTGGGGGGAGAGGGGGGGGTTATGCAGCATGAGGGCAATATAATCAGAGGAGGAGATAAACTGTTACACCAGCAATTGGAGGTAATTTTGGTCACACAGCACTGACTGACCCAAAACGCCATGTGATTTTCTAAGCATTGCAATGTTTGAGCATCACAGTAAAACATCAGTAATACACTAGAGATTGCCCAATGAAGTGGTAATAAAGAAGACGTTTGATAAAAATGTAGTGGTAGAATCAACAGTTTGTTTTGAGCTCAACACAATTGTTCAGGCTGTGTAGAAGGTAAGAATGTGTCAAGTGTTTGTCCATCAGATTATATTTATATCAGAAATTTTTTGCTGATCATAGTAAAGTGGCAATCATTTCAATCATGAATGATTTTCTATCTCAACCTATTAAAGACAAGGAAATATCTGTTATATAAATGTACTCCTATCAATAAAAGCTGACCTATCGAAACATTTTATGAGAATTAAGCCCCACTTGATTAACTGCTCATAACAAACTGAGAGCTGGATTATTATACAGCTAGATAAATGACTAAAAACCCCTCAAGCAATCATAAGTTTTGGGTGTCTGATATGAATAGACGACAGAGATACTGCAGTAAATTTTTCTTGTCAACACAAAACTTTTGAGGGCCACTTGAACGTTTCAAAGAACTCTTTTACATACACCTGTACATGTATCTTTAATTTTCAACTCCCTGTCCATGAATCAGTGAATGTCATGTAAAACTAACTCATCTCCCTGGCCTTAAATTCCACCAAACTTACAGTGGCAACTATGTTCCAAATTACAGGAATGTTCCCAAATTGAAGGGCATAAAAGTTTGGCGTTTTGGGGGGAGGTTTTCCTTCATATTTTTTGTCCCATTTCATAAGAAACTATCTGACCCATAAAAGGGAGCACCGGGGCTCAGTGGTTACAGCATTGCATTTCAAATTGAAAGGACCACGATTCGATCCTGACTGGCAGTAACTGCATTGTGTTCTTGGCCAAGGTACTTAATCCTGATTGGCTATGTTGGGGCAAGGTGTACTGTGTAATAAGGTGTACTGTACATTGATTGTGCACTTGTCTACATGAGCTCTGTGAAACAAGATGATAAAGAGAAAACGTTCAGTTTATCTCAGTCTTTACCTAACATGAAAAGCAGATGACACTTGCAAAAAAATTCTTGAAAAACTCATTTTTTTTTTGTTTTTTGTCTCAAAAACATAGGTTATGACCCCTCTTTGGAATGAGCTCAATAGGCTCGTTCCAAAGAGGGGTCATAACCTATGTTTCTGAGACAAAAAAAAAAAAAAATAATGAAAATTAATTGGCAATTTTTGTGAATAGCGCTGAGAAGTTTTGGCTGTTAAGTTGGATAAAGGGTTAAGGCAAGCTGTCCCTCTTGTGTGCCATCACACCTGCAATCTCTATTTTTTGCGAGTAAACAGTATGCCTCGATTCCACATAGCGAACAATTAACCCTTTACTAAACAAATCAGCTGCATCCGCTTATAATATCCACATCATGCAGTGGAAAAGATTTCAACAAAACCATATCCTGTGATCTCTCAGTGGAACAAGCTCGTTGAGATCGTTCTAATGAGGGGTCACCTGATACAGTTTAAATGAAATTTTTTTAAGAATTGGGTGAAAAAAAATAAAAAATTAAATTTTGATATCATGTGTTTTCTTTAAAGGGTTCAAATCTATTTCTGGGAAATAAGCCAAATAATACAATGTGTGCGCAAAAATGAGAACAAAGTGTGCAAAAATGAGAACAAAGTAATAAACCATGAGAATTATGCCCAGATTCAACAGTAGCGCATTTCACATCAAATGTTAGCAAGAAGTATACAGCGTGCCTCCCATTTTCAAAATCAAAAGACTGGTTTATCTGCAGAATAGGGAGCATGGTGGCTCAGTGGTTACGGCATTGAACTTCAAACTGAAAGGTCCATGGTTCGATCCCTGCCTGGGGTAACTGCATTGTGTCCTTGGGCAAGGCACTCATCCCGACTGCCCACGTGAGAGCATGGTGGCACTGTGTACTAAGGCACACTGCATGTTGATAGTGCACTTGTCTTCAAGTAATGCTAAACCTGCTGTTGCTGATTTAGTGTGTTGGGGAGTCTGACAGTTGCTTGTCATTGCTCAGTGGTTCTCTCAGGTAATCCGGCTTCCTCCACTTGTAAAACTGTCTGACACAAGATGGCAATGGCTGTTGAAAGTGTCATTAAGCCTCAATAAATAAATATCTGCAGAATAAAGTAAAGTACTGTGCATAGCATGTCAGATTTTTTAAAATTTATACAGAAATATACAAAAATATTGGTAGAATAATAGAAACTTTGGTATATTTTGGCCATCCAGACCAAACTTGACAATCAAATTGACTCAGCTGAAATGATCTGACAAAAAATTGAAAAGGCTAAACTTTCAGTGAATGCCTTGCATGTTACATTCCCACTGATGTATTTTTAAAACTTTTCTCCTATGTTTGGCTAAGTTGTGAGAAATTTTTGAATACCATTATTGCTTTCTGCCAATTTCTCATACATTTTCACAACAGACAAATGAGGAACTGAATGAAGACAATTGTAACAAGTCTGTATGTGTAGTATTTTTTTAACCCTCTTCACACAGATGTCTCAATACCTAAATTTCAAGCATCAAATTTTTATGAACATGTGACGAGGAATTTAACAAGGTCAATCAAGAATAACAGAGGTCAACAAGTTCTGTCAAACAAGACTGAATTGGTTAAATTCCTTGCAGGATTTGGGAAAAATCTGCAGCTTAAAATTTTCAAATATCAGTGTCAGAGTGCAGAACATTAATTTATTCAGTAATAATAATAATCTTTAAGCTTAAAACTTGTCATTTCTGCTTCTGCACACTATTTTCAGTAAATCTCGGTTGCAACTGCCCAAGAATTCACCTGGTGACATTTGATATTTTGCCTGCATGTTCCAAAACATAGAACACATTAAAACTATTTTCTGAAAAAAAAAACAGATGCCCTATGAATATATCACAATGCTTAGAATAGTCACAACAAACTTTCATACTCTTGCCAAGCCAAAGGGCCTTGGGATTTGCTTTACAGGGCAGTTTGTAACAAAAAGGTTAAGATAACAGAATTAGCCATACCCTCTAGATAGGTTATTTCAATGTCTGACCCAACCGTAAGTCGATTTGTATTTTCCTGCTGTATAGTTTGTACACACTGATGTTATTTACTACAACAAAGTAGTTGTCATATAAACTATCAGCTCACCAAACCATCCTGTCAAAAATATATCACCCAAACATCTGCCACTGGAAACTATACATCTGGAACTTAATTAAGCACCCCATGATATGTTTCATGACAATGAAGTTGCTGTTACTGATTATTATGTTTTAATGATTGCTATGTCTTGCAGTACATTTCATCTAGTGATACATGATGTTACATGATGTTTCTGGTTGGTAGCATACCCCAAAGACATCCCCTCATCCACATGCAATATCTGGGTATAAAACAAGAAAATTTGTCACTTCTTTTATCAATAAATTTTGACATGGCAAGGAAGAGAGTGTCAGAGGCACTAAAATGGCAAATAGTTGGCATGCATGCAACAGGTATGTCATTTAAAACTAAAACTATTGGAAGGCAACTTGGCTATAGTCATTCTGTCATCAGCAGACTTGTCCGAAAACATCAACAAACTAACGATGTTAAGGACCAACCAAGGCCTGGACAACCCCAAAAGACCTCTCCTAGGGAAGATCGGAGTCTGGCATGCCTCGTTAGGCATGAACCCTTTGCTTCAACTGGGTTTTGAAATCCCTTTGGCTCCCCAACAGGCATTTGTGCAACAGAACTGTCTGAAACCATCTCAGAGCACTGTCCGATCAGCATCAAAGACAATGTTTGGAGTGGTGTATGGCACAACAACATTGGAATCTCAGGATGTGGAGGAGAGTCCATTGGTCAGATGAGAGTAGGTTCCTGCTTCATGTCACAGGTGGCTGCATGAGAGTGTGGAGGCAGAGAAATACTTCCGCCCTACTATTCCTTATGGTGGAGGATCAGTAATGATCTGTGGATGTCTCTCTCATGATTGTAAACTTGATATGATGACTATACGTGGGAATCTCAATGGTCATCAGTACATCCAGGACATTCTCAATCCGGTTGTCGTGCCACTTTTGGAAAACTACCCATTGGCTACTCGCCCTGTATTCATGGATGACAATGAAAGACTACATCGTTCCCATGCTGTGAGAGTATTCATTCAGAAAAATGCTATTACAACACTACCTTGGCCTGACATGAGCTCCAATTTGAATCCCTTAGAACACATCTGGGACTTTCTTGGACTTTCTTGTTGTGTGCAATCAAGGGATCTGCCTGTACAGAATTTGGCCATTTTGAAAGTTGCATTGCATGAGGAGTGGCAGCAGTTGACTCTGGACTGTATCAGAAAGCTCACTGGTAGCATTAGGAGGAGGATTCAGGCTGTCATTCGGGCACGTGGAGGATATACTCATTACTAACATCACACACTGCTATTGTGTTCAGGCGATCACAAGTTACATTTTTTGTCAGTAATTACCGGCATTGTTTCATCATGGACCGTTCCAGACCATACTTGTTGAGAGAACATTTTTCCATCAAAAACATTAGTGACAGATATGTATAGTTAGTGACATTAAAATACTGCATATTTTCATCAATGTGTTGTCTTTCATTTGTCAATAGACCATTCTTTCCACAAACAATCACTTTTGGCCATCTGAAAGATAGCATGAAAGTAATGACAATTTCTATTAACACCCGTGACCGCTGAGAAAAAAAAACAGGGGGTGCTTAAGTAAGTTCCAGGTGTATATATACTGGCATTACTGAGTGGAATGTTCTAGGACATTGTCAAGTTAGTATGACACACCTTATTTGTAAGTGGGGCACCATGAGAGAGGATGGGCCCTGGGGCAATGTGTAGAATGTTTAAATTAGTGCTAGGAGAAGCATCCTCCTGCATGTTTTTGACAATATCTACTCAATTAATTTCTTACAATTTGGGTTAATACCTGTATTTCTGTGTGTATGGTGCATTTTATCTCCAAAGATAATCGTGACCACCACGATCCAGGAAAGACCAGTGGAAAAGCAACAAACTGGAACAAGAGGGTTTTTTTCATATGAATGGAACCTGGTCAGTACTCTTGCCACCTCCACCAGTGTCGGAGGCCCATACCAAAAGCCTTCCCACAACTTTCTGCTCACACCTATCGATAGGTCAACCAACACTTTTTTAAAACACTAAAAATCCCGGGGCCGTTGCCCCCTGTACCCCACTCTCTCTGTGCTAGTGCTTGTAAGTGAGGGACACTTTTTCTCATGCTCCTTAAATATTACTAGTTGAATATATCTAACAATGTTTATGCCACACCTGAATCCTACCTGGGCTCAATGTACATTTTAGGTGTTTCATTTTTGAGATACCTATTGAACTCAAACAGCCACAACACATTTTATTTGCAACTGAGGGTAGAGATGGGTAGTATATCGAAAAACTAAACTGATACCAATATCATGGGAATACCAAAAAACTGAACCAATCATTGAATATCAACACCTTCAGAATTTTCAAATTTTCCTAAGCCGCTACTTATAAGGCCTTGCTGAAGCTTGATAGCAGTTTTGTTAACAACTAAGGGCCTGGCAATTGTCCAGAGTTGTCAAGACTACAACCTGTACATGTCCAGTTGCTTAGGAGTGATTTCTAGTCAAGTCTTGGTTGCCTGTTAAATCATTGCCCAGGTGATTTGTCTATTGTCAGCAGGACCTCCTAATGATGGCATGTTAAGGGCACATGCTCTTGAGATAGCAAAAACCTGAAACAGGCCTTTAAGGATTGACGTGTGTTTGGAACAAGGCACAAAGTTACTGGAGATATGAGTTGTATTTTCCTGGTGTGAATTCCGCTTTGGTACCACCAGAAAATCTCAGTCAAGTCAGATACCAAAACAATATTCATTAAAAATACCAAAACCAGACCGAACTCAAAATTCCAATACCTCCCGTCCTAAACCTGATGTACACTTTTTCCCATGCTCTCACTGGTCAAGTGCTAAATTATTTTGCAACGGTGATTTATAATGTGAGTACTTTTTTTACAAACAGACCATTCTAACAGCAAGGGGAGCCACATTTTAACACAGTTTTGTTCACAAAAATTGGTTTGTTACAATGTATTGGAGAGTGCCTTTTGGCATGCTCCATTAAATTGTAACAAATTAATTTTATATATAAACATTTTTTTCCACTAAGAAAACAGCAAGCCCCTAAAGTGGCTTTAAGCACTTTTCAATGGAGCCCTGAACCCAGCACACTATGTAACCAACTAACCCTGTGCATTTTGACAGCCTTAGTCAGGATATATTTTCATGTAGTGTTTGATATGGCAGCCATCTACTAAGCCTGTGTAATGCCTATGGTTAGCCAGTGTATGGAGTATCTTAGCTCACCAAATAACTCTGTGCAATGTACAGGGTTAGTCACTCATTTTCTCTTTCTGATTATAAATAAGATTTTGTCCCTGTATCAGTATTATCGCATCTTCTGATTGGTCAATGTGACCGAAACAAATACCCAGGGTATCGACTATCTTCAAACATGTGGGTGATAAGAGCACGCGCCGTTGTTCCCCGTTTCTCACTCGAGAAACATCCAGGTGATAAAAATAACCTTTGACCCCGACTGGGTCACATCGATTGCAAAAACTCCTATTAGAACTGTTAAGTTATATCCAACTTATTGTCGAATTGTAGTGAATACTAATAAAAATTAAAAAACATTGTTGCAGCCCTATGAGTAGAAGCACTTGTTGGCTGTCATATTCGATGAGAACTGAACAGATTCGCAAATATACTTATGCACTTTGCGGTTTGAGGACATCAAGGGGAGCAACTCATCTGTTTATCTTTGATAAAGCAGAATACAAAATGTCAATCTCTCGCTTCGCTTGTCGGGGTAAATCCCAGCCATAAAGTATTTTTTCAATGAGGGGTCACAATTTCAGTGAGGATTTTGGAGCCAAATTGAGGTAAAAGTCGGAAATCCATGGCAGGCAAAAATACAGGCACAGTTAGTGTAAGACTTGGTGTCAACAACAAATTAACATTACCAGGGCATTAAAATTTAAATCTTGGTGCACTTCATAATTTATTTTGCGGTTTCCGATGGTCAGCGTAGAAATGTATGCTATTAATTCCACCTACCTTTTACAAAATTCAATGACTGCAGCTCAATTCAAAATGTTGAAGTTTAAACCCAAGTGGAGTCTGAAATTGTGAGACATTGTTCCCGAAATTCAAAATGTCACCTTCCAATTCCATGTTCCTTGTCCAACGTCATTTTAAGTGAATATTTAAGCTATTCTCCCAAAGACATGAATAAAACACACAACCCAACACATGCCGAAGCTTGTTCCATGGAAAAACAATACACTCTGGAAGGCTAAATTTACACGGTTTTAAAACTTTTTCAACGAATTCAAATTCATCAAAGTGAAAAACTTCTCCATGTGTGACCTGGTTTATAAACAATGATTCGGAAAGAGACTTGGTCTATTTATAGTTTTGCTGTGACGTTTGTTTTTCGCTGTTTGGTTCAAGACCTGAGGCTCAGTGTGGGGTTTGAACTTCGTCACCTGAGTCTTAATGTGTATTATTTTTACATCTCGGCATTATTTCTGTGTTACGAGGTGGGACAAAATCGTTATCTCGGGCAACATCCAGGGTACATGGAGATTTAATACCGGGATGTCTCTTTTTCAACCTTCGGCTTGCGCCTCATGGTTGAAAATCTCCATGTACCCTGGATGTTGCCCAAGATAACTTATAATCTCCATTATGCGACTCCATTATGTGTACATTTTCATATTGTGTGTGATATGGCAGTTAAAATTTTTAATAACCACAAAGTGTGAGTTGCACTGGGTTAGTCACACTTTTTGGTTCTAAAAGTTTTTTCATTATTAACTGAGTAACTAACCCTGTACACTGTTCAGCTATAATATAAATCTCATCTATATCAACTCTTCACCCAACATAATGGCCAAAAACAGCCAGTGTTATTCTCAAAAAGCATACAAACACAACTTGTGACCCTTCATTCGAATGGATTGTGGAAAGTTTGTTTTTTTTAGTGAATTCCAAAAATGAAAAAATATTCAATTTTCTATTAATAGCTTGTTCATAACAGCCATAAATGACCTGCAAAAATCACCATTCAAATTTTAAACTTTTTAACAGGCTGAGTGCTGGAAGTCCATATTTGGGCTTTATTCTGAAGTGCAGGTACCACAACTTAAAGGCAACATATTCTGTGCATATGCATCACATTATCTTTGAAGTGATATTAGTTAATCTGTAGGTATCTGTAATGTTATAATTTATGGGTGCGTGCTCTGGGCACTCTCCCATAAATTGTAACAAGGCAAACACATGTGATCAAATTTTGATGACCAAAAATAATTTACCACTCTACCAGCTAACTGACCGAGTGCTGAAAACCCATATTTGAGCTTTATTTTTATTGCAGGCAGGTCTGAAAATAAGCAGTCTGACATTTGCAGAATGAGGTCCCCAGAGGGTGAATTTGATGATACTGTCCCATACAGTGGGTCAATTTATCCTCTGGGTACCTCTTTCTGTTCAGTTTTGAGAACCTGATTCAAATTGATTCAAATTGAGGTTCACAGAGGGTACATTTAGTGATGCTACCCTGCTGTGCAGGGTAGAATCACTAAATTCACCCTCTGGGGACCTCATTTTGCAGTTGACAGTCTGCTTATGTTCTGGCTTGAGTGCAGGTACTGCAATTTAAAGGCTTTATTTTCTCTGAATGTGCTTCATGTTATCTTTGAAGTGAAAGTACTTAGTATGGATTTTCCTTATTACATTTTATGGGAGAGAGCCTCTAGGTACTCTACTAGTTAAATTGTTGCCTCCAAAAATACATGTACCTGTGCCCACTCAGTGGAACATGCTTGTTTTCTTTTTCACCAATATTCATCTCATTTATTAATTATTCTCCATGTGTTATTTATTTATTGGTGTTTAGGGTAAATTTCAGCATCTATGGCTTCATCATGACTACAACCTAGGTATGAAATCAAGTTTCTCCAATCATTTATACTTGTGCTGCTTACTTCAGAAGACTTTCACCCTAGGCATAGGATACCAAGTTCTATTTTACCAGTGAAGCAGAACTTGCTTACCTCAGTAAACAAGCACTTGAAATAAGCAATATACCAAAAAACTGAACCGATACCAATATCATGGGATTACTGAAATACCAAACCGAACCAAGTGTTGAATACCAAAACCGTCTGAATTTTCAAATTTTCCTACCTTCACTAGAGCCTGTTGAGGCTTAATAACAGCTGAAAGGTTCATTTTCATGAAAGAAGTGACTGAATTTCTTTTCAGATTTGTTAATGGACAAGGCGACTGTCCTGAATTCCCATTAGATGACAACCCATACATGTCCAATTGCTTAGAAGTGATTTCTAGTCAAGTCTTGGCTGACTGTTAAGGCAGCCAAGACCTGACTAGAAATCACTGCCCAGGTGTTTTGTCTATTGTCAGCAGGACAAGCTAAAGATGGCATGGTCAGAGAACATGCTCTGGGTTTGAAAAACCCAGAAATAGGTCTTTAAACAAAAAGGTGTGTTTAGAACAAGTCACAAAATTACTGTAGATATGATTTATGGTCGTAAAAGAATGCCACTGTTAAGCTCACTGGCAGTGTCATTTATAGCATTGTGGTAGAATGATACTATAGCATATTCTGTTTTTCCTGTTTTTAGTCAGATACCGAGTACCGAGGTATATCCCCCTAAAAATACTGAAAATTATACCAAACTCAAAATTCCAAAATTGTACATCTCAAACAAGCACTAGACCAACTCCCAGGGTTCCCACGGGGAATTCTCCATTTGTGGAGTTTTTTCTCTCTGTTTATTTTAAGGTACAAAATCTTATTGCCTTCTCCGGTGTACATCTACATACTTCACTCTGACAGTTCAGCTCAGTTTGACCTCTGTTTGATAACAATAACAATAACATTCATTTCCAGTGAATATTATCATAAATCAGGGACAGTGGCAATATCACATTTATCTAAACAACTGTGAGTGTATTCATACTATTTCATACATGAACTGTCAAGTTCAAATGATTTTTCTCTGAAATTCAAACCAAATTAAATCTACACGACTACTTGAAATACATCTATTAGTCAACAATTCTGTAACTCTCTTTTTAAAGGGAATCGTATTATAAGAAAGTGAATATGATTTCAATGAAGAATAAAAATGTTTCTCTCATTCAGCATTTCATGTACCAGCATAAAATTTGTGAAGAGCCCTTATATCTCTTCTTAATTGTTGGGTGTATAATTTGAACATAACATGATAGGAGCAACAAAGATAGCAAGCACAGTGAAGTGTCAAACTGGTAAACTGTCAATATATCATGGGTTCTATCTGTCTTTCGATTTTTGAAAACTCATGTGTACCAGGTTCCGTGATTCTTCTGCCCTCTTTGAGAAAGGGTCTGGGGGCCATGCAATTGAACAAAATTCCCATACAGAAATGTCCTATAGGATCCTAGATGGTTCCTATAGGAAAATATAGGAATCATACAGGATTCCTATAGGCATGATGAGTGTACAGCAAGAAAATTATGGGAGTCCTTTTTCCTATAGGAATCCTCTATGCATTCCTATAGGATTTTTCATTTAATTGTTGGAACTATTTGGAGATGTAGTATTCCTATAGGAACTCTGCTCACCTTTAACAGTTCAGTCTCTTCAGATATAACTACATCTTTAAGAGTTCTTTCAGATTATTATTTGAAATTCATAGCAATTATAAGAAAGCATTTTTTATTTGTAAATTATAGGTGAATTTAAGTAAAAGTCTATTCCTTTTAATAAGCAGATTTTTTTCATTTCAGCCAAATGAAAATGGTTTCATATACATGTAGCCCTGTCACACAAAGAGTAAGAAATGTTACCTTCATATTGGACTGAGAACATTAATACAGAAGCTACTACATGTTAACCCTTTACCTAATGTAACGGAAGCAAATTAATCAATACAAAACAAACATGACCTAAAATATCCTGACACTTTGTCTACAAAATTACACAAATAACCGGCTCAATGACATCCATATTTGTAAGGTTTTACTGGTAAATATTGTTTATTTTCTTTTAAATTATCAAATTCAGTTCATGTTTTATAAATTAAAAACTGTGTCAGGTAAAGGGTTAACATGTATTATCAGTATTTATTTATATTTATGTATTGGTGTTTAAGGTCACATATTGTTGCACAATGGCTAATCATGACTACAACATGAGTATCAACTCAAGACCAGGGGTGAGCGTTAATAAGCCATGTTGCCCATTTTAGAGAGGGTTTGCACCGCCCAAGCGTTGGTGACTGGGTCCTATATTACCAGTAAAACAGAGCCAGTTTACCATGTATTATCAGTATGCAACAGGGGTTCAACCATGGTGGCCTCGTGGGATCCTGGTACACTCATAGCAGGTATGGATACTCGCAACCATTTTCGCGAGAATCCATATGGATTCTCCCAAATTTAGATGAAATGTAAGCCCTGACAGTATAGTGGCTTAGTAGTGATTTCTGTTGACCCAACATTTTGCTGCATGCCATTATGCAGCACAAGATTGCTGCAGTGAGAAAATCCTGCAATGAGAAAACCCTGCAATGACAAAATGCCACAATCGGATACAAGAGGGGGGAGGGGGGTGTTTGATAAAGAAAAATGGAAGAGGCACATATGATTTTTTAGTTTTCATTTATCTTTATCTGACTGAACAATTTCCATTTTGCTTCAAAAGCAGGGCTTATAACCCAATTAGGTTTACTAGCCCTGTTTTAAGGTAAAAATTAAAATTTTGCAGGTAACCCTTTAGTTAATGAATTGGTCACATCTACAAATTGAGTAGTTGAAAAAAGCTATTTTTCTGAAAGATTTATGAAAAGCATTTTTTGTGTCCCCTCTCTGAAATGAGCTAGTCGAGGGTATGACATGATATAGTTTTCTTGGAATGTGTTTACCTTTGGGTAAAGGGTTAATGTTAGGTTACATGAACAATGTTGTTCCACAAATATCACAAAGTACTAGTACAATAATGAGCAGTACCAGAAAAAGCGCATTTAGTCATGGCTAAAGTCATTTCCAAACAAAACTAACAGTGTCTGCCCAGACACAGATGCCCCTGAACTATGGCCAAATGGCCTCTAATACTGGAATGAAAAGATTTGTGTTGAATTTGGTGCTCACTATAGTTCATAAGGTTTCAAATTTAATAAAATATATATGAACATAGCAGTCAAAAGCTGTACTGATCTTATTTCCATAAGATCCATACAGCCACTAATATGTTAACAGGAACTTTCTCAACAGAACCATACACATATGGATGTCACTTGAGTTGGCATACAGTACAGGTCAAAATAAAGTTGTAGGATAACAGCTATAAACTATGTATCATTCTCTTCCTACACTGATAAGAACAGAAAATAACATCATTTTCTGGAAAGCTCTCAGAGAGCTTTCCAGAAAGTGATGTCAGATTCTGGTCTTATCAGTGCACAAGCTAACGACATCTGAATGGTTTTATTGGAAAACAGAGATAAATTTATTCCCCCCATGAGTAGAATTTAGTTTATTTTTAAAAACAAAAACTTTCTTGGATAAAGGGTTAACTCATATGGATTAACCTTTAAACAATGAAACCCAGCACACAGGTATTGTAAATGCCGAACGTGTGTAAGCAGACGAAAACTTTGTCAGCCAAGCATTATAGAATTGTGGTTTAGGAGAAACAAATACAGTCTGTAAGAGAATTAAGTTTCCCATTCCTGAGACCATGACCTTTGTCACTCATGCATGGTGTTCCTGTACAAGAGACCTTCCATTGATCTTTATACCCTTGTGTAAACCTTCATGAAAATCCACCATAGCATTATAGAGTTATGGCTCTTGACAGACAAATAAAGTCAGACAGATGGATGGATGGATGGATGGATGGATGGATGGATGGATGGATGGATGGATGGATGGATGGATGGATGGGTTTTGGGTTTGGATGGATGGATGGATGGATGGATGGATGGATGGATGGATGGATGGATGGATGGATGGATGGATGGATGGATGGATGGATGGATGGATGGATGGATGGATGGATGGATGGATGGATGGATGGATGGATGGACAACCTGGATTTAAGATGCTTCCCTGTCAGGGGCAAAAAAATTAAAATTTTTTAGTAAATTTTGTTTCTTAACATACCTACCACAATTGTTTACAATTGGCTGTAACATAAGTGCAAGCCCTACTTCGGAACTAACTCAAGCTTTTAGAATCTTTTCCAAACGAGTTGGAAAAGTACTAGAGTGCAAAAGCACGAAAAAGATCGAAAAAAGGGTCGAGCGAGACCAGCGCTCGAAATTACAGGTACTCTCTCTGCACACCTCTTGCGTTTACCGAGCGCATGCGCAACAAACCGTGACGTCAATTCCGTATTTCCGCCAACGAGAAGTTTGTGATTTAGCGGGGAGGCATCGATATCAAAGATATCCCCAAGGAGGGTGGGCCTCCGGTAAACAATTGTGGTAGGTATGTTAAGAAACAAAATTTACTAAAAAATTTTAATTTCTTTTCAACCTACTCACAATTGTTTACAATTGGCTGAATAAACAATAGGAGGAGGTGAATCACATAACCAATACCAACAAGAGTAGCAGTAACGAAAGCAAGGATGGCAGAGAACAAAAACTAAAACCTGTAATGAAGAAAGAGAGAAGGCACCTGAAAAGAACAAGGCTGAGCGAAGCGCAACCTCGACAAAAACAATTTAACGAGGGTGCACCACAGCCTGAGCAGCAACGAGAGGACCTAAAGAATAAAGGTCCTCAGATTGCTGCTGAAGGTGGCGGAGATAAAAGGAGGAGAAGGTAGAAGCATTCCTCCAGTAAGCCGCATTCATAACATCACGGAGCGAAACAGAATTGGAGAACGCCCAGGATGTAGAAATGGCACGAACCTCGTGAGCATTAAGCCGGTTCGAAACAAGATCCGATGCAGACAAGCGAGAATAAGCCAGCTTGATTGCAAGACAGATCCACCTGGAAATAGAATGGGAAGAGATAGACTGCCGCTTAGGAATGAGAGACAGAAAAAATCTCTTCCGATCCCTCCTAATGAACTGAGTGCGAGTAATGTAA
This sequence comes from Pictodentalium vernedei, assembly GCA_031216915.1. Lineage (NCBI taxonomy): Eukaryota > Metazoa > Mollusca > Scaphopoda > Dentaliida > Dentaliidae > Pictodentalium > Pictodentalium vernedei. The sequence goes on along the minus strand of CM062294.1, from coordinate 241,880,318 downwards.
GTCTTGACCGCACGAACAGGACAAAGAAGAGGCCTCCGTCCATCTACAGCAGGGAGAGCCCGAATGCAGATGGGAGGAGGTACCGAATCGGGGAGTTGATTCTTAGCCAGAAAAGAGCAATCAGTAGTGAATGTAACACTGTTAGCCTCATTTCGGAAGAAGGCAGAATCAACAGATAGCGCATGAAGCTCACTGACTCGACGAGCAGAAGCAAACGCTAGAAGAAAAGCCGTCTTATAGGTGAGAAAACGCATGTCGGTCTCAGATAAAGGCTCGAAAGGCGCCCCCTCCAAACAGTGCAACACCCATGCCAAGTTCCACTTGGGTGTAAGACGCAAAACTCGAGGCCTCTTCAAAGAAAAGTGCCGAATAAGTTTGGAGAGGAAAAGATTACGACCGATACACCGCTTTCCCACATAAGAGAAAGTATCAGACAGCATAGACCGATAGCCCTTAATCGTAATAGGCTGGAGGCCCTTGGAGTCAAAAAGAAAAACCAGAAAATCCGCAATTTGAGCGATAGACGGATCACGGTAATTCACATTGTGATCTGAACACCAGCGGCAGAAAACCTTCCACTTGGCGGCATAAGTCATTCCAGTGGAAGGTCGCCGCAATGCAGAAATGCACTCCACTGATCGTCTCGAAAAACCTCTACGTCGGAGACTGGACCTGATAAAAGACAGGCGTGAAGGGACAGGCTCGCCAGGTTGTTGTGATACTTCCTGGGACGACCCTGTGAAAGAAGATCGCGACGTAGAGGTAGACGAATCGGTCGATCGGCCAATAGAGGCCGCAGCAGATTGATCCACACCCTCTGTGGAGACAGGGGTGTGATCAGAATGATCCTGCAACTGCAAGCACGAATCTTCGCTAAAACTTGAGGAAGAATCGGTGCAGGAGGAAAGGCATAGCCGACCCAGCCTGTCCAGTCCAGAGACAGAGCGTCTACTGCAAATGCCAGAGGATCTGGACAAGGGGAGACAAAAGTCTCTACCTGATGATTCCAGCGAGTAGCGAAAAGGTCGACCTGAGGACGACCCCACTGCTCGCAAATCGCCTGAAACACCGACCGATGTAGCATCCATTCGGTTGGAAGGACACTGTCGCGTCGGGACAGGGAGTCTGCTAGGACGTTGAGATGCCCGGGAATGTGTCGAATGGACACCCGAGCGTCCACATCCCGTGCCAACAGAAGAAGATCCCGAGACAGCCGATACATAGGAATCGAATGAGTGCCTCCCTGATTCCGTATGTAGGCCACTACTGTCGAATTGTCCGAAAGAAGTAGGACAACATGGTCCGACAGATGAGGGATCCAAAGCCGAAAACTCAACAGAAGAGCAAGGAGCTCCTTCTGGTTGATATGAAGGTCCACCTGCTCGCTGTCCCACTCTCCGTGAGCAGACAGACCGAGAGGGTCCAACGTCGCACCCCAGCCCCGATCGCTGGCATCCGCAGTAAGGATGCGATCGGCCAAAGGAAGATCCAACGGAACACCCTGTGTCAGCCAGGGAATATTTGCCCAAGGGCGGAGGTGACAAAGCAGAGACCGAGGAATAGTGAGTTCCAGGTCCAGCGGATCTACATTCGGACGCCAATGATCCAACAGGAAGTGTTGGAGAGGTCGGACAAACAAGCGACCGAGCGGAATGAGATCGGTCACCGAACCGCAAAGGCCCAGCATCCGAAGGAAAGTCCTGGCCGAGACCGAGGAAGATTGAAGCAGGTCCCGAGTCAAGGCGGAAAGAATCGTCGCCCGAGCCTGGGGAACCGACACTACATTGTGAAGAGTGTCGAAATCCATCCCCAAATGACGGAATCGCTGAGAAGGAAGAAGATCCGACTTCTCGCGATTGACTCTGAAACCCAGCGACGCTAGAAGGCAAAGAAACTGCCGGACATCGAACTCCAGAACAGCAGCATCGTGGTGCCGTTGGAGGATGTCGTCTAGGTAGGCGGACGAAGTCACCGCCGACTGAGTGCGATGGAAAGCAAGCACATGTGACATCAGTCGGGTGAAGGCCCAAGGAGCCAGGTTCAAACCGAACGGGAGAGCTCTGAATTGAAAAACTCGATCCCGAAACGAGAACCGAAGGTATTTCCGTGACGCCAGATGAATGGGTACATGGAAGTAGGCATCCTTCAGGTCGATACTGGCCGCAAAATCGCCCTGATGAACTGAACGTCGAACCGACCGGAAAGTCTCCATACTGAAACGAGGAGCAATTATGTACTCGTTCAGGGTACTCAGATCGATGTCAGGACGAAATTGGCCGTTTTTCTTCGGCACCAAGAAAAGTCTCGAGTAAAACCCCGGTGAAAGGGTGTTCCTGACCACCTCGATCGCCCCTTTGGTGAGGAGATTGTCGATCTCCTGCACCAGAAGGTCCCGACGCAGAGAATCTGAAGGGACCTGAGTCGGAAGGGGCACCCGAGATAAACTGGGGTGCCGATGGAAGGACAGTCGCAGACCGGAATGAATGACGTCGAGGACCCAAGAGTCCGACGTTATCTCTGTCCAACGGTCGTAAAACAGCGACAGCCTTCCTCCGACTGGAGGCGAATCGAGGTGAGAACCTTCACTTGCGGCCTCGACGAGGCCCCCGAGAGGAGAAACCACCTCGGGAAGTGACAGAGTCCTGAGACTTTCCAGCCTGAGGCTGCCAGCGGGCCTGGCCACGTCGGCGCTTCTTATGAGCAGAAGGAGCAGACGGAGCCGAAGGCGTAGCCGACGTCGCCGACGAGGCAGACGCAGCAGCACGCTTGGCGGGCCTGGAACGACCCCCACCCGCAGCAGCAGGTGGGTCAAGCTGTCTCAGCAAAAGCTGGTCCTTCGAATGACGAAGAACTTCGCCACGAACAGCTTCCACGGAACCATGGAACAACTGAGGTCCTACCAAAGAGGCAGACCTCAGAACAGCACGTTGCTCAGAAGGAAGGGATGGTAAAGAATCCAAAACCGCATCCCGGCGTGCCAGCTCCAAATTGGCCGTGTTACAGGCGTGAGCGTGAGTCAAGTTCATAAGAGCCTGTGACAAAACGCGAAAAGGCGCCTGAGCGTCATCAAACTCCCCTGGTGGAAAATATTCAGCCAGAGCAGCGACAACATGGTCCGCGAGAGATAACATACCCAGCATCTCTCGGGACAGGCCCACCATAGACTCAACTACCGACATCGGGAGAACTGCCGACTTAGGCTTAGTCAACCCGAGGGAAGAAGAATCCTCATCCACAGTAGTCATCCCTTGGAAGACTGGTGGAGAGACGGAATCGTAAACACGAAACCGCGATGGAGGCAGGAAGGCATCAGCTCTAGAAAAGAAGGAACCCTTAAGGGCCTTAGAACGCATTTTGGCGTCTAAGCCCTGGAAGGACTCAACCACCTGAGCCGATTGCAGAGGACGCAAAGCCCCGGAGCTAGAAGGCTCAACAGGGTTACGGCGCTCCACAGTGGACCGCGGCCGGACGGTCACAGAAGGCTGGTCGGAAGGTAGAACGTCCGGCAATAAGCCAAAGACGAAATCCAAAGCCTGCCCCAAGACTGACGAGGGGGGACCATCACCTTCAAGATACTCGTCATCCTCCGTAGCAGAGGAGACGTAGCCCAACTCGGGCTGACCAGCAGAAACCTCCTGTGAATACTGTGCAGTATCCAAGGGGCCAGGCGAGACATCTCGGCGACCGACCAAAGGAGGTTGTGCCTCAGGAGGCACAGGGAGGCCAACTTGAGGGTTGCCAGAAAGCAACCGGGTGAGCGCCAAAACGGCCTGGCGTAGGTCACCCTGAGAATCCGTCGCAGCAGAAACGCCCGACGGAGTGTCCTCCCAATGGACCCTTCTGGTAGAAGAACCCAAATTCTCAGAAGAGACCGACGGCGAACGTCGATCGGCAGACAGAATAGGAGCACGGTGAGAAGACACCGGAGGATAGTCCCGATTGTGACGCCCAGGAGCCATCACTGGCCTCTGCGAAACAGAAGGCCCTGCCTGCAAATCCTCGAAAGGGACCGACGGCGCACGTCGATCGGTAGCTGGACCTAGGACACGGTGAGAAGACACCGGAGGATTGTCCCAAGAATGACAGGAACCTGTCATTGACCTCTGCGCAGCAGACGGCCCCAACTGCCTATCCTCTGAGACCGACGGCAAGCATCGATCGACACCCAGACTCGGAACACAGTGAGGAATCACCGGAGGAAGGTTCCGAGAGTGACAGCTAACCGGGGCTGTCACTGACCGCTGCCGAACAGCAGGCCCTGGATGCCAACGTCCCAACAGCATCCCGCTAGTCGGCACACTAGCAGGCGAAGGTGGAACAATAAACGATTCACTCGAGGGACGAGGAATCGCTGCCGAAGCGACCGGCCGGCTCAACCGACTAGGAGCAAACCTAGCCAGATGAGACGGAGCAGACAGCAAACCCGCACAGCCTCGCCGCGAGGCTGGGGGAGGCTGAGAACACACAGACACACCAGCAGATACAGCCTCGGTCCCCCGAGACTGTAGACCATCCCCAGAAGAGATGGAAGAGCCACCATCAGACAGAATAGGATCTGGAGTAGCAACCCCCTCAACAACGGTGGACGGTGTTGGAGGCAGATCGGAGAGGGTTACCGAGTTGACCTCGGAAAAGCTCTCAACGAAAACAGACGCCTCAATAGTGACATCCGAAGACAAAGAGACCGCGGTCTCCTCATCAGGTATCACAGAACAAACACCGTCAACAGTTGCAGAGGAGCTCGCCACAGAAGTCAGATCCGAATCCTGTGTGACAGAGTCACCACGTGCACCAGCAGAAATGTCTGCAACGGCACGGCTACCCTTACCCCGAGAACGAGGGGTTCTAGCTCTGGAAAGAACCACCTTGTTAACAGAAGCCCAAAATTTAGAGGACCAAACCCCACAGATACCACATGATTGGGCCTGAGTGCAATTGTTGCAAGTGACACATGTGGTATGGGAATCGTCCACATGTTTCACCTGCAAACAAGAGGTACAAGGAATAGTCTTAGGCATGATATAAATACAACAATCAAGCTTCCCGCCGACGGAAAACAGAACGAAGGTCGTGTTCACACGTGGGGGAAAGGCAAGATAAAGTGTGAAAAGCACAGCAATAATAATACAAATTAACATTAAATGTAGAGTAATAATTTGGTAGCTTGAAAAAGGATACAATCCAGTAGCACACTAAAGACGATAAATAAGTTGTTCACGAAGAATTAGTATCATAAACAGCACAGTCACAAAAATTTCCGACCATGAACAATGGCGGAAAATAAAGGAATTGACGTCACGGTTTGTTGCGCATGCGCTCGGTAAACGCAAGAGGTGTGCAGAGAGAGTACCTGTAATTTCGAGCGCTGGTCTCGCTCGACCCTTTTTTCGATCTTTTTCGTGCTTTTGCACTCTAGTACTTTTCCAACTCGTTTGGAAAAGATTCTAAAAGCTTGAGTTAGTTCCGAAGTAGGGCTTGCACTTATGTTACAGCCAATTGTAAACAATTGTGAGTAGGTTGAAAAGAAATTAAAATTGAAAACCCCTCAATTGTTTCCATATAGTAGGTGTGTTTCTTTTCTAATCTCTCCTTATGCCAAAAGAGATGCTCATGCTTCGATAACAATCTACACAATGTACTTTCCAAACATCAAAGTTTGGGTATTGCTAATTAAACACGCAAAGAACTTTTCATAAGGCTTCAATGCACAAACTTGATAATGCAGATAAAATTTCCAGAAAATATACATAAGATACTTTTAAATTTTACAAAATTGAGGCAGGAGTGCAGTGGCTTTGTTGTAAGAGCATTGGCCTTTAAATCAAAAGGTTGACAGTTCGATTCTGACCAGTGGTAACTGCAGTGTGTCCTTGGGCAAGACACTTAATCTGGATTGTCCAAATAGGAGCATAGTGGTACTGTGTACTAAGTCATACTGCATGTCAATTGTACACTTGCCTTCAACCTGTGCTAGAAATAGTAAGCTGGAGAATCTGACAGTTGCTCGCCACTGGTACTTATCTCTGAATACTCTGGCTTCCTCCACCCATAAAACTGCACAACACAATGTGAAACAGGATGTTAATTTATTTATTTACTGGGGTTTAACAACACTTTTGACAGCCAGGCTCACCTCGTGTCAGACAGTTTTACATATGGAGGAAGCAGGATTACCCAGAGAGAACCACTAACAGCAGCAAGCAACTGTAAGACTCCCCAACTTACTAACTCCACAAAAGCATGGTTAGCAATGGTTGAAGACAAGTGCATCATTGATATGCAGCACACTCAGTACACAGTGGCTCCATGCCCCCCCACATGGGCAATCAGGATTAAGTGCCTTGCCCAAAGACACCATGCAGTTACTCCTGGCAGAGATCGAACCCTGGACCTTTCAGTTTGGCGATGCCGTCACCACCGAGTTACCATGCTCTTGACTCAAGATGTTAAAAGTGTCATTAAACTCCAATAAACAAACAAATAAAATTGCATCATTCTGTCATGTAGCATTTTGTTGTGGCATTTTGTTGCTGTAGAAGAGTGTCAAGCTGTATAATGTCACAGGGCAAAAGTCTTGGCACCGTGATTTCTAGGCAACTTGCCTGGAAACCACTGCAAATGTAATTTCACTACTGTCAACTGGATCTATTCTTGATGTGGCTGATATGTTAACCCTTTACCTAACGAATCGGCCACATCTGCATTTACAAATTAAGCAATTAAAATGAACGTGTCAATGACACTGTAGCTCAACTTGTCAAGACATGTACATGTATAGTATGTGACACAGCAATGACAAATATCTAGGTAATGACCTGATAACAAAGGTACATATAAAGTATTGTAACGGTCTGTACATAAATACTGACCGTAGCCTGTAACAAATGTATAGGTAAAGTATTGTAAAGGTGGGTGACAGTCAGATGCTAACTAGAAAAAAAATCTTTGAGTCCCAGAGTGGGTCTGACTGAACCCCAAAATATTTGTTCTCATAGCACAGTGATAACAATGGCACCCCAAAACACACTCATTCCTGTCCCAAGGTGAAAACAAAGGTACCCAAGAAGTTCCGTGAAGATCAGTTCATAAATACGAGCTGTATAGAAGTTGTGACAAAAAACTGATTGGACCTAATTTCGGTACGAAATGGCCACTGGCAGCCATCTTGAATTTTGGACCGGACTCAGAAACACTCGTTCTCGTCCCAAGGTGATAACAAAGGTACCCAAGAAGTTTCGTGAAGATTGGTTGATAAATACAGCCTCTAGCCCGAGCCGCATTGACATGTGCACTTACAGTGTATAAGTAGCACTAAATAAATCAAAATTCATCTAATTTGCATAATTTCTGCACTAGAAAAAAACCCGTACTGAATGTGATGTATTCCATTTTACTAAACATTCATACAAAAATTTATTCCAATCAGAACTTTCATACAGAAGTTCTGTACAAAAGACTGCTTGCACTAATTTTGGTACAAAATGGCTGCTGGTGGCCATCTTGAATTTTGGACCACATCCAAAAACACTCGTTCTCATCCCACGGTGATAACAAAGGTACCCAAGAAGTTTCGTAAAGATCGGTTCATAAATATGGACTCTAGCCTGAGCCGTATAGAAGTTGTGTACAAAAAACTGATTAGACCTAATTTCGGTACAAAATGGCAACTGGCAGCCATCTTGAATTTTGGACTGCACTCAGAAACACTCGTTCTCGTCCCAAGGTGATAACAGAGGTACCCAAGAAGTTTCGTGAAGATCGGTTGATAAATACAGCCTCTAGCCCGAGCCGTATTGACATGTGCACTTACTGTGTGTAAGTAGCATTGAAAAAATCAAAGTTCATCTAATTTGCATAATTTCTGCACGAGAAAAAAACCTGTATTATATGTGATGTATCCCATGGTACTAAACATTCACACACAAAATTTTTCAAATCAGCACTTTCATATGGAAGTTGAAGGCTGTGCAAAAATCTGATTGCACCTAATTTTGTACAAAATGGCTGCCATTGGCCATCTTGAATTTCAGACTGCACCCAAAAACACTCGTTCTCGTCCCACGGTGATACCAAAGGTACCCAAGAAGTTTCGTAAAGATCGGTTTATAAATACGGCCTCTAGCCTGAGCCATATTGGCATTTGCACTTACAGTGCTGAAAGTAACACTAAATACATCAAAGTTAGTCTAATTTGCATAATTTACGTACGAGAAAAAACCTCGTATTATATGTGATGTATCCCATGGTACTAAACATTCATTCAAAAAATTATTCAAATCAGCGCTTTCATATGGAAGTTCTGTGCAAAAATCTGATTTCACCGAAGTCTGTACAAAATGGCTGCCAGCGGCCAACTTGAATTTCGGATCGGATCCCAAAACACTCGTTCTCGTCCCACGGTCATAACAAAGGTACCCAAGAAGTTTTGTAAAGATCGGTTCATAAATACGGCCTCTAGCCCGAGCCGTATTGAATTGTTGACGGACAGACGGACGACTGGCCATTTGGCTTCACCAAAGTTGAGCTAAAAATTAATTTTTCAAAAAACAATGCCATGTGACCCTCATTGGAATGAGTTTGTTCCACTGCAGGGGTCACAATATAGTTTTGTTGACATTTTTTGGAAGATTTGAAAAAAACAAATATAATAATAAATTTTGCTATCTTGGGCATTGAGTATAGGGTTAAATCTATTTTCTTCATAGCACTAACCTGCAATGAAATGGAATAATCAGCAAAATTACAAACTTACCATGGCAGCTGTCAAGATGGGTGCAGATTTCCTACCACATCTATCTGAAGGAATGACTGCTGATGATGGACGAGATGGAAAATTATCCTCTTGAAATGTCTTGCCCCGTGGAGTGGTGGATGGTGTGGGTGTAGTCAATGGGGTGGTTTCCAAACCAGAAATATCAAGTTTACTTAAAACTGAGAAACAGCTTGTCAACTCAGATTCTGTAAAACTCTCATCATCAGAAACATATGGCTCACTCAAAGCAATTTCTGCAACTTTCAATTTCTGTAAATTTCCAAGAGCAACTTTTCTGGACTCGGAAATTATTGAGCGCAGTTGTTGATCATATCCTTCCCCTAATTCTTTGAACTTCTTTTCCTTCTCTTTAGCATTCTCACACTTTTGTCTGTACATTCGTTCCAACTTTCGATTTTCTTGTCTCATTTTCTGTAAATTATCCTCAAGTTTTTTCATTTCTACATCATTTTCTTTGCACTTGTCTGCCCTGAGTTTCTCTATATCTTCTTTCAATGCCCTTTCCTCTTTACGAAAATCTCGTCTCATCTTCTTTAGTTCATCATCTTTGTACTTCAGAACTTGCTGGAGCTGTTTATCTTTGTTCTCCTGGATCTTTTTAACCTCTTTCTCTTTTTCATCCTTTAGCTTATGTTTCACGGACTCCACCTCCTTTTCTTTCTCTACTTTTAAAGTTTCTTTTACCTCTTTTAATTCATCTGTTTTGGTTCTAAACATCTGCTTACTCCGAGCTCTTTCTGCTTCCAATTCACTTCTCAAACGTGCTACTTTTCGTTTATAGTGATCTAAACTGCGATGTCTCTTTTCCTTTCTCTCTGAACGAAAGCTCTGAGGAGTTGAGGCTCTACTTGCATCAATATCATTTTCAAACTCCTCTTTCAGACTCAGTCTGCTACTTGAAAGTGGTGTGTCTTCATTCTTTTCAAAATTCATCATGAGAAAATTAACCAAGTTATATATACAACTTATATTATTTTGTCGATCTCTTTGCTATACTTTATAATTTTTAAATGAATTCTATATTATTATAACATATTGAAATCAGCTCAAAGAGCTGATTTCAATAGGTTATAATATATTCATTGTTTGCATTTTAAAAAATTCATTTTACACAAAATATTGCAAAAATAATTCTCATGGTTGAAACTAACATTTCTAGAAAACACCTGCAATTTGAAAGTTACTTTTCTGATCAGCATGAGAATTGAAATCTAAAGCAACCCTCTTTGGATACATGTAACATGGTGACCAATTTCCAGAACTCTGTGCAATACATCACTTTATTTTGAGTATGTGTGCAGACCTGGCCAACATGTTTGACAGACATTTGTAGAATAAAAGGGCCTAAAATTCCTAGAGAGGTTCCAGTAAGATTTTCCAGATATCCATTTCATTGGAAAAACAGTTTGGTGTCTGTCTTATCATTGTGAGAATTACTAAATAGAACAAATAGCTCCAGGTTGTTTTCTCTTCTAAAGTAAGCCAAGGTAATTAACAGTTTGTAATCCTTATTAAGCGAAAGTTTGTGCCACTTGAAGAGAGATTTGCTTCTAAATGTGACCTGAACTTATAAAGTATTTCTTCCTTGGGGCAAGACAGTCTTCTAGTTATCTGGAAAATAAAAATAAAGTTTTGACTCACAACTTGTGAAGAATTTTACCGAATAACTCTTTATCAAATACCTGAAGGTTAAGTGTGACTGAATTGTTCACCTGATATCGAGAGGTTAACTGGTTGAGTGCTAGAAGCCACTATCGTGGATCTATTGAAAAGTGCTGAAATCCACTTTAGTTTAGATTATTTGCTCAGCAGTAGGAAAAACACTATTCTTTAACATTGTTATGTTACAATTTATTGGAGAGTGCCAACAGTAGGGATGAGCCGATCTATCGGTAAGCAATCGGCTATTGGCCAATAAAAGCCTAACGGCAATCAGTATGAATAGCACGAAAAATATCGGCTCTTGCCGATTGTTGAAAAAAATTATTGGGTACCTATTCTAACTCTATCTCACAGCCATTTTAATGCTCTGCTAATAATAACAAATGTGCCATGCATTACACTGTGTAGATCAGAACCCCGATGTAATATTTAATTTCTACCAGCGACAACCAAAAAAAAGAATAGCTTGTCCCGGGCGACAAGTGCTACTTTTGGCTTGAGTTCCATATTAAGCTTAAAAAGCTATGTGTTGTTAAATCATTAAATAGTTGCCTTATGCATTGAAACATCTATTATACGATTTATCAATAACGATACTATGACATTTTTTTTACCACAAGGGCGAATTCAGGCATCGGCACACTTGGTGTGCTCCCCCCTCCCCCACTAGTTTTTTCCAGAGATGGGTTGTGCATTGTGGATATCTGCATCGGGTGCGAGGTAATCGCATCTTTTGGGATTAAATTTCAAAATTTGGTTGACAGTACACGCTGGTAAACTTGAGCCTAGGTGCACCTCCCCTACCCTCCCCCCCCTCCCCCTCCCCCACCCAACAGTTTTTCGTAATGTCCTTCATCCGCCACTCAACCAACTCTGAACCGGTACTGGGATGTAATGACTGTGCGAATGAACTCACCAGAAGCATAAAAATGTCTGTAATGTAGAAAGGTAATTCTAGTCTAAGGGAGGTAATCAAATTAGCTATCAAAGAACTCGGCTATTTTCGAAATTGCTGACAGGGCTTTCGGCTTGCCATACGTGATGCCCCATATCTCTCACCAAATTTAATTTGCTTCGTTCCATAGCTGATTTTAATATAAGTGATCTCAGACTTTGATATCAAGAACCTTTTCAATTTTTTATTGAGTTTTGGTCATTAAAGCCTTTAAGGTCACGCTGGTCACCATTGCAGTGTCGTTAAGCTGACAAGTCACAACAACAGAACAAACCTTTTCACCTCAAGCGAAGTATTGCAGTCTCTCTGGCAGATTGCTGGTTTGGGGTTCCAGCCTTAAAACGTCCCCCATGCCAGTCACTTAACTGTGGCTAAATTCCAAAAGTATATTCAACATTGTCACCGCACTCTTTTTGACCATTTTTACAGAAATAATATGGGTGAACAAAACTATTTGGTATCGGCATCGGTATCGGCCGATAGTAAATCAAAACTATTTGGTTTCAGATGAATAGGCAAATCTCTTATCAGCTCATCACTAGCCAACAGGTACTCTCCAATAAATTATAACAAAACAATTGGTTATAACAAAAATCCTACTCAACTAAGGCTCCCTTTGAAGGTGGCATGATATCTTTGAAAAAAAAATACTTGTGTTACAAATCCCCTTTGCAAAATAATTTAGCCCTGTACCACTTAAACAAATAGTCTGTTACAGAAATCCATAAACTTAAGGTAAATTTCAAATGAGGCCTTGTGACCTTGTCTTATTTTGAATCTGTTTCTGAGGTCCTCCCACTTGGTCCCTTTTTGCCCCTCCCTCCCCCCTCCCTCCCTAGCAAGCTTCCTTAGAATTCTACCAGTAGGCTGCAATTGTCTTGCAATTGTTTTTACATCATTGATGGCTGCCTATACAGTCAGCCAACCATAATGCAGAAACACTGTAAAATCATCTGAAGTTGCTTACATGTATAGTAGGGAGCGCTGTGGCTCAGTGGTAGACTGTTGGACTTCTATGTTAGAGGTCCTGAGTTCAATCCCCATCCGGGACGACCCGCGTTGTGTCCTTGGGCAAGGCATTTTATCCCAGTTGCCTACATGGGGACACGATGATGCCGTGTACTTAGGCATACAGCACGTCAATGGTGCACATGTCTTCAACCACTGTAACCCTGCTTGAGCAGAGCTTGAACAGAATTAGAATGTTGAGGAGCTGACAGTTGCTTGTCAATGCTCGGTGGTTCTCTCCAGGTCCTCCAGCTTCCTCCACCCGTAAAACTGTCAGTCACGATTAGCCATTGTGCTTAAGTATGTGACATTAAACACCCATAAATAAATAAATAAATAAATAAATAAATAAATAAATAAATAAATAAATAAATGAATTAGAAAATCTAAAAATGACACAATGGATGTTTTTCTTTAAAACAAAGGAGAATAACAATTAAAAAAAAAATACCATAGTGAGGCTAATTTGCAAATCCAGGCAACAATTGTAATCAGAAAGGTATATAGAGAAAATCTAAAAATGTTGCAGTGGATGTTTTCTTCATAACTCAATGACAAATGAATAAATATTGAAAAAGGGGCTGATACATGTAACACCATAGAAATGGCCTGGTGTGACAGCTGTTAGTGCTGAAACAAATAGCAGTTTTTCGAGGTTTGAATTTTCAGTAAAAATATTTGAATAGTGTTTGAATATTCAATTCGTTTTTTCATGTGTAAGGAGGCATCATTATCAGGCCTTTAGATTATCCCAATTTTAAACCATTTACATGTTTGCCTAAGAAAAATATATAAATTCTCTGTGTCTCTTCTACATTTGAGAATAACATCTATCATAATATGATCATAGAAACACAAAGAAGGCAGGGCAATAAAGCATAACAAGATAAGGCTGTTATTTCTGGTTTTAATGTGCCCAAATTAGGGCAAAATGGTGTGCCAAAATAAAAGAATTAAAAGGCCTGCATTAGGCCTACAAAAGTTCAAAATCTGTTTCTAAGGCCTTCCCCCATTTTGGCTGCCGCATGTTCTCTTTTTATAAGCAATGCAAACTTAAAAAATAAAAATTAAATGGTTTATGTTATTTTATCCAAGTTAATAAAATTGATAAATTTGTCCCTTGAGTGCAACATGGCTTTGCAATGATTCGGCACTGCAAAGCCTTCTTGCACGTAAGGGACGAAATACACCACCACCCATGCTATTCTGTAGATTATGAAGCCTAAAACATAAAACAAAATCCAAGAACATGACCTTTTGATGACAAAGAAATACATGTAATTACAAAAATAAAAAATAAAATAAACCAGTACACCTGCCCACATGCAATTTGACAAAAAATGGCCTAAGAAACAGTAGATCTACTTTGTGAGGCCTTATGGACGAGTATATATTTGTTTACTACAAACTCTGAAAGCAAGGATGAAAGTTAATTTACAGGTGGGGAATATGGTAGCTGGGCGTACCAAACCACTAAATTAATTTACAACCTTACCATTCAATTCTGGATTCATACATGTATAATAATTATGTTGGCTTTTCCAGTCATTAATTCACAAAAATTCCCTATTGTTTGGATCACAAATTTCTTCATAAATTAGGGTTTCAGCAGGTAAGGACTGATAAAATTCAGGGCTATTCAAGATTATTTCTCGATATATTTCAGCATTTTTGAAGGCCCGACAACAGCCAAATACATGGATTTTAAGACCCTGTCTTCACTAGTTCTAACCAGTTAGGACTATGCCTTCATGAATTTGTTGCATATAAGGCCTAAAAAAGTCAGAAATATGTTTTTCAGGCCCTCCCACATGGTCCATTTGGCTGCCGCATGCTCTCTTTTTATAACCAATGCAAACTTGAAAAAATAAAAATTAAATGGTTTATGTCTGATATTTATCCCAAGTTAATAAAATTTATAAATTTGTCCCTTGAGTGCAACAAGGCTTTGCAATGCTTTAGCATTGCAAAGCCTTGTTGCACTCAAGGGACGAAATACACCACCATCCATACTATTCAGAAGAATTAACCAAAATTTTAAACAAATCAAGAATATGAACTTCTGATGGCAAAGAAATAATTACAAAAATAAAAAATAAATTAAATGAAAGTGTCAATGACACTGTAGCTCAACTTGTCAAGACAAAGACATGTACATGTATAGTATGTGACACAGCAATGACAAACATCTAGGTAATGACCTGATAACAAAGGTACATATAAAGTATTGTAACGGTCTGTACATAAATACTGAGCGTTGCCTTGAACAAATGTATAGGTAAAGTATTGTAAAGGTGGGTGACAGTCAGATGCTAAACTAGAAAAAATCTTTGAGTCCCATAGTGGGTCTGACTGAACCCCAAAATATTTGTTCTCATAGCACAGTGATAACAAAGGCAGCCCAAAACACACTCATTCCTGTCCCAAGGTGAAAACAAAGGTACCCAAGAAGTTTCGTGAAGATCAGTTCACAAATATGAGCTGTGTAGAAGTTGTGACAAAAAACTGATTGGACCTAATTTCGGTACAAAATGGCCACTGGCAGCCATCTTGAATTTTGGACCGCGCCCAGAAACACTCGTTCTCGTCCCAAGGTGATAACAAAGGTACCCAAGAAGTTTTGTGAAGATCGGTTCATAAATACAGCCTCTAGCCCGAGCCGTATTGACATGTGCACTTACAGAGTATAAGTAGCACTGAATAAATCAAAGTTCATCTAATTTGCATAATTTCTGCACGAGAAAAAAACCTGTACTATATGTGATGTATTCCATGTTACTAAACATTCATACAAAAATTTATTCAAATCAGAACTTTCATACAGAAGTTCTGTACAAAAGACTGATTGCACTAATTTTGGTACAAAATGGCTGCTGGTGGCCATCTTGAAATTCGGACCACACCCAAAAACACTCGTTCTCATCCCACAGTAATAACAAAGGTACCCAAGAAGTTTCGTAAAGATCGGTTCATAAATACGGCATCTAGCCTGAGCCGTATAGAAGTTGTGTACAAAAAACTGATTAGACCTAATTTCGATACAAAATGGCCACTGGCAGCCATCTTGAATTTTGGAATGCACCCAGAAACACTCGTTCTCGTCCCAAGGTGATAACAAAGGTACCCAAGACGTTTCGTGAAGATCGGTCATAAATACAGACTCTAGCCCGAGCCGTATTGACATGTGTACTTACTGTGTGTAAGCAGCACTGAAAAAACCAAAGTTCATCTAATTTGTATAATTTCTGCACGAAAAAAAAAACGTATTATATGTGATGTATCCCATGGTACTAAACATTCACACAAAAATTTATTCAAATCAGCGCTTTCATATGGAAGTTCTGTGCAAAAATCTGATTGCACCAAATTTCGTACAAAATGGCTGCCATCGGCCATCTTGAATTTCGGACTGGACCCCAAAACACTCGTTCTCGTCCCACGGTGATAACAAAGGAACCCATGAAGTTTCGTAAAGATCGGTTCATAAATACGGCCTCTAGCCCGAGCCGTATTGGCATTTGCACTTACAGTGCTGAAAGTAACACCAAAGAACATCAAAGTTAGAGTAATTTGCATAATTTACGCACGAGAAAAAACCCCGTATTATATGTGATGTATCCCATGGTACTAAACATTCATACAAAAAATTGTTCAAATCAGAGCTTTCATATGGAAGTTCTGTACAAAAAACAGATTTCTGCATCGTTGGTACAAAATGGCAGCTGGCAGCCATCTTGAATTTCGGACCGCACCCAAAAACACTCGTTCTCGTCCCACAGTCATAACAAAGGTACCCGAGAAGTTTCGTAAAGATTGGTTCATAAATACGGCCTCTAGCCCGAGCCATAGCAGCTTGGCACTTACAGCTCTGAAAGTAACACTAAATAAATCAAAGTCAGTCTAATTTGCATAATTTACGCACGAGAAAAAAACCCGTATTATATGTGATGTATCCCATGGTACTAAACATTTATACAAAACTTTATTCAAATCAGAACTTTCATACAGAAGTTCTGTACAAAAAACTGACTTTTGCATCATCGGTACAAAATGGCCACTGGCAGCCATCTTGAATTTCGGACCACACCTAGAAACACTCGTTCCCGTCCCAGGGTCATAACAAAGGTACACAAGAAGTTTCGTAAAGATCGGTTCATAAATACGACCTCTAGCCCGAGCCATAGCCAATTGTTGACGTACGGACAGACGGACAGACGGAGACGGACGGACGGACAGATGGACAGATGGACAGACGGACGGACGGACGGATGGACGGACAGACGGACGGCGGACGACGGGCCATGACAATAGCTCAAATTTGACTTCGTCAAAGTTGAGCTAAAAATCGTCACCCCGCATGCAATTTACAAAACCTGGCCTGAGAAACAGAAGATCTACTTTGTGTGGCCTAAAACAATATAGTCTGATGACGTGCTTCATCAGCATTTTTATTTCATAAATATTCAAAGCTTTTCAAGGCCTCCTGCAGTGTTCATGCTGGTCCAAATATTATTGGTGCCAGATTTTTAGCCAACTGAAATTTTATGGTGCCAAACAAAATACTTTGGTGCCAAAGAAAATGTTTTGAGTCCAAAACTCAAGTGTATGAAAAAATCAATCCATTTCAATACAATTTTTATGGAAAGTAAGGATGCAGCAATATTTTCACACATTTTAAAAATCTGACACATCTTTAACTTGGAGAGTAGTTTACTAAAACAAATGTAACTCAAATCTTGCAAGAAATTATAAGAAACTACGGAATGGTTCAGTGATTGTGTCTATGGGTTGAGACTGAAGGCTGAATAAGAGATTTTGCCTGCATCATACTCTTCCTCAAAGGATGTGAGTTATCGATGGGGTGGAAACAGCACCCAACAGGTGTTTCAATGGCTATGAGCTCTATTTTATTTGCGACCCTCTCTTAAATACCATATCTGCTTCAGTGAACATTTCTGGAAGAAACATGTCGACATGTGAACAATACATATTGAATTAACTATTTTACCATTTCTTGAAGGCCCCATCAAAATTGAATTCCGTCATACACGGAACTTCATGTGAAATTTTCATGAGAACATTCAATTTCCTTTCACAGTCAACATTAGACACTGGTACAGAAACTAACAACATTCAATGCCCTTTAACACTCAAGAATAGACACCATCAGAATACAAAATTAACACCCTGTCAAACTACTGATAATTGGAAAAAGTTCTGTAGGCCTATACTTAATTGCACTCTGGCAAGTCACCTATGTCATGAAGACCCAAGTCTTTTTTTTTGCTTTACAGAACTGGCCAAGGGTAGTACTCGGGGAGCAGAATCCCGAAACAATGGAAGTGGGCTTATTGTTTACGATTACGCAGAGCGAATCTGAATGTGGAGGGAGAAGGAGATGCTTTGCTATTTTCAAATATTCTGAACACTGTTGGCCATAACAGTGAGAAGGCTGAAGCCCCCTCTGCAGCCCCCAAATCCGTGGTCCTTGTTAATGATTAAAAAATTGCAGGACAAATGTTTAATTCATCAACAAATTGTCATCAATGTTGTAAACTAAGCAAATATTATGTTTCACTGTAATAAAGGGATTATGTGTTACTGATTGTCAAAATCGAGGCACTCACAAAGCAAAATGTGTGAACAGTTAATTAAAATGTGGGGACAGTGTTTGTGATAGACTCCAAATTAAAGAAAAAATAGAACCTATTTAACCCCCTGCACACTGATGTAAAAATCTCAAAATTTTAGGCTGCTAATTTTTCCCATGATGCAACTAGAAATTTAATGAATTCAGTCTTGTTTGACAGAGCTCATTGAGCTCTGTCAAACAAGACTGAATTGATTAATTTTCTAGTTGAATTATGGGAATAATGGCTACTTGAAATTTTGGTATTTTGACATCAGTGTGCAGGGGGTTAATGGATCAACATGTGGCAAGAAGATAAGCCTCAAATACAGAGACACGGGAGATAAAATGGAGATTATCAACGAGAAAGGATTTCTTTAACTTTCACCTTCAAGGACACAACTGACAATTTATTTATTGCTATCCAACTAGATTTTTCGACAAGCACTGTGTAACATATAATAAAATCAGTTTAAGTACATTTATTTATTCATTCATTTATAGGTTTTTAAGGTCACATATTTCTGCACAATGGCTCATCATGACCAAGACAGTATTACAGGTGTAGGAAGCCGGAGTACCCACTGAGAACCACTGAGCAACGGCGAGAAACTGTCAGCTCCCCAACATACTAACTCTACACAAGCAGGGTTAGCATTGGTTGAAGACAGGTGCACCATCAACATGCAGTATGCCTTAGTACACAGTGCAATGTGCCCCCACATGAGCAATGGGGGTGAAGTGTCTTGCCCAAGGACACAACAAGGTTGCCGCAGGTGGGGTTCGTACCGAGGACCTCTCAGCTTGCAGCCTGCTCCTCTACCTACTGAGCCACTGTGTCCCCATTTACGTACATTACAGCATGGCTGCTGTGGACCGGTCACTTTCCATGGTTGGGCAATATTCCTACAGACACAGTAATATTAGATTCCAAACACTAATAATAGGGATAATCATCAAAAATTTAATTAATGAAGCACCAGGTACAACCTGGTGCTTCATTAATTAAATTTGTGCTGATGATGATTTTTATTACCTGGTAAACGCATGCGTGGACATCACTGCCCACCGTGGATTGTGATCAGTCCACAGCAACTGTACTGAACGTAGATTTTAATTCTATTGTTACATAATTGGGTTAACTTGCTTCCAATCCTTCTGATACCGCCCCTTGTGTCTGTCAATCTTGTTGGCAATGCCGTCCTCATTTATTGATGTAAGTATTTGGCTAGAGAATGTCACTCATAAGGTTCACAAAATAACAATCATGTTTCTGCACACATTTCCAGCTGAAGGTTCAGTTTTTCTTCATTTTATTTCCTGTCCGAAGGAAATATTTTTGGTGCCAAAATTTTAGCCAAACACACAATTTTAGTGCCAAACTGAATTTTTAGTGCAGTTGGCTAATTTGGCACCTGACAGCATGAACATTGGCTTCAAGACACATTTTCCAGGATTTCAAGGCAGTGAGTGACCCTCAGTCAAATTCAAAGCCTATCCTTAAATCCAAGGCGGGAATCCTGTAAATCAGATGTGGTAGTAAAATTTGTCAGATCATGTTTCCAAAAAAGTCACATCTGTAGTATTACTTTTTATTTATCAAGGAACCAGTGCGTAACTGGTGTTTGTTCAACAGGGAGTGGGGGAGACAAATATTTAAATGTAAATTTAATATTTGCACATTACCTTCCTTGAAGAAATATTTGAATATTCAATTTAGCACCGGCTGTTCTGTAGATCCATTCAAGATATTGTCACTAAATAGCTGTTGGAAATCTGGAAATGATTCGATGAACAGTTTTGTCTGTAACTTCATTACGAAAATGCTTTTTCAATTTTGGGTAATCTGAAAACAAACACACTGCAATTTATTGATTTATCTATTTACTTGATGCATGCAAAAGTCTGTTTTTAATTAAAACGAGAAAAGGCTAACATAATAAAACACTGGGAAAATGGCACCGATACCTCCAAAATAAAGGTGTTGATGGTCCAACACAGTTTCAAAGACAATAATAAACTCAATGATTGCTACAATCCAAATATATGTGTTTGTAGTTTTTGTATTTAGATAAGTTGGTTATGTTTTGAAAATCCAGTGACTTTTGGTCAGTCTCGGTCACATTTGGTGTACAGGGGATACTCCCTCCCCTTACAATCAAGATGTAAATATGAACAAGGAAAAACACCAAAATGGCCGTTCTCTGAAAAACAAATTGTTGGTTTGGAAACTTTACATGATGCACGCTTGATGTCACCAACTCCAACCAATTCTAAGGCCCGTGCTTTGTTCTTGGATATTTGAGGTAACTTGAGCCATCAATGGTTTTGATGCAATTGTTTCTGTGCACGGTTCTCAATAGGAAATTTTAGTGAATTAATTAGGGCTGGGCGGTATGCTGTATTTTCCATAGGGTATCGGTATAATGGTAATACCAATTTACTGTATCAATTGAAACTCAAAATAATGAAATTTCAGTAGTGAAAAATATTGGCTCATAAGCTAAAAAAATAAAATACAATATTAATCCAAAATGGCTGACAAGAAGTGCCTATGGACTATTTAGTTTCCTTGGCACTCATCACCAGTTACATGTATTTAATGTAATAAAAAAGCCAAGAGAAAATATCCCAGACAGGTATTAGAGAAGGGTAGTATTGGAATTTGGAGTCAGTTTCGGTATTTCTAGGGGGGTACACCTCGGTATTGGTTTGGTATTCGGCATTTGACATAACTGAGTTTCACTGATAGAACCAAAGGGAGTATTCACACCAGGAAAATACAGAATAAGTTGTTCTTGTATCATTCTACTGCAGCACCACAAAGGCCACTGTCAATGAGCTCAACATTGGCAATCTCTTGCTAACAAAAATCATAATTTTGTGACTTGTTCCAAACACACCTTACCCTTTAAAGACCAATTTCAGGCTTTTGCAATCTCAGAGCATGTGCCCTTTCATGCCATCATTAGGTGGTCCTGTTGACAATACTCAAATCACAAGGGCAGTAATTTCTATTCAAGTCTTGGCTGCCGTAACAGGCAGCCAAGACTATACTGGAAATCACTGCTAAGCAACCTGACATGTGCAGGTTGTAGTCTTGGGTGAATTCAAGACAACTGCCCAGGCCCTTAAGGGTTAATAAATCTGAAAAGAAAATCAGTCACTTCTTTCATAGAAATGAACCCCTCAACTGCTCTCAAGCATCAAAAAGACCTCATAAATAGGGGAGAGTGGGGCACGGTGGATCACGGGGCACAGTGGATCATTGACTTTTTTTAGAAACAGCTTGGGGGGGAACACCCATGTGATGTCATCAGTATAAGTGCACAGAAACACCAAATGTAAATTTTGATCAACAATTCAAGTTCCAAGGCTTTTACAGATTTTACAAGGTAAAGTATGTTTTAAGATACCAAAAGTAAATTTTTATGACACCAGAACTTTTGTTCTGTTGAATAGCTAAACTTGTGCAAACTTTTCAACACATACTGTTGTTTAGAGGCAATATTGACAAAGTTTTTAGATGCATGTCTTGCTACTAATATATAACCATTCTATGGGGATGACCCATTTGTGTGCAGGGTGTACGTTGGGGCAGAGTGGATAGGGGCACAGTGGATCAACGTGAGTAGTGATCCACTGTACCCCACATGCTTTATCAATGTATTTTAAGTCTAATTTTGGACATTTTTCTTATTATGCAAATGCCTAATGCAGTATTTCTACATTGTTTATATAGGAGGAGGCACACATGGATTATTAGACAGTAATTTTAACCGAATCAACTTCAATCAAGACCAGTCCCCCCAGCAGATTATCCAAATTTGAACTATTTTTCAAAACAAAAAAATTCAAGCTTCAAACTAAACATAACAATGCTGATGAGAGCGACTCAGAGCCAGATGTGTCGGCACTCTGCGATGACAATTCTGATTTTAGCGACTCTGATGAAGATCTTCAGTTGATGCAACCCAAGGAACCTTGTTGTGATTCCCTTAAGCCTTCAGATTTTGTTTTAGTTAAGTTTGAATTGGATAAAGCAAAGCTCATGTATATTGGTCAGATACAACAGCGGCATGGTGATGACGAGGGAAATATCTCGTTCGAAATTAAGTTTATGCGACGTGAACAAAAGGCCTTTAAATTTGTTTTTCCAAATGTTGATGATGTTTGCTATGTTCCTTTCGACGATGTTGTGGGTAAGATATGCCAGAGCCGAACCGGTGTGGTATAACAGCTCGTGTGGCTCGCCATATGATGTTCAATGTTGATCTGGTGCCATATTCAACTCTGCTGCGCTGAAGTTAAAATGTTTCTCTTGACTGGATAACCCTTTACCCAATGTAACTGATAAAAATGGGTAGCGCCATATATAAATATCTCATTCAAAATGTATTATGTTTTCTGTTTTTGTCTTAAAAACATAGCTTATGGTCTCCTCGTTGAGCTCGTTCCAATCAGGGGTCATAAGCTATGTTTTTGAGATAAAAATTGAAACTGTTTTGCAACTGTCGTCTTCTTTTTGTGTTGGGTAAAGGGTTAAGTATTTGAGACCCATGGACAGATGTTTCCATTTAAATTTGATACAATTGTATCATTTCGATTATTAAATTGTTTTTTCAGTTCCATTATATCTAATATAATGATTTCCATAGATTGATCCATTTAACCCCAGGCACTGTTCCACTCTGCCCTAATATCGGGGCAGAGTGGATCAAGAAAAAAAAGAATGTTCAGACCTCTCAAACTCGATTTTGTAAACAGCCGAGTCCAAATGGTTAAATTGTATATTAGAGTACACACTCAGCTATAAATTGCGCATTAAACCTTTTCCTGGGATCCTGTACCACTCAAGATACGATGTCTGAAAAGATTAGGGATCCACCGTGCCACACTCTCCCCTAGTGAATGTAGAAAATTTATAAATACAGATGTTTTGGTGATGGTTGGTTTGGTTCGGTATCCCCTTGATATCGGTATCAGATTGGTTTGGTTTTTCGGTATATTGCCCATCTCTAAGAGGTACATTCTCTCAGCCTTTTTATAACATCAAATGACCAGTGGAGAGTGCCGGAGTTATTTCCATCTTATTGAAAAATAAATGGTCTAAAAAATTGTGTTAGAGTACTAAACTTTATTCTACATCCCGAAAGGAAGCCCAATAGCAAAATTAGCAAAGATTGGGGCAGAGGGGGATGGGCATAGCCAACTGATTGTAGCAAAATTGAAAAGGCCCACCCCAAACATAACTCAGAGTTTTATTGGAACTGGGACAGCAAAGGTCGACAAGGGATGATAGAGGAAGAGACATCTGAACAGCTCATCCTGACTTTCAGTTCGGTGAGTTAAAAATGTTTTTTTCAAATTATCGAATTGACAGGAAATGTGTTAAATTTAAATCTAACAAATTAAATTACTTCATACAGTCCCCCATTCAACTGTTTTATTTACCTGTTTGGCAGGTCAATACATGTTGACTTTTTGATAAGATTGAATAGTTGTTAATAGTTTCATTCAATTAGTTTGACAAATGTGGACTTGGTACAGTACTGTGACCACAAAAGCAGATTGAGAAATTTTGACTGGATTGCGACTAGGTTGTGATCCGGGTGAAATTTTCTGTTCACTTTCCCCCTTCAAAACTAAAATTTCACCTGTCAAAAAAGGATATTTGAAAACACTGAATCGGAGAGTCTAGTTTCATTTGTTTTTTTTGATGCAGTCTTTATTTCACAGTAATTTATTCAGGAAATCTTGACTCACAGGTGAAAATATGTCAGAACAGAATTGCAAGAAAATCGTGATCAAATTGCGAAAGTTATTTTGTGATCACAATTCTGTAACTACAACCGATGATGTGCGATTCATTTTACTTGTGTGAATTCCAAAATACAGTGTTAGGAATTGCAATCGTCAATTAAATCTTTAGGTATGGGCTTTTTGTTTTGAAAGTCAGAGGAGAGTGACTGGTATGGGTTGAAATGCTGGGTGGGTGGGTGGATTTGGGTCATTAGTATGACTCTGGAAGGGCTAGGATAAAGTGGGGGCTTACCAGAAATAACGCAACAATCATTTGCGACAGCTACTATAAATTACCCAAATGGACTTTTCAAGACTGCCATCTTGAGTAGAATGTAGTACTTGGGGCCATTAACTAAGTAGGGTATGGCCAAGGGTCTGTTTGATTGGCCAAAAGTGTACTCTGATAAAGAAGAACAACCCAAACTTGTATATTATTGATATTTTGTAATTACTTTTAGTTTTCTGTTCTGGCTACTAGATATCTTTGGTGCTGATCCCTGCCTGCAATTGTGTCTTTGTACATACAGTCTGATTACCCCATTCCACTTAGCCTGCATCTGCCTATACAGTCCCTCGGCCAAGTTGACACCTTTGTGACCTTTGCCAACTCACAGTTTATCCAGCTCAGCACATGTACAAACTGGTAGTCAGATACCAGAGGCCAAGAGTTGTTTATGAGATAGGATGCATTGTGCCTCGAAAGCATTTAGCACATGGAGTACATCTGGATATTTGGGGACATTGGGGACTGAAGATTGATGGTTGGGAGACTTGTGTTTGAGGACTGTGGGGACTAGTATGGACTGATTGGTGACTGGCTCTTAGCTTCTAGACCATCGGGTGGCTCCTAACTGCTACACATTCAATTGACCCATGACTCCTAGACTACTGTAACTGTCATCTATCCCTCTCATTATCTAGGAGTGGTACTAATGCTTCATACCAATGCTACTACTTTTTACTCCTACTACACTATCTCCAATGACTACTACGGCTCCTGTGGCAACACAGTTGGTCATGTGCTAGAGTCTTCCAACATGTGTACTGACTTGTAGCATTACTATAAGAATGATAGCTATCTCTGAAATGTCTAGACCTCTGCGTAGTCCAAGTCTTAGAAGGCTCAGTCAGACTGAACCATTCATCCAGTGAACCTGGATCAGTTTATACAGATCCTTGATCGCGTGTATACTGGGGTTCATTAAATATAAGAGACTGTCTGCTTTTCATTTCCAGATGTGCTTACATGATAGTTCACAATATAAGTAAAACACATACAAGACATGGACACATGCTTGAAACACCAAAATTTGCTCATGTGATAGGTCGCAATGTGGAAAAAAACATATTGCACACAAGCCCGAAAATAAGCAGACTGTCATCTGCAAAATGAGGTCCCCAGAGGATGAATTTACTGATGATACCCTTCACAGCAGGGTAGCATCAATAAATTTACCCTCTGTGAACCTCAATCTGAATCAGATTCTCAAAACTAAACAAAAAGAGGTACCCAGAGGATAAATTGGTCCTACTGTATGGGATTGCATCATCAAATTCACACTCTGGGGACCTCATTCTGAAAATGTCAGACTGCTTATTTTCAGGCCTGATTTCACATGGTCACAGTGACAGGGTGATGTTCTCTCTGAGGATACTTATTTGACAACAGCTCTCTGAGGATTCAATTTATTATTTATTTATTGGTGTTTAAGGTCACATATTTCTGCACATTGAATGGCTAATCATGACCTTGACAGTTTTACAGGTGGAGGAAGCCAGAGTACCTGGAGAGAACCACCGAGCAATGGCGTGCAACGGCGAGCAACGGCTAGCAACTGTCAGCTCCCCAACATACTAACTCCACACAAGCAGGGTTAGCATTGGTTGAAGACAGTGCACCATCGACGTGCACTATGCCTTAGTACACAATGTCACTGTGCCCCCACGTGGGCAATGGGGGTGAAGTGTCTTGCCCAAGGACACAACGCGGTTGCTGCAGGTGGGATTCATACCGAGGACCTCTCGGCTTGCAGCCTGCACCTCTACCTACTGAGCCACCGCACCCCTGAGGATTCTACTCATCCTAAAGATGCTTCATACCAAATAACAATGCTCTATTTCTTGGGAGTATAGGCCTTTGAAATTCTATCTATTTTTAGCTCCTGGGATCTCACAGGGATACAGGAATTTGCAAGGGAATTTTATTTGTGCATCAATCAAGTACGTGATCCAATAATAGTCTATACTAATTTAAAATTACTAAATGCAGTTCAAGTTGGATCATCGGTTTTAAAAATAGAAATTTGGGATGGAGCAAAAAATCTCGCCCATCCAAGAACCAAAAATATTGCCGTACACTTTAAAAGAAAGCCGAATACCAAATATCAAATAATTCCCTCCATTGGATCAAAAGTTTGTTTTTTTTTAAATTGGGTCAATTTCCCTCATCCCATTCCAATGGGCAGTATGGCAACTCGATTTTAACAAAATCAAAATGAGATTTCATAACAAACAGTTCCCTCAAATTTTACTGATATCAGCTCAGAGGTTTTGGAGAAGAACTCTTGTGTACCCGGTTACCATGTTCACAGACGAAGTACGGATGGATGGATGTCCCCAAAGCTCACCTTGACTTCCATTCAGGTTTGTTAAAAAGAACTGTTTGTTGATACACTGATAATGTATAATGTGATGTTGCCTTCAATACTATCAATGGTACTTATCCCTTTGAACTCTAGTGGTATCTTCCATGCCAGTTCAATTAGAAGAGTTCAATTAGAAGAGTTCATATTCATTATTTGGGATAGACCAATTAATATTTTCAATGTGCAGCCTCAGGGCTGCACATTGAAAATATTGATCGGTCCATCCCACACATTTACTGAACAGCCATCCTATTTAATGACGTTATGACATATGTTCCTGGCCGGAAAAGCAGTCACTAGGGTTCAAAGGGTTTTCAAAATATTTCAACAAAACCAAATCATGTGACCCCTCATTGGACCGAGCTCAACGAGCACGTTCCAATGAGGGGTCACATGATATAGTTTTGTTGCAATTTTCAGAAAATTAATATTTTTCAACTGCTGAATTTGCAAATTACACGGGCAGATGCGGTCACTTTTCTGTATTCAAGAGATAAACTGAGAATTTATTCTACTATATATTTTTGGATAGAGCTCATGGTGCTCTGCCAAACAAGATATAATAGATTAAATGCCCATATTGGATTACCAAGGCCAAATAGGTCTATACACATTAAAAAAGGAGAAATCTGTGACTGTCAGGGTAATTTCTCGACATGCTGCATTTTTTTTTATTCAGTTAACAGGAGTTTCTTTTATAACCTTTATGTAATTACCAGGTCAAATTTGTACCCCTAACCCTAACCCCACCCCACCCCACTCCTAACCCTAACACTACCTTAATTTGGAGGTAGCCCCTAATAATAATATCCCCTAAGCCCCCAATGTTGGCTCAGACGGACAGACAGGGTGATTCCTATATACCCCCCCCCAAACTTTGTTTGCAGGGGGGGAGGGGGGAGGGGGGGGGGGGGTATAATGATACTGAGGAACATGTATGATGAATAAGTGCAATGGGAAGAGAAGGAGCACAGCAGCTGACCTAAACACTAAGTTAAACATGAAATTCCGAGCTAAACAGAAAACTAAACGCAACTAAAAATGTCAAGAAAAATGTTTAAAATGCAGGGTATGAGGGGTTAATCATGGAACAATGATACTGAGGAACATGTATGATGAATATAAGTGCCATGGGAAGAGAAGGAGCACAGCAGCTGACCTAAACACTTAGTTAAATATGAAATTCTGAGCTAAACCGAAAACTAAACGCAACTAAAAATGTCAAAAATGTAGGGTACGAGGGGTTAAATCATGGTAAAATGATAATAATCATCATATAGCAGCATTATAAAAGCCATGATATGGAAACAGGGTGAGTAAGTGACCTAAACAGAAGCTTTAACATTATTGGACACGAACGCCGATGCCGACGCCAACCGATCGAGCCATGCCATGAGCTCACACAACTAATGTTGGTGAGCTGAAAATTGACCCACAAATTATTTTGCAAGGCCTTATTGTTGACCCACTATGAGTGTTGAAGAGGCAATGATTCATCACTCACCTACAATTCTCACTGTCTCAGTTACTTGGACAATGCTACAAAACCTGAACTCAAAATATCAATGATTATTAAAATTCCCTCCAATGATAAAAAAAAAAATCTTGCAAAACAGAAGTGTTAATGCATGTTGTTAATCAGTCATTAGTTCAAATTCATGTCATTTAATGTCCCAAAAAATATGGCCATGTCTCCAAGTTACAAGCTGCAAATGGAGAAAATACTAAAATACTCCACAAAAATTTGTGATGAAATCCAAATTAAAGAGACATACATAATTCCTTGCAGTCATTTACAAAACCCCAACAAAATTCTTTTAGAATTTTTATGTTCTGAAAAGAAAGATAATAAATCTATTATATACTATGAAAAAAGTAGGAGATATCCAAACTTATCTTGATATTTTTGGAAAATGGTATTGGATTCACGTGATTGGACACATCAATATGTTTCCAAGTTTAGTGTGGATCATTAATGTCACCAGCCCATGAAACTTCGAGCAGGTTTTTTGCACTAGCGCCGGCCGCCGTGTTAATGTCTGTGGGGTACGTTTTGAAATTTTCGTTTGTACTGGACAGCTTTTCAGAGGTCTCATCGTTCTTTTCTTGGTATAAACTTGTTCATCAGTAGTTTCTGGTCGAAACGTAACTTTTGAGGTATGCGAAGACTGACATATGATGAACGTTTACGTGTCATTGGCATGTTGGAAGCTGGCAACAGACAGACTGCAATGGCTCAAATTCTCAACGTTACTCAATTGGTGATTAGCAGGTTGTGGTTACCCTACCATCAGACAGGCAATGTTGATGACAGATGTCGGTCACGTCATCCAAGGGTGACAACTGCTAACCAGGATTGTTTCATCCAAACCACATCATTATGTAACCACCATCAAAGTGCCTGAGAAATTGGACAGCAGCTGCACCGAGCGACAGATGTGCTAGTCAGTGGTCAGATTATCCAAAATCGTCTACATAGTACAGAGCTGGAATTTGTACACTCGATGACCTTGAATAATTCCACGTTTGACTGAACATCACATTGCTGCAAGGCATAATTGGTGTAGAGCACAACAGCGCTGGGGCAATCGTCGGTGGAGCAACGTCATGTTTTCCAATGAATCGAGGTTCACTCTCGATTTCCACAACAGGCGAAACAGAATGTGGCGGCAGCGGAACGAACGATACCATGATGTAACCGTTAGGCAGCATAATCGTTTTGGTGGTGGATTGGTTATGGTGTGGGGAGGCATAAGCATGACAAGCAGAACAGCATTACATGTCATCCAAGGCCATGTCACAGGGCAGTACTACCATGACAACATGTTAGCAGCTCATGTGGTGCCATTTGCAAGATGTCACGGCCATCAACATTTTCCAAGTTGACAATGCAAGAGCACACATGGCCCGTGTCGCACCAGAGTTCCTCCTGGAGCAGAACATCACTACACTGCCTTGGCCATCACTAAGTCCAGACCTTTCACCAATCGAGCACGTCTGGCATGCCTACGACAACGCCAACAGCCCCCTACCAATGTCCAGGAACACGCTGCTGCACTGCAGGATGAATGGAATAACATCAGTCAAGCTGATATTGGACGTTTGGTGAGAAGTATGCCATGTTCGATCCGTGCTTGTCTCATGAACCAAGGAGGATTTACAAGGTATTGAGGTCTTGGACTAAATGTGGTAAATTCTCTGACTGACTGTCCATGTCTTCTAGAGCTCAGTGTGTGGAATGTGTGCTTGTCAGACACCCAACTTTTGCTGAAATCATGTCACAGTGCAATGCCTCAACTGTCTTTTTGATGAAAATATAAAGATATTTCTTCATATATCTCACTTTTATCAAATATCCCTCACCGTTTTTGAATAGTATATAAATGGGGAGTGTGTAATTCAGTGATTCCAAGACACAGACCAGCTAAAAATTCAAGCTTTGATTATCTCCCTTGATATACAATTCAACTAGAAATTTTCCGCCGTGCAGCCAGGGCTTCCCATACCAGAATGGGTGGGCTTGCTTGTATATCATAATTGGGCCAGATCTGTTTACTTTCGATCTGTGCTACTTCGTATTGAAGTGACAAGGGCCCAGTTTGGTGGCTTTGCACTAGAAAAATGAATTTTGCTCAAGTGATTTTAAGCCTATGAAAAAGCGATTTTTGAAACTCACACCAAGGACATTTCAAGACACATGGGTGTAATTCATGAACTTTCTGTTCCTTGAAAATTGGCTGAATTTGGATGCATTGTAGCAACCATAAGGTTACTCCTGATGGTCGCTCAGCCTATGAAAAAGCGATTTTTGGACCTCACACCAAGGACATTTCAAGACACATGGGTGTAATTCATGAACTTTCTGTTCCTTGAAAATTGGCTGAATTCGGATGCATTGCAGCAACCACAAGGTTACTCCTGATGGTCGCTCCACCTCCCCCCCCCCCCCTCCCCAATTCAGCCAATCTAGATTGCATATTTGTGTGAAATGCACACTATAGTGTATTCCTACATTTGCATTTCTGATTCTGATAAAAAGCATCAACAAAATTACATTGCAAAATTTCTAATTTCAGGCTGCAATTTTTTCCAATGAAGCAGATAGAAATTTAACCAATTCAATCTTGATTGACAGAGCTCAATGAACTCTGTCAAATAAAGATTGAATTGGTTAAATTCCTAGTTGCATTATAGGAAAACGACTATTTGAAATTTCAGTATTTTGATATCTGAGTGTCCTTGGGTTATACCAGGTGAAAACTGATAGCACATGAAAAGATTGAAGCCATCATGGACATCTTTTGCTGAAAATGTTTTAACACTTAAGGGCTTAATTCTGACTTTGATCACATTTCTGAAACTGAACAGGTACCCCAACATGCAGTCTTTGGGTTAACTCACAAGTTACATTCTACGTAGCTTGGTAGTTGTTTTTAGGCAAGTCTTGTCTGCCTATATAGGCAGCCAAGACTTGCCAAAAAATAGCAGCAAAGCCACAGGATGTAGACTCAAAGTGTAGCCAACATATGTGAAAATTTGTAGGCCCTTAAGCATTAAGAAATCTCTAAAAATGGCTCTGGTGGCACAGCCAAGTGGAACATGCAAAATTCAAGATCTTTGTGTACATCTACAGGAGCTCTTACAACACCTGTGTGTAATTTTTTATTTTTAGCATTTTAAATTACACACTGGAGTTAATGTTAATTTTCAAAGGTGATTTGTAACATTAGTATTTTTCAATGCTACTCTTGAGTGCCTAAGAACAGAACAGGGAGAAGCCTGAAAATAAAGCAGACTGCCATCTGCAGAATGCGGATCCCAGAGGGTGAATTTAGTGATGCTGCCCTGCACAGCAACTGCCACAGGGCCCGGGATTTTTGGTGTTTTAAGAATGTGTAGGTTGACCTATCGATACGTCCGAGCTGAAAATTGTGTGAAGGCTTTTGGTACAGGCCTCACTGGTGAAGGTGGCAAGAGTACATAGTTGCCTTACTGACCAGGTTCCATTCATGTAAAAAAAACCCCACTTGTTCCAGTTTGTTGGTTTTCCACCAGTCTTTCCTGCATCATGGTGGTCACGATTATCTTTGGAGAAAAAATGTGCCATACACACAGAAATACAGGTACATGTAATTAATTATCCAAATTGTAAGGAAACAAGTGTTTGACCACCGAGGTGGTATTAGTCCCCTACAGCGCTTTTGTGACATAATGTGTTTTTGTCACATAAGAAACTAGAGCATAAAAATAGAGAAAAAAAAGCTTAAAAAACACAGCAAAAATGGCCACCATTCCGCCATCTTGGACTTTGAAAAAAAAATATTGAGCGTGCTTCATTCCCTCAGAACCATTTACCCACATATCAAATATGAAAGGTGTAGCTTAAAGCATGTTGGGGTGAGCGGCGGTAACATAAAAACAGACAGACAAATGGACAGACAGACAGATCTTAGATTTTGAAAAAAAAATATTGAGTGTGCATAATCCCCCACAACCCTTTATCCATGTACCATATATGAAAGGTGTAGCTTGAACCATATTGGAGGGAGGGGTGGTAACATAAAATAGAGAAAAAAGCTTAAAAACACAACAAAAATGGCTGTCATGGTGCCATATTGAATTTTGAAGAAACTAGAACTATCACTGAAGGTGATTAATACCCCCGCTTTGGGTTTTTAGAGGAATGCACTTCTGATCATGTAGGCGAAGGCCATAAGGAAATGTATACATAAAGATCATTTTTTGTTGTTGAAATTTGTATTTGCATGTGGCCTTCCACAGAACAGCACTGAATACTTAAAGAGCCCACACATATATGGTTTACATTTGGAAAAACACATTTACAATGTGCAACATGTATTCAAAATCGGTTCATTAATGTAGGAGGAGTTGCACACACAAGAATCCCATTTGAAAACCCATAATAAATCCAAGTTAAAGGGAGATAACCTGGTTAAAATTGTCGCAGATCAAAAATTTGGGAATATGCGTATGTTCACTTAGTTGTGATAATGTTTGAAAGGTTTCGTCAAAATTGACTGATAAATGTAGGAGGAGTTGCACGCACAAGAATTTCATGTAGAAACCCATAATAAATCTAAGTTAAAGGGAGATAACCTAGTTAAAATTGCCACAGCTCAAAAATTTTGGAATATGCGCATGTTCACTTAGTAGTGATGATGTCTGTAAACTTTCGTCCAAATTGATTGATAAATGTAGGAGGAGTTGCGCACACAAGAATTTCATGCAGAAACCCATATTAAATCAAAGTTCAAGAGAGATAACCTGGTTAAAATTGTCGCAGATTAAAAAGTTTGGAATATGCACATGTTCACTTAGTAGAGATGATGTTTGAAAGGTTTCATCAAAATCGGTTCATTAATGTAGGAGGAGTTGCGCACACAAGAATTTGTTCGGATGGAAAGACACAATAAATCTAAGTCAAAGGGAGAAAACCTGGTTAAAATTGTCGCAGATCAAAAATCTTGGAATATGCGCATGTTCACTTAGTAGTGATGATGTCTGAAAAGTTTTGTCCAAATTGATTGATAAATGTAGGAGGAGTTGCACGCACAAGAATTTCATGTAGAAACCCATAATAAATCTAAGTTAAAGGGAGATAACCTAGTTAAAATTGCCACAGCTCAAAAATTTTGGAATATGCGCATGTTCACTTAGTAGTGATGATGTCTGTAAACTTTCGTCCAAATTGATTGATAAATGTAGGAGGAGTTGCGCACACAAGAATTTCATGCAGAAACCCATATTAAATCAAAGTTCAAGAGAGATAACCTAGTTAAAATTGTCGCAGATCAAAAAGTTTGGAATATGCACATGTTCACTTAGTAGAGATGATGTTTGAAAGGTTTCATCAAAATCGGTTCATTAATGTAGGAGGAGTTGCGCACACAAGAATTTGTTCGAACGGAAAGACATAATAAATCTAAGTCAAAGGGAGATAACCTGGTTAAAATTGTCACAGATCAAAAATCTTGGAATATGCGCATGTTCACTTAGTAGTGATGATGTCTGAAAAGTTTTGTCCAAATTGATTGATAAATGTAGGAGGAGTTGCGCACACAAGAATTTCATGTAGAAACCCATATTAAATCAAAGTTCAAGAGAGATAACCTGGTTAAAATTGTCGCAGATTAAAAAGTTTGGAATATGCACATGTTCACTTAGTAGAGATGATGTTTGAAAGGTTTCATCAAAATCGGTTCATTAATGTAGGAGGAGTTGCGCACACAAGAATTTGTTCGGATGGAAAAACACAATCAATCTAAGTCAAAGGGAGAAAACCTGGTTAAAATTGTCGCAGATCAAAAATCTTGGAATATGCGCATGTTCACTTAGCAGTGATGATGTCTGAAAAGTTTTGTCCAAATTGATTGATAAATGTAGGAGGAGTTGCGCACACAAGAATTTCATGCCCGGAAAGACGTACGGACGGACGTACGGACGGACGGACGGACGTACGGACGTACAGGGCGATTCCTATATAGCCCCCACTTCTTCGAAGCGGGGGTATAAAAATATTGAACATGCATTATCCCATCCCAACCCTCTATCCATGTGCCAAATATGAAAAATGTAGCTTGAACTTGAATTTTGAAGAAACAATATTGAACGTGCATTATCCCATCCCAACCCTCTATCCATGTGCCAAATATGAAAAATGTAGCTTGAACCATATTGGAGTGAGGGGTGGTAACATAAAATAGAGAAAAAAGCTAAAAAAACACAACAAAAATGGCCGCCATGCCGTCATCTTGGATTTTGAAAAAAAAATATTGAACGTGCATCATCCCCTCCCAACCCTCTATCCATGTGCCAAATATGCAAAGAGTATCTTGAACCATGTTGGAGGGAGGGGTGGTAACATAAAAATAGAGAAAAAAAGCTTAAAAAACCCAACAAAACTGGCCGCTATTCTGCCCTCTTGGATTTTGAAAAAAAAAATTTGAGCGTGCATCATCCCCTCAGAACCATTTATCCATGTACCAAATATGAAAGGTGTAGCTAAAAGCATGTTGGAGGGAGAGGTGGTAACATAGAAACAGACAGACGGACAGATGGACAGACTGACAGACAGATGGACAGACAGACAGACGGAGTAGGGGACTAATAATTGAGTAGATATTGTCAAGAAAATGCAGGAAGATGCTTCTCCTAGCACTAATTTAAAAAAACAAATCTGGGGAAGGACCCCCCCCCCCCCCCCCCCCCATCGCTTCCCATTTTTGGCACTCGCAGGACCCATAACAACCATTCTAAGCATTGCCCTGGGGCCCGTCCTCATACTCGGTGACCCTGGGGCAAATTGCTCTCTTGAACTATTTTTCATTATTTTGCTTCTCAAACATCCTCTACATGTTGAGTTAATGGTGTGTGTTCTCCTCCTTGGAATACATTCCAGCCAATCAATGCCAATAAACTGCTGTTGAACATGTGTTCATTTTTTACAAATCCTGCTCCCCCAGAATGAATTGAATGAGCAGGCAGGACTTCTTGCTCAATCGACCCACGTCGAAAATTCAAACAATTCTCCTCATGAGAACAGATACTGCTGTAGGCAAAACTGAAAAAATATCATTATAGATAAAATAAAAATTAATAACATGATTTTGGAGGGCATAGCGGTTTATTGATGACCCAACAGGAATGATTAACAGCCTGACTTGCCTTGGATTGATCAGACAGAGTAAATTTACTGATTTGAGGGTTTAAGATCAAAGATAGGCTTAATGGCACTTCCATTTTACCCTTCACAAGGGAGCTGACAAGAGTGTCCAGAGATACCGGCGTTGTCGAAAATAACTGAAACTTGGAATGCAAAAAATGCTTATGTGGGATTGTGGGATTAAAACTTCATAAGTGGTAAGCACACAAAAACATTGCCTGCATTAGATTTCCATCACTGAATAAGAATCATACAGGATAAGGATCTGAAAAACATTTTCATACATGCATGATTATCAGATACTCAAGAGTACCATGCTACCCTTGTGATCCAAACAGGCCTGAAAATAAGCAGTCTGACATTTGCAAAATGAGGTTCCCAGAGGGTGAATTTGGTGATGCTATCCCATACAGTGGGCCAATTTATCCTCTGGGTATCTTTCTGTTTAGTTTTGAGACCCTGACATTCACAGAGGGTAAATTTAGTGATACCAGGGTAGCACCACTAAATTCACCCTCTGGGGACCTCATTTTGCAGATGACAGTCTGCTTATTTTCTGGCTTGGATCCAAATAATAGTGAATGGTGGATGAGAAATAGGGGTTGAAACTTTCATAAAATGAAATAATAGTTTGTTTGTTTTGTTTGGGTTTAATGACACTTTCAACAGCCAGGGTCACCTCATGTCAGACAGTTTTTTGGAGGAAGCCAGAGTACCCAGAGAGAAGCACCAAGCAGCAGTGAACAAGTATCATACTTCCCAATGCACTAACTCCACACAAGCAGGGTTGTTAGCATTGGTTGAAGGCAAGTGCCCCATCAACATGCAGTATGTCTTAGTACACAGAGTCACCATGCCCTACATGGGCAAGCTGTATTAAGTGCCTTGCCCAAGGACACAACACAGTGAGTGGCGTAGATAAAGGGGGGGGGGGGGGGTGGTTGGCAGAGGCCCCCCACCAGAAGTTTTGTCGGATATTTTTTGGGACCATTTTTAGGCAAATTTATGCCTAATAACATTAAAATGCTGGCTTTGGGGATAAAAACATGCCATTTGGGGTAAATTTTGGGTAAAAAAGACCAATTTTCAGTACATTTGCAGTAAACAACAGATTCTTTCTGTTTGTTTGGGTTTTTGTTGTTGTTACACTGTCAGAAAATTTTCAGTCTGTCGGAAAATTTTGGGCTTGCCCCTCCGCCAGCAAAAGCTATCTATGCCACTGAACACAGTTGCCCTTGTGGGGATTGAACAGAGGCCCTTTCAGTTTGAAGTCCAATGCTGTAACCACTGAGACACCATGCTCCCCGAAACAGGCCTTAAAATTTGTCCCGATTTGCAAAAATCAGTTTTGATTCTCATGAACTCATGCCACGATAATCAATTTTCAGTTAATAATAATTTAGATTTTTGAGAGAACTGTTTGAACACTTCCAGGTACAACCAGCACATAGTCCATAGGAAAAAACAAGCCTCATATTTCACTATTATTATTTACTAGAGTTTAACTCTAAGGGCCTAGATCCAATTTTGTGAATTTCTTGTCTTTCGTGTACATGTTGAACACATGTTTCAACATACAGCATGTTGGTGGTCTTGCTGACAGAAGTTACAGCTAGTACCTTAACAGTGGTGTCTAGTGAAGTCTTGGCTGCATGTATAGCCAGCCAAGTCTTCACTAACCACCATTGCTAAGTCAGAGTGTTACTTTATTATGATGGAACAAAACATGAGGAAAATTCGCTAGGCTTTTAAGAACCCTTTTAGAATTTATGATGAGAATTAAATGAACATTTTGCACAATTCAATGTTGAATCGATTCAGTTCTCGTATGAATTTTAAGTCCAGTGGAAATTCTAGTATGGTATGGAATAGTTGTACAGGGTGGAATATTATTGCCTTATAATGAAGTTTCAAAATGATTTTAAACATTTCAATGTGCCACAATCTGGATAAGGTACATGAAAATCCTCATAAAACTCCTACTGCCCCCTAACTATGGCCAAACTATGGCCATACTGGAAAGAAAAGTTTTGTGTTGAATTTGTTCAGGATCAAAAACCTGATTTTGTGAGAGAATTTAGTTTTCCCATTCCTGTGACCTTGACCTTTGTCACTCAAACATGGTGTTGCTGTGCAACAGACCTTCCATTGGTCTTTACCTTTGTGTGAAATTTTGTGGAAATCCACCTGAGCATTACAGAATTATGGCTTCAGACGGATAAATACAATCTGTGAGAGAATTAAGTTTTCACATTTCTATGACCTTGACCTTTGTCACTCAAGCATGGTGTTGCTGTGCAACAGACTTTCTATTGGTCTTTACCTTTGTGTGAAGTTTTGTGGAAATCCACCTAAGCATTATAGAATTATGGCTCCAGATAGACAAATACAGTCTGTGAGAGAATTAAGTTCCTGCGACCTTGGCCTTCGTCACTTGAACATAGTGTTGCTACGCAACAGACCTTCCATTGGTCTTTACCCTTGTGTAAACTTTCATGGAAATCTACCAAAGAATGTAGAATTATGGCTCCGCACAGAAAAATAAAGTCGGATAGACAGACTGATTGACTGACAGATGGACAGACAACCTGGATCTAAGATGCCTCACATTCGGGGGGCATAAAAATATTTTTTATAATTTAGTCCAAAATATTGCATCCTGATGGAGTGCAAACAGTCCAACCTTGTGAGAATGAATAAACATAAGGGGTAGAGATGGGCGATATACCATAAATACCTTTCGGTATCGCGTCAATACCGATTTACCGTACCAACAGAATCTCAAAATACCGAAATTTCGTAATTGAAATATTTCCAGCATTTGTTAAATGAAAGTGTCAATGACACTGTAGCTCAACTTGACAAACTTGAACTTGGTAAGTTATAAATGAAATGGCAAAATTGAAGATCATTAGTACAAATGTTATTTGATGAAATTTCAACATAACAGCATTGTGTGTGCATGTCAGAGTAATCCATGCATTTTTAAATGTAAACTGTAAGACTGGCTAAAGGAAGAATGTTGATACACAAA
Organism: Pictodentalium vernedei; assembly: GCA_031216915.1. Taxonomy (NCBI): domain Eukaryota; kingdom Metazoa; phylum Mollusca; class Scaphopoda; order Dentaliida; family Dentaliidae; genus Pictodentalium; species Pictodentalium vernedei. The sequence continues at coordinate 241,842,124 of CM062294.1, read as the reverse complement.
TGCAATATGTTCAGAGGTTATTGTAAATGGTAACTTTTTTCACAGAAATGAATGCTAATCAATAGCTCTTATCTAAAAGTCTTGCCTAATGAGCACACCAAGTTCAAAAACAATCCTATGATAAATGTGGCCTGTAGGCCATGTCAAAAAAAGTTGACGCACAAATGCAATAAATTCAAACATTGTTGCTAACAGCAACAGTTTTTGATAGAAATGAAAAGAAAATCAATAGCTCCTATCTTTGTCACCCTGCATAAGCATACAAAGTTTCAAAACAACCTGATAATGAATGTGCCCTCTGAGGCAAAGGAAGATGTTAATGCACAAATGCACTAAGTAGAAGGTCATTGCTTGTGGCAATGGTTTTGGTTTTTTTTTTTATATTATGGAAATTCATAAATATACCCTGCAGAGAGTGAAAAAGGGATAAGTTGATGCACAAATGCAGTAAGTTCAAAGGCTGGTGATAACGACAATAATTTTTTATGGAAATGAAAAAAAGCAATAGTTCACATCTAGAGGTCACCCCGAATACACATACCAAGCTTCAAAGTGATTCGATCATAAATGTGCCCTGAAGGGTGTGTTAAAGGGAAATATTGAGGTCTGACTAAACTAAGTTCAAAGGTCAGCGGCAACATTTTTTGACAGAAATGGAAGAAAATCGACAGCTCCCATATAGATGTCACCCCACACAAGTACACCAAGTTTGCAAGCGATCCAATCATAAATGTGCCCTGTAGTGTGTGTCAAAGGGAAATATTGATGCTTAACTGCACTAAGTTTTTACTAAGTTCATCTTTTTGACGGAAATCGAAGAAAATCGATAGCTCCCATCTAGAGGTAACCCCAAAAAAGCATACAAAGTTTCAAACCGATCTGATCATAAATGTGCCCTGTAGGGCATGCCAAAGGAATATACTGATGCCTGACTAAACTGAGTTCAAAGATCGTTGCCAGCAGCAACATTTTTTGACGGACGGAAATGGAAGAAAATCGATAGCTCCCATCTATAGGTTACCCCAAACAAGCATGCCAGGTTTCAAAGCAATCCGATCATAAATGTGCCCTGTAGGGTGTGCCAAAAGGAAATATTGAGGTCTTCTGACTAAACTAAGTTCTAAGAACGTTGGCCGTGGCAACATATTTTGACGGAAATGGAAGAAAATCGATAGCTCCCATCTAGAGGTCACCCCAAACAAGCATGCCAGGTCTCAAAGCAATCCGATCATAAATGTGCCCTGTAGGGTGTGCCAAAGGGAAATATTGAGGTCTGACTAAACTAAGATCTAAGAACGTTGGCCACTGCAGCATTTTTTGACAGAAGTGGAAGAAAATCGATAGCTCCCATCTAGAAGTCACCCCAAACAAGCATGCCAGGTTTCAAAGCAATCCAATCATAAATGTGCCCTGTAGGGTGTGCCAAAGGGAAATAATGAGGTCTGACAAAACTAAGTTCTAAGAACGTTGGCCATGGCAACATTTTTTGACGGAAATTGAAGAAAATCGATAGCTCCCATCTAGAAGTAACCCCCAAATAAGCATACCAAGTTTCAAAGTGATCTGATCATAAATATGACCTGTGAGGTGTGCCAAAGAAAACTGTGGGCGTACGTTCGCCGACGGACGAGAAGTCATGGCAATAGCTCAGCTTGACTTTGTCAAGTTGAGCTAAAAATAAAAGGGTCAAGAACAGAATGTTATGCAAAATTCATGACAAGAAGAGCCCATGTACTGTGGGTTTCTAAAAGCAGTCACCATGGGCCATTTGACGTAAACAAAAAAGCTGAGAGAAAATACCCAGGGGTATTTTTTCACAGCTTTTTTGTTTAATGTTACATCAAATGACTGATGACTGTTGCCTGTGTTACTTCCAACACTTTGACAATTTGTTGGCCTTGTCTGTTGTAAAATGGGGATCTGCAGCAAGACAGTATGTCAAAATACCATTTGATATTTGTATCAGTGTCGGTGCATGTATGTTGTTGACACCATATACCGTACCAGTACTAAGGTAAATTATTCCAAAATACCGAACTTGAAATTTCAACACCGCCCAGCTCTAAAAAAGGGCCCAAATGAGAATCATATTGAGTGATAATAATCTAAAAAAAAATGAAAGTGTCAATGACACTGTAGCTGAACTTGTTAAGACATGTACATGTATAGTATGTGACACAGCAATGACAAACATCTAGGTAATGACCTGATAACAAAGGTACATATAAAGTATTGCAACGGTCTGTACATAAATAATGACCGAAGCCTGTAACAAATGTATAGGTAAAGTATTGTAAAGGTGGGTGACAGTCAGATGCTAAACTAGAAAAGAAATCTTTGAGTCCCAGAGGGGGTCTGACTGAACCCCCAAATATTTGTTCTCATAGCACAGTGATAACAAAGGCACCCCAAAACACACTCGTTCCTGTCCCAAGGTGAAAACAAAGGTACCCAAGAAGTTTCGTGAAAATCAGTTCATAAATACGAGCTGTATAGAAAGTTGTGACAAAAAACTGATTGGACCTAATTTTGGTACAAAATGGCCACTGGCAGCCATCTTGAATTTTGGACTGCACCCAGAAACACTCGTTCTCGTCCCAAGGTGATAACAAAGGTACCCAAGAAGTTTTGTGAAGGTCGGTTGATAAATACAGCCTCTAGCCGAGCCGTATTGACATGTGCACTTACTGTGTATAAGTAGCACTGAGAAAATCAAAGTTCATCTAATTTGCATAATTTCTGCACGAGAAAAAAAAAGTACTATATGTGATGTATTCCATGTTATTAAACATTCATACAAAAATTTATTCAAATCAGAACTTTCATACAGAAGTTCTGTACAAAAGACTGATTGCACTAATTTTGGTACAAAATGACTGCTGGTGGCCATCTTGAATTTTGGACCACACCCAAAAAACACTCGTTCTCATCCCACGGTGATAACAAAGGTACCCAAGAAGTTTCATAAAGATCGGTTCATAAATACAGCCTCTAGCCTGAGCCGTATAGAAGTTGTGTACAAAAAACTGATTGTACTTAATTTTGGTATAAAATGGCCACCTACAGCCATCTTGAATTTTGGACCACACCCCAAAACACTCGTTCTCATCCCAAGGTGTTAACAAAGGTACCCAAGAAGTTTCGTGAAGATCGGTTCATAAATACAAACTCTCGCCCAAGCCATATTGACATGTGCACTTACTGTGTGAAAGTAGCACTGAAAAAATCAAAGTTCATCTAATTCGCATAATTTCTGCACGAGAAAAAAACCTGTATTATATGTGATGTATCCCATGGTACTAAACATTCACACAAAAAATTATTCAAATCAGCACTTTCATATGGAAGTTCTGTGCAAAAATGCCATCTTAAATTTCGGACCGGACCCAAAAACACTCGTTCTCGTCCCACGTGATACCAAAGGTATCCAAGAAGTTTCGTAAAGATTGGTTCATAAATATGGCCTCTAGCCCGAGCCGTATTGGCATTTGCACTTACAGTGCTGAAAGTAACACTAAATACATCAAAGTTAGTCTAGTTTGCATAATTTACGCAGGAGAAAAAAACCCGTATTATATGTGATGTATCCGATGGTACTAAACATTCACACAAAAAATTATTCAAATCAGCGCTTTCATATGGAAGTTCTGCACCAAAATCTGATTGCACCTAGTTTTGTACAAAATGGCTGCCAGCAGCCAACTTGAATTTCGCATTGGACCCAAAAACACTCGTTCTCGTACCACAGTCATAACAAAGGTACCCAAGAAGTTTCGTAAAGATCGGTTCATAAATACGGCCTCTAGCCCGAGCCGTATTGAATTGTTGACGACAGATGGACAGACGGACGGATGGACAGACGGACGTTCTAACAAATGACTACTTATGTGGCTATTTTATGGACATATTAGGTGGCTAACCTAAAACACATATCCAACATAATAAAACAAGTTTTTGGGGAGGAAATTTGGGGGGGGGGGGGTCAGCTAACCCTAACCCTACCCTAACCTGACCCTAACTCTACCCACCCCTAACCCTAAGCTAACCCTAACACTAACCCTGGCCCTAACCCTAGCCACATAACTCTAACACCCCTTCACTGACCCCCACCTCACTCCTAAACCCCACCCTGGAATGCTCTAACCCTACTCTACATTTATCCAACCCCCCCATCCATCCCCACCCCCACCCCCCCACAATAAGAGATTCTGTTATGTGGCTATCCACGTAACAGACTTTAACCACATAAGTATCCTGTTTTACTAACTCGTAGCCACATAAGTAGTCATTTGTGTGTGCGGCCAGACAGACGACTGGCCATGGCATAAGCTCAAATTTGGCTTCGCCAAAGTTGAGCTAAAAATTAAGAATAGTACTGGTATGATTAATTGGAACTTAAGAACTTCAGCCCACAGAAAACCAACTCAAATGTTCATTTATTGGGTTTTGATGACAGTTTTAACAGCCAGGGTACCTCGTGTCAGACAGTTTTCTGAATGGAGGAAGCCTGTATACCCAGACAGAACCACTGAGCAACAGCAAGCAACTGTCAGACTCCCCAACGTACTAACTCTGCGCAAATAGGGTTAGCACTGGTTGAAAACAAGTGCACCATTGATGTGATATGTCTTAATACAGAGAGCTGAGCCACCCCCCCCCCTCCCTCCCCACATGGGCAATCAGGATGAAGTGCCTTGCCCAAGGACACAACACACAGTTACCCCGATGGGGATCAAACAGTGGACCTTTCGGTTTGAAATTCATTGCCAGAACCACTGAGCCACCTCACACTCTGGAACACAACAGCACCAGCCAATCAGCTAGGCATAGTTTCATATTCCTGTGTGAATCAGAATCGATTCACCCAAATGATTCTTGCAAGGAAAAACAATGAGAATCAGCTTTGATTCACGTGAAATGTTCATTTGATTCTTGACCTAGTGTCTGAAAGTGGCTTTAAAAAGCCAGAATTCTTATTTTTTGCACTCTCATAATAAGGTGACAAAACTTCACTTAGCAGTGGTGCTCAGTGATGTCTTGTTTGCCTATATAGGCAGAGCCAAGACTCCACTGGACACCACTGCCATGGTACTGTAATTTCCATCAGCAGGACCATCAAAACCTTGTATGTTGGAACATGTGTTCTGCAGGTACATGTGTGCCAAAAAGCTCAAAATTAAAACTGGTTTGTTGAAGATTAGTTTCATAACTTTCGTAAGTATATAATTATAGATGTTTTTACTATGGCATATGCACATGTTGCACACACGAGTATAACAGTACTCTCAAATTCTAGATATTTATTATTATTATATAAAGAATTGAAAGCTGATTCTCGCAACATGAATTCGTGAGAATCAAAACTGGTTCTCATGAATCAATGCAAAGTTTAAGGCCTGCAAGGGAATCCTATGTTTAGCAAGATTTTGTTCAACAACAATTGTTTTGTCACAATTTATTGGAGAGTATCTGTAGGCACTCTTCAATAAATTGTAACAAAATAATACATATACACACCATACTGCAACATCTGAGAATGGTTTTGGGTAAGATCAGAGCCTGGCTACCAGAGGCCAACCTTGCTTGAGGCGGGTAATAAAACACCCTCCTTGTGGTGAGTATAAAGTCTCAAGTGCAATCACGTTCCTAAAATGGAAAAGCCTGAAACTTTCTCATGGATGATACCACACCTCTGACAATAATTACTGGAAAGTTCAAAATCCTCTTTTGGTGTCATCAATGATGAAAAAGAAAGGGCAATTTTCTTGCAGTTCTCCTACATCACAAACTGTGGCTTTGAATGAATTGGTGTTAGTTGATAACATTACCAAATGAACAAAATGGTGTCCAATTTCGTTAAGTTCTCTACTTGATATGGTGCTATAATAAGTGGCCCAACAAATTTCAGTAATGATCCTGAATGATCCTCAGAAATTTATTTGAAACACTCTGTTTTCTAGTATTTCTACATTTTGTCATTGGATTCAATTGGATTTCCCTTTTATGCAACTACTCTCACCTGCCTAATAATAGCATTGACACCATTATTAATTTGGGACAAAAAATCCCAGCAATCACTATTATTTGGCAGCGAGGATGAGGCAAAATGCCATCGCTTCATGTATTATTAATTTATTATTTCCAATCAAATGTCCTGACCATCACTATTATTCAGTCATCGCTATTACAGACCTGTCAACTGAACAAATTTGTGTAGGTAAATAACTGCCATGTTAAAATGACTGTGTCCCAGCAAAAATCCATTTTTCTTCGGTAGTTTTGAATCAGCATTTTAAATTCAGGTACATTGGAGCCTGCTTAACTGGATATATCTTAACTGAATAAACCTGTTAATTGAATACAATTTCCTAACACAAAACCATTTACTATACCACCAGTACAAATTTGACCTGTTAATTGAATATAGGCTAGAGTAAACTCCTGTTAATTGAATAAAAAAAAATCTTGCAACCTGTTGAGAAATTACCCTCTCCCCAGTTTTCCTTAGACCAATTTGGCCTCAGTACATCCAATACAGCCATTTAATCTATTATATCTTGTTTGACAGAGCTCAAGGAGCTCTGTCAGGCAATAATATATAGTAGAATAAATGCTAAGTTTATCTCAAGAATATAGGAAAGTGACACAATCCCTGTTAATTGAATACTCCTACTAACTGAATTATTTTCATTGCCAAAGTGGCTATTCAATTAACAGGTTCCACTGTATTCATTTTGTGATCGAGTTGTAGATGCTTCTAATAAAGCATCTGCAATGCAATCACAAAAGGAATACCTGGAGATGGCCAAATTGGGATGAACCAGGGGTAAGCCCTGGTCAGTCAGTGCTGTATAGTGAGTCAGTGCTGGTTGGGTGAAACTGACACTTTTTCATTTCTGTCCACTAATTCGGTGTAAAATTCAGTTGTGTTTTTCTGGGTCCTGCACACACTATTTTTTTTTCAATTGCTGAACAATAACAAACCAGGAGGCCTCCTCTGTGGTTGGCATTGTGAAGAATTCGTGGTTGTCAAAATAACATGTTTATTAATTCATTAAAGGACCATTGCTCTTTGTCTGACGCTGTAACGTGATAACAATAAAAACCTGAATGTTCACTGAACAGCTTTGGTGATGTTTATTATTTTTTCATCCACATTTTATTGCCGAGGAAACTTTTTACTTTTGCCTCAGCAATGCCGGTATCTGTCACTAATTGATAGGATAGCTATTATTGGGCAGGTAACAGTACAAATACATTGCAGGAGGAACTTTACATTTTGCATTGAAGTTGACACATCAATTAGTTTTTAAAAAGTGTCTATCCAAAAATGCATTATACCAGATTTTACCTCAGAATAAAAATATTTTGTTCATGCAGACAAAGTTGAAATATATTTCATTCACAAAGCCATCAAGATTCTTGAGAGCAAAGTTATTTTTTCTTCTTAAATCTGGGAGGAAGTGCAGGGAAAAGAATCTGTTTTTCCACCTTAATTTGCAAGTGATCTTTGGCTGTTGTAATACTGTACCTATACAATACTTGTCTCAGACATACATTTGTTCTTAGGCTCTGGTTCTTTTAAGATTATGCATTCAGTGCAGTCAGATTGACTAGATATGCAGGTTGTTGAAAGCTGGGTGTGGTTGGCAGACTTAGGTAGTGGTAGGAGGAATAAAAACAATTCCAAAAAGGTCAATAACCTACAAAGAAATACTTGGACAATGCAGGTTTGCAATCCCCTTCATATTACATGTATTATCAAAAAGCTATATATTTATTTATTTATTTATTGGTGTTTAAGGTCACATACTTATGCACAATGGCTAATCGTGACCGTAGCTATATATTAAATCATGAAAAAATCTTGAACAGTTTTCTTTGAAATGTGGTGAAAACTGACAGGAAATGGTAATGATATGACAATAAATTCTGAGTCCGACTCGCCAATAACTCTAGGAGAACAACTTATACATGACTGCTTTGCAATCCCATTCATATTCTCACCAAAAATGCTATATATTAGGCCTGAATTTTGGAAAGAAAGTTTGATCAGTTTTCTTTTAAATGTGATGACAAGTGGAAGGTTGGAAGGGTGAACAGAAGGATGCCATGACAGACAGAAGGATGGATGGAACTGATTCCTATATCCCCCTCCCACTATGTGGCTGGGTATAATAAAGCGGGGAAGCCAGTTTTTTTCATTTTGCCTCAAAATCTTAGCTTATGACATTGTTCCCCAACGAGGGTTTATAAGTTATTTTTTATGACAAAAAAATACATTTTTCAGCTATTAAAGAATTTTGGAGGAAAGTGTCTTTTGCTATTCAAGCCAAGCAAAGTGTTGAATGACAATAAAAAAAAAATAATTGTGGATTATAAAACTTCCATGGGAATTTCCTTTAACCAACAAAAGTGTGTGCCCCAGCTCCCCTTTCGGTTGCCACTATAGGGGCAGGAGTGTCAGTGGGAGTGCTATCGTACAAGCATGGGAACATTTTGCCCGAAACAGATTTTACTCCTCCTACCCCCCCCCCCCTGGGCATATGAGCCCAGGGGCAAGGGGCAGTTGCCCAACTGGATTTGGGCAAAACAGCTTTAAAAATCCAGGCAAGGAAAGAGAGAGAGGAGAAAGACAGAGAGAGAGGAGAGAAAGAGAGGTCATGTGTATTTGTATTCCATCCATGCAGGCATCAGAATTTTTACAAATTCAGCCGCCCCCCCTCCCCCCCCCCCCCCCACACCTTTGGGACCTCCTCCCATCTCGGCTCCATGTGCCTCAAAAATGCCAGCAGCATCACTTTTGGGGCAAAATCTTCCAGCCCCTCTCTGAACAATTTGGCCCATACGCCTATGTACCCCCCCACCCTCCCACACGGTCCTACCACAATGGCATGTAGTGACATGAGGAGTCCCACCTCCCACCAATAGCCATCATAATTTTCAATAGTTGGAAATTGAAAGGTATGAATTCTAACGGTATGAAATTCAAAATCAATTATTTCCTTCATTTTTTCAACTAACAAAAGGATATTTATGCGGTAAATCGACGCATATTTTTAAAGAAATCGTATCTTTTCGGCCTAAAACATCCTCTAGACGAGTCCTCTCAAACAATACCTTTGGCAGTCAATGATGGATGATGGGTGGTAGCTCCAGCTAGATGGGTGGCAGATATGACGAGGGCAGCCCAAACCGAAATCACAAGAATGAGCTGAAAAATCATGGTATTTGTACCTTGACCTGAACAATTACAAACACCTCTCCAGTTTCTAAGACAATCTGCCAACAACACTCTCTTCGGCACGTGCTCAGTCACTGCATTGGCAACTGAACAGGTGTTAGAGCAGTTTTACGTTGATGCTTGGAGAGGCCTGTGTTAATTTTGTTACACGGTCCCAATCTTTCTCCAAATTCTTGACAGGCCTAAGGATATACACTTTACAGTATCTGTTATCCACAGGTGTGTTAAATCAAATTGAAAACAGAAGTCGGGAAATGTTTCTTTGCCGTCACCATACGCCCATATCGCTCGACAAAGCTTGATGCTTTTATCTTGTTAGGAAGCAATGCAACGGTTGTGGCACAAGCACTTCCCCGCCAAACGGTGGAGGAGTGCTGGGATATTTTTCGATAAGGCTACAATAAGGACGCAGTTTCTCCAAAGGAGGGGGGAGACCTCGGAGGCGTATCCAGAAAGGGTGGTGAGAGAGTTTTTTCCCCCAAACCTCCACGGGTCACCGAAAAATTCTGAATCCTACGATTTGCATGGGGCATCAACTAATGAAATTACAGATGACATGGGCGGGCCTACCATATTTGCAGGAACGTAGCTAGAGTGTTTTCAATCGGGGTGGGGGGGGGGGGGGGAATCATTAAGATTTCTAACTGTTGATTGGGGGTTCCAACGGGGAATGACTACTGCCGTGGTCCCCCTCCCGATGGTCGAGAATTTATTTTTAACCCCTGAAATTGATTCTGGGCGTCCTTCGTGCTTAAATCTAGTCCTTTTTTATTCACAAGAAAAATGAATTTCCCCAGGTACAGGGTCGTATCTAGAGGGTCTTGATTGACATTGTCTCTGTGTGTGTTTGGGGGGGGGGGGGGGGGGGGGGTCAGTTAGATTTCTAACTGGGGTTGGGGGGTCTCAACACGACATGCTGTACCATGTCTCGAGGGCCGCATGCCCGTGTTTGGACAGAGTTAGAGTGAAGGTATCTCCCTCTCGATGGATGGGGGGGGGGGGATGCTCCCCTGGGAATTTGTTTAACCCATAAGATGGATTCTGAGGCCTCACTCTGGCTTAAATCTAGTTATTTTATCCACTAGAAAATGCATATCCTCAGGTAGGTAGGACTATATTCTGACAGTTATCCAGCCAATACCTACTCCTTCCACCTGACTATACTCCGAGTCGTAAAAACGGAACGATGAATATCAGAACATTTTGTCAGCTGATTGAAAAAGTCGGAGAAGTTGCAGTGGCGGCGCTACGGGGGGGGGGGGGGGGGGGCATTAGCCCCCCCCCCCCCCAAACGAAGGCTTTGCCCCCCCCCCCCAGTTGCCCCCCCCCCCCCAACCATCTCGCATCATGCTAAGACTTGCCCCTCTTCAAGTTCATGGGGAGCCTGCCCCCACTTGCCCCCTGTGAAAGATTTTCTGGCACCGCAACACTGCTCTCTCTCTCTCTCTCTCTCTCTCTCTCTCTCTCTCTCTCTCTCACGCACAGACCCCACCAGGCGCGGATCCAGGATTTTTTGAAAGGAGGACCGCTAATTACCATTACATTTAGTCGAAACTTGGACCCAAAGTCCGTAATATAATTTTTTGGTTTGGTACGCCCATAGGACGTACCAAACCAAAAAAGTATATTACGGACTTTGGGTCCAAGTTTGGACTACCTCATAACAAAGTAATGATATGATCCTTTACGTATTTGCCCCCCCCCCCCCCCTTCATGGGAGTCTGCCCCCTAGTTGCCTCCCCCCCCCCCCCCCCCCACACACACACACACAAATTTCTGGCGCCGCCACTGAGAAGTTGATTGAAAATTAGAAAATCACTTTCACGTGACCGAAAAAATATGTCGAGCAAATTAAATTAATATTATTGAATTTCCAACTTACTTCACCGAATTTCCTCCCACCTTTTGAAAGTTTAGGCGATAATGAGCGGGTGGGGGCACAACTCTCAAAATTTCTCCAGATACAGCCAGATACTGGCAAGCAGATAGCGCCATTTGGGGCATATTTTTCAAATATTTCATTGGGAGAACCTCGTGATATGCTTGCGGTATAAAGATGCTAGATGTTGGAGCCCAGTGCCACCCCCCCCCCCCCCTCCCATATAGATATCTAGATACCTGACCAGGGATGTTTCCACGCCCTACCAACTCCCACCCCATCATTCGTCAGATTTACAATAGTTGGAAAATCGAAGGCCTAAATTGAAAAACGTTGGAAATTTCAGACAGGGCTCTAGTTGGATTTTTGAGAACAAAGCTCGAATTTGGCCAAAATATGAAGTTTTTAGACTGGAAAATAGTAAAAGTCTTCCAAATGTTGATTGAAGGTAGTAAAAATCCCCTCAGTATTGATTTGTAATTGGGAACTGTGACTACTGAGAGCCGCAGTTGGGTAATTTACAGACAAGGGGTGTATAAATGGAATTCTGTATGCATTTTAAAATCTGCAGTTAGAACATTTAGATCAAGTGGAAGTGGTACATGTGCCTGTTTAGTTTAAAGATATTTTATTCGCATTTAATTTGCAAAGGGTATTGGAGAACAAGTGCATGTGTCTGTGTGTGTGGGGGAGGGGAGAGGGTTGCTAATGGAATTATCTACTTGTAGAAAATTTAGCCTATGTAGTGGTTGCCAATACGATGGGGTGCAATTGGAAATCTAAAGGTTGGCACCCCGCCCCACAAAAAAACCCTTAGCAACATCCCCCATATTTGACTACACGCCTGCTAGATCTCCAGTCCCCGACAGGGATCTGTACCCCCATCGACACTCCCTTTATGTTCAGTACCCAAGGGAGGTGAGGTACACCTGGAGATTTTGAGACTGGTGACGTCCGTGATCGAGGGATCGGAACAGCTCAGGGTCAGTCTAGCACGTAGGCCTGTTTGGTCAAAGCAGAGACCTATAGGAAAAATGTGTATGTGTGTGTGTGGGGGGGGGGGGGGTACCCTCCACCAATCTCTTCCGTGGTTACACCTCTGCTCACGTAACGTGGTCAATGTTTCAAAAAGTATGTCAAAACAACGCGGTTGCCTTGATTCTAACTTACCTAAATTTGTGTCACGGATCAATTTTCAGTTCATAAATAATTTAGAATGTTTGACTTCATTTACATCATTGTGAGTGCAACCTGTAGGCTACGTAGTCCACAGTAAAAAAAAACTACCCTAATTATTTACCACAGTTAAACCCTTCAGGGCCTAGTTCCAATTAATCTTGGTGAGTGTCTTGTATTACATACATGTATGTGTTCGAAACTTAGGTTATTTCGTGGATGAAAATTTTGGCCGCCGATGAACAAACATGTCTGTCGCAGTGCATTTTTTTTCATCTTAGAAATATTAGCAAAATTCGACCCTTCATAGATACACAGACGTCACAACAGCTTGTCCACACCTTTGTTACCAGCCGCCTCGACTATACTGCAACTATCTTCTGATTGGCTCTAAAACATCTATTCTTGAAAAGCCACAAAACATCCAAAATTGTGCTGCACGGGTCATAGCTAGAACTCAAAGGTACTGCCATATAACACCAGTACTCTCTGGGAGTTACATTAGCTACTCGTTAAGCAACGAATTCAATTTAAAATTGTTCTTTTAGTGTTTAAGTGTAACTCGGGACCTGCACCATTCTACCTGTCCGATCTGCTTACCATCCACAAACCACCGAGGTCTCTTAGGTCATCAGGTCAACTCAATCTGATTTAGCCCGCATCTAAATTTACTTGTGCTGGTGATAGGGCTTTTGCGATTGCTGGACCAATGCTTTGGAATTCTTTTCCAATTGACTTTCCAAAAAATAGTAAATCACTTGAATCATTCAAGTCAGTTCATTAATAATTAAATAAACAACGATTTGAAACTCGATACTATGCCGTCATTCTCACTTCTTGTTGGAATCAAGATACTGAAGCTGTGATAGTTCACGGCGGTAAATAATTTCTGCTTAGCTGGTACAATAGGACCGAGTGACCAATGCCTAGGTCGAATACCTTTTCATGCATTTCATCGTTCAACACTACCAACAATTATTCACGCCTAACACTCTACAAAATAAAATAACGAAACAAGCTGCCAATACCCGATTCCTTGACTCTTGAGTGTTCGATCGATGTTTGATGTATTCAAACTGTTTCTATTTTTCTATCTTTTTTCTCCTATCAGTGCTGCTGTTCTACCTTCTTTTCATTTCTTTCCAATTCAATTTGATGTTTAAACAATCTCACACATCGTTGCCTGGCGGTTGAGGCTTTCTATACTCCGTACCTGAATGCTATTGATCTCTCCAACCATATTGTGTCGCGCTAATTCTGGGGACTGGGTCTTGGTGATTGGGACTGATTGCGCACACGTACTTGTACTGATCTGCAACCGCAAGAACTAAGCTACTTTTATATCCAATAGAGTGAGAGTCTCGGCCTCCTGGTCGCGATGTGTGAGCTTCTCCACGGATATGCATCACCTACAGGAGTAATTTTATATTTTGTCAGGGAGACGACTTACATAAGCTTTAAGCTTTCTGTCGAATCCGTCTCTTACACAGTAAGCATTCATCTAGTCTTCACTTGTTTCGTGTATACTACTGTATCTTGTGTTGCTCAGATCTTTCTTGTTAACTGTTCTCGTGAAGTGTATATACTTATCAATTATTATTCAATAAATATTGTTTAAACTAAATCAGTTGCTAAATCCTACCTTTTTCGTCAACTCAGTGAGGATTGCCTCGTTACTCGTCAAGTCACACTCACATACTTGTTTTGGTAAAGTTGTAGTGTGCTTTTATTTTGTTTTAATTCAATACCCTTTTTCTTTTAGGTTCTGGTGCGTTTATCGCCACGATATAGCCTTTGTTGCTGATGTGGCATTCAGCACCTATAAATGATAATAGTGATCCATGTATCAATGTATCTGCGAGAGGATGTACGCTTGTGTGTGTGTGTGTAGGTATGTATGTATGCAATTATTGTACAGCCATTTTGCACCTTGTCTGGATTCTAGACTTTAAAATTATTATTATTATTAGAACACATGTTCCAAAGTCTAAGCTATTATCGTTGTTACGTATAATTTAAGAGCAATCGTATAATACACAGTTAATCCAAACATTCCATTCACGTGCTTATTCAAGTTTGCGATTCAAAAAATAAAATAACGGTTTATTCCCCACAAGACGAATCCCAACAAGAAGAATCCCAACAAGATGAACGTCGAAAATGGTCATCCCAACAAGACGAATCTCAATAAGACGAATTTAATTAAAAGGACTGTATAAGTTATATAACCCATTTATTTTGAGGTTTTCCATCATAAAAAAAAACCCCAAAAAACTGCTAACAAGGCTTACTTTTGACCAAATTGATTTCAATTAACTGGTTGAATCATGAAGTGTGGGTGCCAGAGCTAAAGGCTTCATAATCTGTGGCTGTACTTCAATTAATTTTTGATGTGATATAATTAGGTCTGGGTGGATTTGCCCCGTTACAATTAATGGGAGAGTACCTATGGGAACTCTCTCATTAATTGTAACAAGGCAATAAAATGTGAACAAAATTTTTACAACCCCCCCCCAAAAAAAACTTTGTTAACAGAGGCGCCAAGCTTTGTTAGAAGACGCTATTGCCTATTTTCTTAAAATCTTTTTTACTAACAAAACCCCCAAACACATGCATAAAATAAAATCCTAAAAGATTAAGATTAAGATTAATTTTATAAGCCTATATCCACACGAAGTGCTCTATGGCTGTACAAAATGAAAGGTAGAGAGCTAAAGGTAATAGCGCCTATGTCATCAAGGTTTCTAGTATTTTTGATCGAGGAAAGTTAGTTGATAGATGCGTGTCTTCGAACTTTTTTTTAATTTGTCAAGTGGTTGTGGTGTTTTTAACCCTTTACCTTACATGAAAAGCAGACGACACTTGCAAAAAAAAATTCTTGAATAACTAATTTGTTTCATTTTTACCTCAAAAACATAGGTATTGACCCCTCGTTGGAACGAGCTCGACGAGCTCATTCCAACGAGGGGCCATAACCTATGTTTTTGAGACAAAAAATGAAAAAAATTATGAAAATTAATTGGCGATTTTTAAGAATAGCGCTGGCCGGTTTTGGCCGTTACGTTGGGTAAAGGGTTAAGTAGGGTGGTAGAGCATTCCACAATTTTGGGGCAATGACCGAACAAGCTCTATCTAAAATATTTCTAATAGCATACATTGTAATGTACACGTTCTTTTTAAAGTACATTTCCCCCATATTTGACAGGGGGGTGGGGAGGGGGTCAGGCAAAAAAATACGGATACAAGGTGGAAATTTTTACATTTTCAGTTTTTGAGACCCACCACCCCCGGAATGCAAATTTTTGCCAGTCATGTCTTGGACACCCACCCCTCCCGCACAGTTTTTCCTCAAAGACAATTGGGGACCCACCCCCAATTTATAAAATCTGTTTAACGAAGTATTCAAATTACCTAAATAATAATAAAAAAAATAAATAAGTACTTTTTCCAAACATGAAAGGTGCCGCAAACCAACTTGTCCGATATCCCAGCCCTGTTCTTGGGCATCCAAGGCATCCCTAGCCACAGATGGCCCCAAAACAATCTCTCTGCATATAAAGCCACAACGGAAATGCAGCATCAGACTCCCAGGTAACCACTGGAACCCGCCTCCACCAACTGAATTGCAGATATACACCCATTCATGTTCCAAGAAACACAACCCTTACCCCGATGTACAACATGTCTATGCTGTTCAGACACCAGTCGAATCCCACTACCAAGAAGCCCTGCCCAAAATATATTGTTCCCACCTGGATATCTTCAACTGTCCACAAGAAGTAGTTGTTTTTCATTTCATTACTTTTCGGATAAATGTTTAGTTTGTACAGCTGGTCTGAGAGAGACCTAATACTGAAGTTCATTGACCCATGCCAGGGTGGTTTGTCTGAGATGAATTGCCTCTTATTTATTTTTTTTATGTTAGTGTCACTAGAATCATATTTACCTTGAAATTATACACGTTTTCCACAATCAAGATTTTTATTCTATCAATCTTTCCAATTATTCCATACAGGGAAGCACACTAGACCAATGGCATGATGCACCCTGAGGCTTATAGAAAAATCATATAATAGGAGCTACAAAGCACTAATAAGAGGCAGACTGTCTTAGTAGAAATAAAAAGGAGTGAAAATCATGACCAAATAGCTGGGAATCACTTTTTTGTTTTGCAAATTTTTGCCAGACCCAGAACAGGACCCACCCCCTAATGAAGTGTAAAACATAGGGAAAAATTCTAACATGGAGCTCCCAACACATTATCAATGCTCTATTCTGTTCTAAGTTATAAAGCTAAGCACTTGAATTCACTTTGGTTGTAATCACTTGTCTGTAAAATGATATTTGGCAAAAAACTGCACTTTGGGACTCGGACCCACCCACCCACCCACCCGGACCTTGTATCCTGGTATTGTTTGCGACCCCCCCCCCCCCCCCCCCCCTGTATTTGATGAGAAAAAAATCGTCTTGTTGGGATATTTTACCAATTCGTATTGTTGGGGTGACACCAAAATAACACCGAGGCATACCACTTCACCTCCACCCCACAACACGGACATATGGAAGCGTCGAGGAGCCAGTTGAGTTTTATTTCTATCTTGCAAGTGCAAGTTAGCTATCTTGCACGTGCAAGTTACTATCTTGCACGTGTAAGTTAGCTATTTTTCACATGCAAGTTAGCTTGCACGTGCAAGTTACTATCTTGCACCTGCAAGTTAGTTATCTTGCACCTGCAAGTTACTATCTTGCATCTGCAGCGCTTCCGTAGATAACTAGTATTTTCAAATTAATTTTGATAAACGATCCCGAAATTTCGAGAAAAAGATCTCGACATTTTCGGAAAAGATCTCGAAGGCTGAAATGTAGTGTTAAACAAAATCCCTCAAACAAAAAACCCTCAGGACAAAAGGCGTCGACGTGAAAGTCCTCGCCGCAAAATCCCTCAAGGTTAATGACAAAGTTTGACAAAATTCCCCAAAACAAAAGCCCTCAAAGAAAATTACACAATAAAAAGCTCCCAAAACAAAATCCCTAAAGAAAAAATGACTAAGGTGGACTAGAGCTCTCAATTTTTGGGAAATTATTTTATGTGTTTACAACTGCTTGATAAACTTGAAATTGAGTATTTTCAAGAAAGTAATAAGAATCAATAAAAATAGTTTTGTTGTGCTTTTCAAGTGCCAGAACTATTGAACGATTTTGTGTTGAGGGCAACTGTGTAAACCCTCTTAGAGGGCTTTTGTCTTGAGGGATTCTGCCCATGCAACTTCGTCATTTTCCTTGACGGATTTTGTGGTGAGGGATTTAGTGGTGAGGCCTCTTGTATTGAAGGATTTTATTCCCACTCCGTTGAAATAGTACCTCAGCACAAAGAAAGAATTTTCAAATTCCAGTCTTCTTTCATGCTCTTTGAAGTGAATCAACGGAAACGGACGACTAAATATATACGTAATTGTCACCTTCCACTATAAATTTTATTATTTTCTGCCAACAAAGAGAGCGCAGTAGATATAAAGTAGCAATTATCACGGCTTTAATAATACGTCACAGCTGGAAAAATGACATGGATGATCCAACTCCATTCAAACGCGAACACTTTGGAGCCCGTGCTCAAACAATAAATTAGAATATTGACTGTTGAGTTGTTTGGTTTGACCCCGGATTCAAAACCCAACGAGATTTGCCTACCAAAACAGAAGGGCGCCTGAAACGGGGGTGTGGGGGTGGGGGGGACTGTCCCCTTACCGTGAGACTGGGAGCGGGCAAGGGGCTGCGCGTGGACTTTTTCGACAAATGTGCTGTAGTTGAAAACTCTTTACTTTGAATCTGCAATGCTTTAGCATTTTGATGCAAATCTTGTTCCTCTCAAGGGCGATATATATATTATAAGTTACACAGTTTGGTAGTGACCTAATATGGTATATATGGGGTCAGATAATTCCATATTGGGCGAGAGTGAAGCTCTCGCCCAATATGGAATTAACTGACCCCATATATACCATATTAGGTCACTACCAAACTGTGTAACGAATATATCTTGCCGACTACCTTTTTTTATAATGAATTAGATTATACAATGACTGATAAATGGTAAAATTCCTTCTTGTTAATTTAATTTCAACACATTTTGTTCCAATTAACACAAATAAATATATCAAAACCAACAAAAATGAACGCGTTTCTGTGACTTCCAGAATTTCGAATCGTTCACAAATGAAGAATCAGATAACACTGAAATGAATGTACATGTATATTGTAATTTGCCAAGAACTGAATCTTAATTCTTGTTTATTGTAAGGTTGTGGATGGCTGTAACATTTCCAAAATAAACATTGGGGTTTGATTGCACTGTGTTTACAGCAGTGCAATTTTAAATTGTGTCATTTTTTCTTTGAGATAATCTCTTAAAATATTGGTACATCTTTTATTTTATTAGCTTTAATGGTATTGTCCGCGTTCAGCTTAAGACGTTTTGCATCTACCTCGTTTATTGTATTCCGACATTTTGAAAGATGAACGAACAAAGGGGAGAATACTCTGGCGGTCAGTCGCATATGACTTGCAACTGACGGTATATGGGTTTATATGGGGTTTGCATGTGACATTTGCAAACCAATGAAATTTCCAAATACTTGTAGAAGCTAAGATTTATATATATATAATGTCAATACTATTGAGCGTCATATTACAATTTATTATATGACTCGTCCGTTTTGTTCAATTTAAAACATTTGATATTTTGTTTTCATATTAATCAGTGATAAATAAAGCCTTTCGTCAATTTCATTGGCCGATTTCAAAACTAGACAATTTGATTGGCTGAACAAAATACAACTGGGCCACATTTTCATAATTTGCATAATTAGAGTTGGGAGCTTTCATTGGTCAATTTCAAAACTGGACAATTTGATTGGCTAAACAAAATACAACTGGGTCACATTTGCATAATTTCAGTAGGAAGAATTTACGTTATCTGTCATATTTAGGGTGGGTTATATTGTATTAATCTTTTCCCTAACGTAACGGCAAAAACCGTCTCGCGCAATACAAGAAAAACGCCATTCATTTTTTTAATATTTTCACTTTTTGCTTCCAAAACATAGGTTATGACCCCTCATTGGAACTAGCGTGTCGAGCTCGTTCCAATGAGGGTTCATAACCTATGTTTTGGAAGCAAAAAATGAAAATTTTTAGTTATACGAGGATGTTTTTTCCAAGTGCCGTTTGCAACTCAAGTTAGGTGATGGGTTAAAAAGTCATACTAAGTGGCTAATTTGTGCGTGTGTGTGTCATATGATATTTATGAAACTCGTCCGAGTTTTCCGTTTGGGCTCGCCAGAGACTCGTCTAAACGGAAAATTCTCAGACTCGTTTCATAAATATTATATGAGAAAAACACTCATTCCATATCCTCTATTTATGATAACGTTGCAAACTCATATCCCGGGTCGAGAGCTCTTTTTGATACTCCTACTCCCCTTTGCCATCGGATGCTTCAGGCGTCCTTGTCTCTTGGTTTACATGTATTGGATTTTATGAACGTAATAAACATAGGCGTAGAACGTGGAATGGAAGTGGAGGGGATAAAATCTCTTCTACATTTGCGGGAGACATGGGCGTTGCGAAGATAACCGATTGTGTGGGTGGGGGTGGTAAATGGGATTTGTCGCGACTATGATGGTTCAAGTACCGACTGATAAAATATTCCAACTGTATCATCAAAGCATGATTCCCACCCCTACACCACCCTTAGCTACGATTCTGATGGGGGATATTCAATATAACCCCCTCACTTATTTTTAGTTTAAACAATATTTATTCAAAGAATATGCTATATGTTACAAAAATGAACAACGACAAAAAAGTAACAGCACAAGGCACCGTGGCTCACAATATGACATATATTTGACACTAAGCAAATTGCTAATTAAAGGAGGGATTTGACAGGATTTTTTTGCCACGTCTTGTAGAAGGTTAACATCTTCCATAGCCTGTCATCCGAACATTTTGTCCAGTTGCATGTTAAGGCTCAATCCTATGTCTGCACTATACAGTGCTTATATAAAAAGATTGTTTCTGGTGCCGGTATTTTTTTTTTCATTGATTGTCAGAATATGAATGGTTGTGTTTATTTATTAACTAGTTGAAATATTTGTCAGTCGGGATTGTAGTGTAGTGTACCCCCTCCCCTGTCGAACATAAATGGGGCGTCGCGGGAGGTTATAAACTAAAAAGGGCCGGCTTACGGCACAGTGATCATAAAATTGTCTTTTCGCGATTCGATCGCGACACATTTACTCTAGTGAAAAAATAAAATACTGCCAATATTAACCCTTTGGACTACAGAGGCGTTATTCCGGCCGGGTCATAAGCTACGTCAGAATGTCACTAAGGGGGATGGCTACAAGGTAAATGTGTGGTGAAGACCAATCAATATTTTCACTGTGCAGCCCTAAGTCTGCACGTTGAAAATATTATTTGGTCTAACCCCAAATAATAAATATGGACTTTTCCAATTGCTGCCATTTAACTGACATGGGAGATACCACCAGTGTTCAAAGGGTTAAGACCACGTTAAGAGAACAAACGAGAACAGCATCTCAGATTCCGTTTTGTCGCATTTCCTTTGTGACAGGAGAGATTCTACCGAGTTTGAGCAGGAAGCAAATAGAGCATTTCGACCTGATCGCGACTAAGGTCAAAATCCCCTGTCCGCTTCTGTGATAACAGTACTGCGTCTCGCGATAAAGGATTCATGACTTTTGTACACGATCACTTGATATAATGTATTGTGAAGAAAATGAGTTTTTTTTGTAATTGTTGTTGACATCAATTTGCTTAGCATTTATTTATTTATTTATTTATTTATTTATTTATTTATTTATTTATTTATTTATTTATTTAAGGCAAAAAAATTCTGAACAATGGCTAATCGTGACCGCAACTTGGAGATACAGTCAAGTAGGTCAATCGTTTAAACCCATGTTGCCCATTTTATAGCCCCCCCCCCCCCCCCTCTCACCCAGCATTGTTGACCGAGTAAAAACAAAGATTGGTCACCACAGGAAACGAGCACCATAACCTATGTTTCTGAGACAAAAAAAAAATGAAAAAATAAAGAAAATTAATTGGCGATTTTTGAGAATAGAGCTGGCCGGTTTTGGGCGTTACGTTGGGTAAAGGGTTAATGTATCGCAAGGGGCATTCAAATTATTGCAATATCACGAAAGGCAACCGAAAAGCACGAAAGGCAGACAAACGCAGAACACCTGCCGCAATGGCAGATGTTGCTTCCCGCGTTCGGCAACCTTCGGAGTTTGCGCTGTGTTTTTTTTTTTTTTTCGATCTTTCATTTTTTTTTTTACTAGTAATCCTGCACGTTCTGAAAAGACTAGATTTGATACTTTGACTGGTGTCACACACAATGATGTTCTTACAAATGGAGGTCTGTGCACTAAAAAATCAGTTGGGTTAAAAATTAACCTAAATCAAGTGGGTTGAGAGAATATGAAACCAACTGGGTTCATATTCACTCAACCCACATGATTTGAGTTGGGTTTAACCCAACTGATTTTTGAGTGTAGTATCGGATTGTGGGCCGAGCATAACCTGTTTGGGGTACCGTTCTGGTACGTGTTAATTAAACATTTATTTATTTATTGGATCTTAACGACAATTTCGACAGCCAGGGTCACCTCGTGTCGGACAGTTTTACGGGTGGAGGAAGCCGAGGTAACCGGACAGAACCACCGAGCAGCGGCGAACAACTCTCAGACTCCCCCACGAACTAACTCCACACAAGTAAGGTTAGAACTGGATGAAGACAAGTGCATAATCGACGGCAGAGTGCCTTAGTCCACAGCGTCACTGTGCCCTCACGTGGGCAATCGGAATTAAATGCCTTGCCCAAGGACACAACACAGTTGCTCCTGGTGGGAATCGAACCGTGAACCTTTCGGTTTGAAGTCCAATTCCGCAACCGCGGAGCCACTGTACTCTATTATTAATTAACCCCTTTACTCTACGAATCGCCCGCATCCGCCCGCGTAATATGCAAATTCAGCAGCTGAAAAAATACTATTTTTCGAAAAATTTCAAGCAAACCATATCATGTGACCCCTCTTTGGAACGAGCTCGTCGAGCTCGTTCCAAAGAGGGGTCACATGATATGATTTTGTTGAATTTTTTTTTTTTAATTTAAAAAATTATATTTAAAATAATAAATTTTGATATCGTCTGCGTTGGGTAAAGGGTTAAATAAGAAGCCAGTTCAAGCCACTTAACTGCTACCGTATGTATATTTTATTTATCCTCGTATTCTTCCTATAAACCCCACCAACTAATATTCCATCTACTCCCTCAAGGTATGCCTTCGAGAATATATATACTATTCATAATTTGCTAATTATCACCCATGCTCATCAACATAAAAGGTAAATGTGCGGAAAATGTGCGGCTGTAATTGCTCTCCATCGTTCAGATGGAGTCTCTCCAACCCCTTTCATTTGTTATTACCTGTGTGCAATCATAGACGGTTAACCCTTTACCCAACGTAACGGTCAAAACCGGCCAGCGCTATTCATAAAAATCGCCAATTAATTTTCATTATTTTTTTTCATTTTTTGTCTCAAAAACATAGGTTTTGACCCCTCGTTGGAACACGCTCGTCGAGCTTGTTCCAATGAGGGTTCATAACCTACGTTTTTGTGACAAAAAAATGAAAAAAAATAATTATTCAAGAATTTGTTTTTTTTCCAAGTGTCGTCTTCTTTTCATGTTAGGTAAAGGGTTAAATCAAGAATTGTGAAAGCGGGTCACCCCCTTTTCTGAGGATTTTAAACCGCCCATAGAACAACTTTGTTTTATCCAAAACGATTTATTCATGTCAAGTAAAGCAGTTTTAGCATGCAATATGTTTCCCCCTGACATTCAGTATGTTTGACAGTGTTTCCTCGGTCTTTGACCAGTTTCAGAATGTCTGTTGTGAAAGATTGCCATATTCAACAACACGAGTTTGTCCGAGTTCTGGTGTGTTTGTGTGTGTGTGTGTGTGGGGGGGGGGGGGGGGGGGGGGGTATTAGCTGGTGGTGCGCTAGAAGCCACTATCATGGTTCTACTGAAAAGTTTTGTTTGCTTGTAGCATGGCATCTCTGAAAATATACTCATGTTACAAAGCATCTTTGAAAAATAATTTAGCACTCTACCAGTTAAGTTGCATGGAAGGGGTTCTCACGTCGTTTGGAGCCAGTTCCATGCATGTTGTATGGAGTTGAAGTTGAATGAGCATGCTAGTCAGGACATCCAGCCAAATCCTTTCCCCATCCTGCCATTGTCAACCATTATGAAGTCTGCGCTTGCTGCCTTAACATACGGTCGCCCAAAGGGTCCCGGTATCTCATTTCTGTACAATTTTCCATTCAGATTATCATTCTGGATGGCACAGGGGTCTGTGCGGTCATCCAAACTGACACCACCAACGCGCCATTGCTGAGCCACAGCCACAGCGGTCATGCCCTGCCGCACTAACACCAGCCAACCTTTCAGTGGCCCTTTTCCATATTCCTGTGCATCTATCCAGAAATTCTAGACGGAATCTGGTCTCATTATGTGTATGTCCAGTTTGGAGATCTCTACACCACTCAACCCTGTATTGTCTGTGTCCTCCTCACAGAGTAACACGGACTGTGGATTTTCTTAAACGTAGTTTAGCATTGTGGAATCGGTTCCTGATTGTTTGTGTGGACAAAGCGGTTCCAGTTGCACTATGGGTGATTCTTTAAAGAGCTGTAGCAGTAATGATGCATGCGGTTGTAACAATGTAAATGTCTTAATGAGTTGTATGGTCTGACTCTAGGCCCTAGAGATCATACTTTGGCTCACCTCTAGAACCACAGCAGCATAGGGGGGGGGGGGGGGGGGCATACGAGATACTGATTTTCACATGTATAATGTAAACGTAATATTTGAA
Organism: Pictodentalium vernedei; assembly: GCA_031216915.1. Lineage (NCBI taxonomy): Eukaryota > Metazoa > Mollusca > Scaphopoda > Dentaliida > Dentaliidae > Pictodentalium > Pictodentalium vernedei. The sequence goes on along the minus strand of CM062294.1, from coordinate 241,817,857 downwards.
ATCCTAATGATAAAGTTAGGAACGTTTTAACGGAAATCTCAAAAAGAGCCTAATGAGGTTTGACATCCTTAGAAGGGCGGATACTTTTGCAGCACAAAACTTGACCTTAAAGGGTCAGGGGAGTGTTTACGTCCACAGCGGGGGAGGATCACCCTCACTCCAACACATCGATATGTATTAATATATCGATGAGTAGGGGGGTGAACCCGGGTGATCTCATGCTAATTGTAACTAGTGTAAATGGAATATCGTATCAGTCGGGACTTCAGCCATCACAAATTAGGTTTACAACCCACCCCATCCCCAATGGGTCATCCTCGCAACACCCCTGGCCTTCACCTCCGCGGCGTTCTCATTTACGACTCTGTTTAGAGTTTACAAAGAAAAAACAGCACAAAGTATTTAAAAAATATTTACTTTACCCAAGAGTCCAATCGAATGCAATGCCTTCTGCACGCCTTCCAATAAACGCAACAATCACGATGTAAATATCCAATTCATAAATCCGAAAAAAGTGAACACAGCGAGTTCAGAGGCCTTCTAACCTTTTCATAAAAGCTCAGGTTGTTGTGTGAATCATTTTATTCTTTAAACGAAAGACACCCAAAGAGCTGCGATTATTGAACACGCAGAACAATTATTTCTACAGCCCAATGAATGTACAAATAGTGTATTGATAAATACAGTTAGTACGAAATTCCTGAGTTTATTGAGTCCACGTGAGAGCAAGAGAATGGATCAAAAGTCCTTATTTACGTACATGTAGAAGATTAATAAACACCCCGAGATCGGGTTCGGTTGGACAATGTCGATTTCACGGCCAATATTCAATAGGCCTAGATATTTCGTGGCACTCGATTGGTGACGACAGATTATAAAAGAAGCAGTTTAATTCATAGATATTTACAAAAGATAAGTAACTTAGGATTTACAACGCTGACTAGCGACATGCTGGAACAAGCTTGAAAGAACACGCACCACTCAATACTTTAACGAGAGAATGACACAGGATACATTGCTCGACAGAAATAAGTGTGAGGGCTTTCGTTTTTCACCGATAAAACAGGTGTGTAAGTCTTGGAGAGGGGCCGATTGAAGAGCTATCCAGGGACGTGGCTAGAGGTTTCCGATTGGGGGGGGGGGGGGGGAAGGGGAGTAGAGTAGTGAATTTACAACTAGGGGGAGGGACCGGGAGGGGTGTGCCACCTCCCGATCCCTCCCCCGAGTTGGAAATTCACTACCGAGAAAACATTTGAAAATGAAACCATGAAAGGGGGCATAAGATGGATTCTAGTAACTGAAATGCCAACACATTTATGATATAATTATCAGGTTGTTATTATTATTTGGTATTATTCTGGGAATTGAATATGCGCTAAACAAATGCTCAAGCTGAGAACTTTGAACAATTCACATGATCATAACATTAAATCAGATCTTATGCAGGAATGATCAATTTTCGATGTTTCATCATTTTGTAACCGAGAATGATGGAATTAACTCAGGATAACGATTTTACATGATGTGATTTTCTTGAAGTGCATTTCGAGGATTTTTTTTTATGACGATAAGTAAATGTACTATAGAAATCTCATACCGATTGACATCATGCATACTTATGAAGCTTGATATTACACTGTAGTTGTAAATAGTAACAGTTGGAATTTTTGCCGATTTGAAACCGAGTTGGAATTTTGGGATGTAAAGCAGCCGTCACTAAAGCTCTAAAATCCAGGTAGATGGGATTTCCAACTACTCATGACTTGCCCTCCGAAATTTTGGCCAGGATTGGGGGGGGGGGGGGGGCAGCCACCCCATACTCCCATCCCTGTCGCCACGTCCCTGGGGCTATCACAATCATCCTTCAGGGTTGTGAGGATAATCAAATGGGGATGTAAACTTAATTTATCCCGACTGCATGGTAATGGAGGGAGACATGTGGGGAGATGGTTGGGATCGCAGGATCACAGATTTTAAAGGGCGGCCCTATATTTCTCCCCCGATTCAGGCCGTGTCTCATTAACCCTTTACCCAACGTAACGGAAAAAACGGCCATAGCTATTCACAGAATCGCCATTCAGTTTTCATTATTTTTTTCATTTTTGTATAAAAAAATAGCTTACGACCCCTCTTTGGAACGAGCTCCTTTAGCTCGTTCACGCTAAAAACTAAAGTGTTAAAAACTACACTTGAAGTGCTGTATTTAACACTTACTAAGTGCTGAACTAGCACTTTGTTGAAGCGTAGATATCACAGAACTTGACAGGTGTTACAATAATACCACTTGACAAGTGTAATGTCGCGACACTTAAAAGGAAACAACGCAGATTGCGCGGATCAGGCTCGAACTCTCGAGCCTGATCCGCGTCATCTGCGTTGTGTCCTTTTAATTATGTACCCACCAAGCGCAAATCAAATTATGGTCGATTCTGGAAGAACCACCAATGCTAGACACATGGGAAGTGCCATCCATTCAAGTTTCAGATGTCTGACGATTGTAATGTCTAAGTGCTTAAAGCATTGCACTTTGAGTGTTAAAATCAAACGCTAAGAGTTAGAATGGGTTTAACACCTTCAAAGTGTCAGTTTTAACACTTTAGTTTTTAGTGTGTTCCACTGAGGGGCCATAAGCTATGCTTTTGAGTCAAAACATTAAAAAAACTTAGTTATTCAAGAATTTTGTTTACAAGTGTCGTCTGCCTTTCGTGTGAGGTAAAGGGTTAATTCCCAAATTCCTTCTCAACTGGCATGAAATTGTGATTTTAGAACTGAAGAAGCAGTTTGAAGGTGCGAGTGAGTGTTCAGAATGGGGTTGGGTGGCAGTTCAACCAGTTTGAAAATAGGCAGAAAATGCACGCGCCCATGTCAGTGCGTTTGTGCTAGTGTTTAATATATACCCTGCCTTCTATGGAACCGGGAACGGTAATTTTTAAACAAAACAAACCCGGAAAATTAAAATTCTCGCTTTCACAAATCCCTGTGATAATCACGAGCAACAGCCTATTTCTGGTAAAACAAAGTTTGGGGGCTGTGCCCCCGGTTCCGACGCCCCTGTTCATTTCTCTCTTACTAAAGAATCTGTGACTGTCTGTCACGTCGTCCATCACTAAGATAAGACAATATAACATGAATAAATTGGGCGAGCCAAGGTCACATCATGTTAACCCTTTACCAAAAACGAAAAGCAGACGACACTTGCAAACAAAATTCTTTAATAACTGAACTGTTTCAGTTTTTTCGCCAAAAACAAAGTCTATGAACCCTCGTTGGAACGGGCTCATCGAGCTCGTTCTAATGAGGGGGTCATAAACTATGTTTTGAGACAAAAAAATGAAAAAAAAAATCATAATAATAAAAATTGAATGGTAATTTTTGTGAATAGCGCTGGCCGGTTTGGGTCCTTATGTTGGGCAAAGGGATAACAATCGTATGCCAATAAATGATATAGGGAGCGCGGTGGATCAGTGGTCAGAGCAATGAACTTCAAACCGAAAGGTCTACGATACGATCTTGGCCAGCGGTAACAGCATTGTGTCATTAGGCAAGGAGTTTAATCCCGATTACCAACGTGGGGTGCGGTGACGTCGTGTATTAAGGCGTATTGCACGCCAATGGTGGATTTGCCTTTAACCAATGCTAACCCTGCTTGTTGGGAGTTAGTACGTTGCGGTGTCTGGCAGTTGCTCACAGCTGCTCACTGGTTCCCCTCACGATACACCGGCTTCCTTCATCCGTAAACTGTCTGACACGAAGTAACATTGGCTGTCGAAAGTGTCGTTAAATCCCAATAAATGAATAATTAAATAAATGGCCAAAACCCGGCCAGCACTATTCACAAAAATCGCCATCCAAATTGCATTATTTTTTTTTTTTTTTCATAAAAAAACTAGCTTATGAGCCCCCATTCGAACGAACTGACTGTGCTTATTCTAATGAAGGGCTCATCAACTACATTTGTTTGAAAAAAATTAAAAAATTTGGTTGTTCAAGAAATATTTTGGAAAGTGCTGTTTTCTATTTATGTTGGGTAAGAGGTTAACTTGCAGATTGCTAGATTAATTTTGATAGTCAAAACATACTCATCATATTTATCAGAATTCATTTGTAACTATTTATTGGCGAGTGCCTTTATAGTCACTTTTCACACTGATGGAGAAATTTCAAAACACCAGATTTTTCCCATAATGCAACTGGGGATTTAACCATTTCAGTCTTGTTTGAGAGAGCTCACTGACAGGGACGGCAGAAACTCAGCGAAAGTGGAGAAGCACAAATTTCCAAAATTATCGCGATTCAACCCAGTGGGAGAAAAGTTACAATTGTGTATTGGCCAACTAGAGAAACAGAATTTACTACGACCAGTACATTCGAATCTGTGTGAAAATGGCGAAAGGATCACAACTAAATTATATGGAAAGAGAATTTATGGGAACTTATTTTCGGGAGTAAAATATCTTTAAAGAAATCAGAAATAGATTTTCGTAAACAGCGTTTAAAGATATTCATGCTGGATTCGGAAAACATTTTCAAGAAACCGGAAATTACTGTGCACATCATTGAGACGTGGTCGATAAAGGAATCAGCAATAGATATTTTTGACACTGCCCACTTTTCTGAGAGAAGAAATACATGTATGAACTTCAGAAATGCATTTGGATTATAAAATGCAATTTCATGCAATTCTGAAAACTGCATTTAATGATACCCGTGTGACCCCAGTGAACTGGACCCAAATTATTAACCTCCACGGTGTTTCGACTCATTTGATGTTGGTCCCAGATCCATATTTCATATCATGTTTGGGACATGAGTGTGACCAACTTTCAAAATTGTTGGCCCACTCACTTTTTTGAGTGTAAAAATACATGTATGAACTTCCAGAAAACATTAAGGGGTCATAGAATGTGATTTCCAGCAATTCTGAAAAATGCACTCAATGTCCCCTGGGCGATGTTAATGACCTTGACCCATATTTTGAACCCCATTGAGTTCCGATACCAATGGTGTTGGTTCCGGGTCCATAGGTCATACCGTGCTTGAGATATGAACGGGACCTCCTTTCAGAAAATATTGGCCACTACACACTTTTATGAGTGTAAAAATACATGTATGAACTTCCAGAATGCATTAGAGGCCATAAAATGTGATTTCCCGCAAATCTGAAAAGTGCACTCAATGACACTTGGTGACCTCATTGACCATGACCCATATTTTGAACCTCCATTGAATGTCGATTCACTTGGTGTTGGTACCAGGTCCATAGGTCATACCATGCATAAGATAAGAACGTGACCAACTTTAAAAAGTTTTGGCCCCGCCCATTTTTTTAGTATTAAATATATGTTCGAATTTTTGAAATGCATTAAGGGTCATAAAATGTGATTTTCAGCAATTCTGAAAAAATGCACTCAATGACCCCTGGGTGACCCTTGTTACCTTGACCCATATTTGGAACCTTCATTGAGTTTCGATTCATTTGGTGTTGGTTCCAGGTCCATACGTCATACCATACTTAAGAAATAGGCGTGCCCCACCTTCAATATTTTTGGTCAAGCCCACTTTTTTGAGTTTAGAAATGCATGTGTGAACTTCGGGAATGCATTAGGAGGTCAAAGGATGTGATTTCCAGCAATTCTGAAAATTGCATTCAATGACTCCCGTTGACCTTAGTGACCTTGACCCATACTTTGAACCTCCGTTGAGTTTCGATTCATTTGGTGTTGGTCCCAGGCCCATAAGTCATACCATGCATGAGATATAAGCATGACCCACTTTCAATATTTTTGACCACGCCCACTTTTTTTAGTGTAAAAATGCATGTATGAACTATGAAGAAGAAAAAGAAACAATACAAAACCAATAGTCTGTGTGTTTCACACAGACTGATTATGATTAATTATCCTTTTGTCTCTCGTCCATACAGACGACAAGGCCGTGGTAATGTCACTGCCTGATGGTCCATTTCTTCAACTTCATTTATCTTTCACCCTGAAGGCTAGCCCTCGGGTTAGAAGATGGTTGAAGTGGAAGAGACTGAAGTGGCTGAAAGTGGGATTCTTCAGCCAAATGCAACTAAATTTGTTTGGATTTGCAGCTAATATATTACTGAAATGACTGAAAATTGACAACTTTGCATGTGCTCCTTTTAACTCCTTGTATTACCGCGTAAAATGTCTGTGGAAAAAAAGTGGAGGGAAACGTGCTCCCTGTTTTTGCTACCTGTGTTCATTGAGTTCTCTCAAACAAAACTGAATTGATAAAATGTCCAGTTGGATAGCTAGGAAAAGTCCAAACTGAAAGTTTTGATATTTTCGTCTCATCGTGTAGGTGGATAACGAAACTCTCCAAAACATTATAACAAGAAAAAATCACATGAACAAAATACTTTTACTTTTAACTGAATATGACACAAATCCACATCATGTGAGACCTGTTAAATTCTGTACCAGCACTTTTATGAGCCCAAATAGGAGCTTCTAGCATCCAACTAATTAAGCAAGCAAATGATGGATTAAAAGCCACCAAAGAACATGTCAATTCACTGTATTTCTGCTTGAGGTCTTTTTTTCTACAAAGCATATTATATTTCATTAGAGATGGGCGGTATTGGAATTTTGAATTTGGTATCAGTTTCGGTATTTTAGTGGGGAAAACCGCGGTATTTGTTCGATATTCAGTATCTGACTTGACTGAGATCTGATGATATCACCAAAGGGGAATTCTACGGAAGCGTATTAGGGACATGATAAAAAATAATTCTCAGACCCAGAAAGTCGAAATTTCGACGTTTTATCTCGAAATTTCGACTTAAAATCTCGAAATTTCGACTTTTTATCTCGAAATTTCGACATAAAATCTCGAAAGTTCGACATAAAATCTCGAAATTTCGACTTTTTATCTCGAAATTTCGACATAAAATCTCGAAATTTCGACTTTTTATCTCGAAATTTCGACTTTTTATCTCGAAATTTCAACTTTTTATCTCGAAATTTCGACTTTTTATTGTACACTTGGTAGCCTTATCAACGGTGTTGCGTATATACTGTTTATGCACACAAAGACGCTTCACTTTACTTTTGTGGACTGTGTTCCATTTTGATCTTCATCTATTATGGGTGTCGGTGTGTCGGGATTCGAAATGGGGAAATACTAGGTGGGGTGGAAGTTGAATTAGATGTGCAAGGCCATTATTTCCACGATCTTCTATTTTGTGCTGTAATTTTGGGGCACTGCACTGGGTGAGAGTCGCATATCTTCGTAAGGGTGAACCGCTCCAGTGGTGACATTTACCGGCTGCACTTTTCGAGTAGTGTGTGTGGGGAGAGGGAGGAGGCAACTTTCACAGCATTGCTCATTGGCGGATGAAAGATACGCGCGTGCATGTGGTTTATTATGGCGGGATGGGGAAGGTATCCGAAGTTGTGGGACATCTTCACGGAGCCTCATGTATATTATAGATTCACTCTTTGGACTTTTATTGCAACGTGATTTAACGGTACTTGTCAATAACGTGTGTTGTTTGGTATTTTATTAGAATGTTTATTAGACGGACATAGCTGTGTGTGCGTGGGGGGGGGGGGGGGGGGGGGGTTGATTGGTAAATTTCACGTGGAACAGAATTTGTCAAGCTGCATCCTTTGTAAATATGGTTTGAAATAGAGCGTCAGTTTATTTTATCATCAACTTTAGGATGCTGGGAGAGGTTGCACTAAATTCTTATTTACCGTTAGGTAACGGATGGCAAAGTCGATGGACAAAATTGGGCATTTGTATGGGCGAGGTCTGTTGTACTCGTTCGGAAAACAATATTCCACTTGGAGTGGTCGTTAATGAATGAAAGGGAGGCCTATCTGGCAGAAATGGCAAGGTTCGGGTGTTAGGAGGGGTATTATTCGTGTTCGGTCGGTAGGGCGAGAGTTTGTTAGAGGTCAGAAGCCAGTGTGGTGCGAGTGAGTGTTCAGAATGGGATTGGGTGGCAGTTCAACCAGTTTGAAAATAGGCAGAAAATGCACGAGCCCATGTCAGTGCGTTTGTGCTAGTGTTTAATATATACCCTGCCTTCTATGGAACCGGGAACGGTAATTTTTAAACAAAACAAACCCGGAAAATTAAAATTCTCGCTTTCACAAATCCCTGTGATAATCACGAGCAACAGCCTATTTCTGGTAAAACAAAGTTTGGGGGCTGTGCCCCCGGTTCCGACGCCCCTGTTCATTTCTCTCTTACTAAAGAATCTGTGACTGTCTGTCACGTCGTCCATCACTAAGATAAGACAATATAACATGAATAAATTGGGCGAGCCGAAGGTCACATCATGTTAACCCTTTACCAAAAACGAAAAGCAGACGACACTTGCAAACAAAATTCTTTAATAACTGAACTGTTTCAGTTTTTGCGCCAAAAACAAAGTCTATGAACCCTCGTTGGAACGAGCTCATCGAGCTCGTTCTAATGAGGGGGTCATAAACTATGTTTTGAGACAAAAAAATGAAAAAAAAAAATCATAATAATAAAAATTGAATGGTAATTTTTGTGAATAGCGCTGGCCGGTTTGGGTCCTTATGTTGGGCAAAGGGATAACAATCGTATGCCAATAAATGATATAGGGAGCGCGGTGGATCAGTGGTCAGAGCAATGTAGGGCGAGAGTTGTTAGAGGTCAGAAGCCAGTGTATTGTCGTGCAATCTAATGCATTGGAAAAATATTTTATTCGTCTTGGGGGTAACATTGTGGTGGTGGCGATAGGGGGGGGGGGGGGGGGGGGTCACCTGTATTCAAAACTGGATATGACAGGTATAGGCTAGGTATAGCCAGATAACTGAGATAACTGTTGTTATTCCAGCAGAGTTTCGGACACTATGACTGGCAGAGCTGCGTACTGACCATCACTTAATTGTGTTGGTGGCACTAATACTCTTCCATAGTTTATTTACACTGGTGCCCAACGTTTTAATGAAACAAACGCTAGAACGGTATGGCCCAGGCTTCAAGCTAAAAGGATGGATAGAGGGGGGTGCGTCCCATGACCCTGTCCGTGCCGAAAGTTGTCTGCCGGAAAAAATTATTGGCCGCTCGCACGACAACGATGCCACAATTTCCATTGTGCAAAACCATTTGTAGGTTTCATATATCCTTTATGTGTAAACGCCTGTTCGTTTATTACTATTATTTTAAAGAATTACTTTTGTGAAACGAAAGTATTTCTTGAAAATATTAATAATAATAAACGAATGTTTGGGGTTTGGGGCCCGTTTCGTTAATTATTGGTTTACGAAAAAAGTAGTATAGCAGGAGGTTTTCGACCCTCATACCCGGAATTTGCCGGTGCAGCTAGTGTTAAATTCCCATAGGAACCAGAGCCATTGCCGGTGTAACTTTTGCCGGTGTAAAACTTCGGCCCTATCCAGCTAGATCCGGCAAGCAGTGTACGTACAGCATAAATAGTATACTATGGTATGTATAGTGATATATGTACACCCAGGGCCATGGGTATATATTATGTGTATGTGATGAAAAATGGAAGGGGAAGGGGGAGTTTTCCTGAAAGTTTTTCTCTACCGCGAAACGGTTGACGTTGCTATTGACGTCGTGACGTCATGATGCGCACGCGACGTCATAGAGATGTTGACCACTGTTGTTGTCCATTATACAATCTGACATAACGTTATCCGGATCAGGGTATGGCGGACTTCTCGTATGGGGTGGCGGTGATATGGTAGTAGCGTTATATATCCATGTAGGTCCCCTATTAGCCCTTGATCCTTCATATTATCCTATGTCAGCTATAGCTAGGTCAAGCAGTATTGTGGGGGATGGGGGTCATGTATGGTCGGCCAGTGCGGTATTGCAATATAGTTCTTGGCGGTTTTAGATTGGCAGTATAGGATGAATGGTCTGTTGGGCCTATTACCCCCTTAATACTATTAACCTCCCGAATCCTTTGTATTATCTTATGGCTGGTATTGGTAGTTCGTAATGCTAGGTCAGGCAGTATTATAATCGTTTGTTGGGGGCATAGGATGCATTGTATATACCGCTGTAGGTACCCTGTTAGTCCTCGGTATTATTAACCAACCGATTGATTTTAATTATTCTATGACTGGTATAGGTAGTACGTTATGGCAGGTCAAGTGGTTTTGTGGGGTGGGGGTGGGGGTGGGGGGTAATGCCTGGCAGTGTAGGACGGCAGTATAGTATGGGCGATATATACCTCTGTGACCCTCATGACCTCATACGACAAAAAAGGGAATTCCATAACCACATATGTTTTCCAAAACGGGATTCCATGGGACATGGATTCCCTTTTTCTGAAATAAGGCCACGAGGGTCATGAAAAAAATCCCTCATTGGGGGATTTTCTCATGGCCCTTATGGCCTCATTTCAGAAAAAAAAGAGATTGAAATTTTTGAAATTGAAATTGAAATTTTATTCTGCAGCATACAGATAATGCAATGTGAGACAAATAAAACAAATTATAAAGTGAGTGTACACTGCATGGAGATGGCATAGCCTGAGAGGCTGTCTTCCTGCCATCCCACACAATTTTCTTTTTCTTGACATCATTGCCCTTTTATTCTTGTCTTCATGGATTCAAATTGAGTGGAACGTTCCCAATGCACAGACCGGAAACAAATAAGTTATTACTTTAATGTACATTCTAAAATCGGCGGGTCAAGAACTAAACCAAATCACCTGGGTTGGGCAAACATGAACCCATTGGGGTTCATATTCGCCCAACCCAGGCGATCCGGGCCAATCACCATAAAGGAGAACAGAAAGCAAACCCAGTTATCCTTCTTGAGGACCCAACAGACCTCAGAAGGCAGTATTTTTTGGTGAGATCTCTTTAAGTTGATATACAGTCGGGACAAAATGGATTGGTACAAATGATTATGGAAGAATATGAATCTAAAATTGTATCGATTATTTTCTTTTTTGAATAAGGGCCTACTATATTGCTGTATTTCAGGGTTTAAATCATTCCATACCTTTGGAAAAGAATGTAACGGTAGGTCCGCCGAGAAACGCGTTCTCGGTTTGTTTGTACATATATTCCCAGCTTGCCTGGTTTCCATTCCAGAAGGATTTCTGTAAATTTCAAAAGTACCGTCAAAAAACACTGGTAATCTATCATGATACCAATCGAACATGAACAATAGGATGTGTAACTTATATAAGTCTTCAAATTTTAGTATGCCACATTTTTTAAATAGAGGTTCTGTGTGCGAGGTATATTTTCTGTTCGTTATTATGCGAATAGCCTTTTTTTTGCAGAGTAAGAATTCTGCTTGATGGTGCGTGACCCCATACAAGTATACCATACAATAGGTGGCTATGTATAAGTGAAAAATACAGTGTCTTTAGGGCTTTAAAAGGAAGAATTCTTTTTGCCCTATTAAGGGCAAAGATTGCCCTAGCCATTTTTAGACAGATTACTGAAGTATGTTGTTTGAATTTTAGATTCTCGTCCATATGGATTCCTAGGAATTTGACTGTTTTTTCATCGTTCTGGTTTCCAACAAATGGAATATCTGTGTTGTTTAGGGATATTGTTCTACTAGCAGCGTTGTAAGAATCATTTTGAGGGTGCAATAAGATGCATTTTGTTTTATTTGCGTTAAGACATAATCCATTTGCGGAACACCATTCGCTGATTTTTCCTAGTTCGATGTTGGTCTCGTCTATCAAATTGTCTAGATTATTACTTGACGCAAAAGCTGTAGTATCATCTGCAAAGGACAGCATATTGTGCAGGGTTGAATGGCTGATGTCGTTAATGTATAATAAGAAAAGGATAGGACCTAGAATGGAACCTTGTGGTACACCAGTCGTGACTTCCAACGAATCAGACGTGCTGTCCTTGAAAGACACAGACTGGCATCTTCTTGTTAAGTAATCTTGGAACCAGGAATTAGCTAAGCCTCTAATACCATAACTTTCAAGTTTCTTCAGCAGGATTCAGAGATTCCATGGGACAAGTCGTGATGAGAATCGGATAGGATTTCGTTGTAATAGGGGAGATAATTCTGCATAGAGATTACGGGGATGAAGCAATCTGTTTGGTTAGTTAGTGCCAGTAAAGTGAACTGATTGGGTGATCTCGATAGACGAAACAAGAACAAGAGCACTCGGAATAGGGTAGGAACTACTGGGCATTCGACAGGTTAATACTATCAACGGTTAAGATGGGACCTACAGGGGAATACACCAACCATACTCTGCTGTCGTTCTGTATTACTAGGCATTAATTAACCCACCCCAGAATACCGCTTGCTAATATGAAGCACCTGTTGGATCAGTTGTACCAAGGGCCAACAAGAGACATGCAGGGTATGTACAGCCTATGCTATACTACCGTTCTAAACTACCAAGCATTACCCCCACCCCCACAATATCACTAGACCTACCATAACGTACTACTTATACCAGCCATATAAGAAAACGAAGCAACCGGTTGGTTAATAGTACCAAGCACTAACAGGTTGCCTATAGGGGTATATACCGCCCGTGCTATACTACCGTTCTAAGCTACCAGGCATTACCCCCTACCCGCAATGCCCCTATGCCTAGTATTGCATACTACCTATACCAGTCATAAGATAACATGAAGCATTAGGTGGATTAATAGTATTAAGGGCTAACATGGGACCTGTAGGGGTACAAAGCGAACATCGTATACTACCACACTAAACTACCATGCATTACACCCCTCCAGCCCCCCCCCCCCCCCCCCCCCCCCACACACACAATAACGTCTGGTCTTACATACTGCCTAGACCAGTCACATAAAGCATTAGGTCGATTAGTAGTACCAATGGCTTTCGGGGGACCACAGAGGTATATATCGTCCATACTATACTGCCGTCCTATACTGCCAGGCATTACCACCACCCCACTCCACAATACCACTTGACCTCCCATAACGTACTACCTATACCAGTCATAGAATAATACAAAGCAATCGGTTGGTTAATAATACCGGGGACTAACAGGGGACCTACAGCGGTATATACAATGCATCCTATGCCCCAGTTCTAAACAAACAATTATAATACTGCCTGACCTAGCATTGCGAACTACCAATACCAGCCATAAGATAATACAAAGGATTCGGTAGGTTAATAGTACTAAGGGGGTAATAGGCCAACAGACCATTCATCCTATACTGCCAGTCTAAACCACCAAGGACTATCTCGCACTACCATACATGACCCCCATCCCCACAATACTGCTTGACCTAGCTATAGCTGACATAGGATAATATGAAGGCTGAAGGGCTAATAGGGGACCTACATGGATATATAACGCTACTACCATATCACCGCCATCCCATACGAGAAGTCCGCCATACCCTGATCCGAATAACATTATGTCAGATTGTATAGTGGACAACAACAGTGGTCAACATCTCTATGACGTCGCGTGTGCATCATGACGTCATGACGTCAATAGCAACGTCAACCGTTTCGCGGAGAAAAACTTTCAAGAAAATTCACCTTCCCCTTCCATTTTTCATCACGTACCCATAATATATACCCATAGCCCTGGGTGTACATATATCACTATACATACCATAGCATACTATATATGCTGTACGTACACTGCTAAGACTGCTTGCCGGATCTAGCTGGATAGGGCCGAAGTTTTACACCGGAAAAAGTTACACCGGCAATGGCTCCGGTTCCTATGGGAATTTAACACTAGCTGCACCGGCAAAGCTCCGGGTAATGGGGGTCGAAAACCTCCAGCTATACTACTAAAAAATATTGAGTAAGGATTCAAGTTCGTACCGATGGTCAGCGATCCGGGCACACTGTCGGAATATTTACTTCTCGACCCACCATGTCGGGGGGGGGGGGGGGGGGGGATTTTAAGATCCTATCTCTGTGCCTGGTTTTGGTGTGGGAATAACTGCAAGCTTGAATTATTTTTATTGCGGTTTAACCTTATTTACGGTCAGCCAGAGTCACCTCATGTCCGGCAGTTTTACGGGTGATGGAAGCCGGAGAAAACCACTGAGCAGCGGCGAGCAACTGTCAGACTCCCCAACGTACTAACTCTGCATAGAGTCATCATTGCTTGAAGAAAGCAAGTGCGCCTTAGACCGTAGACGTATACACGTTGCGCCTTAGTACACAGCGACACCTTGACATCACGTGGGCAATCGGGATTCAGTTCCTTACCCAAGGTCACAATTCCGAAACCGCCAGTCATGATCAATCGGTGAACCTCTCGGTTTAAAGTTCAAAGCTCCAACCACTGACAAGCTTCAATGGACCGCTTTGTTCATCCATAAGACGGCCCTTATCAGGGCCATCGAAATGTTTGAAACGAACACTTGTTCACTTAACACATTGCCATCAACATTACCCCCCCCCCTCCCCTCTCCCCCACCCTGCACCCAGAGATAAAGCTATTTCCACTCAATACAAGTAAAATTCCATTTGTCGAGATTCATATAGGCGTATGTTGAATTTCGAAGAGTAAAAAATCCATTATCCTAACCCCTTACAACATGTAATATAACAGGCGGATCCCGACGCCACTCCCTCCCCCGATGAGGTGAGCGGTGACGAAGTGTTTAGAGCATTGCACTTTAAATAGAAAGATCGACAGTTCGATCCTGATCAGAGGTAACTGCTTTGGGTAAAAACACTTTATCCCGTCATGTGGGACACGGAGACGTTGTGTTCAAAGGAGTGCACGTCGATGATTCACTTTCTTTCAACCGCAGCTAATGTTGCTTGTGTAGAGTTAGTAAGTTCGAGAGTCTGTCAGTTGCTCGCCGCTGCAGCGATTATTCTCTCTGGCTTCCTCCCACCGTTAAACTGCCCAACACGATGTCACCCAGGCTGTTGAAAATGTGGTTAAATACAAACAAACTTCTCCCGAAAACAAACATCGAACATCGATATCCAACCGGATGAGCCCGCACCCAGAGGAAAACACCCATAACTTTGAAAACTGTAACATCCTTACCAATATCTACATACGCATACCCTTTCAAGTATGTAAATTGTTGGCTATATACCTTCCCTATACCTGTCTTGTCCAGAAATGAATAAATGTGTACCCCCCCCCCCCCCCCCACACACACATGCGAGCGCGAATCCACCACCACAATGTGTTGACTCGCTAAGACAAGTAGAAAATAATTCCCTATATATGCATTAGAGTGAATATAATGATACACCGACTTTTTGATTTCTAACAATTTCTCACCCTATCGAACGGACATGAATGCCCTTCTTGATATTTCTAACTGGGTTTGGGCGGTCACTGCCTCCTTTTTCAACCATTCATGACGCTCCCCTGTCTGTTAGAAGTGTCGTTAAATCCCAGTAAAAAAATAAAGCAATCATGGCCCTCCAATCGGTATATTGTTTTTTTCCGGAAGAGTACAACAGTCCACGACCATAAAATGTCCAGTTTTATACATCGAATTTGCCAAGCCGTTCGCTAACGGTAAATAAGAATGCATTTGCACCCGATACACAGCTTCCTAAAGTTTACTGCAAAATACATCGAAATGATCTTAGTGCGTGCATGCTTCTCCCATCCTCGGAGAGTGCTGCCCAATAAATATCAGTTATACCCAGTGCGCTGCTCAAACACTTACAGAATACAGAATACACTTCTGGTAGTGCATTCCCCATAAGTTAACTTGGTGGTGGTCGGGTGTGGGGTCGGGGGGGGGGGTCGGAGGGGGGTTGGGGGGTCGTATTTGTTGTTTATCCACACAATGACGCTTCACTTGGGTGACATGTGTCTCGTTTTGATTCCCTTTATCATTTTTTCTTCTGTAATATTTCGGTAGTGTATTGAGTAAAAAGTAGCACCTCTTCGTAAAGAGAAAATACCCCATTGGACTACTCCTGTGATTCACCGTAGGTAACCCGGGACGTGAAGTAGTGCTTAGTGCTCGATTACTGTTGTAAACAAGCTCCGCTTTACTGTTAAAATATAGGAGCCATTCATCAATGCTTCGGTGGAAGTTCTCTAAAATGGGTATAAACGATTGACTAAACTTGACTTTATCTCCATGTTGCGGTTACGATTACCCATTGTGCAGAAATATGTGACCTTAAACACCAATAAATAAATACTCCAGTGATATTTACTGGGCAGCACTTTCTGGGATTGGGGTGGGTGGGGGGGGGGGGGGGGTAGGGCTGATACAGCATTACTTATCAGAGGGTGGGAGACGCATGTGTGCATTAATATTATTTGAATGTATCGCCCGTTTGTGATGTATAATGCCGGGATGGGGAAGATATCCAGGGGCATGTCATGTGGTAGTTTTCAGTGAACCTCTGTGGTCTTTTATGGCGCGATAGGGAAGATTTCCAAGGGCATGTGGGAAGTCTTCAATGAACCTCAAGTATTGGATTTTATTGAAAAGTGAGATAACGGAACTCTGAAGGGCCGGAGGTGGGGTGGGCAGCATTCCTGTCTTGTCGGTTAGGTGACAATTTGTTAGAACTCAGAACCAGGTGTATCGGAATCTATCGCACACTGCTACTGAACAAAAGACCACGTACATACCTAGCGAGATGAAATCTCGAAATTTCGAGATAAAAAGTCGAAATTTCGAGATTTTAAGTCGAAATTTCGAGATAAAAAGTCGAGATTTCGAGATTTTAAGTCGAAATTTCGAGATAAAAAGTCGAAATGTCGACTTTCTGGGTGTGAAATATTTTTTTTTCATGTCCCTAATACGCTTCCGTAGAATTCACACCAGGAAAATACCGAATAAGTTGTTCTTGTATCATTCTTCCAGAGCGCCACAAATGCCACTACCAGTGAGCTCAACACTGGTATACTTTTGCCAACGCAAATCATATCCACAGTAATTTTGTGATCCAACACACCCTTAACTTTTAAGGGTTTTACTTCAGGCTTTTCCGATCAAGAGCATGGGCCCTTAACATGCCATCATATAGAGGTTCTGCTGACAATAGACAAATCACCAATGCAGTGATTTCTAGTCAAGTTTTGGCTGCCTTAACAGGCAGTCAAGACTCGACTAGAAATCACTAAGTCCCGTTTTATACGACGTGCCTAACACGGATCGCGCCAGACATTTTTGTCTTCAAATGACTAAGTCCACAAAAGTGCGACTGTAGCACAACGTATAAAACCACTCAGCTCGTCGAAAAATCTCTGGCACGACCCGACGTGCTACACGTCTCGAGTCGACGCTCTACACGTCTGTGTCTCGACGGCGTTTTATAAGACGCGCCACGCCAAGATTCAACGGTGAAAATCAAGACCAATTGTGGGCCTTTTTGCTGAAGAGCATGCCCACTTCAAATTTCCTTTTGGTATTGCATCATCATTTCCGTTCTGTTGACATTGAGAAATAAATATGGCAGCCGCGGATTCTTTTGAAAATTTGGGATATTGATAATATTGGTTCCGATTCCAACGGGGCTGAAACACCAGATCTCGCAGGGGAGGAAAGAAGTCGAGGGACATTATTACCCGACACAGCCTACTTACCAGACACAGCCACGGAATGAGGATAGGAATTTGTTTCAGGACATTGGTGGTCCATCATTTTCAACCTCCAGTCCACAATTATTATTTCAATTGAAAGAAACATGATTACCTTGTCATATCTGATTTTTATTACATACCCTCCATCAGTGATGGAGCTAGCATTTCCCAGACAGTAGGGACTGACCTCCCCGGCAGGGGGACTAGGTAAATACTAGTCTGTTTAAGACGTTTATAAACCTCCCCTCCTCCACCTCGAAGCTCAAGCTCCGAGTGGAGGAGGGGCAGCACATAGCCGTATTACAGAACCTGTGTTGTGCCCCAGAAACCTTACAAAAAGGAGAGTTCCACAACATGGGGGAGGGTGGGGGCTAGTTATATATACCTCTGTAAGACGGTTATCTACTGCCCCTCCCCAGATCTGAGTCCATGCCCTGGGGTTGAGGAGGAATAGTATATAGCCGCTATACAGAGTCGAGGGTGTAGCTAAGAAACCGGTGGCGTAGGCATGGGGGGGGGGGGGGGTAATACCCCACCCCTTCAAGAAAAAAGAAATTTCCAAAACTTATCAACCCATGGTCCAGACTCAAATGAGACTAAAACAAAGCGCGCCTCATCAGAGTCGGGGTCTTGTCAGCAGTACAGTCTCTGTAAGACTTCACATCAGAGAGCCTAGGTAAGCCTGAGAAAATGTGAAGTCTTATAGAGACTAACAGAAGCAATGCAATAAAGTGAAAAAAATACACCAATCCGATTAGCTGAAATTGGATGTTTTGTTGTATGGTTTCCATAGGTGAATATAAAATTGCAAAATATGTGTGTGTCTGTGTGTGTGTGGGGGGGGGGGGGGGGGAGGCACCGAGCTCCATTATGGGCCACCCATACTTTAGATTGCAGGGGACAGGGCCCCCACGAGTTCCTTTTTCTTACGTCCCTGTCCACCCGTGTCCCCTCCTCGCCTACGCACTCCGCGTCGGTCATCGCTGTGCAATGGCATCGCCCCCTCCCTCCATATTATTTCCCTCCTACGTCGCTGCAATACAACCATATAATAAAAGAGGGGAGTTCGGGGGGGGGGGAGAGCTACGCCTCGTCCACTAGGGGGTTGTAGCCCCCACTGAGGCGCTGACCTTTCCTTGGAGCCTCTCCTGCCTTCTATTAATATTCGAATAATACCGGTGTAGGTGTTGAGTGGTCGGAAAAAAACATTCCAGGAACAGAGGGGTATTTTTTTTGTTAATTTCGTCGAAAATGGACGCCCACCACCCCTGAGAAAAATTTGTTGGAAATTTTTTCCGCAGACTTTTTAGACACCCACCTCTTTTTCGATAAATATTTGAAGTAATGCCATATATTCGCAGTGGGAGGGAAGGGGAGGGGATGTCTCCACTGTGCCGTGTGATATTAGATTTTATGCATTGAGTTAAATGAATTCTATTTTAACCCTTTACCTAACATAGCGGTAAAAAGGCCAGTAAATTAGCCCAAATAAGGCTATGTTCATTCGGTTCCAATGACATCCACATCGATATGGTTTTACTGAAAATATAACATTTTGTCAAAAATATTAAATTTAGTTTATTTTTATTTTTGCAAAAAGCTGTTAGAGGGTTAAACCGGGCATAAATGGTGTTATAACGTATTTTCCTGAATAATCTTGACTAAAACTGGAATGATACGGCTCTCCATTATTTTCAGCATTCAGACTGATTCAGCTCACTAATATTTAGATGAAGTCTCTTTCTCATTAGACATAACTAATGATGGCTGAAACCAACCTCAAATGTGCTTCCTATAGGGTGAACTTGGTGATGCTACCCCGCATAGCAGGGCAGCACCACCTAATTTACCCTAGGGGAATCTCATTCTGCCCAGACCACATATTCTCGGGGGGGGGGGGGGGGATATAGCTCATAATGAGGTCCCAGGGGGGGTGAATTTTGTGTTAGTCCGCAATACGGGAAACCGTCTCTAAATATACCCCCTGTAGCACTGTGGGTGCATTGTTACTGGTACTATATATTTTCATGTTGCTACAAATTAAAGCGACGTATGCAATGCATTCCAACACTGCATAGTTTTCTTGTACAGACACTGTTCAGTCTTCAGGACGTTATCAACGACTTTTCCTTCCAAAAACTTTTCTCGGAGCGCATCTCGAACTCTAACACCTGCATTGCCACAATCATTCATCACAGGACATGGAATCATATGAAGCACGTCCTCAACCACTTCTCTTCGGTGCAGTTCATGTGTTACTGGATCTAAACTAATGTCGATTTTGTTGGATACAGAATCTCCCCCGTCAATACAAATGTTATGCAGTACCATGCACGCAAGTGCAGATATTTTAACCTGATCCTTATTGCATTCGCTTTTCCTCTGTATTACTCGCCATCTTCCTTTCAGTTGACCAAATGCCCCCTCAATAATCATTCATCCTCTGCTTTGGTGGTAATTGAAATATTTCTCTTCTTCGGACACATTGGTGTATGGCTTCATCGGCCCAACTTTTCAACGGAAAGGCAGAGTCGCCTAACAGGAGCGGGGGGAACTTCGGTATCAACCTCGATTGCGACCACATTCGGCAAAAGACCTTCGGTGGCCTAATCATTCCATATTTGAGTGGACTGAAATATAGTAGAGTCGTGGAAATTTCCCGGAAATCCACAAGACACCCAAACGAATCGATATCAATCGTCTACCATGGTCATCAATCAGACAGGCCCGTCGGAACGAAATTTATATTGGGGTGGGGGGCTGATATTGCTAATTTGGGTGAACTGGCTGATACTAAATGGGTATGGGGTATCCAGATGCCGAAGGCATTTGGCGCGAGTGCTGAAGGCACAAGCTTTTTGAGGGGGGAGGGGAGGGGGGGGGGGGGGGGGTACTCCCCACAATTTTTTTTGAAAAGGGCAATCAAAGGAAGCATTCTGGTAGCTTTTGAAGCAAAAACCTCTTGATTTTTTTAAAAGGCAAAAGTTGTTTTTTTAACAAAATGTTTCAAAAATACCAATAGAACCCAATAACATTTGGGGACGGTTCTCACACCGGGGTCACCTGCAGGCCGTAGCCATATTCCGTCACGCTAAAAAACAGTCAGACCTTATGGTGGATTCATTAGTTTTATCATTACGCCAACGGTTGTCGTGGTCTTCTGAGCTGCCAAAGGAATTGCTCAAAACGTTTGCACATCAACATATGCACGTGCATGTTATACATTCAGTGATACATTCATAATTCTAATCCAGGGGCGTAGTAAGCTAATTTTATTGGGGGGGGGGGGGGGGGGGGGTAGGACCTATATTCCCATGACGCAACGCGTCATCCGAGCGGCGAGTGGGGTGAACACGAGAGGAGATATCCTCCGTCTCGTTGGTGGGGGGGTCCGGGTTTTCGAATTTAAGATGTAAAAGCATGCATTCTGTTTGATTCTGAGCAAATAAATCGTATATTCCTATGACGCAAAGCGTCATCCGAAACGCGAAAAGGCGAGTGGGGGTGAGCACGAGAGGGGGTACCTCCCCGTCTCATTGGTGGGTGTCCGGGGGGCCTCCCCCGGGAAATTTTTTTAATTTAAGATGTACAAATATGCATTCTGAGTGATTCTGAGCAAATACATCGTCAATAAGGAAATACGTCAGCTCTCTGATCAGTTCAGCGTGATTTCCGAGAAGAATGACAGGAATAGTGAACATGCAATGAAATACCCTGTGGTTGGTTGGGGTTTAACATCACTTTCCACAATTAGGCGAAAATACGACTGTCAGTTTTTATTGGTGGAAGAAAGCCTACATGGAACCCACTCAATCCAGTAATCATTAACAGTAATGTCGGAATATGGTAACAGTGGGGCATCCCGTGTGGAGAAACCACCAACCCAGCCCAGTAAAGCCTACTTTTGACAAATTTGCGGGGGTGGGGGAAATATCTCCCTTACCCCCCCCCCCCCCTCCAACCGGTTCCTACGCCACTGTTCTAATCTGAGTTCAATAATGTAATGTCCAGTTTTATTCAGATTACATCGGTTGCTCCCATCATGGATAAACTAACAACGAAATATGAGCAAATTATTGGGGGGGGGGGGGGGGCTACAGCCCCCCCCCCCCCCAGCCCCCCCCCCGGTTCCGACGGGCCTGTCAGAACAATGGAATAGAAGTTTTTAAAGTTATGATACTCTTTTTTGCGCTTCCTGTCCTCCAGCTGGGCACTGCTATATGGCAGCCACCGACAGCTGCCCACGCAAATGGAAATTGCCACATCTGGTCCATATCTAGCATTTTGGGTTGAAGATGTTCTGGGGTCTTTGGTATGTGTGTCTCAATTTCATTTCACTTCACATGATCACACGCCCTATAGCATCGGACACTTCTATGTTAATGTTTCTGACTGTTGTCAAACCTAAACCTGACATTTAGGATATGGTGTAGAAATAATCCCCTCTCGCCAACCTATATATGCACATCGCCAGTCTTTCTTCGGGCGAAACCGGGTCTTCTGTTACAATATTGCTAAGGTAGGGTGTCTAATCCTGTTAAGAATATACGCGAATGTTCCTCTACTCACGCGAAATGTTTTCTTAAATTGTTTCTCGTCGAAACGTTCAGTCACTCTGAACCACCCTTGATTCCTAACCAAACGTTTACAGGATCGAACTGCCTTTCTTCAAACTTGACCGCAGGAGAATTAAAGAAACGAGGAGGGACCTCTTCAAAACACGCTGCCGCAGAAGGCTAACTATCACAGTATATTTCCGCAATCTTTCCAATCGCAATTTATTGATTCGGGCGAAAAGTAGATGTCGAAGATTTAAGGCAGACGACATTTTGTAACAGGAGTGATAGCTCTATTTGTACACAAAACAACAAATGGATTAATTGCAATTATGAATGTAATCGGAAGCGGTTGGTTGAAATTTCGATAGTTTATTTTTAGTAAATTGAAACTGTACTGTGCGAGTTGATTGTCACGCTCATGATATAGGTTTTAGTTGTTGAAAGTCACAAAAGCCCACATTAAAAAAACGCCAATCGACGTCATTTGTAATTATTACCACTTTAGCGTGCGTTCTCTGTATATTAACACAATTTTACCTTTACGGTAAAAGTGCATAATGCAGAGACTCAAGCCAGAAGTTGCGTGTTAACGTGGTTAACATCCCGCTTCCGGCTAAATGTTTCATTAACAGCCCCGGCTCCGGTTACAGTTTGTGTAATGCGTCATACCAAACGCGCCATTGGTTCCGAGATGATGAAACGCGCTTAACTGCAATGAATGTTAAAAAAACACGTGAAATTTGTGTGATTTCCCCATTACTTCGGTGATGAAGCATTCAAATTGTCAAGGTGAGTGTAATTAATTCACTACGGTATATACGTTTTTGTTAGCAGATTTCGGGAGAAGGCGAATTTTTCGTGGCAAACAAAAATATTTAAATTAGGCTATCATGTGATTGACCACGCGACGTTTTGTTTATCTAGAAACAGACAACACGTGTTTTGGTTAAATGTCATTGCGAAAACTCGGGATGTCACAATCAAGTGAACTTGATGAAGAACCTTGGGATTTAACCATTTTAGAAGTGGTAATAATAATAATAACAAGATTTTGTTGGGCGTCCCTGTTTATTAACGGCCCTCCAGGAATGGTTAACAGCCCTCGACTTCGTCTCGGGCTGTTAATGGACCCTCTGGCTGTTAATCATTCCTGTCGAGCCGTTAATAAACCGTAACGCCCTCCAAAATCATGTTATTGGTATATTAAAATGACGCGGCAGCTGATAGGGAAAGAGGATTAGACATACGCAACAGTATATTCGTAAAACAGGGCCTCTTATAACCCAGTTCGCCGATACATTTGCGCATGCGCCAGTTTACTTCCACATGACTGTAAACAAAGACTATCCTTGTTCAACACGATTGCTGAAATAATCGCTTCAAACACAAAACACAAAAGATACTTGATCACTTGGTAATTACATTAGGCGTACAAATTTATTAAAGCCCTAAATTCAACAATTAAATGTAATTTATTTGTTAATATTTACACAATATCAGTAAAATGTATTTAATACAACCATACATTTAGTGCCCATAAGCCAAAGACTGCAAGGAAAGCATGTGATACGTATGGTCCAGGAATAATATTTTATAGTAAGCAATCTACGGAAGTGTGGAAGAGATATTTGGCTGCCAATATTTATGTCGCCGCGGCAAGATAAAATATTGTGTCGTCAAGAGAAATACTGACAGCCAAATGTTCTTTCTAAATAACTCTCACGAACCGGTGGTCTAACAGCCCTACCGATCGACCAAGAACCTTTACCTCAGCGCGCATTTCGAGGGTGATCCAGTCCACAAATCACCACAGCCTAGATGCCCAACACACCATCTTTCCAACTCGTTGTTCCTGCCCTGCCCCATCCTCCCATCCGATCCAGTGGCCCTTGCAGGTAGTTCAACCCAGAGAGCCTTCTCTTCGACGTAGTGATCTGACCACACAACCCCCTCTACCCTGTGGCCAACAGCGCACCCTTCTCACCATCTAGACCCTACCATCCTTCCATGTGCGTGACCCGACCAAGAAGCGCAATTCTCCCTGTAATCGAACCGGCGACCGAACTATACTAACGATGACCCCCATAACAAAATTCAATCAAAGTGACCCAATCACACCATCTTCTCGACCCACTATAGTCCATTGACCTTTCTCAGAGATTCGACCCAATTCCAAGTACATGACACAAAGTCCAGAAGCCAGGCTATTTCCTACGATCGACTATGGAGAGGGGAGGGGGGGGGGGGGGGGGGGGGTCTTGTTTGAGAATTTAGACAAAATTTTGGGAAAAACATAAGGTGATCAAAAAACCTCCATTCTGTATGAAAAATGCATCCAAATTCGAATAAAAGAAAAGGGGCAAACATTTCTGACAGAGGTGGACATAAGGGGGGGGGGGGGGGGGATTCGCCCACGCGGGCCCCTACTAACCTCGTGCAGTCACCACCCATAACCGTGACGACCCAGGTGACAACATCCATACCTTCAAGAGACCTTCCTCAACGCCGACCAAATCACCCGACATGTGTCAGTATTCTAACACCCCTATCTTCCGCCTCGATTCAGTAATCTGCAATCACTTTGTAACGTAAAAGGACTACTTTCATGCAGACACGATAAGCAGTCCCAATCGTTCATTTCAAAAGTGACACAGTCGGAGCCAACCACAACCAAGTGGCCTAACATATATGTATATCCCTTTGATCTTGAGCTACCTCTGACCCTTCCATGCGACTCAACCCACATATCCTACACACGGCGATCAAGTGACAGCATCACACAACCATGACGACCTGGTGGCCGAACATCCCCACCCCACAAACCTATTCAACCCGACTCGAATTCCCATATTTTACATCTGTTTTAACCAATCCAAACCCTAAATCCCTACTACGCATTCGACTCAGTACTAATCCAGGCGTCCCGACAATACCACTCGACCCGACTTGGCGGGGTATGATGAGCCACTACCCCCCCCCCCCCCCCCCTCCCACCCGTTACTGCCCGTAAGCGCAGGTTAAAAGCGATAAGTTGTCACGAAAGAGTAATGAAATTATAGATTACTGCCCACGTGACACGTGTTAGTTGGAGCGACGTATAAATCAAAAATGAATCGGACGTTCCATTGACGCTCTAAGGTCGCGTATGGCGAACTCAGCGCGATCCGTGTTGGGCGCATCGTATAAAACTAGCCGTAACATGAACAGGGCTATAGGCTATAGAGGGAATTCAGGACAATTGCCCAGTCCCCTGAGGGTTAACAAAACTGAAAAGAAAATCACTTACTTCTTTCATGAAAATGAACACTTCAACCACAGCAGCAGAAGATGTGGAGATCGGGCCTTATTGGGGGACCTAGCGGGGACCCCGCAGGTGACCGATGAAGGGAGTAGTAGGAGATGTGGAGATCGGGCCGTATTGGGGTCCCTAGCGGGGACCCTACAAGGGACCGATGAAGGAAGTAGTAGGAGATGTGGAGATCGGGACTTATTGGGGGACCTAGGGGGTACCCCGCAGGGGACCGATGAAGGGAGTAGTAGCAGATGTAGAGATCGGGCCTTATTGGGGGACCTAGCGGGGACCCCTCAGGAGACCGATGAAGGGAGTAGCAGAAGATGTGGATACCTGGTTGTAGAAACCATGGGTTTTTAGGATAATTAGCCTCCTAGTCCCCACCAGTCCCAAATAGTCCCCACCAGACCCCACTAGTTTCCACCAGTCCTGAAATCATCAAAACGGACTGGCGAACCCCTATTTTGGGGCATATAAAAAGTAACACGTAATGCTATAGGACCTAGATATCTCCTGGGGGTATGTTCTATTTAATAGGGCTACTGGACCTGATTTTACAAGAACCCCATTTTTATGCCTATTGCAGATGCTACTCTAACACTAAGAGTCATCCAGTAATAACTATCTCTGATTCTCTCGTCCAAGTCCTATAATCACCAGTGCTTCATTTTCCGTATCCTGTATGCAAAGTTATCTCTCTTGTGTACAACAAAGGCCTGTATCATTCCTAGAGCCAAGAATCTATCGAGTAGTTACTGCTAAGTCATTACTCGAACGACTCGAATCCCATCGAGCAAATGAGCTTTAGAGCAATTGCTCGATCGAGTGACTCGCACATACTGCTCTAACCACTCGAATCCCATCGAGCAAATGAGCCATAGAGCAATTGTTCGTTCGAGTGACTCGCACATACTGTTCGTCTACTCATTTCGGTATTTGAGGATACCTATGGCCTGGTATTGTATTATTATTTGCGGATACCTTTTATAGGATACTCACATAAGGATACTATTACTTGTTTGGCCCAGCCTTCTAGGCCACCCCAGGACATACCTATCCCAAATTCCCCCTATTAGCCATCGAACAGTTACTGAAAAGTCATTGCTCGAACGATTCGAAACCCATTGATGAAATGAGCTTTAGAGCAATTGCTCGGTCGAGTGACTCGCACATACAGGGTTTGGGCATTTGGGTTCTTGCAATAAGAGTTTAATTGTGTGTTACTAATCTATTTCCATACCTTCGAGTATTGATGTTAAATCACGGAATCCCATTTTACGGAGTCGGATAGGAATCCCATTTACGGAATCCCTTTTTGGGAAACGTGTGTGGCTATGGAATTCCTTTTTTCTTAAATGAGTTGAAGAGTCGTATGTGCGAGTCACTCGAACGAGCAATTGTTCTATGGCTCATTTGCTCGATGGGATTCGAGTCCTTCGAGCAGTATGTTCGAGTCACCCGATCAAGCAACTGCTCTAAAGCTCATTTGCTCGATGGGCTTCGGGTCGTTCGAGCAATGACTTTCCAGTAACTGCTCGATGACTTATAGGGGGAATTTGGGATAGGTATGTCCTGGGGTGGCCTAGAAGGCTGGACCAAACAAGTAATAGTATCCTTATGTAAGTATCCTATAAAAGGTATCCTCAAATAATAATACAATACCAGGTCATATGTATCCTCAAATACCGAAATGAGTAGAAGAGCAGTATGTGCGAGTCACTCGAACGAGCAATTGCTCTATGGCTCATTTGCTCGATGGGATTCGAGTCGTTCGAGCAGTATGTGCGAGTCACATGATCGCGCAATTGCTCTAAAGCTCATTTGCTCGATGGGATTCGAGTCGTTCGAGCAATGACTTAGCAGTAACTACTCGATAGATTCTTGGCTTTAGGAATGATATAGGCCTTTGTTGTACATAAAGGGAGATAACTCTGCATACAGGATGCGGAAAATGAAGCACTGGTGATTGTAGGACTTGGACGAGAGAATCAGAGATAGTTTGGGATAGTTTGGACTGGATAGACTGTTAGTGATAGAGTAGCATCTGCAATAGGCATAAAAATGGGGTTCTGGTAAAATCAGGTCCAGCAGCCCTATTAAATAGAACATACCCCAGGAGATATCTCGGTCCTATAGCATTACGTGTTATTTTTATATGCCCCAAAATAGGGGTTCGCCAGTCCGTTTTTGTGGTTTTGGATTGTTTTTGGTGGTTTGTGGGGGTTGTCAGGTCTATTTGGGTAATTCTACGAATCGGAAAATTGCTCTTGTGCAAAGCAACATACCCTCCGAACATACCCCTGTCCTATTAAAAGCCTTTGGGTCACATAGTAACCACGTGCTACCATAGAAACCAAGATGACGGCCTCAAGTATACAAAATGGCCGACGGAAACACGTATCACCCTAACTACACGCGCTGCGCATGCGCACTAACACCACGTATCACTATGGGGATGATGTCACAAGATGGCCGCTCACGCGGGTTACCATGACAATACAACATGGCGCCACTGGGTCACGTGACTATGACGTCACTTCCGCCTCCCCCATTCCCTCCTCCAATGGGACCCGATCTCCACATCTACTACTAACCACTATCAAGCCTCACCAAGGCTTTATAAATGTCAAATCTTGGAACATTTGAAAATGCATGTTTCGATATTCAATCAAACACTTTTTCGGTATATTGCCCATCTCTATATTTTACTTTAATCGGATATTTTAAGACATGAATGTTTTATAGGTATTTTCATGCGTATTTTCTATTTTCCAAGTTCAGATGATGCAGTAAAACATAATGAAATTCTAATCACTTTTTCAGCTAGCTATTCCCATTGACAACTCTACCGGTCACTTGATCACTCCCCCCCCCCCCCCCCCCCCCCCCCAGTGAAAATACAAAACAAAATAAAACTAAAAAGAGAAAAATCAACCAACTTGAGTTTCAATAAAAAGAAATTCATGACCCTGTGTAGCTGTAATGCGCAGAATATTTGGTTTATGTTTGTTTGCTATTTGGGGAAAAACGACACTTTCCACAGCCAACGACACATCGAGTCGGATAGTTTTTCGGGTGGAGGAAGCCGGATTACCCCAAGAGAACCACCGAACAACTATTAAACTTTCCAAGGTACAGTACGCCTTAGTGCACAGTGTTGGGGGCGCGGTGGCGTTGCGGTAACCGGTTCTCGTCAGATCACCGAAGTAAAGCAACGTCGAGCCCGGTTAGTCCTCGGATGGGTGACCGTCTGAGCGATCGATTCGGACTCCCGCATTGTGTCCTTGGGCAAGGCACTTAACCCCGATTGTCCACATGGGGGCACGATGATGCCATGTACTAAGGCGTACTGCACGTCGATGGTGCGCATGTCTTCAACCAATCTAACCCTGTCTGTGCTGCAGTGCGGAGTTACGATGTTGGGGAGCTGGCAGCTGCTCGTCGTTGCTCGGCGGTTCTCTCCGGATACTCCGGCTTCCTCCACCCGTAAAACTGTCATGGTCATGATTAGCCATTGTGCATAAATATGTGACCTTAAACACCAATAAATAAATAGTACACAGTGTCATTGCGCTCCCACGTGGGTAAACGGGATTAAGCTGCATGAACTATATCATAGTGGTATATGTTGCCGGATAATGAGGTTGGGTTGTCACTGAATGGGAGGATGTGACGTTTTTTTTCAATCCTTCATCCCATTTGATGCCGTAGTGTTCTCTGTGTTGCTTCCATGGCCATATAAATGTGAGGAAGCCACCTTTCAAATGATTATTCATTGAGTTGTATGCACCCTTTTATAGTAGTATATGTAACCAGATAAAGATGTAGAGCCGTCACTAAATTGGACGAGGTTTTCGCACCTCCGTCACATTTGACGTTGTAGCGATCTCTGTGCTGCGACCATATAAATGCAACGTAGCCACCTTTCTCAGTTTTTAATTCACTCGTATGTAATATTTGGACAGAACGGCGTGTGTGCGTTCGAACTGTCATTTTTTTACCGCACGAAATCGATTTGGGCGGAGGGATAATATTGAACGAGAACTTCGTAGGCTTCGAGTTCAATATTATGCCTCCGCCAAAATCGATCGAGCGTGTGTTCTGTATTTATTGCACGCCTACAGTTTATTAAAAAAGTATTACTCGATTTTGGCGGGCGATAATACTGAACTCGAAGCCTTCGGCTTTTTGTTCAATATTATCCCTCCGCCGAAATCGATCTCATTCGGTAAAAAATGAAAGTTCGAACGCGTATGCTGTTCTGTATTTAGTGCACGCCTACAGTTTACTAAAAAAATATTAAAAACACAAATTATTGCCAAAAATAACCAAAACGTAAAAAAAGGAATAGTTAAATAGTCCGCACACGTGATCCGCATTGTTCAAGGTCGATACAAAAAAAAAATATTGTTCGCTGCGGTTTTTGCAGAAAAAGCGTGTATTTTATTGAAACAAAGGATAGGCGTGCAAATAATTATTGTGGTACATCTTACCAAATATAGAGGGAGGACTGTCACCAAACGGAAGGGAGTCACGTTTTTCTCACGTTCGACGCATTTGACGTTATAGCGATCTTTGTGTTGCGTCAATGGCCATATGAATGCAACGAGATTACCTTTTAATTATTACTGTAGGTGTATGTAATATATTATAGTGGTACATTTGTAATATATTAAGTGGTACATGTTACCAGATATCGTGATAGGGCTGTCACTAAATGGTAGAGGCATAAAAACATAAAAATGGAGAAAAAACGTCAATTGACATTAAATAGCAAATCCAAAAATAGCTATTTTTTTTTAATTTTTGAGCTCTTTTACATCCTAAAATTTCATGCAAATCCAGGCAAATCGAAGGATTTTTTTTTGCAACGTTGGTGTAATACTGTCAACGCATTGGCAGCCCAGACCAATTTTCTTCAACTGAAAACTAGCCTAATTGCATTTTTGATATGTCTTTTGTCGGAGAATATATTTCCCAAATTTTGAGAGTGGGGGATCAATAAGTTGGCTAATAGCCTAATACCGCACGTTCATTAAAAAGACGTAAATTTGACTGTTTTTTTTTAGTATGGTTGCATTTTTAAACTATGGCATCCCATCTAACAGAGCCAACATTGAATTTACAGTATGTTAAAATTCATGACTGCGTGTGTATATTATTAACACGGGGCTGTGTGTTTTGAGCGTTTTTATGAGAAATTTCTAAAATAACTCCTATATTTGAAGTAACGTAAAAGTAAAAAACAGTGATAAATTTAAAAAACTAAAAATCAGATATCTCCCAATTTTTAGAGCTCTACAACACACTAAATTTCACGAAATCCGATGTATTTTAATTTTTTATCCTTTTGTCACCTCCCACCCCCCTGAAATCACACCATTGTTTGTTCTCAACCGTTGAAAATTCCCTTGGTCAGTATCACATTTTTAGATCTGGATTTTGCTGTAGAATATTAATCCAAATGTTGAAGAGCTGTGCTCTGCACAGCAGTGGATATTAAAAGTTGAAAGAAACATTAAAATCTCGCCTTGCTCCAACCAGAGACCGAAATTCGAAAATTTTATTTTGCCACTTTTCAGAAGATACACATGTATATGAATGTGCCAAATTTCATTAAAATCGGCGAAGGAGAAGTACCATAAACTGTGGCTGACGAAAAAAGGCAGACGATCATTAGAAGTCATTTCAATTAGAATGACTCAGTAGCTATTATTAAAAACAATACCCAAATGTTTATTAGTTTATTATTATGGCACTTCATCGATTTGAGTATTTAGCATGAATAGGAGTGGATACATGCCTAGTGGGTTACTCTTCGAAGTTTTTATCACAGAATCATCTTTTTTTGTGCCTTAAATGGTACCAGCCAAGTCTGTGTCCAATAATCAATTAAAACAACATCTTCGTTTTCGTGTAAACGAAGCCTGGATAGAATCGTGAATGATCAAGTATAAAAGGTTGTATCATCCGCAAATGAGCGAAAGCTACTTGTTAGATCTGTGAGAATATCATTTATACATATTAGGAACAGTGTGGGGAGGGTCAAGAACGCCACTATTGATTAATTTTCATGAGGACATTCCAACTACTCTCTGCGTTCTTCCAGATATGCTATAATTTTAAAAACTGATAAGGAGCTTCTTCTTCTTATTCTCCCTCCTGTCTTGTGTCTTCCATGCACTTCCTTGCCGGTCCGCACAATAACTTGGAAACGAATTGCCCTATCTCATTGATTTTTGGCATACTGAGAGTGACAAGTCCTCGGCTTCCTATGATTTTCAGATTCCTGGGGCAATGAAGTTGTCCATAGGGGTCACGCACATATCTCAGGCTAGCTATGACCTATGGATCTGGGACCAACACCAAATGAGTCGACACTCAATGGAGGTTCAAAATATGCGTCGACGTCACCCTGGGGTCATTCAGTGCATGTTTTAGAATTGCCGGAAATCACCTTTTTCACCCCCTAATGTATTTCAAAAGTTCATACATGCATTTTTACACACAAAAGGTGGGCGTGGCCAAACATTGAATGTGGGTCACGCTCATATCTCAAGCATGGTATGATCTGTGGACCTGACCAACACCAATGGAGTCGAAACTCAATTGAGGTTCAAAATATGGGTCAAGGTCACTGAGGTCACCAAGGGGTCTTTGTGCGCGTTTTTTCAGAATTGCTGTTGTTGTTGTGGTTGTTGTTGTTCTTCTTCTTCTCTTCTTCTCCTTCTGTCTTCTAATCATTTCCTTCTCCACAAGATAACTTGAAAACGAATTATCCTATCTCGCTGATTTTGGCATACTGATAGAGAGTCACAAGGAACATTGGGGTGTCCATAGGAGTGTTTTAAAAGTGGGACATGTTCATATCTCAGGCATTGTAGGATCTATGGACATGGGACCAACACCAAATGAGGTTTGTAATATGTCAATGTCACTGAAGCCACCCAGAGGTCATTGGGTGCATTTTCAGAATTACTGGAAATTGCCTTTTTGACTCCCTAATGCATTCCCAAAGTTCATACATGTATTTTTACACTCAAAAAAGTGTGCGGAGTCACAACTATTGAAATTAGGTTATGCTCATATCTCACCAAAAAGCTATATTATGTTATCACCAAAAAGCTATTTTTTAAATTTGGAAAAATATTTTAAATACTTTTTAGCTCAACTTTGACGAAGTCAAATTTGAGCTATTGTCATGGCCCGTCGTCCGTCGTCCGTCTGTCCGTCTGTCCGTCTGTCCGTCTGGCCGTCTGTCCGTCTGTCCGTACGTCAACAATTGGCTACGGCTCGGGCTAGAGGTCGTATTTATGAACCGATCTTTACGAAACTTCTTGTGTACCTTTGTTATGACCCTGGGACGGGAACGAGTGTTTTTAGGTGTGGTCCGAAATTCAAGATGGCTGCCAGCGGCCATTTTGTACCGATGATGCAAAAATCAGTTTTTTGTACAGAACTTCTGTATGAAAGTTCTGATTTGAATAAAGTTTTGTATAAATGTATAGTACAATGGGATACATCACATATAATACGGGTTTTTTTCTCGTGCGTAAATTATGCAAATTAGACTAACTTTGATTTATTTAGTGTTACTTTCAGAGCTGTAAGTGCCAAACTGCTATGGCTTGGGCTAGAGGCCGTATTTATGAACCAATCTTTACGAAACTTCTTGGGTACCTTTGTTATGACCGTGGGACGAGAACGAGTGTTTTTGGGTGCAGTCCCAAATTCCAGATGGCTGCCAGCAGCCATTTTGTACCGACGATGCCGAAATCTGTTTTTTGTACAGAACTTCCATATGAAAGCTCTGATTTGAATAATTTTTTGTATGAATGTTTAGTACCATGGGATACATTACATATATTACAGGTTTTTTTCTTGTGTGTAAATTATGCAAATTAGGCTAACTTTGATTTATTTAGTGTTACTTTCAGCACTGTGAGTGCAAATCCCAATACGGCTCGGGCTAGAGGCCGTATTTATGAACCGATCTTCACGAAACTTCTTGGGTACCTTTGTTATCACTGTGGGACGAGAAGGAGTGTTTTGGGGTCCAGTCTGAAATTCAAGATGGCCGCTAGCAGCCATTTTGTTCAAAATTAAGTGCAATCTGATTTTTGCGCAGAACTTCCAAATGAAAGATCTGATTTGAATAAATTTTTGTATGAATGTTTAGTACCATGGGATACATTACATATAATACAGAGTTTTTCTCGTGAATAAATTATGCAAATTAGGGGTCCGGGTGGGACTTAGAAAATTTTGGACCAAAATCCGGAAATTAGTTTTTTTGTTTTTTATGCCTTTTGGTCAATTTTAAGACCAAAAAAAAAAAATTTTTTTACACTGAAAATTTGGGGTCCGGGTGGGACTTAGAAAATTTTGGACCAAAATCCGGAAATTAGTTTTTTGTGTTTTGATT
Source organism: Pictodentalium vernedei (assembly GCA_031216915.1). NCBI lineage: Eukaryota > Metazoa > Mollusca > Scaphopoda > Dentaliida > Dentaliidae > Pictodentalium > Pictodentalium vernedei. The sequence continues at coordinate 241,784,081 of CM062294.1, read as the reverse complement.
CATTTTGGTCAATTTTAAGAAGAAGAAGAAAAAATTTTAGTCTGAAAATATTTTGTTTGGGACTGAAAATTTCCACACAAAAATAATAATCTACAATGATTGGTCTTAATCTGTAGTCCATTACAGTCACCTTGTAATTCTTTTATTATTGTTGACTGGGCCAAAACAAATACTAATTCCTGTCATATTCATTATTCAGTTGTCTTGGTCACAGCAAGTACTAATTCCTGTCATATCCAAGTTGAGCTACCGAGTCATTGACTCTTTCATTTTAATATGAAGACAAGAAATGGGGAAGGATGGATCATGGATGGATGGCTAGAAGTAAGGCCAGAAAGATGTTTAGAGGGGCAGATGGATGCTAAGACAGGCAGATGGAAGGAAGGAAACAGTAATCATCAGATTTAAATATAGTATGATATGCTGTTCTAGATTACCACTGTCTTGGACACGTTAAAAATCATGATAATTTCTCAACAAGTGAGAGTTATGGCCCTTTGTTTACTCCATTTTACTCGAATTTTTATTTTATGTGATAGTGTGGAAAGTAATTATAAGATGTAAATAAGCGGGAGCGCGGTGGCTCAGTGGTAGACTGTTGGACTTCTATGCTAGAGGTCCCGAGTTCGATCCCCGTCCGGGACGACCCATGTTGTATCCTTGGGCAAGGCACATTATCCCGGTTGCCTACATGGGGGGCACGATGACGCTGTGTACTAAGGCATGCTGCACGTCGATGGTGCACATGTCATCAACCGCTGTAACCCTGCTTGAACAGACTTAGAATATTGAGGAGCTGACAGTTGCTTGTCGTTGCTCGGTGGTTCTCTCTGGGTACTCCAGCTTCCTCCATCCGTAAAACTGTCACGGTCACGATTAGCCATTGTGCATAAGTATGTGATAAGTAAGTAATTTGATAAATACATGTATATACATGGTGATAATATACGTTATATTATCTTACAATATAGAATGGCCACCGTGGACTGGTCACTTTCCACAGGGGGCAATATTTCCATGGATGCAATAATATTAGATTCCAAACACTAATTATAGGAATAATCATCAACAATTTTATTAATGAAGCACCGGGTACAACCCGGTGCTTCATTAATTAAAATTTTGCTGATAATGATTTTTATTACCTGGTAAATGCACACGTGGACATCATTGCCCATGCGTGGATTATGACTAGTCCATGGCGACGGTACCGTACGTATGTATTGGGTCTGCAATTACCCGAATTCAGCGTGTATAAGGGGCCAAAGATACAAAATCTGTATCTTGCAAGTGCATAATACAACTGAATGCTTGGTTATGATTTGTTTACATTACTATTTATAGAACATTACAAGCTTTTGAAAAGCATTTGCGAGGGCCTTGCACGTTTCTATGTGCAAAAACAAAACAAAAACACACTTCTCAAAAATATAATTATTCAAGTATGGAACCACACTGCTTTTGTATCTGAGTCGCTGGAAGCATTCAAGCAGGACCAACATGCACTTTCACTCTTACAGTGCACAGTCGTTTGCACTTATAAGTTTATCGGCGAATCACAAGAGTTCAAGGTGGTTACATAGTTTCAACCGAAATGACCAGTCTGTGCATGAAAAAGAAATCTGAAATTAAAATGCTAGTTAACCCTTTACTCAAAGCACACAATGTCACAATTTAGTATTTTAATTATTTTTTTGTAAATTTAAAAAAAAAATTTCAACAGAACCATAGCATATGATCCCTCTTTGGAACATGCTCATTGAGCATGTTCCAATGCGGTGTCATATGATACGGTTCTGTTGAATTTTTTGGAAAATAATGTTTTTTTCCATGGCTCAATTTGTAAATTAAGTGGGAGAATGCATCTGATTCGTTAGGTAAAGTGTTAATCAAGTAACTGGGAGCGCGGTGGCTCAGTGGTAGACTGTTGGACTTCTATGCTAGAGGTCCCGAGTTCGATCCCTGTCCGGGACGACCCGCGTTGTGTCCCTGGGCAAGGCACTTTATCCAGCTTGCCTACATGGGGGCACGATGACTGACGCCGTGTACTAAGGCGTACTGCACGTCGATGGTGTACATGTCTCCAACCGCTGTAACCCTGCTTGAGCGGTGCTTGAACAGAGTTAGAATGTTGAGGAGCTGACAGTTGCTCGTCGCTGCTTCTCTCCGGGTACTCCGGCTTCCTCCACCGGTAAAACTGTCACAGTCACGATTAGCCATTGTGCATAAGTATGTGACCTTAAACCCCAATAAATAAATAAATAAATAAATAATCAAGTAATTATAATTGAGAATTGTGAGATAAATTCTATCATCACCATTTTGTTTATATACAAAATGTATCAGAGTCTCATTCTTGTTTACTGGGCTATATTTTGACTCCTCTTTGACTTGTTGAGAGAAACAAGCTCGACTCTGATACATTTTGTACACAAACCTGATGATGATAATACAGTGGAACCCTGTTAATTGAATAGCCACTTTGCAAATGAATATTATTCAGTTAACAGGAGTATTCAATTAACAGGGATTGTGTTACTTTCCTGTGTTCTAGAGGTACACTTAGCACTTATTCTATTATATCTTGTTTGACAGAGCTCCATCAAACAAGAGATAATAAATTAAATACCTGTATTGGACGTACTGAGGCCAAATAGGTCTAAAAACAAAGAAAAACTGGGGAGAGTTAGCGTAATTTCTCGACAGGATACAAGATTTTTTATTCAATTAACAGGTGTTTACTCTATAACCTATATGTAATTAACAGGTCAAATTTGTACTGGAGGTATGGTAAATGGTTTTGTGTTCGGAAATTATATTCAATTAACAGGGTTATTCAGTTAAGAGATATCAAATTAAATGGGCTCCACTGTATATAGGTATCATCAACATTAGGTTAATGTACAAAATGTTGTATGAGAGTTGCGATCTTGTTTCTAAGGTCATATTTTGACGAGTAGATATATAGCCTTAGAAATAAGAGTAAGACTCTGATACAACATTTTGTACATTAACCTAATGGTGATGATACCTATATACAGTGGAGCACACTCCACTGTTTAGCCTTAGAAATAAGAGTGAGACTCTGATATTGCATTTTGTACATAAATACAGTGGTAATGATAAATATACATTGAAACTGAAATATTTTGATAAAGTAGCATTTTGATTTCAGATTCATATTCAGACTCACATTATTATTATTTATTAGGGTTTAACGACACTTTAACAGGTCATATCATGTCGGTGACAGTTTTACGGGTGGAGGAAGCTGAGAGAACCACCGAGCAACGACGAGCAGCTGCCAGCTCCCCAACATCGTAACTCCGCACTGCAGCACAGGCAGGGTTAGATTGGTTGAAGACATGCGCACCATCGACGTGCAGTACGCCTTAGTATATGGCGTCATTGCGCCCCGATGTGGACAATCGGGGTGAAGTGCCTTGCCCAAGGACACAATGCGGGAGTCTGTATCGATCGCTCAGACGGTCACCCATCCAAGGATTAACCGGGCTCGACATCGCTTAACTTCGGTGATCTGACGAGATCAGACTCACAAAATGCTTGTTGTTTTAGTCAAAACTGTATGCGGCTGCCTTGAACCTTTTCGAACAACGGATAAACTGATTGAGCACATTGGTTCAACATTACAAAAAGACTGTGGCTGTGCACTGTAACAGTATATCCGTGAGTTTTGATATACCAGCAGTCTATGCAATTAGATCCGTTTTGACTTTTGGTGTACCAACATGTGTTAGGCTGCATCAATTATGGGCCCTCGTGGGAACCCAATAGAGGGGGCCCACTGGGAATTGTCCTGGTGGACCATATGGTCAGCCCATCTCTGCCTGTGGTGCAAGTCATTTAAAATGTGCAGCATAATTATAAATGATTAGCTGCACTTGTGCTGTGGTATGGATATAGCTATAGATTCAGAAACTGACCTTAGCCCTTTACCCAATGCAGACGATATCAAAATTTCCTAGTTTAAATATTTTTTTAACTTTTTCAAAACATTTCAACAAAACCATATCATGTGAGAACTTTCCAGCAGTATTTTACATAAAAGCATTTCATCATAGGAAAAGGTAACCCAAATTCTCATCACTTATGCAAAAGATCACATCAATAAGAGTTCGGAGATGACTGTCTGACAGGGGAGAGTGTGGCAATGGAGGGGGCATAGTTATAGAACCTACTGGAGGTCAATATCATAGACTGAAAAATACAGCAGCCAAAAGCTGTTGCCTAATGTTAGAGGTGGTACAATATTCAAAAAAGGTGTTCCTACTGACCTGATCTTAAGATTGGTTTAATTTGGGGGTATCAGAGACTTGCCAAGCCAGCTGCTGTTCAATTCTAACTTGAATCACCTTTTACTAAAACAGAATGGGTGCACCAACATGCAGTCTCTGGGTAAAGTTACATTACAAGTACATGGGAAATGTTTCTATGCATGTCTTGGCTGCCCAAATAAGCAGCCAGGACTTGCCTAGACACAACTGCAATGTCACAGGATGTATATCGTCAATGTGTAAACTGAGTTTGAATGCTTTTTGAGAATAGTAATGGCTGGTTTTAGCCATTTCATTGGGAAAAGCATTGATATAGATGAGATTTACACTAAGGCTGTACAGTGATCATGGTTAGTAACTCTGTTAATAATGATTTTGTTTTTATAATCAGAAAGTGTGATGAACCATGTTCAAAGAACTGGATTAGTCACACTTTCTGTTTATAACTAGAGGTGTGAATGTCCCAGATGGGCCTGTCCATACTCCCCGCTACCCCTGCTGCCATGATTATTCTAAGATGAAAATAGGGCACAACTCTGGCAAAAAGTCTGATCAAAAAACTATAATCACAGGTGCACAGGTTCCCATGGTAGTGAGCATCTCAATACCATGTTTCAAAGGAATTGACCCATAAACATCTGAGAAAATCTCCGGACAAAATTCAAGCATTCTAAGACGAAAAGGGGCATAACTTTGAAAAAAAAAATGATCAAAACTATAATTGCAGGTGCACAGGTTCCCATGGTAGTGAACATCTATACCAAGTTTCAAAGAAATGGACCCATAAACATCAGAGAAAATCTCCAGACAAAATTCTGGAATTCTAAGATGAAAAGGGCATAACTCTGGAAAAAAAGTCCGATCAAAACTATAATCACAGGTTCCCATGGTAGTGAACATCCATACCTAGTTTCAAAGGAATAATAATAATAATATATCTTTATTCTGCAGTATACTAGTACATTAACAACATAACATTACAATCTATAAGAACATAACCTAGTACACAGCATGGAAATAGCATAGCCTAAAAGGCTGTCTTCCTGCCATTCCCACAAAAAAAAAAAATAAAAAAATATATATATATATATATATATCAACACGGTTTGGCATCAGTGTAACAAACGTTCTTTTCAAAGGCAGGAATATTTAATAGTTTGTTTTTGAATCATGCGGCTAGATGGGATCAATAGGTCATGTGCTGGGAGGAGGATGAGATACCAGAGAGTTTTGATGGCTGATACAATCGGGACAGGCTGGGTTGTCGCACTTGAAGTTTGGGCTGGGATACGTACTTAAAATTTTATGCGTTAATGATTTTTTGAACTTGGGTCTACTATATTGCTGAGTTAGAGGGTCTATACTATTCCAAATTCTTGGGAAGGAGTGGAACGGCAATTCTGCAGAAAATTGAGTTCTTGGTTTGTGTGTTTCTATTTTACCAGTCTGCCTTGTATTCATCCCCGAAGGGTTTCTGTAGATCTGAAAGGTGTTGTCGAATGACGTAGGAAGTTTTTTGTTCATCCAGTCATGCATAAAGAGGGAGACGTGAAGGCTGTAGAGATCTTTAAATTTCAGAATGCCACAATCTCTGAAAAGAGGGTCTGTGTGCGAGTTATATGCCTTCCGAGTTATGATTCGGACGGCTCTTTTTTGCAGCTTGAAAATTCTGTTGGTGTAGGTCGAATGACCCCAAACCTGAATACCATATATGAGATGGCAGTGGATCAATGAAAAGTACAAAGTTTTCATTGCCTTTGCGGGGAGAAATTTCTTTGCCCTATTTAGGGCAAAAATTGCACTTGCCATTCTTGAACATACTGCAGAAACATGGTGTTTAAATTTCATATTTTCATCTATATACACACCGAGGAACTTTAGAGCGGCCTGATCTTGTTCGTTCCCAACGGCCTCAATATTTGTATTATTCAGAGATAATTCAACGTTGTTAACCCTATATAAATCATTTTGTGGGTGAAGAAGCATATATTTAGTTTTAGAGGGGCTGAGGGCTAATTTGTTGGCAGAACACCAGTGATTTATTTTGTCTAATTCGGAATTTACACTGTCTGTAAGTATGTCAAGGTTGTTGCCTGATCTATATGCCGTTGTATCATCGGCAAAGGAAAGTAGATTCAGCACAGTGGAGTTGCTAATATCGTTAATGTACAGTAAAAATAGAATAGGACCAAGGATAGACCCTTGAGGTACACCGGTGTTTATGGTTAAAGTTTCTGAAACAATATTAGAGAACGAGATAAATTGGCTTCGGTCGGTTAAATAATTTTGAAACCACTGGTGGGTTATGCCTCTAATACCATAGTATTCAAGTTTCTGGAGTAAAATTGAGTGGTCAATGCTGTCGAATGCTTTCGAGAAGTCTAAGAATATAGAAAGGGTGCAGTTCTTTGTTGGTTTATCATTTTCAGTTACCACGCTGTTCAGTAAATGCAATATTGGGTGGACAGTCGAATGCTTTGTTCTGAAGCCAAACTGGTACTTGTATAAGATATTAGTTTTATCAATAAACTCCACTAGTCTTTTGTACATTAATTTCTCAAGTACTTTTGAGAACGTGGGTAGGATACTGATAGGGCGATAGTTGTTAAAGATTTGAGGATCACCAGACTTGAAGATTGGTATGACTTTGGCTATTTTCATTTTGAATGGCACGTGGCCAGCTGAAAATGAAGTATTAATGATGTGTGTTAATGGACTGGCAACTTCATAAGCGACTGCTTTAAGGAGTTTCGTGGACAGTTCGCCCTGATCCCTTGTTGGTTTCGAGGACAACTTAGAAATGTTATTAATAACTTCCTGGGTATTCGTTGGAGTCAGAAATAATGAGTTTCCGTTACTTTGCTTCATATAGTGTGAAAAATGGATGTTCGTATCGGACACGTGTTCACCTACTGATTTTCCAATGTTTGCGAAGAATGTATTGAATTTATCGGCAATGGTTTTGGGATTCGTTACAAGGGTATCACCATCAAAAAAAGTATCGGATGAATCAGTTTTTCGGTCTGATTTATTAATTGCTTTACGTAGGATTTCCCACGACTTTTTAAGGTTATTTTTATTTTCCAGCAAAATATTATGGTAATAATCTGATTTGCTTGCCCGTTTGATCCGATTGAAGATTTGACAGTACTGCTTGTAGGCTGTAGTATTTTGAGCTGTTGGGGATTTTAGCTTTTTGGAGTACAATTTTTGTTTATGTAGAGAAGACTGTAATAGTCCAGCTGTCATCCAGGGCGAGCGTTTAATATATTTCAAGGGAACTGATGTTGCTTTTAATGGGAAAGCTTCATTGAATGCTTTATAAAAGGTGTTCAAAAATAGGTCGTATGCCAGGGTGGTATCGGAAGCGTCGAAGACGCTTGAAAAATCACTGCCTAATAAGAGTCTTTTAAAGCGATCGATGTTCTCTTTCTTGAACGAGCGTTTATGAATTTTGGTAGGGCGCGCAAGTTGTTCTTCCAAGTTACCGATGCAAAACGTTGCAAAGTGATCGCTAATGTCAGAAATAATAATTCCCGAAACATGCTTACAGGAATCGTTACTAAAGATATGGTCTATAAGAGTTGCTGAAGTATCGGTAACTCTCGTTGGTTTAGTGACAAGGGGCATGAAACCAGAGCTGAACATAGAGTCGATAAAGAGTTCAGTTTTATTATGATTAGTGAAGTTGAGCAGGTCAAGGTTGAAATCACCCATAAGGTAGGCTCTTTTGTTTTCAAGGTTGATTTTCTTCAATAGATCGGACATTGTGGACAAAAAAAGGTCAAGATCAGCTTTTGGTGCAGTGTTGGGCCTGTAGATAATCCCGATTATGCATTTCTTTTTAGAGGTAGTTTCAATGAAATGGGATTCAAATACGTGTGGTATAAAGATTGACAGATCACTTCGATGTTTAAAACTGATGTTGTCCTTAATGAATAATCCTACACCTCCCCTGCCATCATCATTTGCAGGTCGAGTGTGGTGAATTAGAGGGTGGTAACCGTCGAGTTCAAAACAGATATTCTGTTTGACATCGAATATTTCAGTAAGTCCCACGACATCGAACAAATTTTTCCCAGGATGCATGTCGTGTAAGAGGTTTTGGATATTCTCAAAGTTAGCATTCATACTTCGGCAGTTCATGTTGAAAAGAGAAAACGACTTATTTTTTGCTGGGATTTCCCTACTAAAGTTTTCTGGTGTATAGTATTTACAGCTGGGGTTTTCAATAGCGTAGGGAGTGTCTGTGTCATTATCGTCAATTCTCAGTGATGTGTTAAACTTAGATATGAAGTCATAAGCATCAGAAGTCTGGATCTCATCAAAATGGATAGTATTAGCCATAGTCAAAAATAGTTTGAACTGAAGCCCTGCCTTTGGAAGATGACATATTTTTACTTAAAATGGAACATTTACAAAACAATTTAGGCATCGACCCATAAACATCTGAGAAAATCTCCAGACAACATTCTAGGCAATTCAGGCATTCTAAGTTGAAAAGGGGGTATAACTCTGGCACAAAAGTACGATTGAATCTATAATCACAGTTGCACAGGATCCCATGGTAGTGAACATCCATACAAAATTTCAAAGGAATCGGCCCATAAACATCTGAGAAAATCTCTGGACAAAATTCAGACATTCTAAGATGAAAAGGGGCATAACTCAGGAAAAACAAAAGTCCGAAACTATAATCACAGGTGCACAGGTGCACAGGTTCCCATGGCAGTAAAACAACATCCATACCAAGTTCCAAAAGAACTGACCCATAAACATCTGAGAAAATCTCTGGACAAATTCTAGGCCTGCTTTTTCCAAGTTGAAAAGGGGCATAATTCTGGCAAGAATAATCCAACCGGAACTATAATCGCAGGTGCACAGGTTCCCATGGTGATGAACATTCACACCAAGTTCTGAGCAGATTTGTCCTTAAATGTCTGAGAAAATCTCTAGACAAAATTATGTCTATGGACGGACGGGTGGGCAGATGGACAGATGGACACAGTGATTCCAGTATATTCCCCCCCCCCCCCCCCACAACTTGTTGCGGGAGGTTTAAAAATTCGTAACTGCCACACACTATATGAAAATGCATACTCACTAAGGCTGAGCAATGCATAGGGTAAGTCACATAATAGAGATGATCTTATTTATAACCGGAAAAAAAGAGTGGCTAATCAACCCTGTGCATTGCACAGAGTTAGTTGGTAAATTAACATACACTGACTAAACATACGCATTACACAGGATTAATTGATAGGCCACCATATCACACTCTACATGAAACTATACTTTGACTAAGGCTGTAAAATGCATAAGGTTAGTTGGTTACATAGGGTGCAAGATTCAATTATTTTTAGTACACACGGCTCGGGCTAGAGGCCGTATTTATGAACTGATCTTTACGAAACTTCTTGGGTACCTTTGTTATCACCGTGAGACGAGAACGAGTGTTTTGGGGTCCGGTCCGAAATTTAAGACAGCCGCTGGCAGCCATTTTATACCCAAATTAGGTGCAATCAGATTTTTGCGCAGAACTTCCATATGAAAGCTCCGATTTAAATAATTTTTTTGTATGAATGTTCAGTACCATGGGATACATCACATATAATACGGGTTTTTTCTCGTGCATGAAGTATGCAAATTAGACTAACTTTGATTTATTTAGTGTAACTTTCATCAGAACTGTAAGTGCAAATGCCAATACGGCTCGGGCTAGAGGCCGTATTTATGAACTGATCTTTACAAAACTTCTTGGGTACCTTTGTTATCACCGTGGGACGAGAACGAGTGTTTTGGGGTCTGGTCTGAAATTCAATATGGCCACTGGTGGCCATTTTGTACAAAATTAGGTGCAATCAGATTTCTGCGCAGAACGTCCATATCAAAGCGCTGATTTTAATAATTTTCTGTGTGAATGTTTAGTACCATGGGATACATCACATGTAATTCGTTTTTTTTTCTCGTGCATAAATTATGCCGATCAGACTAACTTTGATCTATTTAATGTTACTTTCAGCACTGTAACTGCAAATGCCAATACGGCTCGGGCTAGAGACCATATTATGAACCAGTCTTCACGAAACTTCTTGGGCACCTTTGTTATCACTTTGGGATGAGAACGAGTGTTTTGGGTGCAGTCTAAAATTCAAGATGGCTGCCAGCGGCCATTTTGTACCAAAATTGGTGCAATCAGTTTTTTGTACAGAACTTTTGTATGAAAGTTCTGATTTGAATAAATTTCTGTATGAATGTTTAGTAACATGGAATACATCACATATAATACAGGTTTTTTTCTCGTGCAAAAATTATGCAAATTGGATGAACTTTGATTTATTCAGTGCTACTTATACACAGTAAGTGCACATGTCAATACGGCTCGGGCTAGAGTCTGTATTTATGAACCGATCTTCACGAACCTTCTTGGGTACCTTTGTTATCACCTTGGGATGAGAACGAGTGTTTCTGGGTGCGGTCCAAAATTCAAGATGGCTGCCAGTGGCCATTTTGTACCAAAATTAGGTCCAATCAGTTTTTTGTACACAACTTCTATACGGCTCAGGCTAGAGGCCATATTTATGAATCGATCTTTACGAAACTTCTTGGGTACCTTTGTTATCACCCTGGGACGAGAACGAGTGTTTTGGGGTGCGGTCTAAAATTCAAGATGGCCGCCAGCAACCTTTTTGTACCAAAATTAGTGTTCTAAATTTTGTACAGAACTTCTGAATGAAAGTTCTGATTTAAATAAATTTTTGTAGGAATGTTTAGTAACATGGAATACATCACATATAATACAGGTTTTTTTTCTCGTGCAGAAATTATGCAAATTAGATGAACTTTGATTTGTTCAGTGCTACTTATACACAGTAAGTGCACATGTCAATACGGCTTGGGCTAGGGTCTGTATTTATGAACTGATCTTCACAAAACGTCTTGGGGCACCTTTGTTATCACCTTGTGACAGGAACGAGTGTTTTTGGGTGCCTTTGTTATCGCTGTGCTGTGAGAACAAATATTTTTGGATTCAGTCAGACCCACTCTGGGACTCAAAGATTTCTTTTCTAGTTTAGCATCTAACTGTCGCCCACCTTTACAATACTTTCCCTGCACATTTGTTACAGGCTATGATCAGCATTTATATACAGACCGTTACAATACTTTACATGTACCTTTGTTATCAGGTTATTACCTAGATGATTGTCATTGTTGTGTCACATACTATACATGTACATGTCTTAAACAAGTTGAGCTACTTATATTTATTTAACCGGAAACATTAAAAGTGAGACAAAAAAAAATATGTCATTTAAACATTTATATTACATAATTACATCATGCTGTAGCTTGTTGATCTTGTTGATTTTGAATGATGGGAAATACAAACAAGAATGTATACTGCTGGGGATGGCATAGTCAGATTGGCTGTCCACCTGCAATCCCCTGGAGGATAATACTCATTACTGGAAGTTTCTTTTTAAGCACATTACACATAAGATATATATTAATATTAATAATACACTGCCTGGTGGCCAGCATAATCATGTGGTGGCAATGCTCTCCTCTACTTGGATCCACCCAGCATTATCTCTATTCATTTCTAACATTAGATTCAGAATTTATGATAATAAACAAGAAATTCCTGGGAGTAGTTTAGACTTTTTGATACGAGAGATAAATCTGGATAGAGGGCAGAGAGTGAAGCAGGCGCAAGATTAACAGATAATTACCACACGGTACGTGTATGACTGTTGCTAAGACAATTTAAAGGCAAGACAGGGAAATTATTTTTATCATGCCACCTGTTTAATTTGACCAATCAATGTGCTCTAACTATGTGATATAAGGTTATTCAATGCGGAACCGGCTATTGGATTGAGTCCATACACTGCCAGTGACCGTGTATGAGCCCATACACCCCCCTCTGCTGGGCACCATTTTGTTTCCGAATTAATTTTCCCACCTCAAGTTTTCATCTATTTCTGTGCAAATAAAAGACAGTTTCCTGATAAACTAAATCTTTTAATTTATTATTTAATTATTAAATTATTAAATTATTATTTAATTATTTAATTCATTTGGTGGTATGATAAATACATTACAGGATGTTACATGCCAGGTATGGCGTCAGGTGAGGCTCAGCATGATCAGTATTAGGCACTGGCCTAATATTAATCTCACTTTGCCTCATATGATGCCATACCTGGCAAGAAAACCTCAAGTAACTTATAATACTTTGCTGCTTAAAAATTGCAATCATCACAATTGACTTCCGATATATAATTGTCCAAAGATTTCATTGATATAAGCTTCTTGAATATGTTTCAGATTAGATGACTGTACACAAAGGCTTTGACCTTGATGGGGAAAACTGGCATTCAGGAAGCATATGTTTTATCAAGTTCTCAAGCCACCAGTCTAATCTTGTAGGAATCTGATGCTGTTGTGGCCTGGAACTGGTCTAGCCCTTGAATAGTACATCACCTATGTTTAGTTCAATCAGGTGGAATACAGTGGAGCCCACTTAATTGAATATTTCTTAACTGAATAACCCTGTTAATTGAATATAATTTCCCAACACAAAATCATTTACCATATCTCCAGCACAAATTTGGCCTGTTAATTGTATATAGGCTATAGAGTAAACTCCTGTTAATTGAATAAAAAATCTTGTAACCTGTACAGAAATTACCTTGACTCTCCCCAGTTTTCCTTTGTTTATAGACCTAATTGACCTCAGTACATCCAACGCAGGCATTCAATCTGTTATATCTTGTTTGACAGCACTCATGGAGCTCTGTCAAACAAGATATAATAGAATAAATGCTAAGTTCACTGTTAATTGAATACTCCTGTTAAGTGAATAATTTTCAATGGCAAAGTGGCTATTCAATTAACAGAGTTACACTGTATTTCAGTTGGTCGATAAAATGAACATACAGTTAGTTCGCTTTTCCATCCAACTGAAATATTCCAGGTGATTGAATCAAAAAATTCTTTAAATCAATACAAAAATTGCTTCTCAATTGAGACTTGATTTGACAGAATCTTTAACTCCTTACATGCTGCTGGTGGATATTCCTGCCTTGGCCATGATTTCTCTTGACAATGAAATACGTATAATTTGGGCACATTTAATCCAATTTCCAACCTGTAAATTGAATATTTTTTGTCCTCCAATGACTTCTCGAGTTAAATTAGAATAATTTTCTATCAAATCTAGTCATGGCTGCTTCATAGCAGCCATGACTAGATTTGATGAAAAATATCTTAAAAATACTCAGCGGGTTAAGAGTTAACGACTTTACCAACAGTACCATCAGAGATGTTCATTTATTAAACAATTATGAATGGAGACTCGTCACAGCTGTAGTTTTATGATTATGCTGCATAGTTCCACAAATTGTGTTAATATCTTGATATTGCAAGGTGAATTAAATACTTTTTGATTGCAATATATTTACAACTGCAACATAAAAGAATAACCACATGAGTAAAAGAACATCACATTAAATCAATGGCAGTTTGTGCACAAACTCCACGAAAGGTGGGTGAACAAATATCCCAAAACAGTGTCAAATTCCTTAGAAAATTAGACTGGTGACCTGAGAGCTTAATGTTTTATGTGAATAGGAGAACCTGATCAGTAGTAATGGGTCATTAATGGAAATGGTCTTCACACAATTATGGCTAATGATTGATAACTTCATTTCTGTCTCAAAGTCCTCGATGTATTCCATAGTTTGGCCAAATTAATTCTGGTGTCACAATAGCTGATAAATTAATATTATTTTTATTGGGCTTTAACAACACTTTTTGACAGTCAGGGCCACCTAGTATCAGACAGTTTTATGGATGGAGTAAGTCAGAAAAAAACACAGTGCAGTGGCAAGCAACTGTCAGACTCCCTAACATACTAACTCTGCACAAACAGGTTTAGCATTGGTTGAAGGCAAGAGCACCATCGCAATGCAGTAGTACACAACACCACCATGACTAATACATGGGCAGTTGGGATTAAGTGCCTTGACCAAGGACACAATGCAAACTGCTGGTCACTATCGAACTGTGAACCTTGTGGTTTGAAGTTAAACGCTCTAACCACGGAGCTGCAGCAATCGCTGTTAATATCTAGCTCCTCCTTGAAAGCATGGCTTTTAGAAAATATATTACATGACCTTCACAATATTTGCAATGGGAAATCTCGGTTATTGGAGTTTCTGAAAACAACCACATCAGCCCACCCCTACTGCTTAGTATATTTTGGGACACCTAATGTTGTTTGCATGTAGCAAACTGCTTCCCATGGAGTAGAAATGCACCACCTCTAAATCTGGACAGTTTTTGTTGGATCAACGTCAAACAAGTAGGCAACTAATGTGTTTTATTTAGAACAAGAGCAATGCAAAACATGGCGTATGCTCCATTCAGCATTACCCTGGATAGCATATGCTGCCGTAGTAATCACATTGGTCGTTAACTATTTGTATTATAGAAAAGGACCTTCCACTACCAACCCTCAAGACGTCTTCAAGAGATGAGAATGATCATTGAAGGTGTTTTTGAGCCAACTAACAGAAACCCAAATCACAAGATGTCTGTCATGGCAAAATCAATATGGCTGCCATATTGAATATGCAAACTAGACAATTATTGAAAGGCACCTTCTGCTGCCCATTTACAATACATCAGCACAAGATGAGACTGTATTAGTCAAGACATTTTCAAGTTGATGGAAACCAAAATGAAGCAATATTGAATATCAAATCAGGATAATTATCAAAAGCAACCTTCCACAACTCACTCTCAACACATCATCAAGAGATGAAAGTTATTGGTGAAGGCATTTTTGAGTTTATTGAAGGAAACCAAAATCCAGATAGCTGCCATGACAAAATCAATGTGGCTGCCATAGCAGGGATGTGAAATCAGGGTAATTTTCGAAAAGAACCTTCCACTACCCATCCTCAATACATCACCAAGAGATCAGACTGGTCATCAAGGCTTTCTTGAGTTAAAAAATTTATGATGGACGATGGATACTAAAGGATGGATGGATGAATATGGTATCAACATAATGCTCCTTCGTGCATAAAAAAAAATGAATTGCAACAAAACAATTATTGATGAACAATTTCTGACAGCCAAAGTTTTTTTTTATGCTACCAGTTAATGTATCATTGATTTAGTGTATGTCTAGTTGAATAAACATGTACAGTGGAATCCTGTTAATTGAATATCCACTTTGTCAATGAAAATTATTCAATTAACAGGAGTATTCAATTAACAGGAATTGTGTCACTTTCCTGTATTCTAGAGATAACCTTGGCATTTATTCTATTATATCTTGTTTGACAGAGCTCCATGAGCTCTGTCAAACAAGATATAATAGATTAAATGGATGTATTGGATGTACTGAAGCCAAATAGGTCTATAAACAAGGAAAACGGGGTGAGTCAGGGTAATTCCCTGACAGGTTACAAGATTTTTTATTTAATTAACAGGAGTTTACTCTAAAACCTATATTCAATTAACAGGTCAAATTTGTACTAAGGTATGGTAAATGATTTTGTGTTGGGAAATTATATTCAATTAACAGGGTTATTCAGTTAAGGAATATCCAGTTAAGTGGGCTCCACTGTATTTCTTTTCCTAACAATTAAATGCTTTACAGTTCTACATGATAACTTTTAGAAATGATGTACAATTTAGACAGGTAATCATTTATCCTTTACCCAATCAAAATTTTAAATATTATTTTTTAAATTTTTCTTGAAATTTTAACAAAACCATATCATGGCGCCTCCCTGGAATGAGCTCATTCCAATAAAGGGTTACATAATATGGTTTTATTGAATTTGTTTGAAATTTTTTTTTTTCCAACTGCTCAATTTGTAAATTACACGGATGCAGATGATTTGTTAGGTGAAGAGTGAAAAAAGGAATGTGATATATCTGTGCATCTAACTAAACTCAGAGTTCATTGTCGTTAGGATGAGTTTATTTCAAGGATCTTCAAGGACCCTTTCAAGCCATTTCTAAGGACCTTTCAGACAATTTTTGATATGAATCGAAGCAATATGCATACAATGTCAACACTACAGGGGATGGTATGGTGGAATGTACCCAAACATGTAGACTTTGACCCTTCTTTGCATCCCCCCCCCCCCCACCACCACTCGTACACCATACATGCACATATCGAACTGATGCAGCCAAATGAACGAGGTACTATGGTACACACCTAGGTGTGCTGGGGTAAAGCTATGCCTGTGTGTTCCTTTTCAGTCTCTTTTTATACCTGTCACGAGTTTACATTTACTTATTTATTTGTGTTTAAGGTCACGTTTTTGCACAATGGCTAATCATGACTGCAACATGAAGATAAAGTTTAGTCAATTGTGTATGCTCATGTTGCCCATTTTAGAGGATTTTCACCCCAAGCATTGGTTACAGGGTCCTATTTTACAAGTAAAACAGAGCTGGGTTACCACAGTGAGGGTGCACAGTGGCTCAGTGGTCGACTGTTGGACTTCTATGCTAGACGTCACAAGTTCGATCCCCGTCCGGGACGACCCGCGTTGTGTCCTTGGGAAAGGCACTTTATCCCGGTTGCCTACATGGGGGCACGATGACGCCGTGTACTAAGGTGTACTGTTGCACGTTGATGGTGCACATGTCTTCAACTGTTGTAACCCTGCTTGAGGGGAGCTTGAACTGAGTTAGAATGTTGAGGAGCTGATACTTGCTCGTCGATGCTCAGTGGTTCTCCACCCATAAAACTGTCACGATTAGCCATTGTACATAAGTATGTGACCTTAAAAACATCAATAAATAAATAAACACTACAGTGAACAAACACTGTTTTACTTCCAGGGGTTCCCACAGGGATCACATGTTTATATGACATAAGATAGTCCTGAAATTTAAGTACTGATTTAACATATCACAATACATAACTAAATACTTTATACCAACATATCGAGGCGTGTGTAGCCATGATGATACTATCCCGAGGTACCACCCCAAATTTCAACACAATATTCTGCACCAGTTCTGGAATCACATGCCAGGGTATACATACCTAGGTTACGGGAAAAACACCTCAGTATTTTGGGGGAACCTCTGTATGTTGAAGTGCTCTTTGGAAGGATAGCTGCACCAATGCACCCACACACACACACACCGTCTCTCTTTTCTTTATCCCCATGCACACCCAGCAGATGAACATATCCAGTATTGATTTATTCGGAAGCTTGGAAGCAGATAATTATGAATGATGTACGTTCATTTATGTTCATGTATGCTTAAATATGGGTTATGTTTTTTTGCATTATGACAGACTGGCATTATCTCCCTTCAATTTGAATTGCACGTTCAAGTGAAGCCTTCTGGTTGGGCTAAAAGCCACCAAGAGGCTTCATGCAAAAGCACAATTCAAATTTTGTTTTCTGGGAGAACCTCACCCTCTCCCGTCCCACCCTGAAAACAAACCTCCTAAGATTGCCTGAGCCTTAGGCATTCGTGCAGATATCTACGGAGTCTGAATGCAATGCTGTGATCCTAAAAGGCCATTTGTGGACTTGCCCCCCTTAATGGGGATTCTGTCACCAACACTTGCCCCCTGCCCCCCCCCCCTTCTCATGAAATATTTTCTGGCACCACCACTGTATGCATACAGCTTTCATTAAGACTTCAAATATAGAATACAGATATAAATTAACACCTAGTAGGTTAAAGTTCAGTCTGCAAGCCTTCAATGTTGTACGGCAGGAACTCATACTGACATTAGACTAATGGTGAACAAGAAAAGTGGTTAACCTCAGCAGTTGTTTTTGTCAAGAGTTGCGTCTCTAAAATAATTGCTAGGCCAGATGTCTCATCAATACATTCTCTCGTATTTCCCTGGCTTGAACAATTTCGAACTTTAAAGCATCCTTAAAAGTGAATGACTTTCAAGGCTAATGCACAAATGTAAAATACTTTCAAGGCTTTAAAAACCCATCTTTCAATTCAAGGACTTTAACCCTCTGCACACTGATGTCGAAATATCAAAATTACTACTTGCAAATGTTTCCCATAATGCAACTAGGAATATAACCAATTCAGTCTTGTCTGACAAAGCTCATTGAGCTCTGTCAGACAAGACTGAATTAGTTACATTACTAGTTGCATTATGTGCAAAAATTAATGCCTGAAATTTTAGTATTTTGACATCAGAGTGCAGAGGGTTAAAGGTTTTCAAGGCCCCTGTAAAACCTTTCTCCCTTTCTCTCTTTGACAGCTAAGCATTTTAAGATATTGAACTCATGTTTTCCACCTAAAGGCAAAATTTTGTCCTGGAAGTAACATGGGATGTCAAATTCTCAGACCATCTGAGTCTAATTTTTAAGGAATTTGATGCTGTTGTAGGCTGTTTGTTTACTCACTTTTTATGAAGTTTGCACAAGACTACCATTGATAAAAAGTTGATCGTTTTATTCACAAAGATGTACTATACAGATATTCTTTTGTGCTCCAGTTATAGATTTTCCAATCAAAGTGTATTCATTTAACCCTTTACCCAATGTGGAGATGTTAAATCGCTGTCCTCTGTGCGGAGAGAGACACACTCCGTGCAGGCTAAAGATCCCTTTGTAGTATTCGAGAAGAGCGAGACCATGAAGTTGCCACTACGAAGGTCATCCAACACACCTGCACCATTGGGCCAAGGAGAGGCGTTAATATAAGTTGCATAACTTGTTCACCAATACTTGTAAAACAAATAAGATTAAATTAAAGAGTCTGTCACATCAAGTCTTGGCTGAGAAACATTTCTTGCACTGATTCAAAGAAATGAATGTTTATGGTATTTCTGGATTTAATTGGCTAGAATGTTTCAATTGGTCTGAAAAGCAAACCATAGGTTCGCTTTCCACCAACTGAAATATTCCATCCCAGTAAATCTAACATAGGTTATGGCCTAATTGAGGACTAGACTGATTCCAGCCCCCTAACAGCATCAAAATCTCCACAGAATTTAACAGGTGTCTTGAGAGCTTGATGGGGTGTATTGATGTGGTTTCACAGCTTTTTTGAGGTTTTTGGCATTTCCATTATACAGTTTTTTGGTATTTCCATTATGTATATTTTTCAACAGTAAACTGTCTATTCAGTTAACAAAGTTCTACAGTAAGAGAGGAGATGAATGCTAAAGTATTATTTGTGAAAAGTTTCAGCCTAAAACCATAATCATTTTGAAGTTACAGCGTTTGAAAATCTTCATCCATATACATAATGATAACGATGATGAAGATGACCAAACAACTGCTGTATCTCAAGCTTTTCAGGCAAGCCAGAAATTAAAAACAAACACTAACATAAAATGACAATGATCAGATTTTTATTTCTGTATAAATACATGATAAAACATTCTATAAATATATTTTAAACAATAATATCACAGCTAGTTTCACAATGTTTTTTTATGATACAACAACCACACAAATATATAAATATCATGAAAGTTTAATTCATATTGTTGTTATCTTCCTAGTGACTGGGTAATGTCTCTCTTCTCCCAACACTCCACCCCACCCCAATAAAGAAAAAATCCACCTCCCACATTAACCTCTTTGTCAACTAAATGGCAAAACCCACTGACCTATATTTGTCACAAAAACCCAGCTGCTTAACATTTATTTTTTCATTCTTAAATACGAATCATGGCTTATGACCACCATTAGAACATTCAATTTGAGTCTCTCCATACAAGTTCAGTACTGGAAGACTTCATTTGGACATGCAAAACAAATTGGTCAAATCTCTTCCGCACTATACCTGTAAATAACTACTGAAATTTTTCTATTGGTTCATCTTTATTTTTCATCACATAGCTTATGACCTTCTTTGCAAGGCAAAGAAACAGAAGGGGGTTGATGCTGCCACCAGGAGTTTTATAATGTGCATGTTTGTTTCAATTTTATTTTGCCTGAAGTCCAGGCAGATAAAGTTTTAAGATCACAAAGAGGATGGAGTATGGGTGCTCTGGAATCAATGACCTGAGTTGGGAGTTTTTCAAGTGTTTCTTTGTGGACCATATCTGAAATGTACTGTTACACAGAATAGGAAATATAAGACAGTGTTAAAAAGAATTGACAATAAAAATCACCACACTATATCTCTGAGTGAATTTTAAAAGTAACGATTAAAAACTGTTGATATTACTGTATTCACAAGATGCTTAGGGTACTAATAAATTTAATTAACCTGGGAAATAAGTGGCAATTACACAAAGAAGATATTTAAAATCATACTTTGCAGAGAATGTACCAAAGTGCTAAGTGTACAAACATGCCAAGTTTTGAAAAAAATCAATTGAAAATTCTAGGAATTTCAGTTTTCACAGCAAGACAAATGGAGTAATAAACCAGAGGTTCAAGTGAGCCGAAAATGCTCACCCAGATCATTTTGTCTGGAAAGAAATTAAAGTGGGTTAGAGAGAAATGAGGATGTTAGTGTGAATGGATCAAAGAGACAGATGGCAAAAAGGATGTGTCATCTTGTACATGTGTGCATATTGCAATGACCATCACCAAAAACTCTCCAAAAAAATGTCTGTTTGCAACTCCCATTCCCTTCCCGGCAAACATCCTTCATTAGGTTTAACTCTGAGCCCGCTGAGTATTTTGAAGATATTTTTTATCAAATTTAGTCATGGCTGCTTTGAAGCAGCCATGACTAGATTTGATAAAAAATTCATCTAACTTTAACTCGAGGAATCATTGGTGACAAAATCCATTCACTTTTCAGGGTAAAATTTGATTACTGGTGCTCAAATTATACTTATTTCAGTTACAAGAGAAATCCTTCCTTGGCAGGAATATCCGCCAGCAGCATGCAAGGAGTTAAACTTATGTAGAAAGCAACACAAATGAGGTTCTCTCTGAAAAGACCTACTAAGTTAGTTACAATTTGGAGTTAAAATTGGTGCAATATTCAATGCTCTCGGAAGCCATCAGTTGTGTAAGAAATAGACTGAAATGGCAGTCATGATTGAGACAGTTTTGTTTTGACAAATTGGGGCTTTCTGGTTGTGTTTTACACACCAACGAACAGATGGAATCATTAGTGAAAACAGAACATGTTTTGAAATAAAGTTTGTTTTCTTACCATATACCAAACAATTCTGCCTGGCTGATCTGAAAAAAAAGATATTTGGAGAATATTCCTCATTTTGCACAAAGTTAAAATTTGACTTCATAGGGAGCCCATATATGAACCCAAGGATCTGATTTGAACCAACTTGAATGTGATCCACACAAAGGATGATGTATAACAAATGTCAAATGATTCTAACCAGTGGATCTTCTGAATAAGAATACTTTTAAAGAATATTCCTCATACTGCACATATTGCACTAAGTTTGAATTGAGACCCCCATGAGGAGCACAAAATGAAAAATGGGACTTAATTTGAACAAACTTGAGTCTGCCCACCCCACCCGCCACCCCTTATTTATATACCAAATATCAAAAGATTCTGACTGGTGTATCTAAAAAGAAAAGAAGATTTTTAAAAGAATACTGCTCATACTGACCTGAGTTAAACAAATTTTAACCCAGGGACTCGGTTTGAACAAGCTTGAATCCTCCTCCCCCCTCCCTTTAGAATGCTTTATACCACAAATGAAAAGACTCTGAATGGTGGATCTGATGAAGAAGACTTTTAAAGAATTTTTCTCACATTGCACTAAGTTAAAATTCAGCCTCCCATAAGGAACCAAAAAATGAACTGAAGGTCTTATTTTGAATAAACATGAATTTGACCCCTATAAGATTGCTGTATACCAAATGTCAAAAGGTTCTGACCAGTGAATTTGAAGATGATTTTTAGAGAATATTCCTCACATTGCACCAAGATAAAATTTGGGCTTCTAGGAAGTATCCAAATAATATAAACACAGGGACTTGATTTGAAGAAACTTGAATCTGATTCCCCCAAGGATGCTGTATGCTGAATATCGAAAGAATCTGACTGGTGGATTTGAAGAAGAAGACTTTTTAAAGAATTTTCCTCATACTGCAGTAGGTTAAAATTTGGGCTTACACAGAAAGTCCAAATATGAACCCAGGGACTTGGAAGTGCACGAACTTTACTCCTAAGGATGTTGTATACCAAATATCAAAACATTGTGATTGGTATCTGGAGAAAAAAAAATTATTTCATTTTTGAATAGTGCTGCATTTTTCCATTACCCTCCTCTCCTCGCCCCCCACCCATAAGGCACCCCATGATGCAACCGACTGAGATTTCTTTTGCACATTTGATTCCACTGATCTTAAGGATGTTATATACCAAATAACAATTTTTTGTTCCAAGTAGTTTGGGAAATATGGGTATTTTAATTTTTTTCTATTTTTAGCTCATGGAGTCCCATGTGGGTGCAAAAAGCTTTTTTGGACATAAATCAAGTATCTGTCCCCTAATACTAATGTATACCAAATTTGGTCCAAATTGGCCCACCAGTTTGCAAAGAATAAATTTTGGGCAAGGCCAAAAATATTCCCTCAGAAACTTTCTTTGAACAAATTTGAATCTTGAGGACATAAGGAACCTGCATACCAAAATTCAAAGCATTGTGACTGGTGGTTCTTGAGAAAATTTTCCGTTTTTTAGGGCGCTGCCCCCAGCCCATTGGGCTTAGCCATTCCTATTGAACAAACTTGGAAGAGTATTCCACGAAGATCATTTATGCCAAGTTTGGTTGGGTTTGGTCCCTTGGTTCTGAAGAAGATGACTGATATGCAAAATTAATGGATGCTGAACGATGAACATCAACTGATGACAATAGCTCACAGCTCACCCTGACTTTCAGTCAGGTGAGCTAAAAATGCAACCAATAACCACAAGGAGCATAACTCCAGTAATATTGCAAGGATAGTGGAAATCAACTTCATCAAGCACCTATAATAGTATATTTCCATGTCAAATACAAAGCAATCAACTGGAAACCGTAAGAATAACTGTGATCACATGAAGAAGGGAAAAAATGGTAAAATCAACTTTCAAGAGACACAATGCAAGAATTTATGAATGGATAATGTTGAAAATAAAAATTCCTCAAGAACGTACCAAAGAATGTTGCCACGTGAAATTTCAAAGGAACTGATTGGAAACTAAGAATCAGCCCCAAAGCTAGTGGAGGTTGGGGGAGGAGGGCAATGCCCTTGATCTTGTCTGTCAGAAATTTTACTGACTGTCTGAAAAATTGTTATTCACCCAAAAGCCAACATTTTCTCTGAAAGCCAGTAATTTGAACAAAAAAGTTGTCCATTTGATGAAACTACAATTTTTATTATGCAAAGATATGCTTATGCTTCATGTATCTTTTGTAGAAAAGCACTTGTAATAAATATACAACAATCAAGTAGTATATTTAGTGTATTATTATATGTTAAAGAATTACTTCCGTTAAACAAAATTAATTCTTTAAATAATAACTAGAAAGTGTTTTAGCACACTAAAACATATGTCTCCCCTTCCTTTTGAGGTCAGAGGTCAAGGTCACATGCAGTTCATCAAGGTAGCGGACATGCGGTTTCCTGGTGACACATCCACATGTCAAAAAAAAAAATTCTGGTCTGGACAAGTAGTCCCTATTTAAAGTACATAAATTTGACCTTGAGGTCAAAGTCACATGAAGGTCATGATAACATGTGGTCTCATTGTGATACATCCACATGTCAATCATCTAAGTCCTAGGTCAAAAAACAAAAAAGTTCTGATCTGGACAATTATTCCCTATTTGAAGTACATAAATTTGACCTTGAGGTCAGAGGTCAAGGTCACATGCAGTTCATAAAGGTAGCGGACATGCAGTTTCCTGTTGACACATCCACATGTCCAAAAAAAAAAAAATCTGGTCTGGACAATCACTCCCTATTTAAAGTACATAAATTTGACCTTGAGGTCAAGGTCACATGAAGGTCATGATTACATGTGACATGCAGTCTAATTGCGATACACATGTCAAATATCTAAGTCCTAGGTCAAAAAACAAAAAAGTTCTGGTCTGGATAATTATTCCCTATTTGAAGTACATAAATTTGACCTTAAGGTCAGAGGTCAAGGTCACATGAAGGTCATCGAGGTAGACAACATGCGGTCTCATGGTGACACATCCACATGTCAAATAACCAAGTCCTAGGTCAAAAAACCCCCAAAATTCTGGTCAGGACAATTACTCCCTATTTGAAGTACATAAATTTGACCTTGAGGTCAAGGTTGCATGAAGGTCACAACATGCAGTCTCATGGTGACACATCCACATGTCAAATAACCAAGTCCTAGGTCAAACAACAAAAAAATTCTGGTCTGGACAATTACTCCCTATTTGAAGTACATAAATTTGACCTTGAGGTCAAGGTCACATGAAGGTTACAATGGTATGCGACACACCGGATCATGGTGATACATCCACGTGCCAAATATCTAAGGCCTGGCTCAAAAGACAAACAAGTTTTGGTCCGGACAAAGTTTCCTTGAAAAAAGCACAAATCTGACCTTCAGATCAAAGGTCAAAGTCACATGAAGGTCACAATGGTACGCTACACACTGGCTCATGGTGATACATCCACATGCCAAATATCTAAAGCCTGACTCGAAATACAAAAAAAGTTCTGGTCCAGACAGTTTACTTAAAAAAACGCATAAATCTGACCTTCAGGTCAAAGGTCAAGGTCACATGAAGGTCACTATGGTACACTGCACACCAGTTCATGGTGATACATCCATATGCCAAGTATCTAAGGTATAGGTCAAAAGACAAAAAAGTTATGGCCCGGACAAAGTTTGTGTGATGTTTCCCTTAAAAAAACACAATCAGACCTTCAGGTCAAAGGTCAAGGTCACAGGAAGGTCACTATGGTACACTGCACACTGGCTCATGGTGATACATCCACATGCCAAGTATTTAAGGTGTAGGTCAAAAGACAAAAAAGTTATGGCCCGGACAAAGTTTGTATGAGAAGAAGAAGAAGAAGAAGGAGGAGAAGAAGAAGAATATGCAGTAAAACAATATGTCTCCCTTCTGGGAAGGGGAGACATAATAATGATAATAACCAAATGTTTTAGACCCATTTCATTTATTGTTCTTTTAACCCTTTACCTAATGAATTGGCGCATCTGCCTGCGTAATTTATAAATTAAGCAGTTGGAAAAAAAAATCCAAAAATTTCAACAAAACTATATCATGTGACCCACATTGGAACGAGCTTGCTGAGCTCGTTCCAATGTGGGTCATGTGATATGGTTTTATTGAACAGTTTTAAACAACAATAATTAATAAATTTTGCTATCCTGTGCGTAGGGTAAAAGGTTCAAGAAGTATAATGAGTTTGGTTTTGAGTTCATACCAATGGTCAATGACCTGAGAACACTGTCGGATAATTTTAACTCTAACCCTATGATGTCAGAAAATTTTGAGATCCTATCTTTGGGTCTGGTAGGAATTACAGTGTTCACAACATGAAGGAAATAGTAATAAACTTAACTAACAAGAGGCATAACTTCATAAATTCAGCCTGAACAACGGTCAAAACTGAGTGTCATCAAGAGGTTTCCAAAGTATATAACCATGTCAAGTTTCAAAAGAATTGATTATTTATTTATTGGTGTTTAAGGTCACATATTTCTGCTCAAGGGCTAATCATGACCATGACAGTTTTATGGGTGAAGGAAGCTGGAGTACGCAGTGAGAACCACCGAGCAATGGTGAGCAACTGTCAGCTGCCCAACATACTAACCCCACACATGCAGGGTTAGCGTTGGTTGAAGACAGGTGCACCATCGACATGCAGTATGCCTTAGTACACAACATCACTGTGCCCCCACGTGGGTAATGGGGGTGAAGTGTCTTGCGCCAAGGACACAATGTGGTTGATGCAGGTGGAATTCGAAACGAGGACCTCTTGGCTTGTAGCCTACACCTCTACCTACTGGGCCACCACACCCCTAAAGAATTGATTGTTAACTGTAGAAATTACAGTCTGCACCGCAAGATGAAGGAAATAATGATAAAATTAACAAATAATTTCCAACATTCTATGGCAATAGCAGTTTTAATAAATAGAGCACATAAAAATTTTCATTCATATAAGATTTATTTTTTATTTGGTAAATACAATGTACCAAGATTATGTATGGAGTCTCGAGCAACATTATGTAACCCTTCATCACTTATCAATAGAGCCATCACAGTTGCCTCTAGCACTGAGACATATAATACTTAAATACTGAAAGACAAATCCTCATGTCCTTACAGTTGCATAGGAGGTACTCTGATACTGATGATTTGAATAAAGTCAAGATAAATGGTTGTATTACCCGTGCAGTTTTCTGTAATCAAGTGTTCACTGCCTGAACAACTGTTGGGCAACATACCTTCACAATTCTAAATGTTCAATTTATATATTTATTGTTGTTTCAGGTCAGCATCCATGGCTATATCATGATTGTAATACATTTATAAAACTAAGTACAGTGGAGCCTACTTAACTCTATGTTATCTTAATTGAAAAACAACATTAATTGAATATAATTTCCAAACACCAAACCATTTACCATATATGCAGTGCAAATTTGACCTGTTAATTGCATTCAGCTAATAAAGTAAATTCCTGTGAATTGAATAAAAATCCCATAATTTATCAAATAATTACTCTTGATAGCTTCTGAACTCCCTGTTTTTATAGATCTATTTCGCCTCAATAATCTAATACAGGCATTTAATCTATTACATCTTGTTTGACAGAGCTTCATGAGCTCTGTCAAACAAGCTGTAATCGAATAAATGCTCAATTTAGCACTAGAATACGAGAAAAAGACCAAATTCCTGTTAACTGTATATTCAACTAGTTGAATATTTTTTACAGGCAAAGTAGTTAACTTTACAGAGCTCCACAGTGTATAGCCAATCATTTCTACTAAGACTGCCCAATATGAAAGACTCGCTTCACAGAAGTTGTTTACTGGGTCCTACTGTACCAGTAAATAAAGTTTCTTTACCACAGTAACAAGCAGTATTCCACTTCCTAAGTTTCCAACAAGTATCCAAGTTTAGAAAATTAATTTCATCAAATAATTGCCACTTATTTCTCAATATCGTACACACTGATGTCATGGCTTTCTTTGATTAGAGACAGTTGCAATAGATAGTTGATTCTTTCAATGATATTTGAAATATATGGATTGTTTACTCACTGTTTACAAAATCATGTCATAGAAGGGTCTCAAATTCAATCCTATTTTATCTGGAATAAACTGGTTGAGTGAAAAGTGCTGGAAGCCACTTCAGTGGCTTTACACTGTATGCATTAGCTTGACGTTCGCTCAGCAACAGAAGAAAATTTTTTATATTAAATTGTTTGGTTCCAATTTATTGGAGAGTGCCTATTGGCACTGTCCAATAAATTGTAAGAAAACAATTTTTATGAACAACTTCTTGCTAAACTGAGACTGCTTTTGCTGTTAATGTGGTATCTTTGAAAAAAATACTCAAATGTTAAAAAATTTATAGTAATTTATATATTTTTTATACTTACCAATGACCCAGACATAGCTGGTGCTAACTCTTAAAATATAGGGCCAAACACAAATTTTGCCCCCCCAATCCCCAAAATTTGCATCTAAAACTAAAGAAAACATGTCCTGAAAGGCCCTCCACACTTCGCCCCTACTGCGCATGCGCAGTGTCAAGGACGTTCCGAAATTGGCGCCATTAATCATTCTAATAACCAGTGCCTGGTAAGCGCTATGTACTCAGCGGGGAGGCAAGAGTTCCCAACTCCTGGGAGGGCCATCCCCGTCTGGGTCATTGGTAAGTATAAAAAATATATAAATTACTATAAATTTTTTAACATTTTTATACTGTACCAATGACCCAGACATAGCTGAATAGTAAAAAGGCTGGAGGGCCAAGGACATAGAGCAAAATGGAATACGCTCAATAAAATAAAATAGAGTCATCCCCTGTAGGGAAAAAGAAGTAATAGGCCTTACATGTATCTTTCTTATTTATGATAAATTAGAAAGATACAACACCTTCCAAAATTGAGCTTCATACATCCATGTACTCTATTAATATCCAATATAATCCTTATACTAATAATTTTTAAAGTAAGCCAATAAATAAAGTAAGTCTAGAGAATAGAGACTCTTATACTCCTAAAAGTGTCTGAGGATTGCATAATCATGTCCGTTGACATATGCAATATTCAAAAGCTATACTTTAAAAACTAAGACTTGAATGAATTTTAAAAACCTAAACTTCTCACTAAACAACCATCCCAATAACAGCTCAGAATTACTAACTCCGGAGGAGGTATCCCCTTGTTTTCATAGTAAAACAGGTGACCCAAGGGAACACCCTCCCCCCCCCCCCTTTTTCTTGCCCTGGGTCAAATAGCCCAGAGCGAAGAGGGCAGCCGAACGGAGACACTGCCGAAACAGACAGCCTACCTAGCTATAGTAGCAACTGTTAAGTGAATGACATTCTGAGCAGTAGATAATAGACCTAACAATAGAGGCCTCCAGAAATGGACTCGATATTTCTAAGATAAAATTCATGAATGTGGATGGTTGAGCGCAATGAGCGGCCTTCAAAAATCTATAATAGCGACACTATTAATGTAAGCCCAAGAAGTAGAAGAACTCTTACTTCATGAGCCGAAATCTTAAGCACAACTGCTAAGTCAATGATATACCATAAGCAGTACCAATAGTTAATAGAATCCATTAACAATAAAATGGAGCGTAACGTCCTTCTACTAGACATCAAAGACAGAAGAAGCTTACGCCCTTTGTAATAAACAGATATCTGTTTATAAATACATAAACTGTACCCGGAAAGAGTAAAGGCCTATGCCCATACGAAGACGGAAGGACCTTAAAATAATAGGTTCCGGATAATAGGAGCCTAACTCTTATGCAACAATCCAACCTAAATAGTAACGGAAGTATTGATTCCGAAACTATGAAAGTGAAAATCATCCATCGATAGTGCATGAAACTCACTGACTCTACAGTAAAAGAGAAACCAACAGAATTACTGTCTAAAAGGTCAGAATTTGAAAACTACTGTTTCCAGAGGCTCAAATGATTACTTAGCTAAATAAGAACCGAAGTTAAAATCCGTATAGGAATTTAATCTAAAGATTCTAAGTCTATTTATCAAAAAGTTACTAACTGACTTAGATAAAGAGACAAAAGACTCAATTGTAAACTATCGTAGAGTGCATAGGTATGAGGTAACATAAACCTATAACCTAAATAATAACAGGCTGCAGTAGATCTTGTGAAACAAGTATACTAAAAAATAGCAATGAGTAGTATGGAGGGATCAACAATATGAACATAATGATCCCTACACCACGACGGAAGAGCCTCCACTTTAGCCGCATAGAATAGCGAAGAAGAGGATCTCCTATAGTAAGAAATCGCGTCCAAAGCTCGTCCAGTACAGTGCTTACAATGCAATACGGACCACACAACGGAAAACACGAAGGTTGCGACCTTGCTGGTTGTGATAAAGATGACACGATTTACCCAGTGAAAAAGATCCTCACATAGAGGAAGATTTCACGTTAAGACCCACAGTAGACAAGAGAGTAAATTACTCATGATCTCTGTGAAGATAGAGATGCTATCAACAGAAATGTATTGTGGTTGTTTATCTTAGCAATACCTGCTAAACAACAGCGCCGGAGGATACGCGTATCCTATCATTCCGTCCTATAGATCAATAGAGCGTTAACAATATTAGCTCAGAGATCTGGACAAGCCAACACATACGTCTGCTATTGATTAGCAAGCTGTGTCATAAATAAATCATCATTGGGCGCTCCCATAGATAGCAAATCTGATTGAATACTTGTTTGTTGAGAGTCCATTCTGACAGCAACAAGCGACCCGTAAGAGAACGGGAGTCCGATAAAACAATCAGACGACCCGGAATATGACGGACCAAAACTGAACTTGGTGTACTATAACCAACAGACGGATTCTTTCCATTAAATTGAATAACGGAAACGAAAGAGTGCCTCCCTGGTTCCGGAGATACGCCACTACTGTCGAATTAAAGGACAGGAATTTGGGCATGCGTTTCTGAATAATGTTCATGCAATGACATAAAGCAAGCCTAAAAAACATTATTCCGCGGAAGTTAAACTGATTGCTAAAAGACTGCGGAACCCAAAGACCCTGGCACTTCGAATCCGTAGGGATCAGTATTATATCCCAATCTGTTTGACTGGCAACCGTCATAACAGCCACACTCGGGTCCGGCAACTGCGGCGGCACTCTCTGAGTCAACCACCGAATGTTTGCCCCAGTCTGAATCTCTTGTAATCACTAGATAGACAAGAGAACGTATAAATCGAGCAATTCATGGATTGCCGAAAAGTTGCCGTCGAAGAGAAGCTCCTCCGAGAACGAAGCGACTCTGAGACAGTTCTTAACCTTACTATCCACGCGTGTGGATGTAGCTAGGGCTGCGTCACGTCTAACTAACTCCAATCAGCCACTGAAGGGCGGAGTTATACGTGAACAAACTACTGCCCTCAAAAGAAATTACATTGAGAATAATATCCCGTAAATCTTTTCTTGAAGACGTAATGATAACGCCTCAGTAAGGCGGATTACGTATAATAAAGCGTCTAAGTTAAGTCTACTATACATAATGTCGTTCCCAACATTGAAATTGGAAAAGACATAAACGGCGAAAAAGAATATATGCAGTCTTTAATCACACCGTCTAGACGCATATGAACTCTCGGTATGCCCTGCTCTGCCAAAATAAACTATTTGTATAAATGATAAAATGGCAGAAATGAGCAACGCGGACAAGAAACTAAACTATCATGCTTAGTAGCAGGCTTGTATATATATATATATATAGCGTCGAAAAATAAAACACATGTTGTAATGACAATATTGGACTGCGTCGGTAAGTCAGGGACAATGTCCCTGAACCGATCGAAAAATCCGAGTCCAATGACGCTATAAGTCTCTTATCCAAGATCGCAGCAATGAAGTCCGAAATAATAATCACTGGAAGATAATGCCAGAAGATATGAAAGGCATCTTCCGATACAACTAAAGAGAAAACTCGAATCCCTTTCGCCATCCTGTCGGACCCTATAAAGCGTTCGGTCATCCGTAGCTGATGCAACCGCGGACCGCACCGACCCCGCGCCGTCGGATAATTCCTGATTCGACCGAGAAACTGTCAATTGCTGGGATGCTGCGAAACAACTGTGCTAACTCGGATAGCACGTCCGTCACTGAGGCCTGAGGAGAAGCGGTCTTACGATGCATTGCCGCTGGAAGCTCCGTGATCGTTACCCCGTGCATACTTCCAATATGCGAGCAACGGAGTGTATAGGCCTCGTGTCCCTTGGCTACCGGATGGCGCGACCTATTCGCCGTGGAATCACTGAATGACGAAACTGATCGGATACTCGAGGTCACGTAGCCAATGTGCGGTCGTGTGCCCTGCTGTGAGGATGAGGAAGCATTAAAGACAGTCTCTCGGACTGTCAATATAACGGAGATTCCCGACCAACGGACATATGCTCCGAATGTAAAATATCTGAACCACAACATGCGGTCCCCTATGTTGTTGGGCGAGAGAGGGACCTCTCTCGCTCACAGCCCGGACGGACCTGGACAAACCAGGAACCGGACTAACAGGCTTCCTCCGATCTGTCCTCAATCTGCCGTCACTGGGTGAGTACTAAAGTAATTAAAGTGCTCGCATCACCCAAATCTCCTTCCTAGACCGCAACGGACGAACCTGGCAGCCGAACCATGCGATGAATGTACGCTACACCGGGTGAGCTAGCGAATGTCACTCCGTAGGCGATAGACATATTCCATGAGCACTTATTGCCGCTAACTCTTCATTAACTATGACGACAGAGGCACACTTTTGAAAGACATCTCCATAACTCTTCGAACAAGAAACCAGAAATGTTTGGATAGCAAGCATAAAATAATAATATATATAGCGTCGTTCAATAATTCGAAAGTTTGTGTGACATTATTGGACTATGTCGGAACTGAGGGACGATGTCCCTGAACCGAACCAAAAATTTCTAAGTCCACCGACGCTATCAGTTTCTTATCCGGCATCGCAGCATTCTGGTCCGACGAAAGAAGCTGTAGAAGACCAAGTCAGATGACATACACAACAGCATATGTTGTTCCGAAAGGGAAAGCTCGAAATCCTCCAAATCCCTTTCGGTATCCCGTCGGACCGGATGAAACTTTCGGACGTCCGTACCCGCTTCCGCGGAGCGTCCCGACCCAGCATCGTCGGATAAAATATATGCGACAGATTCAGTTGATGCTGGGATGCTGCGATAAACTGTCCTATTAAGGAAAGCACGTCCGTTCCCGAGGCCTGTGCAGTAGCGGTCTTACGATGCATTGCCGCCGGAAGCTCCGTGTACGTTGACTCCCGCACACTTCCTATGCGAACGTCCGGAGTCTGCAGGCCTCGTGTCCCTGGCTACCGGATGGTGTGACCTGGTCGCCGAAGAATCCTTGATCGGCGAAGCTGGTAATATATCGGCGGTCACGCAGCCAAGGTGCGGTCGTGTGCGCTGACGAGAAGAGGAAGCCTTAGCAGTCTCAGCGGACTGCCTATACAACGGAGCGTCCCGAGCGACGGACGTATGCTCCGCTTACGACACATTTTGTACCACAACATCTGGGGCCAGATGTTGTTGAACGAGAGAGGGGCCTCTCTCGCTTGCCGTCCGGATGGACCGGAACGAGCTATGAACCGGACTAAAAGGCTTCCTGCGTTCTCCCTCCGATCCGCCGTCACTGGGTGTGCATTAAGTTAATTTATAGTGCTCGCATCACCCCAAAATTCCTTCTAGACCGCAACAGACGAACCCGGCTGCCGAACCATTCGGTGAATGGACGCTACACCGGGCGAGCTAGCGGACGTCAAAGGCCGTCGAACCTACTAGGGTCCTCTTAGGCAATTGGCGTATTTACATGAGCACTTTTCCGCTAGCCCTTCATTAATTGTGACGACGGAGGCACACTGTTGGAAGACATCACAGATACATCACCCTAATCTTGATCGTCTGAAATAGAAATTGAAAAAGTAGAGTGACCCTGCGGGGAAAGGACCGGAGTGTCCAAATCCCCAACAACATACCGTGACATACGCTTCCCATATTGTCATCGAAATCATACGATACAGAACAGGAGTTAATGCGAGTACACTGACCACATATAGAATGATAATAAAGTCAGAGGAAGACTTCCTCTTAAAACAATTGATCAATATCCTTTCAATGTGAAAAGAAAACAAGTCCTGGTACTCGCACTAACCCCTGGCAATCAAAATACATAATAATAATATGATCCATTAATATAGAAAAAATAATTGAAATCAAAATATTTTGAAAAAATATTTTTTCAGAACAGCCCAAGTTTCTGAAAAGTAACGTTGAGCCCCAATGGATCCCAAGCCTAAGTGTGGACAAAAATTTTAAAAATATTTTAAACAATTTATTCAACACTTACGAACAATAATAATGTATCTAGTTATGATTAAAATAACATAAAGATATTATTTTTTAGAAATCCCCCCCTCACACAGAGGGCTGTTGTAAATGTAAACAATGAGTGTAAAAACACTAAAATAAGACTCCAGGCACCCAGGCCCGAAATCAGTTACCAAAAATACACTATCTGATGCAAAACAGAGACTTCCAGGGAAGAAACTGCAGAACATCAGATGGTAGATGCAGAACACAACGCCTAACCACCCGTAGGTGAAGACGTAAACATGGGGAAAGAACAGAATTTATTCTGTTATTCAGCTAAAACTCCCAAGAAATTTTAGTAATAATAATTACAGAAACTATGCCAAAAGCATGGGAGAATAGCAAGGGGGAACTTAAAGGACAGGGAGAGAGGAAAACACTTAAAAAAAACAGTGTAACTAAATAATCAGAATGACAACAAAATGGCTGCTGCCTTGAAAATAGGTAACTTAACATAATTTCATTAAAAAATTTTAAGTTACAGCCCTGATAATATTCTGTCACACATTCTTTTCCTCTCCTCCTTCTCTATCCTCCTTAGAATCACCATTTCACTAATATTTATGTGTCTGGCATCATTTAAACTGAGATTTAAAAGCACAAAGATCAGTCAGATGTTAACTGATGAAGGGCCAAACTTAGAATGATTAATGGCGCCAATTTCGGAACGTCCTTGACACTGCGCATGCGCAGTAGGGGCGAAGTGTGGAGGGCCTTTCAGGACATGTTTTCTTTAGTTTTAGATGCAAATTTTGGGGATTGGGGGGCAAAATTTGTGTTTGGGCCTATATTTTAAGAGTTAGCACCAGCTATGTCTGGGTCATTGGTACAGTATAAAAATATTTTAAATCAACTTTAAAAAATATTGTAGCAATCAACCAGTTAATAAACCTTGTTCGCTATATTTGATTCAGGCTATGATAAATCTCGTACCAAATGGTATTTAGTGAAGTCAGTTTATAAATTCTGTATGAAA
Source organism: Pictodentalium vernedei (assembly GCA_031216915.1). Taxonomy (NCBI): domain Eukaryota; kingdom Metazoa; phylum Mollusca; class Scaphopoda; order Dentaliida; family Dentaliidae; genus Pictodentalium; species Pictodentalium vernedei. The sequence continues at coordinate 241,749,201 of CM062294.1, read as the reverse complement.
GTACAAACTCACTTAAGATCCTCCTTATATCTTTCTAATTTCTACAAGTGAATTCCCTCGACACTGAGGTCAAAATTTTAAAATTTCAAAAAGCAAACTTTCCCCATAATGCAACTAGGAATTCAAACAAGATTGAATTAGGGTGCATTTTAATGCTATCCTCAGAATTCTCCCAGTAGATGAGGCAAACAAATACACAGTCTTTCTCTGGGTTATACCCTGGATTTCACTTGATTCAGGAAGTGATTTCCTCTCCTCTTCAGCTTCTATCTGCATCCGAAACTGGTGATGCAAGAGATGTCAAGGCGATCTCTGTATAACAAGCGAATGCAAATGAACACCACCTGGATGTCTTCTGGAGAGCAATAAAATGATCGCCTTCTTAAATTCCTAGTTGCATTATTTGAAAAATTTGATGTTTGAAACTTCAGTATTTTGACATCAGTGGCCAGAGTGATGATAATTTGTCACAAAGATGTGTCAGCAAGACAAAAAAAGGGGAGTCAGACTGATGTTTCATATCACACTGAAGTCTGGTAAGTTTAATCCTCAAGGCAATAAAAAATAAATATCTAGATTATCATCAGCACCTGTTCCAAATTTAAGCCCCACCCAAGACTTTTTCAGGTATGATGCACCCACCCAAGAACCCCAGTAGTTGAATTGGTTTGGATATGAGTGGACCATCACTTGTGTATCCTTCTCAATATGGGACAAGGGTATGGACAATACTACTATCATTCATTACTATTTTTTATTGCAATTACTGCATTAAACAACAAAGATTAGAAGATTTTTCAAACATTTTGCTGTACTCTAACAGTCTTCATCCTGTGTCTCAGAAGTTGTTTCTAGGTAAGTCTTGACTGCCTATATTTAGGTAGCCAAGAGTTGCCTAGAAACAGCTGTGAAGGTACTTAAAATAAAACTTTGGAATTCACCCCAAGAATATATTTTGGGGCACCTGTTATGTTGCAGTAAAAAGTGATAAAAGTTGTAATTTACCTCTAAGGGTTAACGCATTAAGTTATTTTATTGCATACATATCTGCATTCAGGAAGGGACTTTTCTTGGTCACCCCTTTATTCCCTAAAAGTAAATAATAAATAAAAAATGGCGATAGGATCACCGATCCAATGTCGAGTTGTGACAGCACAAAAGTGGGTTTAATCATTATCAACTTATCGTCCGGAAACCAATTGTTTACAAATTACTATATGAAGGGTCACTGTGACCTTGACCTTGTGATTCCAAAATAATTAGGGTTATTTCTTGCATCAATGCCAACCTACCTATGAAGTTTCATGAATGTGGGTGGAACCATTGTCAAATTATCATCTGGAAACCAATTGTTTACGATTTATTATGTTCAAGGTCACTGTGACCTTGTCCTTTGACCTAGCTAGTCCAAAATAAATAGGGGTCTTCCACTCACCTTGGCCAACCTACCTATGAAGTTTCATGAACGTGGGTAGAACCATTATCAAGTTATCATCCAGAAACCAATTGTTTTGATTTACTATGTTCAGGGTCACTGTGACTTTGACCTTTGACCTAGTGAGTCCAAAATAAATAGGGTTCTTCCTCTCACAAAGGCCAACCTACATATGAAGTTTCATGAATGTGGGTTACACCATAGTCAAGTTATCATCCGGAAACCAATTGTTTAAAATTTACTATGTTCAAGGTCACTGTGATCTTGACCTTTGACCAAGCAAGTCCAAACTAAATAGGGTTCTTCCTCTCACTGATGCCAACCTACCTATGAAGTTTCATGAACGTGGGTCAAACCATTATCAAGTTATCATCCGGAAACCAATTGTTTATGCTCGCCAGCTCAACCAACCACCATTCACCAAACTATAAGTTAAGTTTGACTTCGTCACAACTCAACTAAAAATAATCTGCCCCCAAACCCAAAGTTAAAAATAAAATGCAACGGTAATCTAGGTATTTATTTTTTATAGACTAATGTCAAAATATTAACTCTTTCCACACTGAGTATTTTCAATATATTTTTCATCAAATCCAGCCATGGCTACTGTGAAGCAGCCATGACCAGATTTGATAAAAATTCATCTAAACTCACCTCAAGAAATCAATGATGAATAAATTCATGCAATTTACAGGGGGAAAAGTAGATTAAATGTGCCCAAATTATACTTATTTCATTGACAAAATAACCGGCCCTAAGCAGGAAAGAGTTAAAATTTCAACCCACAAGGTATTCTCAGAATGCAACTAGGAATTTAGCCAATTCAACCTTGTTTGACAGAGTTCACGGAGGTCTGTCAAACAAGACTGGATTGGTTATATTCCTATTTGCATTATCGGAAACATTTGCTATTTGAAGAAATTTCTATATTTTGACTTCAGTGTACAGAGGTTTAATGATGATGAAATAGATACAAATGATGTCTCAGCACACAATATACAATAGTTATGACAAATGTGTTTCTGTTTCTTCATGATCACTATTGACTGCATCAGCTTTGGTATTTTCTCTCATTTTGAGTGTGTGTTCTATCAATGACAAACAAACAAACACCCAGTTATACAGATGCTGTGCTGGGAGAGAGCCATGCTTTATTACATCACCATGGGGGACATCTGAAATAGAAGGTACAAGCATTCTGTAAGTAACAAGTTGTGAAGTTCTGTTACAAAGCAGTTTCAGAAATGTTACTGGTATTTCTTAAAATATAATTTCAACTGTTTTAGTAGCAATGCTTTGAATACTGGACAGTCATGATGTCAAGTTTAGCCCATCATTTATACCTATACTGTCCACTTCAAGAGAATTTCCATCTTAGGGATTGGTCAGTGGTCACCAGATTCTATTTTACAAGAAACACAGAACTTTTTCTTCACAATGAACGAACACTACTCTGCCTGCAAAGGTTCCGACAGAGATGCTGAAAAATTGCACACTGTCGAAAAAGAACCCTTTTCTTCAATACTGTTAGTCTAAATTACACCACCAAAAGAAAAGATATTTCTTATCTTATTAAACATAGAAGTTTTAAAGTTTTTGTTCAACTTGAATGATAATCATGAAATAAGACAAAGAGTATTCCATTTTGCCGAGCCTCTGGCAAAACAAAATGGAAACTTCAAGTTAAGTTTTATGCAATACTGTAATCACAAAAGGAAACAGAGAATTTTGATTTGATCACAACTGGGTCCCAATCCAGTTGAAGTTATCTGATTACCTCCCTACAACACTATAGAATCTTACCTGTCCCCCAAAAAGAAGAGAATATAAAATTCTGATCATGAAGAAGACTGCTTTTGTGATCACAAAACTGTAAATCATCCTTTGAGATAAATACAAATTTTCATGTTCTATTTCACCCCTGATATATAGTTCTGTTAACATTCACATTTCAACTGGTTGAGGGCTAGATTATTTTTGGTGGTCTTAATTTGTTCATGAAAATTTGTTTTATTACAAATTATTGGAAGGTGCCCCAAGGCACCCTCCAATAATTTGTAAAAAAAAAAACAAATATATATAAACAAAATATTATTTGCATTTGACTAAATATGAAGCATGAGCAAGGAAAATGTTTGCTTTTGATCTTGTATCCTCATTTTTTTGAAAGCCCTGATAGTGACTTCTAGCACTCAACCAGTTAACAAAACTTGTCTCCCACTGTTAACAAGTACAGCTCTACTTCCTGGGGTTTTTACTAGGAAAATGAAAAAAATTATAGTAATTTATATATTTTTTATACTTACCAATGACCCAGACTTAGCTGGTGCTAACTCTTAAAAATTCAGGGCCAAACACAAATTTTGCCCCCCCCCCCCCAATCCCCAAAATTTGCATCAAAATCGATGTCCTATATGGTCCTCCATACTTTTGTCCACTGCACGTGCGCAGTGTCAAGGAAGTATCAAAACTGGCGCCAAATCTTCATTCTTACAACCAGTGCCTGGTAAATGTTTATATGATAAGCGGGGAGGTATGAGTTCCCAACTCATGGGAGGGCCATCCCCGCCTGGGTCATTGGTAAGTATAAAAAATATATAAATTACTATAAATTTTTTCATATTTTTATACTGCACCAATGACCCAGACTGAGCTGAACAGAAAAAAGGCTGGAGGGCCTAGGATATAAAGGAAAATCCAATAGGCTCAATTACATATAAACAGAATTATCCCCTCAAGGAGAAAAGGAGAAACAGGATTTACATATATCTTTCTTGTTTATACAAAAAAAGAAAGACATATTACCAATCCGTAATTGAGCACAATAACATCAATGATCTCTATTAACATCCAATATAACCCATTATACTAATTTTTTTAAAGGAAAGCCAATAAATAAAGATAGTCCAGAGAATGAGACTCTTTATACTCATTTAAAAGTGTCTGAGGATTGTATATTAAGGCTCGTATGATACATGACATATACAAATGCTTCACACTGAGCTACACTTTAAAAATATTACATAAATGAGATAAACATTAGCTTTACACTTTAAAACCATTCCAGCACTGACTCAGAATTACTGACTCCAGAGGAGGTATTCCCTTGCTTTTCACTATAAAGCAGGTGATATAAGGGAACACCATCCCCCCCCCCCCCCCCCCCCCCCCTGCTCTGGGTCAATCACCCCAGAACGAAGAGGGCAGCAGGACAGAGTCACTGCTGGAACAGAAAGCCTGCATAACTATAGTTGCAACTACTTAGTGAATGACATTCTGAGCAACAGATAACGGACCTAAACAATGCAGATCGCCAGAAATAGACTCAATATTTCTAAGGTAAAAATTTGTGAATGTAGAAGGCTGAGACCAGTATGCAGCCTTCATCAAGTCGGTAATAGCAATACTATTAGCATAAGCCCAAGATGTAGACAGCGCTCTCACTTCATGCGCTGAAATCTTAAGCACAGACTGCTGAGTAGAAGATAATCTTTCATAAGCAGTACGAATAGTCAATTGAATCCACCTTGAAATAGAATGGACCGTGATGTCCCTTCTATTAGACAGCAGAGACAGAAAGAAACGTTTTCGTCCCTTTCTGATAAACTCAGATCTACGTTTGTAAATACGCATAGCTCTAACTGGACAAAGCAAAGGCCTATAGCCATCTGAGGATGGAAGAGCCTTAATAACAATAGGCTCAGGGTACTTATTAGGAGCCTGATTCTTAGCCAAAAATCCAACATTAGTAGTCAAAGTAATAGTATTAACAACACTACGATAGTGAGAATCATCAACAGATAGAGCATGAAGCTCACTAACTCTTCTAGCAGAAGAGAAGGCTAAGAGAAAAGCTGTCTTATAAGATAAATATTTGAAGTCTACCGTGTCAAGGGATTCAAATGGCGCTTTTTTTAGCTTCAGAAGAACCCAAGCTAAATGCCACTTAGGAATTAACCTAAGGGTTCTAGGTCTATTTATCGAAAAGTTTTGAACTAACTTAGATAAAGAGACGTTAGATCCAATTTGGAAGCTATCATGATGAGCATAAGTATCCGATAGCATAGACCTATAACCCTTAATAGTTATTGGCTGCAGTTTGATCTCGTCAAACAAGTAGACCAAAAAATTAGCAATGTCTGGAATGGAGGGATCATAAATATCAATAGAATGATCCCTACACCAACGAGAGAAAACCTTCCACTTAGCAGCATAATTTAGCGAAGAGGAGGTCCTCCTACAGTTAGAAATTGCGTCCAATGCTTGTCCTGTAAAATGCTTGCCGTGCAAGAAGGACCGCACAACGGAAATACGTGAAAGTTGAGATGTTGCGGGTTGTGATGCAGTGTGCGCAATTTCCCCTGCGAAAGAAGGACCGCCCATGGAGGAAGCTTCCAAGGAATGTCCCATAACAGACACCTGAGTAGATTTATCCATGGTCTCTGTGGCGACAGAGATGCTACCAACAGAATCTTGCAGTGAGATTGCTTGATTTTTAGCAATATCTGTTGAATCAAAGGAGCTGGAGGATATGAGTAGCCTATCATTCCGTCCCAAGAGATCGAGAGAGCGTCTACTGCGAATGCTCGAGGATCTGGGCATGGCAACACATACGTCTGCAACTGATTGTTGAGATGCATTGCAAACAAATCTATCATCGGACGATCCCATTGGTAGCAGATCTGATTGAATACTCGTTTGTTGAGAGTCCATTCTGATGGCAACATACAACCTTTCCGAGAAAGGGAGCCCGCTAGAACGTTCAGACGACCCGGAATATGACGGACCAACAGAAGAACCTGATGCTCTAGGACAAACAGAATGGTTCTCTCCGTTAAGTTGAACAATGGTATGGAATGAGTGCCTCCTTGGTTCCAAATATACGCTACTACTGTCGGACAGAATTTGAACATGAATTCTGAATAATGTTCATCCAATGATGTAGCGCAAGCCAAATTGACATCATCTCTTTGATGTTTATGTGCTGGTTTAGGAATTGTGGATCCCAAAGACCCTGGCACCTCGAATCTGTTGGGCTCAAAGTCGCGCCCCAACCTGTTTGACTCGCATCCGTCATAATCGTAAAAATTGGATCTGGCAGTTGCAGTGGCACTCCCTGAGTTAACCACTGAATATCTACCCAAGTCTGAATCTCTTGTTTTACTTGGTTTGACAAGACAATGTTTGATTCGAGTGAATGAATCTTCACACTCCAATTCTGAGTAAAAAATATCTGGAATGGACGAGTGCGTAGGCACCCCATCGGAATAAGATCTGCAGCGGCTCTGCACAAACCTATCAGTCGCATGAATTCTCTCACTGTTACTACATCTGAGTGAAGACAAAAGCGAGCGTAACAACTGACTAATTTTGCTCTGGGTAACAGAAGATGAACTAGATTGTTGTGCGTCTCGAAGCTCATTCCCAAGTGAATGAACGACTTGGACGGAACTAGATCCGACATCTTTTTGTTTACTATGAAACCGAGACATCGGAGCAGTTGAAGCAGACTCTGAACATCGTTCTGAAGCGTTAATCTGTCGCCATACCTCTGAAGAATGTTGTCCAAGTAGGCCGACGTTACCGCAGACGAATGAGCTCAGAAATGAGTCATTACCGAGTTCATTATTCGAGTGAAGGCCCAGGGCGCTAGATTCAGACCGAAGCACATTGCTCGGAACTGATAAACGACTCTTAGGACAACGAAGTGAAGGTACTTTCTGAATGCCGGATGTACCATGATGTGAAAGTATGCATCCTTGAGATCTATGCTCGCAGCATAATCGTTTACTCGAATGCACGCTCTCACCGATCGAATGGTCTCCATATAAAATTTTGGAGCCACGATCAGCTTGTTTATCCAGCTTAGATCTATAACTGGACGGAATGAGCCGTCTGGTTTTGGTACCTGGAACAGGTGACTGTAAAAACTGAGAGATTCCTGGTTTTCTACGACCTCTATTGCGTTCTTCTCCAGAAGAGATTGCACCTCTGATAGAAGCGAATCTCTCTTCTGAAGTTTGACGGAAGCTGAGTGCATCGTGGACTTCGTGTTAACGGAGGTTTTTCTCTGAAGGACAGTTTTAGACCTTCCGAAATAACCCCCTGAACCCATTGGTCGTCCGTAATTGACAACCAATTGGTTAAGAATATTGACAGCCTTCCGCCCACTGGAGAGCAATAGAGGTTCTGACCTTCACCTCCTGGACCTGCGAGGCTTGTGGGAGGAGAAACTACGTCCTCCCCGACCTGCACCTCGACCAGTTGACCTAGGGGCATCTGAGCGGTTGTCTCGGCCAGCATTACGTCGCCTACCTGAGTCGCTACTCTGACGGTCTCTAGAGTAAGACGTAGAGATTTTCTGAGATCCTCTATAGGAACTTCCCTTGGACGTACTCGCCCCAGAAGTCCCTGACTTACTCCTCTCTGCTGAGTCCGTTTTTTTCTAAATGGACTTAGAGTCGGAAGCTTTCTTAGTAATCTGATCGTAGATTAGCGAAAGCTTACCATCAAAGAGAAGCTCTCCTGAAACCGGAGCGACTCGAAGAGAGTTTTTCACCTTAGAGTCCACTCTTGTGGATGCAGCCAGGCAGCATGACGTCTGACTAACTCCAAATTTGCCACTGAAAGGGCGGAGTTATACGTGGAATATGTGACTGCCCTCGAAAGAACTCTCAAGGAAGTTTGAACATCCTGGAATTCTTTTCCATCGAGACGTTGTGATAACGCTCTGGTAAGGTGATCTGCATAAGATAAGGTGTCTAAACTGGCTCTGTTAGACGAGATTGTCGTCTCCAACATACTGGAGAGAATCAACATAGATGCCGGCAAGGATAACTCCAAACCTTCTGCCTGGTCGTCTAAATGCAGAGGAACTCTCTCCTGTCCCGCCGTTTCAAATTTATGTCTACTGTTGATGAACGGCAGATGTAGAGCATGAGATGATAAGAAACTGGATCTGCCAGTCTTAGAGGCTAGCTTGAAAATAGCGTCATTATTTATTTATTTATTTATTGGGGTTTAAAGTCATATATTTCTGCACAATGGCTAACCATGACCGTGACAGTTTTATGGGTGGAGGAAGCCGGAGTACCCGGAGAGAACCACCGAGCAACGGCGAGCAACTGTCAGCTCCCCAACATACCAACTCCACACAAGCAGGGTTAGCATTGGTTGAAGACATGTGCACCATCGACGTGCAGTACGCCTTAGTACACAACGTCACCATGCCCCCACCTGGGCAATGGGGGTGAAGTGTCTTGCCAAAGGACGCAACGCGGTTGCCGCAGGTGGGGTTCAAACAAAATAGCGTCATTCAGCAATTCAAATGTCCGTGAGACATTTCTGGACTGGGCCGGAAACTCAGGCGCGACATCCTTAGCCCGGCCGAAAACGTCTGAGTCCAGTGACGCTATCACCGGGAGATGACGGATCGGAGGATGGAACAGAGGAAGCCTGTCAGTCCAGTAGCTAGCTCGTTCATGTCTACCCGGACCGCGAGCGAGAGAGGTCCCTCTGGGGCCAGTTGCTGTTGTTTGTAATGTTCGTCAGTCGGAGCATACATCCACTCCTCCTGCTCGGGATGCTCCGTCATATAGACAGCTGGGTGCGGCTAGTCTATTGGCTTCCTCTTCCACACGTCAGCACACATGACCGCACCTTGGCTACGTGACCACAGATATCCAGCCTGCTTCGCCGACCAGGGATTCCACGTCGACTAGGTCACTCCATCCGGTAGCCTAGGACACGAGGCCTTACCAGTCGGGACGTTCGCATAAAAGAATTATGCAAGAGGTACCGTCCCATGAGCTTCCAGCAGCTAAACAACGTAAGACCGCAGCTCCACAGGCCTCTGTGATGGACTTGCTATCGCAGATAGCACAACTCATCGCAGCATCGCAGCAACCTTCAGAAACTCTTTCAGATCAGGAACTGTCTGAGTAAGCTGGGTCGGTACGCTCCCCTGCAGTGTCAGATAGGGACGACTGAGATTCACATTTGGTCCAGTCGGATGGTGAAAGGGAATCTGCGGAGCTGAATTTTTCCCTTCTAGAACAACATAAGGTGGCCATAGATTTCATCCGGCAACACCTTCCAGAAGTTGTTCCTCCGGACCAGAGAGCTGCGATACCAGATAAGAGACTGTGCGTGATCTGAGATTATAGCGCTCGCAACACCCCTTCTCCTCTCCTGGATCGCAACGGACGAACCCAGCATCACATCGCCCACTTTACGAGTGATAGCTTCACCGGGTGAGCTAGCTGGCGACAAGGTCGTCAATCCTACTAAGGATCTAGACACTTGTCATATTTCCTTGAGCACTTTTGCCGGTAGCTCTTCATTTGATTGCGACGACGGTAGCACATTTCCTGAAGACATCATGGAAACATCACCCTGTTCTTGTTCCTCTGAAAAAGGGCCTGAAAAACTAGAGTGACCCTGTGGCGAGAGGACCGGCATGGACCTCTCACCACTAACAATATATCATGACACACGTCTCCAACGTTTGTCATCCCAATTGGCACACACTGAGCAAGAATTAGTGTGAGTACATTGACTACAGCAAATACAATGAGCATGAGAATCAGAGGAAGACTTCCTCGATTTACAATTTGAACAATATTCTTTCATATTTAAAAAATATTAAACAGCCGTAGTACTCACACTAACCCTTGAAAATACAAAGATACATAATAATAACATAATCCATTACAAAAATTTCGAAAAATAATTCAAAAGAAAAAATTTTCAAAAAAATTTTGAGATGAGCCCATGTTCCCAAAGGGAACAATGAGCCCAAATGGATCCCAAAAAAGCCTAAGTGTGGACAAAAATTTTAAAACATATCTAAAAATTAATGTTACACTTACGGACAATATTAATGTATCTGGCTATAAACAAAACCTAACAGAAGACAAGGAATCACTGTCAGAAGTAACCGTTGTCAACGTAAACAAAAGTGAATAAAAACCAGAAACTAGACTCCAGGCACTGAAAATATGGCCCGAAATCAGTAACCAATTTTAAAACACTATCCGATATAAAACAGAATCTTCCACAGAAGAAACTGCAGTACATCGGATGGTAGATGCATGACCAAAACGGCTAAACACCCCTAGGGTGAGGACGTAACCATGGGGAAAACAGAATAAACGTTAAAAAATTTATAGTAATTTATATATTTTTTATACTTACCAATGACCCAGACATAAGCTGCTGGTGCTAACTCTTAAAATATAGGGCCAAACACAAATTTTGCCCCCCAATCCCCAAAATTTGCATCTAAAACCAAAGAAAACATGTCCTGAAAGGCCCTCCACCCTTCACCTCTACTGCGCATGCGCAGTGTCAAGGACGTTCCGAAATTGGCGCCATTAATCATTCTAATAACCAGTGCCTGGTAAGCGCTATGTACTCAGCGGGGAGGCAAGAGTTCCCAACTCCTGGGAGGGCCATCCCCGTCTGGGTCATTGGTAAGTATAAAAAATATAGAAATTACTATAAATTTTTTAACATTTTTATACTGTACCAATGACCCAGACATAGCTGAATAGTAAAAAGGCTGGAGGGCCAAAGACATAGAGCAAAATGGAATACGCTCAATAATATAAAATAGAGTCATCCCCTGTAGGGAAAAAGAAGTAATAGGCCTTACATGTATCTTTCTTATTTATGATAAATTAGAAAGATACAACACCTTCCAAAATTGAGCTTCATACATCCATGTACTCTATTAATATCCAATATAATCCTTATACTAATAATTTTTAAAGTAAGCCAATAAATAAAGTAAGTCTAGAGAATAGAGACTCTTATACTCCTTAAAAATGTCTGAGGATTGCATAATCATGTCCGTTGACATATGCAGTATTCAAAAGCTATACTTTAAAAACTAAGACTTGAATGAATTTTTAAAACATAAACTTCTCACTAAACAACCATCCCAATAACAGCTCAGAATTACTAACTCCGGAGGAGGTATCCCCTTGTTTTCATAGTAAAACAGGTGACCCAAGGGAACACCTCTCCCCCCCCCCCCCCCCCTTTTTCTTGCCCTGGGTCAAATAGCCCAGAGCGAAGAGGGCAGCAGAACGGAGACACTGCCGAAACAGACAGCCTACCTAGCTATAGTAGCAACTGTTAAGTGAATGACATTCTGAGCAGTAGATAATAGACCTAACAATAGAGGCCTCCAGAAATGGACTCGATATTTCTGAGATAAAAATTCATGAATGTGGATGGCTGAGCGCAATGAGCAGCCTTCAAAAATCTATAATAGCGACACTATTATGTAAGCCCAAGATGTAGAAGAACTCTTACTTCATGAGCCGAAATCTTAAGCACAACTGCTGAGTCAATAATATACCATAAGCAGTACCGATAGTTAATAGAATTCATTAACAATAGAATGGAGCGTAACGTCCTTCTACTAGGCATCAAAGATAGAAGAAGCTTACGCCCATAGTAATAAACAGATATCTGTTTATAAATACATAAACTCTAACCGGAAAGAGTAAAGGCCTATGCCCGTACGAAGACGGAAGGACCTTAATAACAATAGGTTCCGGATATTAGGAGCCTAACTCTTATGCAAAAATCCAACCTAAATAGTCACGGAAGTAGTGATTCCGAAACTACGAAAGTGAAAATCATCCATCGATAGTGCATGAAACTCACTAACTCTTCAGTAAAAGAGAAACCAACAGAATTACTGTCTAAAAGGTCAGAATTTGAAAACTACTGTTTCCAGAGCCTCAAATGATTACTTAGCTAAATAAGAACCGAAGTTAAATTCCATAAAGGAATTTAATCTAAAGATTCTAAGTCTATTTATCAATTATTAACTGACTTAGATAAAGAGACATAAGACTCAATTGTAAACTATCCTAGAGTGCATAGGTATGAGGTAACATAAACCTATAACCTTAATAATAACAGGCTGCAGTAGATCTTGTGAAACAAGTATACTAAAAAATTGCAATGAGTAGTATGGAGGGATCAACAATATGAACATAATGATCCCTACACCAACGACGGAAGAGCCTCCACTTTAGCTGCATAGAATAGCGAAGAAGAGGATCTCCTATAGTAAGAAATCGCGTCCAAAGCTCGTCCAGTACAATGCTTACAATGCAATACGGACCACACAACAGAATACATGAAGGTTGCGACCTTGCGGGTTGTGATAAAGATGACACGATTTACCCAGTGAAAAAAGATCCTCACATTGAGGAAGATTTCACGTTAAGTCTCACAGTAGACAACAGAGTAAATTACCCATGGTCTCTGTGAAGATAGAGATGCTATCAACAGAAATGTATTGTGGTTGTTTATCTTAGCAATACCTGCTGAAACAACAGCGCCGGAGGATACGCGTATCCTATCATTCCGTCCTATAGATCAATAGAGCGTTAACAACATTAGCTCAGAGATCCGGACAAGCCAACACATACGTCTGCAATTGATTAGCAAGCTGTGTCGTAAATAAATCATCATTAGGCGCTCCCATAGATAGCAAAACTGATTGAATACTTGTTTGTTGAGAGTCCATTCTGACAGCAACAAGCGACCCCCAAGTGAATGGGAGTCCGGTAAAACAATCAGACGACCCGGAATATGACGGACCAAAACAGAACTTGGTGTACTATAACCAACAGACGGATTCTTTCCATTAAATTGAATAACGGAAACGAAAGAGTGCCTCCCTGGTTCCGGAGATACGCCTCTACTGTCGAATTAACGGACAGGATTTGGGCATGCGTTCCTGAATAATGTTCATGCAATGACATAAAGCAAGCCTAAAAAAAACATTATTCCGCGGAAGATAATTGGTTGCTAAGAGACTGCGGAACCCAAAGACCCTGGCACTTCGAATCCGTTGGGATCAGTATTATATCCCAATCTGTTTGACTGGCAACCAGCAAAACAGCAACACTCGGGTCCGGCAACTGCAGTGGCACTCTCTGAGTCAACCACCGAATGTTTGCCCCAGTCTGAATCTCTTGTAACACTAGATAGACAAGAGAACGTGTAAATCGAGCAATTCATGGATTGCCGAAAAGTTGCCGTCGAAGAGAAGCTTCTCCGAGAACGAAGCGACTCTGAGAGAGTTCTTAACCTTACTATCCACGCTCGTGGATGTAGCTAGGGCTGCGTCACGTCTAACCAACTCCAATCAGCCACTGAAGGGCGGAGTTATACGTGAACAAACTACTGCCCTCAAAAGAAATTACATTGAGAATAATATCCCGAAAGTTAAAAAATTTATAGTAATTTATATATTTTTTATACTTACCAATGACCCAGACTTAGCTGGTGCTAACTCCACAAAAACCAGGGCCAAACACAAATTTTGCCCCCCAATCCCCAAAATTTGCATCCAAAACAAAAAGAAATCATGTCCTAAAGGACCTCCATAGTACGACTCTACTGCGCATGCGCAGTGACGCAGTCGTCCCGAAATTGGTGCCAAATATCATTCTTACTGGCAGTGCCTGGTCAGCGCTATGTACTCAGCGGGGAGGCAAGAGTTCCCAACTCAGGGAGGGCCATCCCCGTCTGGGTCATTGGTAAGTATAAAAAATATATAAATTACTATAAATTTTTTAACATTTTTATACTGTACCAATGACCCAGACTTAGCTGAATAGTAAACAGGCTGGAGGGCCGAGGACATAGAGGAAAATCCAATAAGCTCAATTATAAAATAAAGAGGTAACCCCTTAAGGAGAAAAGGAGTATTAGGCTTTACATGTATCTTTCTTATTTAATATTTAAATTAGAAAGATACACTACCCTTAATAATTGAGCACAATAACATTCATGTTCTCTATTAACATCCAGTATAACCCTTATACTAATTATTTTTAAAGCAAGCCAATAAATAAAGTAGTCCAGAGAATTGAGACTCTTTATAATCATTTAAAAGTGTCCGAGTATTGTATATTAAAGCCCGTTTGACACTTGACATATACAAATGCTTCACACCGAGCTACACTTTAAAAATAAGACATGAATGAAATTAAACATTAATATTACACTTTAAAACCATCCCGGAAGCGACTCAGAAATACTGTCTTGGAGGAGGCATTCCCTTGCTTTACACTATAAAGCAGGAGACCTAAGGGAACACCCGCCCCCCCTCCCCCCCCTTCCCCTTGCCCTGGGTCAAATAGCCCAGAGCGAAGAGGGCAGTCGGACGGAGTCACTGCCGGAACAGAAAGCCTGCATAACTATAGTTGCAACTGTTTAGTGGACGACATTCTGAGCAACAGATAACGGACCTAAACAATGCAGGTCTCCAGAAATGGACTCAATATTTCTGAGATAAAAATTAGTAAATGTGGATGGCTGAGACCAATAAGCAGCCTTCATTAAATCTGTAATAGCAACACTATTAGCATAAGCCCAGGAAGTAGAAAGAGCTCTTACTTCATGAGCAGAAATCTTAAGCACAGACTGCTGAGAAGAAGATAAATCTTCATACGCAGTACGGATAGTTAACTGAATCCATCTAGCAATAGAATGGACTGAAATGTCCTTTCTATTAGGCATCAAAGACAGAAAGAAACGTTTCCGTCCCTTTCTGATGAACTGAGATCTCTGTTTATAGATACGTAGTGCTCTAACAGGACAGAGTAAAGGCCTACGCCCGTCTGAAGACGGAAGAGCCTTAATAACAATAGGTTCCGGATATTTATTAGGAGCCTGATTCTTAGCTAAAAAACCGACATTAGTAGTGAAGGTGATAGTGTTCCCAACACTACGATAATGAGAATCATCCACCGATAGTGCATGAAGCTCACTGACTCTTCTGGCAGAAGAGAAAGCTAAGAGAAAAGCTGTCTTATAAGATAAGAATTTGAAATCTACTGTCCCAAGAGGTTCAAATGGCTTTTCCTTCAATTTAAGGAGAACCCAAGCTAAATTCCACTTAGGAATTAATCTAAGAGTTCTGGGTCTATTTATCGAAAAGTTTCTAACCAATTTCGATAAAGAGACATTAGATCCAATTTGTAAACTATCATGATGTGCATAGGTATCAGATAACATAGATCTATAACCCTTTATAGTAACAGGTTGCAGTTTGATTTCGTCAAACAAGTATACTAGAAAGTTAGCAATGTCTGGTATAGAGGGATCAAATATATCAACAGAATGATCCCTACACCAACGACGGAAAACCTTCCACTTAGCCGCATAGTTTAGCGAAGAGGAGGTCCTCCTACAGTTAGAAATCGCGTCCACTGCTCGTCCTGTAAAGTGCTTGTCATGCAAGAAGGACCGCACAACGGAAAAACGTGAAGGTTGAGACCTTGCGGGTTGTGATGTAGTTGGCGCGATTTCCCCTGCCAAAGAAGATCCTCTCGTGGAGGGAGCTTCCGCGGTAGGTCCCACAACAGACACCTGAGTAGATTTATCCACGGTCTCTGTGGCGACAGAGATGCTACCAACAGAATCTTGCATTGAGATTGTTTTATCTTTAGCAATACTTGTTGAATTAACGGCGCTGGAGGATACGCATATCCTATCATTCCGTCCCAAGGGATCGACAGAGCGTCTACTGCAAATGCTCTTGGATCCGGACACGGGGACACATACGTTTGCAACTGATTGTTGAGATGTGTCGCAAATAAGTCTATCATTGGCCGTTCCCATTGGTAGCAAATCTGATTGAATACTTGTTTGTTGAGAGTCCACTCCGACGGCAACAAGCGACCCTTTCGTGAAAGGGAGTCTGCTAGCACATTCAGACGACCCGGTATGTGACGGACCGAAAGAAGAACGTGATGTTCCAACGCAAACATAAGGATTCTTTCCGTTAGATTGAACAACGGAACTGAATGAGTGCCTCCCTGATTCCGTATATACGCCACTACTGTCGTATTGTCGGATAGGATTTGGACATGAGCATCGTGAATAATGTCCATCCAGTGACGTAACGCAAGCCAAATTGACATCATTTCCTTGATGTTTATCTGCTTGCACAGGAATTGCGGATCCCAAAGACCCTGGCATCTCGAATCCGTTGGGATTAATGATGCACCCCAACCTGTTTGACTGGCATCCGTCATAATGGTAAAACTCGGATCCGGCAACTGCAGCGGAACTCCTTGAGTTAACCACTGAATGTTTGCCCAAGTCTGAATCTCTTGTTTCACTTGATCTGACAAGAGAACGTCTACATCGAGCGAATGAATTTTCACACCCCAATTCTGAGTCAGGAAAATTTGAAGAGGCCGTGTGCGCAGCCGTCCCATCGGAATGAGATCCGCGGCGGCTCCGCACAGACCTATCAGTCTCATAAATTCTCTCGCCGTGACTTTGTCTGTATTCAGACAATAGCGAGCGTAACAACTGACTAATTTCGCTCTGGTTAACGGCAGACGAACGAGATTGTTGTGCGTCTCGAAGCTCATTCCCAGATGAGTGAATGACTTGGACGGCACCAGATCCGACTTCTCCTCGTTTACTATGAAACCGAGACGTCGGAGCAATAGAAGAAGATTCTGAACATCGTTCTGAAGCGTTAACTCGTTGCCGTACCTCTGAAGAATGTCGTCCAGGTAGGCCGACGTTACCGCAGACGAATGAGCTCGGAAGTAGATCATTACCGAGTTCATTACCCGAGTGAAAGCCCAGGGTGCTAGATTCAATCCGAAGCACATGGCCCGGAACTGATACACCACTCCTAGGACTGCGAAGCGTAGATACTTTCGGAATGTCGGATGTACCATGACGTGAAAGTACGCATCTTTGAGATCTATGCTCGTTGCATAATCGTTCACCCGAATACTCGCTCTGACCGATCGAATCGTCTCCATATAAAACTTCGGAGCGACGATCAGCTTGTTTATCCAGCTCAAATCTATGACTGGACGGAACGAGCCGTCTGGTTTCGGAACCAGAAACAGATGGCTGTAGAATCCCAGCGATTCCTGGTTTTCTACGACCTCTACCGCGTTCTTCATTAAAAGAGACTGCACCTCTGATAGCAGAGCGACTCTTTTCTGAGGGTTTGACGGAAGATGAGTCCACTTTGGACTTCGAGTTAATGGAGGCTTTCGTTTGAAAGATATCTTTAGACCTTCCGAAGTCACTCCTCTCACCCACGGGTCGTCCGTAATCGACGCCCACTCTTGAGAAAAACTCGACAACCTTCCGCCAACCGGAACGCGATAGAGGTTTAAGCCATCACCTCCTGGATCTGCGAGGCCTGCGGTAGGAGAAACCACGTCTTCCACGACCCGCACCTCGCCTCATCGACCTCGGGGCGTCCGACCGATTGTCCCGGCCTGAAGGACGTCCCGAACGAGAGTCACTATCCTGACGGTCTCTCGAATAAGAGCTAGAGGACGCACCGGAACCTCTATAGGAACCTCTCTTGGGCGGATAAGACCCAGAAGTGCCCGCCTTATTCGTGTCTGCTGTATCCGAACTTTTAGGAGCGGATCTAAACAACAGAGAATCACTAGCTTTCTTTTTAATATTATCATAAATAGCGGAAAGCTTGCCGTCAAAGAGAAGATCTCCTGAGACCGAAGCGACTCTAAGAGAGTTCTTCACCTTAGAATCCACTAGTGTGGATGTAGACAGGGCTGCGTCACGTCTAACCAACTCCAGATTTGCCACTGAAAGGGCGGAGTTACACGTGGAATAAGCTACTGCCCTTGAAAGAAGTCTTAAGGAGGATTGTATATCCTGAAACTCTTCCCCTTGAAGACGCAGTGATAACGCCTTAGTAAGGTGATCTGCGTAAGATAAGGCATCTAAATTGGCTCTGTTAGATGCAATAGCTGTTTCCAACACTGCGGTTGGAATAGAAGCTGACGACGGTAATGATAGCTCTAAGTCTTCCGCCTCGTCGTCCATACGCAGAGGAACTCTCGGTATACCCTGACCTGCCGTGTCGAATTTATTCCTTGCATTAATGAAAGGCAGGTTGAGAGTATTTGCGGACAAGAAGCCTGCTTTCCCCGTCCTGGAAGCAAGTTTAAAAATAGCGTCGTTCAATAATTCAAATGTTCTTGCAACATTATTGGACTGCGACGGAAACTTGGGAGCGATGTCCCTGAACCGCTCGAAAAAATCAGAGTCCAATGACGCTATAATTCTCCTGTCCGGAAGCGCAGCAGTCTGGCCCGACGGAACAACTTGAGGAAGAAAGTGCCGGATGAAGTCCACGGCAGCTTTGTGTTGTTCCGAAAGGGATAGCTCCAATTCATCTGTATCCCTTTCACCATCCGGTCGGACCTCCCGATGTTCCCGGTCGTCCGCCCCCGATGCTTCGGCGGAGCGTACCAACCCAGCGCCGTCGGATAATTCTCGATCCGACACCGTTTCTGTCGGCTGCTGGGATGCTGCGATAAGCTGTGCTATCTGCACTAGAATGTCCGACGTCGAGACCTGCGGAGGAGCGGTCTTTCGCTGCTTCGCCGAGGGCAGCTCCGCATCAGATGGCTCCCGCATACTTTTCCTATGCGAACGTCCGGAGTCCATCGGTCTCGAATCCCTGGCTGCCGGATGGTGTGACCTGGTCGCCGAAGAATCCTTCATCGGCGAAGCTGGCAAAATATCGGAGGTCACGCAGCCAAGGTGCGGTCGTGTGCGCCGACGAGAAGAGGAAGCCTTAACAGTCTCTGCGCACTGCTTATACAACGGAGCGTCCCGAGCGACGGACGTATGCTCCGCTAAAGACACATTTTGTACCACAACATCTGGTCCCAGATGTTGTTGTACGAGAGAGGGGCCTCTCGCTCGCGGCCCGGCTGGACCTGGACGAGCTAGGAACCGGACTAAAAGGCTTCCTCCGTTCTCGTTCACTATCCGCCGTCACTGGGTGTGCATCTATTATTTTTATAGTGCTCGCATCACCCAAAATTTCCTCTTGGACCGCATCGGACGAACCCGGCTGCCGAACCATTCGGTGAATGGACGCTACACCGGGCGAGCTAGCGGACGACATTTGTCTAATCTCCATGAGCACTTTTGCCGCTAGCTCTGTATTTATTTGTGACGACGGACGCACACTTGAAGAAGATAACATGGAAACATCACCCTGTTCTGGTTCCTCTGAAATAGAAACTGAGAGAGTAGAGTGACCTTGTGGAGAAAGAGCCGGCATCGCTCTTTCTCCAGAAACAACATATCGTGACACACGTTTCCAATGTTTCTCATCCCAATGTTCACATACAGGACAGGGATTAATGCGAGAACACTGACTACAATTAATGCAATAATCATGAAAGTCAGAGGAAGATTTCTTCCTATTACAATTTGAACAAAGTCCCTTCATTGTGAAAGAACAACAATAAGTCCTAGTTACTCGCAAAAACCCCTGACACAAAGATACATAATAACATGATCCATTGATAAATGAAAAAACAATTGCAAAACAAAATAATTTTGAAAAAATATTTTTTCAGAGAAGCCCAAGTTGCTGAAAAGTAACGTTGAGCCCCGATGGATCCGATGGCAAAGTGTGGTCAAAAATTTTAAAATTATATAAAATAATTAATGAGACACTTTCGGATAATATAAATGTATCTTATAATGAGATAAACTACCACAAAGGCAAACAGCCCCCCTCAAAAAAGGCTGTTGCCAATGAAAACAAACAGTGTAAACACAGTAGAAAACATGACTCCAGGCACTGAAAAAACTGGCCCGGAATCAGTCATCAATTACACTCTATCTGATGCAAAACAGAGACTCCCAGGGGAGAATCTGCAGAACATCAGATGGAAGATGCAGAACACAAACGTTATACACCCATGGGTGAAAACGTAACTATGGGGAAAATAACAGAAAACATTCTGTAACCAAGCAACTCTCCCAGGGAATTTTTAGAAATGAAACTTCTCAAAAATATGCCAAAAGCATGGGAGAATTGCAAGGGGGGACTTTAGAAGGTTAGGGGAGAGGAAACACTGAATAAGCAGTGCAACAATTAGCAAGAATGACAATAAGAGGCGTTTGCCTCGAAAATAGGCAACTTAACATAATTTCAACAAAAAATTTTAAGTACAGCCCTGATTATTTTTTGCCACTTCTTTTTTCCTCTCCTCCTTCTATCCTCCTTAGAATCACATTTTCTCCAAGAATTACGTGTCTGGCATCCTTTAAACTGAGATTTACAAGCACAAAGATCAGTGAGATGTTGACTGATGAAGGGCCAAACAGAGAATGATATTTGGCGCCAATTTCGGGACGACTGCGTCACTGCGCATGCGCAGTAGAGTCGTACTATGGAGGTCCTTTAGGACATGATTTCTTTTTGTTTTGGATGCAAATTTTGGGGATTGGGGGGCAAAATTTGTGTTTGGCCCTGGTTTTTGTGGAGTTAGCACCAGCTAAGTCTGGGTCATTGGTACAGTATAAAAATATCTTTTCTTGAAGACGTAATGATAACGCCTCATGTATGATAAAGCGTCTAAGTTAAGTCTACTAGACATCATTGTCGTTTCCAACATTGAAGTTGGAAAAGACATAGACGGCGAAAAAGAATATTTCCAGTCTTTAACCACACCGTCTAGACGCATATGAACTCTCGGTATGCCCTGCACTGCCAAAATAAACTATTCGTATAAATGATAAAACGGCAGAAATGAGCTACGCGGACAAGAAACTAAACTATCATGCTTGGTAGCAGGCTTGTATGCATATATAGCGTCGAAAAATAAAACACATGTTGTAATGAAATTATTGGACTGCGTCGGTAAGTCAGGGACAATGTCCCCGAACCGATCGAAAATTCCGAGTCCAATGACGCTATAAGTCTCTTATCCAACATCGCAGCAATGTAGTCCGAAATAACAATCACTGGAAGATAATGCCAGAAGATATGAATGGCAGCTTCCGATACTAGAAAAAGGAAAACTCGAAATCTTTCGAATCCCTTTCGCCATCCTGTCGGACCCTATAAAGCGTTCGGTCGTCCGTACCTGATGCAACCGCGGACCGCACCGACCCAGCGCCGTCGAATAATTCCTGATTCGACCAAGAAACTGTCAATTGCTGGGATGCTGCGAAACAACTGTGCTAACTTGGATAGCACGTCCGTCACTGAGGCCCGAGGAGAAGCGGTCCTACAATGCATTGCCGCTGGAAGCTCCGTGATCGTTACCCCGTGCATACTACGAATATGCGAGCGAACGGAGTGTATAGGCCTCGTGTCCCTTGGCTACCGGATGGCGCGACCTATTCGCCATGGAAGCACTGAATGACGAAACTGATCGGATACTCGAGGTCACGTAGCCAATGTGCGGTCGTGTGCCCTGCTGTGAGGATGAGGAAGCATTATGGACAGTCTCTCGGACTGTCAATATAACGGAGCGTCCCGACCAATAGACATATGCTCCGAATGTAAAATATCAGAACCACAACATGCGGTCCCCTATGTTGTTGGACGAGAGAGGGACCTCTCTTGCTCACAGCCCGGACGGACCTGGACAAGCCAGGAACCGGACTAACAGGCTTCCTCCGATCTGTCCTCAATCTGCCGTCACTGGGTGAGTACTAAAGTAATTAAAGTGCTCGCAACACCTAAAACTCCTTCCTAGACCACAACGGACGAACCCGGCAGCCGAACCATTCGATGAATGCACGCTACACCGGGTGAGCTAGCGAATGTCACTCCGTAGGTGACAGACATATTCCATGAGCACTTATTGCCGCTAGCTCTTCATTAACTATGACGACAGAGGCACACTTTTGAAAGACATCTCCGTAACTTTGCGAACAAGAAACCAGAAATGCTTGGTTATAGCAAGCATATAATAATAATATATATAGCGTCGTTCAAAAATACGAAAGTTTGTGTGACATTATTGGACTATGTCGGAACTGAGAGACGATGTCCCTGAACCGAACCAAAAATTTCTAAGTCCACCGACGCTATAAGTTTCTTATCCGGCATCGCAGCAATCTGGTCCGACGAAAGAACCTGTAGAAGACCAAGTCAGATGACATACACAACAGCATATGTTGTTCCGAAAGGGAAAGCTCGAAATCCTCCAAATCCCTTTCGGTATCCCGTCGAACCGGATGAAATTTTCGGACGTCCATACCCGCTTCCGCGGAGCGTCCCAACCCAGCATCGTCGGATAAAAAATATGCGACAGATTCAGTTGATGCTGAGATGCTGCGATAAACTGTGCTATTTAGGAAAGCACGTCCGTTCCCGAGGCCTGTGCAGTAGCGGTCTTACGATGCATTGCCGCCGGAAGCTCCGTGTACGTTGACTCCCGCACACTTCCTATGCGAACGTCCGGAGTCTGCAGGCCTCGTGTCCCTGGCTACCGGATGGTGTGACCTGGTCGCCGATGATTCTCTGACTGGCAAAGCTGACTGGATATCCGTGGTCACGTAGCCAAGAGCGGTCGTGTGCGCTACCATGAGAATGAGGAAGCCTTATTGACAGTCTACTCCGGACTGACTATATGTCGGAGCGTCCCGAGCGACGGACGTATGCTCCGAATGCGAAACATTTTGTACCACAACATCTGGGGCCAGATGTTGTTGTACGAGAGAGGGGCCTCTCTCGCTCGCCGTCCGGATGGAACAGAACGAGCTATGAACCGGACTAAAAGGCTTCCTCCGTTCTCCCTCCGATCCGCCGTCACTGGGTGTGCATTTGGTTGATTTATAGTGCTCGCATCACCCCAAAATTCCTTCTAGACCGCAACGGACGAACCCGGCTGCCGAACCATTCGGTGAATGGACGCTACACCGGGCGAGCTAGCGGACGTCAAAGGCCGTCGAACCTACTAGGGTCCTCTTAGGCAATTGGCGTATTTACATGAGCACTTTTCCGCTAGCCCTTCATTAATTGTGACGACGGAGGCACACTGTTGGAAGACATCACAGATATATCACCCTAATCTTGATCGTCTGAAATAGAAATTGATAAAGTAGAGTGACCCTGCGGGGAAAGGACCGGAGTGTGCAATTCCCCAATAACATACCGTGACATACGCTTCCCATATTGTCATCGAAATCATACGATACTGAACAGGAGTTAATGCGAGTACACTGACCACATATAGAATGATTATAAAAGTCGGAGGAAGACTTCCTCTTATTACAATTGATCAAAATCCTTTCAATGTGAAAAGAAAACAAGTCCTGGTACTCAAACTAACCCCTGGTAATCAAAATACATAATAATAATATGATCCATTAATATAGAAAAAATAATTGAAATCAAAATATTTTGAAAAAATATTTTTTCAGAATAGCCCAAGTTTCTGAAAAGTAACGTTGAGCCCCAATGGATCCCAAGCCTAAGTGTGGACAAAAATTTAAAAAAAATTTTAAACAATTTATTCAACACTTACGAACAATAATAATGTATCTAGTTATGATTAAAATAACATCAAGATATTATTTTCCAGAAATCCCCCCCTCACACAGAGGGCTGTTGTAAATGTAAACAATGAAGGTAAAAACACTAAAATAAGACTCCAGGCACCCAGGCCCGGAATCAGTTACCAAAAATACACTATCTGATGCAAAACAGAGACTTCCAGGGAAGAAACTGCAGAACATCAGATGGAAGATGCAGAACACAACGCCTAACCACCCGTAGGTGAAGACGTAAACATGGGGAAAAGAACAGAATTCATTCTGTTGTTCAGCTAAAACTCCCAAGAAAATTTAGTAATAATAATTACAACAAGAGGCCCCACGTGGCCTTAATCGCTCACCTGACAAAGTGACTCTAAGAAGTATTTTAGGTCACCTTCACCATGTCATGCCTCATCAACATTAACTGGTTGAGTGATAGATTTTGTTTGAAGTTCAACATTTGTTACCTAAAATTAGTTTTATTTAAAATCATTGGTGTGTGGCCAATCTCCAATGATTTTTAATAAAGCAAATTTATCTCTGCAGACAAACTGGTTTAGCATGAAGCACAAACAAGGAATGTGAAGAGATAGCCTTGGACATCTCTCCCCAACTGTGGATATCTTCCATGTGCTACATGTATATATTTGCATGCAAGAAAACAAAAATTTTCACAAATTTTCCAAAATATTAGTTTTTTTTATCATCATTGGAACAAGCTCAAACAGCTTATTCCAATAGGGGTATGGGAAGATCAGGTATATTTTTGAGACAGAAATGTGAATATATAAATAATGGTGTTTTTTTGTGAATGATGCTGGAGAATTTTGCGTAAAGATATGGTAAATGGTTTGTTCTAGATACAGAATGATGCAAAAGTATTTAAATTTGATTAGGCAAGTTGTTCCTATAATGCATTTAAAAATTGAAGTAACTGTTTTTTTGCTGACGAACTTTTAGATGTGTGTGTCTGTGTTTGTGTGTGTGTGTGTGTTTGTGTGTGTGTGGGGGGGGGGGGGGGGGGGGGGTAAGAGTGTTCTTGCAAACAAAATTCCTGAATAAATGAAAAATTTTATTTTTTGTGTGAAAGACATAGTGCGTGAATGGAACAAGCTTAGAGAGCTCATTTTAATGTGAAGTCATAAAGCTGTGTTTTACGTACGAAATTCTGGAATAACTAAAAAAAATTGCTTTTTTGACTCAAAAAGCATGGTGTGCGACCTCTCATTGGAATGAGCTCAAAAAGCTCATTCCAATGGGGTATTTACAAGCGATAAGTACATGTATGTTTAAGAGACAAAAATTAAAATTTGAATAGCGATTTTTGCGAAGAATGCTAACAAGTTTTGGCAGTTATGCTGGTAAAAAGGTAAGATATGCAAAGTGGTTGTTTTTTAGAGGCGCCATTTAATTAAGGGGAATTAACCCTTGATTACTGAGGTAACTTCTAAAAGTACTGAAATTTCATGAAGCAATGTGAATAACAGACAACAGTTGCCTAAAAATTTCATGAATAACTAAAATTTTTATTCTTTTGTCTCGAAAACATGGCATATGACCTTTGTTGGAATGAGCTGAATGCGTGTGTTCCAATGAGGGGTCATAAAATTTGAACGGAGATTTGTGTGAATAATGCATTAGTACTGCTAGATTTGGGTAAACGGTTCACCCTGGATACCACCCCTTCTATAGTAGATCTTTTCTGCAAATTTTGTCTAAGATTCTATCAACTTTACAAATAAATACGTTCATGAATCACAATCAGATCCACCCCACAATGTTGCATACCAAATATCAAAAGATTCTGCCTGCTGGATCTGGAGAAGAAAATTTTTTAAGAAATATGCCTGAAATGCACTAAGTTAAAATTTGGGCTCCTATACGGAGCCCAAATATAAACCCAGGGGGCCGATTTGAACAAACTTGAATCAGATCCACCCTACAATGTTGCTTACCAAATATGAAAAGATTCTGAAGCTGGATCTGGAGAAGAAGATTTTTTAAGAAATTTGCCTGAAATGCACTAAGTTCAAATTCGAGCTTCTATAGTGAGCCCAAATATGAAACTAGGAAGCCGATTTGAACAAACTTGAATCAGATCCACCCCACAATGTTGCATACCAAATATCAAAAGATTCTGCCTGCTGGATCTGGAGAAGAAGATTTTTTAATAAATTTGCCCGAAATGCACTAAGTGCGAATTCGGGCTTCTATATTAAGCCCAAATATGAATCCAGGGGGCCGATTTGAACAAACTTGAATCAGCTCCACCCCGCAATGTTGCATACCAAATATCAAAAGATTCTGCCTGCTGGATCTGGAGAAGAAGATTTTTGAAGAAATTTGCCCGAAATGCACTAAGTTTGAATTCAAGCTTCTATAGTGAGCCCAAATATGAATCCAGGGGGCCGATTTGAACAAACTTGAATCAGATCCACCCCGCAATGTTGCATACCAAATATCAAAAGATTCTGCCTGCTGGATCTGGAGAAGATGATTTTTTAAGAAATTTGCCTGAAATGCACTAAGTTCGAATTCGAGCTTCTATAGTGAGCCCAAATATGAATCTAGGAAGCCGATTTGAACAAACTTGAATCAGATCCACCCCACAATGCTGCATACCAAATATCAAAAGATTCTGCCTGCTGGATCTGGAGAAGAAGATTTTTTAATAAATTTGCATGAAATGCACTAAGTGCGAATTCGGGCTTCTATATTAAGCCCAAATATGAATCCAGGGGGCCGATTTGAACAAACTTGAATCAGATCCACCCCGCAATGTTGCATACCAAATATCAAAAGATTCTGCCTGCTGGATCTGGAGAAGAAGATTTTTGAAGAAATTTGCCCGAAATGCACTAAGTTTGAATTCGAGCTTCTATAGTGAGCCCAAATATGAATCCAGGGGGCCGATTTGAACAAACTTGAATCAGATCCACCCCGCAATGTTGCATACCAAATATCAAAAGATTCTGCCTGCTGGGTCTGGAGAAGATGATTTTTTAAGAAATTTGCCTGAAATGCACTAAGTTCGAATTCAAGCTTCTATAGTGAGCCCAAATATGAATCTAGGAAGCCGATTTGAACAAACTTGAATCAGATCCACCCCACAATGCTGCATACCAAATATCAAAAGATTCTGCCTGCTGGATCTGGAGAAGAAGATTTTTTAATAAATTTGCTTGAAATGCACCAAGTTCAAATTTGGGCTCCTATACTGAGCCCAAATATAAACCCAGGGAGCCGATTTGAACAAACTTGAATCAGATCCACCCCACAATGTTGCTTACCAAATATGAAAAGATTCTGCCTGCTGGATCTGGAGAAGAAGATTTTTTAAGAAATTTGCATGAAATACACTAAGTTCAAATTCGAGCTTCTATAGTGAGCCCAAATATGAATCTAGGAAGCCGATTTGAACAAACTTGAATCAGATCCACCCCACAATGTAGCATACCAAATATCAAAAGATTCTGCCTGCTGGATCTGGAGAAGAAGATTTTTTAAGAAATTTGCCTAAATGCACTAAGTTCGAAATCGGGCTCCTATACTGAGCCCAAATATGAACCCAGGGGGCCGGTTTGAACAAACTTGAATCAGATCCACCCTACAATGTTGCATACCAAATATCAAAAGATTCTGCCTGCAGGATCTGGAGAAGAAGATTTTTTAAGAAATTTGCCTGAAATGCACTAAGTTCGAAATCAGGCTCCTATACTGAGCCCAAATATTAACCCAGGGGGCCGATTTGAACAATCTTGAATCAGATCCACCCCACAATGTTGCTTACCAAATATCAAAAGATTCTGCCTGCTGGATCTGGAGAAGAAGATTTTTTAAGAAATTTTCCTGAAATGCACTAAGTTCAAATTCGGGCTTCTATAGTAAGCCCAAATATGAATCCAGGGGGACGATTTGAACAAACTTGAATCAGATCTACCCCGCAACGTTGCATACCAAATATCAAAAGATTCTGCCTGCTGGATCTGGAGAAGAAGATTTTTGAAGAAATTTGCCTGAAATGCACTAAATTCGAATTCGAGCTCCTATAGTGAGCCCAAATATGAATCTAGGGAGCCGATTTGAACAAACTTGAATCAGATCCACCCTACAATGTTGCATACCAAATATCAAAAGATTCTGCCTGCTGGATCTGGAGAAGAGGATTTTCAAAGAAATTTGCCTGAAATGCAGTAAGTTCAAATTTGGGCTCCTATACTGAGCCCAAATATAAACCCAGGGGGCCGATTTGAACAAACTTGAATCAGATCCACCCCACAATGTTGCATACCAAATATCAAAAGATTCTGCCTGCTGGATCTGGAGAAGAAGATTTTTTAAGAAATTTGCCTGAAATGCACTAAGTTCGAAATCGGGCTCCTATACTGAGCCCAAATATGAATCCAGGGGGCCGATTTGAACAAACTTGAATCAGATCTACCCTACAATGTTGCATACCAAATATCCAAAGATTCTGCCTGCTGGATCTGGAGAAGAAGATTTTTTAATGTTTTTCCCATTGCCTACAGTGTTAAAAAGTGCTGACTCAGCACTTTTTCAAAGTCCCGAAACTGTACCCTATGATAAAACCAATGGCAATTTTTTTTTACCAATCCTTTCTGTTGGTCCTAAGGAAGCTGCACACCAAATAAAAATTCTCAGTGCCGTGCAGTTTTGGAGATATGGGCGTTTTAAATTTTTTCTATTTTTAGCTCCTGCGGTTCCCACGGGGCTGCGGGAAAATTTTTTTTTGCATAAATCAAGTACTCATGACCCAATAAGCCCTCACATAAAATTTGGTTCAAATCAGCCTCTCGGTTTGGAAAGTTAAAAAATTTATAGTAATTTATATATTTTTTATACTTACCAATGACCCAGACTTAGCTGGTGCTAACTCCAACAAAACCAGGGCCAAACACAAATTTTGCCCCCCAATCCCCAAAATTTGCATCCAAAACAAAAAGAAATCATGTCCTAAAGGACCTCCATACTACGCCTCTACTGCGCATGCGCAGTGACGCAGTCGTCCCGAAATTGGCGCCAATTATCATTCTTACTGGCAGTGCCTGGTCAGCGCTATGTACTCAGCGGGGAGGCAAGAGTTCCCAACTCCAGGGAGGGCCATCCCCGTCTGGGTCATTGGTAAGTATAAAAAATATATAAATTACTATAAATTTTTTAACATTTTTATACTGTACCAATGACCCAGACTTAGCTGAATAGTAAACAGGCTGGAGGGCCTAGGACATAGAGGAAAATCCAATAAGCTCAACTATATAGTAAAGAGGTAACCCCTTAAGGAGAAAAGGAGTATTAGGCTTTACATGTATCTTTCTTATTTAATATTAAATTAGAAAGATACACTACCCTTAATAATTGAGCACAATAACATTCATGTTCTCTATTAACATCCAGTATAACCCTTATACTAATTATTTTTAAAGCAAGCCAATAAATAAAGTAGTCCAGAGAATTGAGACTCTTTATAATCATTTAAAAGTGTCCGAGTATTGTATATTAAAGCCCGTTTGACACTTGACATATACAAATGCTTCACACCGAGCTACACTTTAAAAATAAGACATGAATGAATTTAAACATTAATATTACACTTTAAAACCATCCCGGAAGCGACTCAGAAATACTGACTTGGAGGAGGCATTCCCTTGCTTTTCACTATAAAGCAGGGGACCTAAGGGAACACCCGCCCCCCCCCCCCCCTTCCCCTTGCCCTGGGTCAAATAGCCCAGAGCGAAGAGGGCAGCCGGACGGAGTCACTGCCGGAACAGAAAGCCTGCATAACTATAGTTGCAACTGTTTAGTGGACGACATTCTGAGCAACAGATAATGGACCTAAACAATGCAGGTCTCCAGAAATGGACTCAATATTTCTGAGATAAAAATTCGTAAATGTGGATGGCTGAGACCAATAAGCAGCCTTCATTAAATCTGTAATAGCAACACTATTAGCATAAGCCCAGGAAGTAGAAAGAGCTCTTACTTCATGAGCAGAAATCTTAAGCACAGACTGCTGAGAAGAAGATAAATCTTCATAAGCAGTACGGATAGTTAACTGAATCCATCTAGCAATAGAATGGACTGAAATGTCCTTTCTATTAGGCATCAAAGACAGAAAGAAACGTTTCCGTCCCTTTCTGATAAACTGAGATCTCTGTTTATAGATACGTAGTGCTCTAACAGGACAGAGTAAAGGCCTACGCCCGTCTGAAGACGGAAGAGCCTTAATAACAATAGGTTCCGGATATTTATTAGGAGCCTGATTCTTAGCTAAAAAACCGACATTAGTAGTGAAGGTGATAGTGTTCCCAACACTACGATAATGAGAATCATCCACCGATAGTGCATGAAGCTCACTGACTCTTCTGGCAGAAGCTAAGAGAAAAGCTGTCTTATAAGATAAGAATTTGAAATCTACTGTCCCAAGAGGTTCAAATGGCTTTTCCTTCAATTTAAGGAGAACCCAAGCTAAATTCCACTTAGGAATTAATCTAAGAGTTCTGGGTCTATTTATCGAAAAGTTTCTAACCAACTTCGATAAAGAGACATTAGATCCAATTTGTAAACTATCATGATGTGCATAGGTATCAGATAACATAGATCTATAACCCTTTATAGTAACAGGCTGCAGTTTGATTTCGTCAAACAAGTATACTAGAAAGTTTGCAATGTCTGGTATAGAGGGATCAAATATATCTACAGAATGATCCCTACACCAACGACGAAAAACCTTCCACTTAGCCGCATAATTTAGCGAAGAGGAGGTCCTCCTACAGTTAGAAATCGCGTCCACTGCTCGTCCTGTAA
Source organism: Pictodentalium vernedei (assembly GCA_031216915.1). Taxonomy (NCBI): domain Eukaryota; kingdom Metazoa; phylum Mollusca; class Scaphopoda; order Dentaliida; family Dentaliidae; genus Pictodentalium; species Pictodentalium vernedei. Next base: position 241,718,594 of record CM062294.1, on the reverse strand, counting down.
AGTGCTTGCCATGCAAGAAGGACCGCACAACGGAAAAACGTGAAGGTTGAGACCTTGCGGGTTGTGATGGAGTTGGCGCGATTTCCCCTGCGAAAGAAGATCCTCTCGTGGAGGAAGCTTCCGCGGTAGGTCCCACAACAGACACCTGAGTAGATTTATCCACGGTCTCTGTGGCGACAGAGATGCTACCAACAGAATCTTGCATTCAGATTGTTTTATCTTTAGCAATACTTGTTGAATTAACGGCGCTGGAGGATACGCATATCCTATCATTCCGTCCCAAGGGATCGACAGAGCGTCTACTGCAAATGCTCTTGGATCCGGACACGGAGACACATACGTCTGCAACTGATTGTTGAGATGTGTCGCAAATAAGTCTATCATTGGCCGTTCCCATTGGTAGCAAATCTGATTGAATACTTGTTTGTTGAGAGTCCACTCCGACGGCAACAAGCGACCCTTTCGTGAAAGGGAGTCTGCTAGCACATTCAGACGACCCGGTATGTGACGGACCGAAAGAAGAACGTGATGTTCTAACGCAAACAGAAGGATTCTTTCCGTTAGATTGAACAACGGAACTGAATGAGTGCCTCCCTGATTCCGTATATACGCCACTACTGTCGTATTGTCGGATAGGATTTGGACATGAGCATCGTGAATAATGTCCATCCAGTGACGTAACGCAAGCCAAATTGACATCATTTCCTTGATGTTTATGTGCTTGCACAGGAATTGCGGATCCCAAAGACCCTGGCATCTCGAATCCGTTGGGATTAATGATGCACCCCAACCTGTTTGACTGGCATCCGTCATAACGGTAAAACTCGGATCCGGCAACTGCAGCGGAACTCCTTGAGTTAACCACTGAATGTTTGCCCAAGTCTGAATCTCTTGTTTCACTTGATCTGACAAGAGAACGTCCACGTCGAGCAAATGAATTTTCACACTCCAATTCTGAGTCAGGAAAATTTGAAGAGGACGTGTGCGTAGCCGCCCCATCGTAATGAGATCCGCGGCGGCTCCGCACAGACCTATCAGTCTCATAAATTCTCTCGCCGTGACTTTGTCTGCGTGCAGACAATAGCGAGCGTAACAACTGACTAATTTCGCTCTGGTTAACGGCAGACGAACGAGATTGTTGTGCGTCTCGAAGCTCATTCCCAGATGAGTGAATGACTTGGACGGCACCAGATCCGACTTCTCCTCGTTTACTATAAAACCGAGATGTCGGAGCAATAGAAGAAGATTCTGAACATCGTTCTGAAGCGTTAACTCGTTGCCGTACCTCTGAAGAATGTCGTCCAGGTAGGCCGACGTTACCGCAGACGAATGAGCTCGGAAGTAGATCATTACCGAGTTCATTACCCGAGTGAAAGCCCAGGGTGCTAGATTCAATCCGAAGCACATCGCCCGGAATTGATACACCACTCCTAGGACTGCAAAGCGTAGATACTTTCGGAATGTCGGATGTACCATGACGTGAAAGTACGCATCTTTGAGATCTATGCTCGTAGCATAATCGTTCACCCGAACACTCGCTCTGACCGATCAAATCGTCTCCATATAAAACTTCGGAGCGACGATCAGCTTGTTTATCCAGCTCAAATCTATGACTGGACGGAACGAGCCGTCTGGTTTCGGAACCAGAAACAGATGGCTGTTGAATCCCAGAGATTCCTGGTTTTCTACGACCTCTACCGCGTTCTTCATTAAAAGAGACTGCACCTCTGATAACAGAGCGTCTCTTTTCTGTGGATTTGACGGAAGATGAGTCCACTTTGGACTTCGAGTTAATGGAGGCTTTCGTTTGAAGGATATCTTTAGACCTTCCGAAGTCACTCCTCTCACCCAAGGGTCGTCCGTAATCGACGCCCACTCTTGTGAAAAACTCGACAACCTTCCGCCAACCGGAACGCGATAGAGGTTTAAGCCATCACCTCCTGGACCTGCGAGGCCTGCGGTAGGAGAAACCACGTCTTCCACGACCCACACCTCGCCTCGTCGACCTCGGGGCGTCCGACCGATTGTCCCGGCCTGAAGGACGTCCCGAACGAGAGTCGCTATCCTGACGGTCTCTCGAATAAGACCAAGAGGACGCACCGGAACCTCTATAGGAACCTCTCTTGGTCGCATTAGACCCAGAAGTGCCTGTCTTATTCGTGTCTGCTGTATCCGACTTTTTAGGAGCCGATCTGAACAACAGAGAATCATTAGCTTTCTTTTTAATTTTATCATAAATAGCGGAAAGCTTGCCGTCAAAGAGAAGTTCTCCTGAGACCGAAGCGACTCTAAGAGAGTTCTTCACCTTAGAATCCACTAGTGTGGATATAGCTAGGGCTGCGTCACGTCTAACCAACTCCAGATTTGCCACTGAAAGGGCGGAGTTACACGTGGAATAAGCTACTGCCCTTGAAAGAAGTCTTAAAGAGATTTGTATATCCTGAAACTCTTCCCCTTGAAGGCGCAGTGATAACGCCTTAGTAAGGTGATCTGCGTAAGATAAGGCATCTAAATTGGCTCTGTTAGACGCAATAGCTGTTTCCAAAACCGCGGTTGGAATAGAAGCTGACGATGGTAATGATAGCTCTAAGTCTTCCGCCTCGTCGTCCATACGCAGAGGAACTCTCGGTATACCCTGTCCTGCCGTATCGAATTTATTCCTTGCATTAATGAAAGGCAGGTTGAGAGTATTAGCGGACAAGAAACCTGCTTTCCCCGTCCTGGAAGCAAGTTTAAATATAGCGTCGTTCAATAATTCAAATGTTCTAGCAACATTCTGGCCCGACGGAACAACTTGAGGGAGAAAGTGCCGGATGAAGTCCACGGCAGCTTTATGTTGTTCCGAAAGGGATAGCTCCAAGTCATCCGTATCCCTTTCACCATCCGGTCGGACCTCATGATGTTCCCGGTCGTCCGCCCCCGATGCTTCGGTGGAGCGTACCGACCCAGCGCCATCGGATAATTCTCGATCCGACACCGTTTCTGTCGGCTGCTGGGATGCTGCGATAAGCTGTGCTATCTGCACAAGAATGTCCGGCGTCGAGACCTGCGGAGGCGCAGTCTTTCGCTGCTTCGCCGAGGGCAGCTCCGCATGAGATGGCTCCCGCATACTTTTCCTATGCGAACGTCCGGAGTCCATCGGTCTCGAATCCCTGGCTGCCGGATGGTGTGACCTGGTCGCCGAAGAATCCTTGATCGGCGAAGCTGGTAATATATCGGCGGTCACGCAGCCAAGGTGCGGTCGTGTGCGCTGACGAGAAGAGGAAGCCTTAACAGTCTCTGCGGACTGCTTATACAACGGAGCGTCCCGAGCGACGGACGTATGCTCCGCTAAAGACACATTTTGTACCACAACATCTGGTCCCAGATGTTGTTGTACGAGAGAGGGACCTCTCTCGCTCGCAGCCCGGCTGGACCTGGACGAGCTAGGAACCGGACTAAAAGGCTTCCTCCGTTCTCGCTTACTATCCGCCGTCACTGGGTGTGCATCTATTATGTTTATAGTGCTCGCATCACCCAAAATTTCCTCTTGGACCGCATCGGACGAACCCGGCTGCTGAACCATTCGGTGAATGGACGCTACACCGGGCGAGCTAGCGGACGACATTTGTCTAATCTCCATGAGCACTTTTGCCGCTAGCTCTGAATTCATTTGTGACGACGGACGCACACTTGAAGAAGATAACATGGAAACATCACCCTGTTCTGGTTCCTCTGAAATAGAAACTGAGAGAGTAGAGTGACCTTGTGGAGAAAGAGCCGGCATCGCTCTTTCTCCAGAAACAACATATCGTGACACACGTTTCCAATGTTTCTCATCCCAATGTTCACATATAGGACAGGGATTAATGCGAGAACACTGACTACAATTAATACAATGATCATGAAAGTCAGAGGAAGATTTCTTCCTATTACAATTTGAACAACGTCCCTTCATTGTGAAAGAACAACAATAAGTCCTAGTTACTCGCAAAAACCCCTGACACAAAGATACATAATAACATGATCCATTAATAAATGAAAAAACAATTGCAAAACAAAATAATTTTGAAAAAATATTTTTTCAGAGAAGCCCAAGTTGCTGAAAAGTAACGTTGAGCCCCGATGGATCCGATGGCAAAGTGTGGTCAAAAATTTTAAATTTATATAAAATAATTAATGAGACACTTTCGGATAATATAAATGTATCTTATAATGAGATAAACTACCACAAAGGCAAACAGCCCCCCTCAAAAAAGGCTGTTGCCAATGAAAACAAACAGTGTAAACACACTAGAAAACATGACTCCAGGCACTGAAAAAACTGGCCCGGAATCAGTCATCAATTACACTCTATCTGATGCAAAACAGAGACTCCCAGGGGAGAATCTGTAGAACATCAGATGGAAGATGCAGAACACAAACGTTATACACCCATGGGTGAAAACGTAACTATGGGGAAAATAACAGAAAACATTCTGTAACCAAGCAACTCTCCCAGGAAGTTTTAGAAATGAAATTTCTCAAAAATATGCCAAAAGCATGGGAGAATTGCCAGGGGGGACTTTAGAAGGCTAGGGGAGAGGAAACACTGAATAAGCAGTGCAACAATTAGCAAGAATGACAACAAGAGGCCCATGCCTCGAAAATAGGCAACTTAACATAATTTCATCAAAAAATTTTAAGTACAGCCCTGATTATTTTTTGCCACTTCTTTTTCCTCTCCTCCTTCTATCCTCCTTAGAATCACATTTTCTCCAAAAATTACGTGTCTGGCATCCTTTAAACTGAGATTTACAAGCACAAAGATCAGTGAGATGTTGACTGATGAAGGGCCAAACAGAGAATGATAATTGGCGCCAATTTTGGGACGACTGCGTCACTGCACATGCGCAGTAGAGGCGTAGTATGGAGGTCCTTTAGGACATGATTTCTTTTTGTTTTGGATGCAAATTTTGGGGATTGGGGGGCAAAATTTGTGTTTGGCCCTGGTTTTGTTGGAGTTAGCACCAGCTAAGTCTGGGTCATTGGTACAGTATAAAAATATAGAAATTTTGGGCGGGGCAAAAAATTTTGCCCCTCCCATAACGACGCCAAGTATAGCCCCACAAACTTCTCTTGAACAAATCTGAGTCTACACCTCAAAAGGAAGCTGCACACCAAATATCAAGTCTCTGCTACTGCTGGTTCATGAGAAGAAGATTTACAAAGATTTTGGTGCCCCTTGGGGGCGTGGCACCACCCAGGAGGAGGGGCAACTTCATTTGAACAAATCTGAATTGGCATTAGGTAATAAACATTTAGCCAACATTTGAATAAAATTGAGCTAGTGGTTTAGGAGGAGAAGTCGATAATGTAAAGTTAACGCCGGACGGACGACGACGGACGACGGACACCGGACGACGGACAGAAAGTGATTAGTAAAGCTCCCCTTGAGCTTCGCTCAGGTGAGCTAAAAACTATGCCAAAAGCATGGGAGAATAGCAAGGGGGGACTTAAAGGACAGGGAGAGAGGAAAACACTGAAAAATCAGTGTAACTACATAATCAGAATGACAACAAAATGGCTGCTGCCTCGAAAATAGGTAACTTAACATAATTTCATTAAAAAATTTTAAGTTACAGCCCTGATAATATTTTGTCACACATTTTTCCTCTCCTCCTTCTCTATCCTCCTTAGAATCACCATTTCACTAATATTTATGTGTCTGGCATCATTTAAACTGAGATTTACAAGCACAAAGATCAGTCAGATGTTAACTGATGAAGGGCCAAACTTAGAATGATTAATGGTGCCAATTTCGGAACCTCCTTGACACTGCGCATGCGCAGTAGAGGTGAAGTGTGGAGGGCCATTCAGGACATGTTTTCTTTGGCTTTAGATGCAAATTTTGGGGATTGGGGGGCAAAATTTGTGTTTGGCCCTATATTTTAAGAGTTAGCACCAGCAGCTATGTCTGGGTCATTGGTACAGTATAAAAATATTCTGTAACTATGCTAAAACTCCCAAGAAATTTCAGTAAAAAATTTCAAAAATTATGCCAAAAGCATGGGAGATTAGCCAGGGGGTATCAAGGAAAGGGAGAGAGGAAACACTGAACAAACAGTGGAGATTTCATAGCAAGAATGAAAACATTAGGCCCATGCCCCGAAATTAGGGAACATGAAATAATTTTACATAGAAATTATAAATTACAGCTCTGAACACATACTGCCACTGTTTCCTCCTCTCATCCTCTTATTTCATCCTTGGATCCACCATTTCCTTCATGATTTTGTGTCTGGCATCATTTTAACTGAGATTATAAGCACAGATATCAGTGAGATGTTACTGATTGAAGTGCCAAACAAAGAATGAAGATTTTGCACCAATTTCAGTACTTCCTTGACACTGCGCATGCGCAGTGGACAAAAGTATGGAGGACCATATAGGACATGGATTTTTTGGATTTTGATGCAAATTTGGGGGATTGGGGGGGCAAAATTTATGTTTGGCCCTGAATTTTTAAGAGTTAGCACCAGCTAAGTCTGGGTCATTGGTATAGTATAAAAATACAGGATTCCCACTGATATCAGAAAATCAGATACAAGTATTATTTAAGCACTTTTCAAGGACTGACTATGATTTTCAAGGACTTCATGTATTATAATTTTCATATGAACTTACAACACCATGAAAACCCAAATAGCTAGATATATATCGTGCCTTGAGTGCAACAAGGCTAAATTGCAGATAATGCCTTGTTGCACCCAAGGGACAATATAGAGATCAAAGAGTTGTGGTTCCTGGCCATTTTTGTGTGGTAATCATGATACTTCTTACCTCAGAGTTTACAGGTAAAATGAATTTAAGTATTTTTCAAAGGAAGTGGTAGAAAATCAAGTACTTTTCAAGGACAGAAACAATTTCAAGCACTTTTCAACGGAGGAACCAAAACTCAAGGACTTTCATTTCAGTGAGAATTCTGGAAAAGAAAAGCAATAATAGGAAAGAAAAGAGTATAAAATAATTATTACCTGACAGATGCATTTCCACTTTCTCTGGAGCAATTAATTTATCCTCAGATGTTGGATCAAATTCTGATATCTTCTGGCTTAAATCTCCATTTATATGCTGCAATAAAGAAACAAAACAAGTCATTTTTCACTCCACATTATTTTGTGTTAATTCTTTCACTGCAGATTTTTTTCTAATCCAACATATTTTTGGAAATTGTGATAAAATTAAGTCCATTACCTTATAAAAATAGCCATGGCTTAATTTAACCCTCTGCACTCTGATGTCAGAATATCAAAGTTTCAATCAATAAATTTCTTCCCATAAATCAACTAAGAATTTAAACCATTCAATCAATAAGTTCTGTCAAACAAGACTGAATTGGTTAAATTCCTAATTGCATTATGAGACAGATGGCTACATGACATTTCCTTATTTTGGCATCAATTTGAGGGTTAAGTCTTAACCTGCCGAGTATTTTCTAAATATTTTTTTATCAAATCTAGTCATGGTAGACGTAAAGCAGCCATGATTAGATATGATGAAAAATTCATCTTAATTTAACTGAAGAAGTTAAAAAATTTATAGTAATTTCTATATTTTTTATACATACCAATGACCCAGACATAGCTGGTGCTAACTCTTAAAATATAGGGCCAAACACAAATTTTGCCCCCCAATCCCCAAAATTTGCATCTAAAACCAAAGAAAACATGTCCTTAAAGGCCCTCCACACTTCGCCTCAACTGCGCATGCGCAGTGTCAAGGACGTTCCGAAATTGGCGCCATTAATCATTCTAAAAACCAGTGCCTGGTAAGCACTATGTACTCAGCGGGGAGGCAAGAGTTCCCAACTCCTGGAAGGGCCATCCCCGTCTGGGTCATTGGTAAGTATAAAAAATATAGAAATTACTATAAATTTTTTAACATTTTTATACTGTACCAATGACCCAGACATAGCTGAATAGTAAAAAGGCTGGAGGGCCAAGGACATAGAGCAAAATGGAATACGCTCAATAATATAAAATAGAGTCATCCCCTGTAGGGAAAAAGAAGTAATAGGCCTTACATGTATCTTTCTTATTTATGATAAATTAGAAAGATACAACACCTTCCAAAATTGAGCTTCATACATCCATGTACTCTATTAATATCCAATATAATCCTTATACTAATAATTTTTAAAGTAAGCCAATAAATAAAGTAAGTCTAGAGAATAGAGACTCTTATACTCCATAAAAGTGTCTGAGGATTGCATAATCATGTCCGTTGACATATGCAATATTCAAAAGCTATACTTTAAAAACTAAGACTTGAATGAATTTTTAAAACATAAACTTCTCACTAAACAACCATCCCAATAACAGCTCAGAATTACTAACTCCGGAGGAGGTATCCCCTTGTTTTCATAGTAAAACGGGTGACCCAAGGGAACACCCTCCCCCCCCCCCCCCCCCCTTTTTCTTGCCCTGGGTCAAATAGCCCAGAGCGAAGAGGGCAGCAGAACGGAGACACTGCCGAAACAGCCAGCCTACCTAGCTATAGTAGCAACTGTTAAGTGAATGACATTCTGAGCAGTAGATAATAGACCTAACAATAGAGGCCTCCAGAAATGGACTCGATATTTCTGAGATAAAAATTCATGAATGTGGATGGCTGAGCGCAATGAGCAGCCTTCAAAAATCTATAATAGCGACACTATTAATGTAAGCCCAAGATGTAGAAGAACTCTTACTTCATGAGCCGAAATCTTAAGCACAACTGCTAAGTCAATGATCTACCATAAGCAGTACCGATAGTTAATAGAATCCATTAACAATAGAATGGAGCGTAACGTCCTTCTACTAGGCATCAAAGACAGAAGAAGCTTACACCCATAGTAATAAACAGATATCTGTTTATAAATACATAAACTCTACCCGGAAAGAGTAAAGGCCTATGCCCGTATGAAGACGGAAGGACCTTAATAACAATAGGTTCCGGATATTAGGAGCCTAACTCTTATGCAAAAATCCAACCTAAATAGTAACGGAATAGTGATTCTGAAACTACGAAAGTGAAAATCATCCATCGATAGTGCATGAAACTCACTGACTCTACAGTAAAAGAGAAACCAACAGAATTACTGTCTAAAAGGTCAGAATTTGAAAACTACTGTTTCCAGAGGCTCAAATGATTACTTAGCTAAATAAGAACCGAAGTTAAAATCCATATAGGAATTTAATCTAAAGATTCTAAGTCTATATATCAAAAAGTTACTAACTGACTTAGATAAAGAGACATAAGACTCAATTGTAAACTATCGTAGAGTGCATAGGTATGAGGTAATATAAACCTATAACCTTAATAATAACAGGCTGCAGTAGATCTTGTGAAACAAGTATACTAAAAAATTGCAATGAGTAGTATGGAGGGATCAACAATATGAACATAATGATCCCTACACCAACGACGGAAGAGCCTCCACTTTAGCCGCATAGAATAGCGAAGAAGAGGACCTCCTATAGTAAGAAATCGCGTCCAAAGCTCGTCCAGTACAATGCTTACAATGCAATACGGACCACACAACGGAATACATGAAGGTTGAGACCTTGCGGGTTGTGATAAAGATGACACGATTTACCCAGTGAAAAAAGATCCTCACATTGAGGAAGATTTCACGTTAAGACCCACAGTAGACAAGAGAGTAAATTACCCATGATCTCTGTGAAGATAGAGATGCTATCAACAGAAATGTATTGTGGTTGTTTATCTTAGCAATACCTGCTGAAACAACAGCGCCGGAGGATACGCGTATCCTATCATTCCGTCCTCAGAGATCTGGACAAGCCAACACATACGTCGGCAATTGATTAGCAAGCTGTGTCGTAAATAAATCATCATTGGGCGCTCCCATAGATAGCAAATCTGATTGAATACTTGTTTGTTGAGAGTCCATTCTGACAGCAACAAGCGACCCTTAAGTGAACGGGAGTCCGGTAAAACAATCAGACGACACGGAATATGACGGACCAAAACAGAACTTGGTGTATTATAACCAACAGACGGATTCTTTCCATTAAATTGAATAATGGAAAAGAAAGAGTGCCTCCCTGGTTCCGGAGATACGCCACTACTGTCGAATTAACGGACAGGATTTGGGCATGCGTTTCTGAATAATGTTCATGCAATGACATAAAGCAAGCCTAAAAAACATTATTCCGCGGAAGAAAATTGGTTGCTAAGAGACTGCGGAACCCAAAGACCCTGGCACTTCGAATCCGTTGGGATCAGTATTATATCCCAATCTGCTTGACTGGCAACCGTCATAACAGCCACACTCGGGTCCGGCAACTGCGGTGGCACTCTTTGAGTCAACCACCAAATGTTTGCCCCAGTCTGAATCTCTTGTAACAGTAGATAGACAAGAGAACGTGTAAATCGAGCAATTCATGGATTGCCGAAAAGTTGCCGTCGAAGAGAAGCTCCTCCGAGAACGAAGCGACTCTGAGAGAGTTCTTAACCTTACTATCCACGCATGTGGATGTAGCTAGGGCTGCGTCACGTCAACCAACTCCAATCAGCCACTGAAGGGCGGAGTTATACGTGAACAACTACTGCCCTCAAAAGAAATTACATTGAGAATAATATCCCGTAAATCTTTTCTTGAAAACGTAATGATAACGCCTCCGTAAGGCGGATTACGTATGATAAAGCGTCTAAGTTAAGTCTACTATACATCATGTCATTTCCAACATTGAAGTTGGAAAAGACATAAACGGCGAAAAAGAATATTTCCCGTCTTTAACCACACCATCTAGACGCATATGAACTCTCGGTATGCCCTGCTCTGCCAAATAAACTAATCGTATAAATGATAAAATGGCAGAAATGAGCAACGCGGACAAGAAACTAAACTATCATGCTTGGTAGCAGGCTTGTATGCATATATAGCGTCGAAAAATAAAACACATATTGTAATGACACTATTGGACTGCGACGGTAAGTCAGGGACAATGTCCCTGAACCGATCGAAAAATCCGAGTCCAATGATGCTATAAGTCTCTTATCCAAGATCGCAGCAATGAAGTCCGAAATAACAATCACTGGAAGATAATGCCAGAAGATATGAAAGGCAGCTTCCGATACTACTAAAGGGAAAACTCGAAATCTTTCGAATCCCTTTCGCCATCCTGTCGGACCCTATAAAGCGTTCGGTCGTCCGTACCTGATGCAACCGCGGACCGCACCGACCCAGCGCCATCGGATAATTCCTGATTCGACCAAGAAACTGTCAATTGCTGGGATGCTGCGAAACAACTGTGCTAACTCGGATAGCACGTCCGTCACTGAGGCCTGAGGAGAAGCGGTCCTACAATGCATAGCCGCTGGAAGCTCCGTGAACGTTACCCCGTGCATACTACCAATATGCGAGCGAACGGAGTGTATAGGCCTCGTGTCCCTTGGCTACCGGATGGCGCGACCTATTCGCCGTGGAATCACTGAATGACGAAACTGATCGGATACTCGAGGTCACATAGCCAATGTGCGGTCGTGTGCCCTGCTGTGAGGATGAGGAAGCATTAAGGACAGTCTCTCGGACTGTCAATATAACAGAGCGTCCCGACCGACAGTCATATGCTCCGAATGTAAAAGATCTGAACCACAACATGCGGTCCCCTATGTTGTTGGACGAGAGAGGGACCTCTCTTGCTCACAGCCCGGACGGACCTGGACAAGCCAGGAACCGGACTAACAGGCTTCCTCCGATCTGTTCTCAATCTGCCGTCACTGGGTGAGTACTAAAGTAAATAAAGTGCTCGCATCACCCAAATCTCCTTCCTAGACCGCAACGGACGAACCCGGCAGCCGAACCATTCGATGAATGTACGCTACACCGGGTGCGCTAGCGAATGTCACTCCGTAGGTGATAGACATATTCCATGAGCACTTATTGCCGCTAGCTCTTCATTAACTATGACGACAGAGGCACACTTTTGAAAGACATCTCCGTAACTTTGCGAACAAGAAACCAGAAATGCTTGGTTATAGCAAGCATATATTAATAATATATATAGCGTCGTTCAATAATTCGAAAGTTTGCGTGACATTATTGGACTATGTCGGAACTGAGGGACGATGTCCCTGAACCGAACAAAAAATTTCTAAGTCCTCCGACGCTATCAGTTTCTTATCCGGCATCGCAGCATTCTGGTCCGACGAAAGAAGCTGTAGAAGACCAAGTCAGATGACATACACAACAGCATATGTTGTTCCGAAAGGGAAAGCTCGAAATCCTCCAAATCCCTTTCGGTATCCCGTCGGACCGGATGAAATTTTCGGACGTCCCTACCCGCTTCCGCGGAGCGTCCCGACCCAGCATCGTCGGATAAAAAATATGCGACAGATTCAGTTGATGCTGGGATGCTGCGATAAACTGTGCTATTTAGGAAAGCACGTCCGTTCCCGAGGCCTGTGCAGTAGCGGTCTTACGATGCATTGCCGCCGGAAGCTCCGTGTACGTTGACTCCCACACACTTCCTATGCGAACGTCCGGAGTCTGCAGGCCTCGTGTCCCTGGCTACCGGATGGTGTGACCTGGTCGCCGATGAATCTCTGACTGGCGAAGCTGACTGGATATCCGTGGTCACGTAGCCAAGAGCGGTCGTGTGCGCAACTATGAGAATGAGGAAGCCTTATTGACAGTCTACTCCGGACTGACTATATGTCGGAGCGTCCCGAGCGACGGACGTATGCTCCGAATGCGAAACATTTTGTACCACAACATCTGGGGCCAGATGTTGTGAACGAGAGAGGGGCCTCTCTCGCTTGCCGTCCGGATGGACCGGGACGAGCTATGAACCGGACTAAAAGGCTTCCTCCGTTCTCCCTCCGATCCGCCGTCACTGGGTGTGCATTAGGTTGATTTATAGTGCTCGCATCACCCCAAAATTCCTTCTAGACCGCAACGGACGAACCCGGCTGCCGAACCATTCGGTGAATGGACGCTACACCGGGCGAGCTAGCGGACGTCAAAGGCCGTCGAACCTACTAGGGTCCTCTTAGGCAATTGGCGTATCAACATGAGCACTTTTCCGCTAGCCCTTCATTAATTGTGACGACGGAGGCACACTGTTGGAAGACATCACAGATAAATCACCCTAATCTTGATCGTCTGAAAATAGAAATTGATAAAGTAGAGTGACCCTGCGGGGAAAGGACCGGAGTGTCCATTTCCCCAATAACATACCGTGACATACGTTTCCCATATTGTCATCGAAATCATACGATACAGAACAGGAGTTAATGCGAGTACACTGACCACGTATAGAATGATTATAAAGTCAGAGGAAGACTTCCTCTTAATACAATTGATCAATATCCTTTCAATGTGAAAAGAAAACAAGTCCTGGCACTCGCACTAACCCCTGGCAATCAAAATACATAATAATAATATGATCCATTAATATTGAAAAAATAATTGAAATCAAAATATTTTGAAAAAGTTAAAAAATTTATAGTAATTTATATATTTTTTATACTTACCAATGACCCAGACTTAGCTGGTGCTAACTCTAACAAAACCAGGGCCAAACACAAATTTTGCCCCCCAATCCCCAAAATTTGCATCCAAAACAAAAAGAAATCATGTCCTAAAGGACCTCTATACTACGCCTCTACTGCGCATGCGCAGTGACGCAGACGTCCCGAAATTGGCGCCAATTATCAATCTTACTGGCAGTGCCTGGTCAGCGCTATGTACTCAGCGGGGAGGCAAGAGTTCCCAACTCCAGGGAGGGCCATCCCCGTCTGGGTCATTGGTAAGTATAAAAAATATATAAATTACTATAAATTTTTTAACATTTTTATACTGTACCAATGACCCAGACTTAGCTGAATAGAGGAAAATCCAATAAGCTCAACTACATAGTAAAGAGGTAACCCCTTAAGGAAAAAAGGAGTATTAGGCTTTACATGTATCTTTCTTATTTAATATTAAATTAGAAAGATACACTACCCTTAATAATTGAGCACAATAACATTCATGTTCTCTATTAACATCCAGTATATCCCTTATACTAATTATTTTTAAAGCAAGCCAATAAATAAAGTAGTCCAGAGAATTGAGACTCTTTATAGTCATTTAAAAGTGTCCGAGTATTGTATATTAAAGCCCGTTTGACACTTGACATATACAAATGCTTCACACCGAGCTACACTTTAAAAATAAGACATGAATGAATTTTAACATTAATATTACACTTTAAAACCATCCCGGAAGCGACTCAGAAATACTGACTTGGAGGAGGCATTCCCTTGCTTTTCACTATAAAGCAGGTGACCTAAGGGAACACCCGCCCCCCCCCCCCCCCCCCCCCCCCCCCTTCCCCTTGCCCTGGGTCAAATAGCCCAGAGCGAAGAGGGCAGCCGGACGGAGTCACTGCCGGAACAGAAAGCCTGCATAACTATAGTTGCAACTGTTTAGTGGACGACATTCTGAGCAACAGATAACGGACCTAAACAATGCAGGTCTCCAGAAATGGACTCAATATTTCTGAGATAAAAATTCGTAAATGTGGATGGCTGAGACCAATAAGCAGCCTTCATTAAATCTGTAATAGCAACACTATTAGCATAAGCCCAGGAAGTAGAAAGAGCTCTTACTTCATGAGCAGAAATCTTAAGCACAGACTGCTGAGAAGAAGATAAATCTTCATAAGCAGTACGGATAGTTAATTGAATCCATCTAGCAATAGAATGGACCGAAATGTCCTTTCTATTAGGCATCAAAGACAGAAAGAAATGTTTCTGTCCCTTTCTGATAAACTGAGATCTCTGTTTATAGATACGTAACGCTCTAACAAGACAGAGTAAAGGCCTACGCCCGTCTGAAGACGGAAGAGCCTTAATAACAATAGGTTCCGGATATTTATTAGGAGCCTGATTCTTAGCTAAAAAACCCACATTAGTAGTGAAGGTGATAGTGTTCCCAACACTACGATAGTGAGAATCATCCACCGACAGTGCATGAAGCTCACTGACTCTTCTAGCAGAAGAGAAAGCTAAGAGAAAAGCTGTCTTATAAGATAAGAATTTGAAATCTACTGTCCCAAGAGGTTCAAATGGCTTTTCCTTCAATTTAAGAAGAACCCAAGCTAAATTCCACTTAGGAATTAATCTAAGAGTTCTGGGTCTATTTATCGAAAAGTTTCTAACCAACTTAGATAAAGAGACATTAGATCCAATTTGTAAACTATCATGATGTGCATAGGTATCAGATAACATAGATCTATAACCCTTTATAGTAACAGGTTGCAGTTTGATTTCGTCAAACAAGTATACTAGAAAGTTTGCAATGTCTGGTATAGAGGGATCGAATATATCTACAGAATGATCCCTACACCAACGACGAAAAACCTTCCACTTAGCCGCATAGTTTAGCGAAGAGGAGGTCCTCCTACAGTTAGAAATCGCGTCCACTGCTCGTCCTGTAAAGTGTTTGCCATGCAAGAAGGACCGCACAACGGAAAAACGTGAAGGTTGAGACCTTGCGGGTTGTGATGGAGTTGGCGCGATTTCCCCTGCGAAAGAAGATCCTCCCGTGGAGGAAGCTTTCGCGGTAGGTCCCACAACAGACACCCGAGTAGATTTATCCACGGTCTCTGTGGCGACAGAGATGCTACCAACAGAATCTTGCATTGAGATTGTTTTATCTTTAGCAATACTTGTTGAATTAACGGCGCTGGAGTATACGCATATCCTATCATTCCGTCCCAAGGGATCGACAGAGCGTCTACTGCAAATGCTCTTGGATCCGGACACGGAGACACATACGTCTGCAACTGATTGTTGAGATGTGTCGCAAATAAGTCTATCATTGGCCGTTCCCATTGGTAGCAAATCTGATTGAATACTTGTTTGTTGAGAGTCCACTCCGACGGCAACAAGCGACCCTTTCGTGAAAGGGAGTCTGCTAGCACATTCAGACGACCCGGTATGTGACGGACCGAAAGAAGAACGTGATGTTCTAGCGCAAACAGAAGGATTCTTTCCGTTAGATTGAACAACGGAACTGAATGAGTGCCTCCCTGATTCCGTATATACGCCACTACTGTCGTATTGTCGGATAGGATTTGGACATGAGCATTGTGAATAATGTCCATCCAGTGACGTAACGCAGGCCAAATTGACATCATTTCCTTGATGTTTATGTGCATGCACAGGAATTGCGGATCCCAAAGACCCTGGCATCTCGAATCCGTTGGGATTAATGATGCACCCCAACCTGTTTGACTGGCATCCGTCATAATGGTAAAACTCGGATCCGGCAACTGCAGCGGAACTCCCTGAGTTAACCACTGAATGTTTGCCCAAGTCTGTATCTCTTGTTTCACTTGATCTGACAAGAGAACGTCTACATCGAGCGAATGAATTTTCACACTCCAATTCTGAGTCAAGAAAATTTGAAGAGGACGTGTGCGTAACCGCCCCATCGGAATGAGATCCACGGCGGCTCCGCACAGACCTATCAGTCTCATAAATTCTCTCGCCGTGACTTTGTCTGCGTGCAGACAATAGCGAGCGTAACAACTGACTAATTTCGCTCTGGTTAACGGCAGACGAACGAGATTGTTGTGCGTCTCGAAGCTCATTCCCAGATGAGTGAATGACTTGGACGGCACCAGATCCGACTTCTCCTCGTTTACTATAAAACCGAGACGTCGGAGCAATAGAAGAAGATTCTGAACATCGTTCTGAAGCGTTAACTCGTTGCCGTACCTCTGAAGAATGTCGTCCAGGTAGGCCGACGTTACCGCAGACGAATGAGCTCGGAAATAGATCATTACCGAGTTCATTACCCGAGTGAAAGCCCAGGGCGCTAGAATCAATCCGAAGCACATCGCCCGGAATTGATACACCACTCCTAGGACTGCGAAGCGTAGGTACTTTCGGAATGTCGGATGTACCATGACGTGAAAGTACGCATCTTTGAGATCTATGCTCGTTGCATAATCGTTCACCCAAATACTCGCTCTGACCGATCGAATCGTCTCCATATAAAACTTCGGAGCGACGATCAGCTTGTTTATCCAGCTCAAATCTATGACTGGACGGAACGAGCCGTCTGGTTTCGGAACCAGAAACAGATGGCTGTAGAATCCCGGAGATTCCTGGTTTTCTACGACCTCTACCGCGTTCTTCATTAAAAGAGACTGCACCTCTGATAACAGAGCGTCTCTTTTCTGCGGATTTGACGGAAGATGAGTCCACTTTGGACTTCGAGTTAATGGAGGCTTTCGTTTGAAGGATATCTTTAGACCTTCCGAAGTCACTCCTCTCACCCAAGGGTCGTCCGTAATCGACGCCCATTCTTGTGAAAAGCTCGACAACCTTCCGCCAACCGGTACGCGATAGAGGTTTAAGCCATCACCTCCTGGACCTGCAAGGCCTGCGGTAGGAGAAACCACGGCCTCCACGGCCTCCACGGCCTGCACCTCGCCCCGTCGACCTCGGGGCGTCCGACCGATTGTCCCGGCCTGAAGGACGTCCCGAACGAGAGTCGCTACCCTGACGGTCTCTCGAATAAGACCAAGAGGACGCACCGGAACCTCTATAGGAACCTCTCTTGGGCGCATTAGACCCAGAAGTGCCTGGCTTATTCGTGTCTGCTGTATCCGACTTCTTAGGAGCAGATTTGAACAACAGAGAATCCTTAGCTTTCTTTGTAATTTTATCATAAATAGCAGAAAGGTTGCCGTCAAAGAGAAGTTCTCCTGAGACCGAAGTGACTCTAAGAGAGTTCTTCACCTTAGTATCCACTAGTGTGGATGTAGCTAGGGCTGCGTCACGTCTAACCAACTCCAGATTTGCCACTGAAAGGGCGGAGTTACACGTGGAATAAGCTACTGCCCTTGAAAGAAGTCTTAAAGAGGATTGAATATCCTGAAACTCTTTCCCCTGAAGGCGCAGTGATAACGCCTTAGTAAGGTGATCTGCATAAGATAAGGCATCTAAATTGGCTCTGTTAGACGCAATAGCTGTTTCCAACACCGCGGTTGGAATAGAAGCCGACGACGGTAATGATAGCTCTAAGTCTTCCACCTCGTCGTCCATACGCAGAGGAACTCTCGGTATACCCTGTCCTGCCGTATCGAATTTATTCCTTGCATTAATGAAAGGCAGGTTGAGAGTATTAGCGGACAAGAAACCTGCTTTCCCCATCCTGGAAGCAAGTTTAAATATAGCGTCGTTCAATAATTCAAATGTTCTTGCAACATTATTGGACTGCGACGGAAACTCGGGAGCGATGTCCCTGAACCGCTCAAAAAGTTAAAAAATTTATAGTAATTTCTATATTTTTTATACTTACCAATGACCCAGACATAGCTGGTGCTAACTCTTAAAATATAGGGCCAAACACAAATTTTGCCCCTCAATCCCCAAAATTTGCATCTAAAACCAAAGAAAACATGTCCTGAAAGGCCCTCCACACTTCGCCTCTACTGCGCATGCGCAGTGTCAAGGACGTTCCGAAATTGGCGCCATTAATCATTCTAATAACCAGTGCCTGGTAAGCGCTATGTACTCAGCGGGGAGGCAAGAGTTCCCAACTCCTGGGAGGGCCATCCCCGTCTGGGTCATTGGTAAGTATAAAAAATATAGAAATTACTATAAATTTTTTAACATTTTTATACTGTACCAATGACCCAGACATAGCTGAATAGTAAAAAGGCTGGAGGGCCAAGGACATAGAGCAAAATGGAATACGCTCAATAATATAAAATAGAGTCATCCCCTGTAGGGAAAAAGAAGTAATAGGCCTTACATGTATCTTTCTTATTTATGATAAATTAGAAAGATACAACACCTTCCAAAATTGAGCTTCATACATCCATGTACTCTATTAATATCCAATATAATCCTTATACTAATAATTTTTAAAGTAAGCCAATAAATAAAGTAAGTCTAGAGAATAGAGACTCTTATACTCCTAAAAGTGTCTGAGGATTGCATAATCATGTCCGTTGACATATGCAATATTCAAAAGCTATACTTTAAAAACTAAGACTTGAATGAATTTTAAAAACCTAAACTTCTCACTAAACAACCATCCCAATAACAGCTCAGAATTATTAACTCCGGAGAAGGTATCCCCTTGTTTTCATAGTAAAACAGGTGACCCAAGGGAACACCCTCCCCCCCCCCCCCCCCCTTTTTCTTGCCCTGAGTCAAATAGCCCATAGCGAAGAGGGCAGCAGAACGGAGACACTGCCGAAACAGACAGCCTACCTAGCTATAGTAGCAACTGTTAAGTGAATGACATTCTGAGCAGTAGATAATAGACCTAACAATAGAGGCCTCCAGAAATGGACTCGATATTTCTGAGATAAAAATTCATGAATGTGGATGGCTGAGCACAATGAGCAGCCTTCAAAAATCTATAATAGCGACACTATTAATGTAAGCCCAAGAAGTAGAAGAACTCTTACTTCATGAGCCGAAAACTCAAGCACAACTGCTAAGTCAATGATATACCATAAGCAGTACCGATAGTTAATAGAATCCATTAACAATAAAATGGAGCGTAACGTCCTTCTATTAGGCATCAAAGACAGAAGAAGCTTACGCCCATAGTAATAAACAGATATCTGTTTATAAATACATAAACTCTACCCGGAAAGAGTAAAGGCCTATGCCCATACGAAGACGGAAGGACCTTAAAAATAATAGGTTCCGGATAATAGGAGCCTAACTCTTATTCAAAAATCCAACCTAAATAGTAACGGAAGTAGTGATTCCGAAACTACGAAAGTGAAAATCATCCATCAATAGTGCATGAAACTCACTGACTCTACAGTAAAAGAGAAACCAACAGAATTACTGTCTAAAAGGTCAGAATTTGAAAACTACTGTTTCCAGAGGCTCAAATGATTACTTAGCTAAATAAGAATCGAAGTTAAAATCCATATAGGAATTTAATCTAAAGATTCTAAGTCTATTTATCAAAAAGTTACTAACTGACTTAGATAAAGAGACATAAGACTCAATTGTAAACTATCGTAGAGTGCATAGGTATGAGGTAACATAAACCTATAACCTTAATAATAACAGGCTGCAGTAGATCTTGTGAAACAAGTATACTAAAAAATTGCAATGAGTAGTATGGAGGGATCAACAATATGAACATAATGATCCCTACACCAACGACGGAAGAGCCTCCACTTTAGCCGCATAAATAGTGAAGAAGAGGATCTCCTATAGTAAGAAATCGCGTCCAAAGCTCGTCCAGTACAGTGCTTACAATGCAATACAACGGAATACATGAAGGTTGCGACCTTGCGGGTTGTGATAAAGATGACACGATTTACCCAGTGAAAAAAGATCCTCACATAGAGGAAGATTTCACATTAAGACCCACAGTAGACAAGAGAGTAAATTACCCATGATCTCTGTGAAGATAGAGATGCTATCAACCGAAATGTATTGTGGTTGTTTATCTTAGCAATACCTGCTGAAACAACAGCGCCGGAGGATACATGTATCCTATCATTCCGTCCTATAGATCAATAGAGCGTTAACAACATTAGCTCAGAGATCTGGACAAGCCAACACATAGGTCTGCAATTGATTAGCAAGCTGTGTCGTAAATAAATCATCATTGGGCGCTCCCATAGATAGCAAATCTGATTGAATACTTGTTTGTTGAGAGTCCATTCTGACAGCAACAAGCAACCCATAAGAGAACGGGAGTCCGATAAAACAATCAGACAACCCGGAATATGACGGACCAAAACAGAACTTGGTGTACTATAACCAACAGACGGATTCTTTCCATTAAATTGAATAACGGAAACGAAAGAGTGCCTCCCTGGTTCCGGAGATACGCCACTACTGTCGAATTAAAGGACAGGATTTGGGCATGCGTTTCTGAATAATGTTCATGTAATGACATAAAGCAAGCCTAAAAAACATTATTCCGCGGAAGAAAACTGGTTGCTAAGAGACTGCGGAACCCAAAGACCCTGGCACTTCGAATCCGTAGGGCTCAGTATTATATCCCAATCTGTTTGACTGGCAACCATCATAACAGTCACACTCGGGTCCGGCAACTGCGGTGGCCCTCTCTGAGTCAACCACCGAATGTTTGCCCCAGTCTGAATCTCTTGTAACACTAGATAGACAAGAGAACGTGTAAATCGAGCAATTCATGGATTGCCGAAAAGTTGCCGTCGAAGAGAAGCTCCTCCGAGAACGAAGCGACTCTGAGAGAGTTCTTAACCTTACTATCCACGCGTGTGGATGTAGCTAGGGCTGCGTCACGTCTAACCAACTCCAATCAGCCACTGAAGGGCGGAGTTATACGTGAACAAACTACTGCCCTCAAAAGAAATTACATTGAGAATAATATCTCGTAAATCTTTTCTTGAAGACGTAATGATAACGCCTCAGTAAGGCGGATTACGTATGATAAAGCGTCTAAGTTAAGTCTACTATACATCATGTCGTTTCCAACATTGAAGTTGGAAAAGACATAAACGGCGAAAAAGAATATATCCAGTCTTTAACCACACCGTCTAGACGCATATGAACTCTTGGTATGCCCTGCTCTGCCAAAATAAACTATTCGTATAAATGATAAAATGGCAGAAATGAGCAACGCAGACAAGAAACTAAACTATCATGCTTGGTAGCAGGCTTGTATATATATATATATATAGCGTCGAAAAATAAAACACATGTTGTAATGACAATATTGGACTGCGTCGGTAAGTCAGGGACAATGTCCCCGAACCGATCGAAAAATCCGAGTCCAATGACGCTATAAGTCTCTTATCCAAGATCGCAGCAATGAAGTCCGAAATAACAATCACTGGAAGATAATGCCAGAAGATATGAAAGGCAGCTTCCGATACTACTAAAGGGAAAACTCGAAATCTTTCGAATCCCTTTTGCCATCCTATCGGACCCTATAAAGCATTCGGTCGTCCGTACCTGATGCAACCGCGGACCGCACCGACCCAGCGCTGTTGGATAATTCCTGATTCGACCGAGAAACTATCAATTGCTGGGATGCTGCAAAACAACTGTGCTAACTCGGATAGCACGTCCGTCACTGAGGCCTGAGGAGAAGCGGTCTTATGATGCATTGCCGCTGGAAGCTCCGTGATCGTTACCCCGTGCATACTACCAATATGCGAGCGAACGGAGTGTATAGGCCTCGTGTCCCTTGGCTACCGGATGGCGCGACCTATTCGCCGTGAAATCACTGAATGACGAAACTGATCGGATACTCGAGGTCACGTAGCCAATGTGCGGTCGTGTGCCCTGCTGTGAGGATGAGGAAGCATTAAGGGCAGTCTCTCGGACTGTCAATATAACGGAGCGTCCCGACGGACGGACATATGCTCCGAATGTAAAATATCTGAACCACAACATGCGGTCCCCTATGTTGTTGGATGAGAGAGGGACCTCTCTCGCTCACAGCCCGGACAGACCTGGACAAGCCAGGAACCGGACTAACAGGCTTCCTCTGATCTGTCCTCAATCTGCCTTCACTGGGTGAGTACTAAAGTAATTAAAGTGCTCGCATCACCCAAATCTCCTTCCTAGACCGCGACGGACGAACCCGGCAGCCGAACCATTCGATGAATGTACGCTACACCGGGTGAGCTAGCGAATGTCACTCCATAGGCGATAGACATATTCCATGAGCACTTATTGCCGCTAGCTCTTCATTAACTATGACGACAGAGGCACACTTTTGAAAGACATCTCCGTAACTTTGCGAACAAGAAACCAGAAATGCTTGGTTATAGCAAGCATAAAATAATAATATATATAGCGTCGTTCAATAATTCGAAAGTTTGTGTGACATTATTGGACTATGTCGGAACTGATGGACGATGTCCCTGAACCGAACCAAAAATTTCTAAGTCCACCGACGCTATCAGTTTCTTATCCGGCATCGCAGCATTCTGGTCCGACAAAAGAAGCTGAAGAAGACCAAGTCAGATGACATACACAACAGCATATGTTGTTCCGAAAGGGAAAGGTCGAAATCCTCCAAATCCCTTTCGGTATCCCGTCGGACCGGATGAAACTTTCGGACGTCCGTACCCGCTTCCGCGGAGCGTCCCGACCCAGCATCGTCGGATAAAAAAATATGCGACAGATTCAGTTGATGCTGGGATGCTGCGATAAACTGTGCTATTTAGGAAAGCACGTCCGTTCCCGAGGCCTGTGCAGTAGCGGTCTTACGATGCATTGCCGCCGGAAGCTCCGTGTACGTTGACTCCCGCACACTTCCTATGCGAACGTCTGGAGTCTGCAGGCCTCGTGTCCCTGGCTACTGGATGGTGTGACCTGGTCGCCGAAGAATCCTTGATCGGCAAAGCTGGTAATATATCGGCGGTCACGCAGCCAAGGTGCAGTCGTGTGCGCTGACGAGAAGAGGAAGCCTTAGCAGTCTCCGCGGACTGCCTATACAACGGAGCGTCCCGAGCGACGGACGTATGCTCCGCTTGCGACACATTTTGTACCACAACATCTGGGGCCAGATGTTGTTGAACGAGAGAGGGGCCTCTCTCGCTTGCCGTCCGGATGGACCGGAACGGGCTATGAACCGGACTAAAAGGCTTCCTCCGTTCTCCCTCCGATCCGCCGTCACTGGGTGTGCATTAGGTTGATTTATAGTGCTCGCATCTAGACCGCAACGGACGAACCCGGCTGCCGAACCATTCGGTGAATGGACGCTACACCGGGCGAGCTAGCGGACGTCAAAGGCCGTCGAACCTACTAGGGTCCTCTTAGGCAATTGGCGTATTTACATGAGCACTTTTCCGCTAGCCCTTCATTAATTGTGACGACGGAGGCACACTGTTGGAAGACATCACAGATACATCACCCTAATCTTGATCGTCTGAAATAGAAATTGATAAAGTAGAGTGACCCTGCGGGGAAAGGACCGGAGTGTCCAATTCCCGAATAACATACCGTGACATACGCTTCCCATATTGTCATCGAAATCATACGATACAGAACAGGAGTTAATGCGAGTACACTGACCACATATAGAATGATTATAAAGTCAGAGGAAGACTTCCTCTTAATACAATTGATCAATATCCTTTCAATGTGAAAAGAAACAAGTCCTGGTACTCGCACTAACCCCTGGCAATCAAAATACATAATAATAATATGATCCATTAATATAGAAAAAATAATTGAAATCAAAATATTTTGAAAAAATATTTTTTCAGAACAGCCCAAGTTTCTGAAAAGTAACGATGAGCCCCAATGGATCCCAAGCCTAAGTGTGGACAAAAATTTTAAAAATATTTTAAACAATTTATTCAACACTTACGAACAATAATAATGTATCTAGTTATGATTAAAATAACATCAAGATATTATTTTCCAAAAATCCCCCCCTCACACAGAGGGCTGTTGTAAATGTAAACAATGAGTGTAAAAACACTAAAATAAGACTCCAGGCACCCAGGCCCGAAATCAGTTACCAAAAATACACTATCTGATGCAAAACAGAGACTTCCAGGGAAGAAACTGCAGAACATCAGATGGTAGATGCAGAACACAACGCCTAACCACCCGTAGGTGAAGACGTAAACATGGGGAAAAGAACAGAATTCATTCTGTTATTCAGCTAAAACTCCCAAGAAAATTTAGTAATAATAATTACAAAAACTATGCCAAAAACATGGGAGAATAGCAAGGGGGGACTTAAAGGACAGGGAGAGAGGAAAACACTTAAAGAACAGTGTAACTAAATAATCAGAATGACAACAAAATGGCTGCTGCCTCCAAAATAGGTAACTTAACATAATTTCATTAAAAAATTTTAAGTTACAGCCCTGATAATATTCTGTCACACATTTTTTCCTCTCCTCCTTCTCTATCCTCCTTAGAATCACCATTTCACTAATATTTATGTGTCTGGCATCATTTAAACTGAGATTTACAAGCACAAAGATCAGTCAGATGTAAACTGATGAAGGGCCGAACTTAGAATGATTAATGGCGCCAATTTCGGAACGTCCTTGACACTGCGCATGCGCAGTAGAGGCGAAGTGTGGAGGGCCTTTCAGGACATGTTTTCTTTGGTTTTAGATGCAAATTTTGGGGATTGGGGGGCAAAATTTGTGTTTGGTCCTATATTTTAAGAGTTAGCACCAGCTATGTCTGGGTCATTGGTACAGTATAAAAATATTCAGAGTCCAATGACACTATAATTCTCTTGTCCGGAACCGCAGCAGTCTGGCCCGACGGAACAACTTGAGGGAGAAAGTGCCGGATGAAGTCCACGGCAGCTTTATGTTGTTCCGAAAGGGATAGCTCCAAGTCATCCGTATCCCTTTCACCATCCGGTCGGACCTCATGATGTTCCCGGTCGTCCGCCCCCGATGCTTCGGCGGAGCGTACCGACCCAGCGCCATCGGATAATTCTCGATCCGACACCGTTTCTGTCGGCTGCTGGGATGCTGCGATAAGCTGTGCTATCTGCACAAGAATGTCCGGCGTCGAGACCTGCGGAGGCGCAGTCTTTCGCTGCTTCGCTGAGGGCAGCTCCGCATGAGATGGCTCCCGCATACTTTTCCTATGCGAACGTCCGGAGTCCATCGGTCTCGAATCCCTGGCTGCCGGATGGTGTGACCTGGTCGCCGAAGAATCCTTGATCGGCGAAGCTGGTAATATATCGGCGGTCACGCAGCCAAGGTGCGGTCGTGTGCGCGGACGAGAAGAGGAAGCCTTAACAGTCTCCGCGGACTGCTTATACAACGGAGCGTCCCGAGCGACGGACGTATGCTCCGCTAAAGACATATTTTGTACCACAACATCTGGTCCCAGATGTTGTTGTACGAGAGAGGGGCCTCTCTCGCTCGCGGCCTGGCTGGACCTGGACGAGCTAGGTACCGGACTCAAAGGCTTCCTCCGTTCTCGCTTACTATCCGCCGTCACTGGGTGTGCATCTATTATGTTTATAGTGCTCGCATCACCCAAAATTTCCTCCTAGACCGCATCGGACGAACCCGGCTGCCGAACCATTCGGTGAATGGACGCTACACCGGGCGAGCTAGCAGACAACATTTGTCTAATCTCCATGAGCACTTTTGCCGCTAGCTCTGAATTCATTTGTGACGACGGACGCACACTTGTAGAAGATAACATGGAAACATCACCCTGTTCTGGTTCCTCTGAAATAGAAACTGAGAGAGTAGAGTGACCTTGCGGAGAAAGAGCCGGCATAGCCCTTTCTCCAGAAACAACATATCGTGACACACGTTTCCAATGTTTCTCATCCCAATATTCACATATAGGACAGGGATTAATGCGAGAACACTGACTACAATTAATACAATGATCATGAAAGTCAGAGGAAGATTTCTTCCTATTACAATTTGAACAATGTCCCTTCATTGTGAAAGAACAACAATAAGTCCTAGTTACTCGCAAAAACCCCTGACACAAAGATACATAATAACATGATCCATTAATAAATGAAAAAAACAATTGCAAATCAAAATAATTTTGAAAAAATATTTTTTCAGCGAAGCCCAAGTTGCTGAAAAGTAACGTTGAGCCCCGATGGATCCGATGGCAAAGTGTGGTCAAAAATTTTAAATTTATATTAAATAATTAATGAGACACTTACGGATAATATAAATGTATCTTATAGTGAGATAAACTACAGCAAAGGCAAACAGCCCCCCTCAAAAAAGGCTGTTGCCAATATAAACAAACAGTGTAAAAACACCAAAAAACATGACTCCAGGCACTGAAAAAACTGGCCCGGAATCAGTCATCAAATTACACTCTATCTGATGCAAAACAGAGACTCCCAGGGGAGAATCTGCAGAACATCAGATGGAAGATGCAGAACACAAACGTTATACACCCATGGGTGAAAACGTAACTATGGGGAAAATAACAGAAAACATTCTGTAACCAAGCAACTCTCCCAGGAAATTTTAGAAATGAAATTTCTCAAAAATATGCCAAAAGCATGGGAGAATTGCAAGGGGGGACTTTAGAAGGCTAGGGGAGAGGAAACACTGAATAAGCAGTGCAACATTTAGCAAGAATGACAACAAGAGGCCCATGCCTCGAAAATAGGCAACTTAACATAATTTCATCAAAAAATTTTAAGTACAGCCCTGATTATTTTTTGTCACTTCTTTTTCCTCTCCTCCTTCTATCCTCCTTAGAATCACATTTTCTCCAAAAATTACGTGTCTGGCATCCTTTAAACTGAGATTTACAAGCACAAAGATCAGTGAGATGTTGACTGATGAAGGGCCAAACAGAGAATGATAATTGGCGCCAATTTCGGGACGTCTGCGTCACTGCGCATGTGCAGTAGAGGCGTAGTATGGAGGTCCTTTAGGACATGATTTCTTTTTGTTTTGGATGCAAATTTTGGGGATTGGGGGGCAAAATTTGTGTTTGGCCCTGGTTTTGTTAGAGTTAGCACCAGCTAAGTCTGGGTCATTGGTACAGTATAAAAATATATTTTTTCAGAACAGCCCAAGTTTCTGAAAAGTAACGTTGAGCCCCAATGGATCCCAAGCCTAAGTGTGGACAAAAATTTTAAAAATATTTTAAACAATTTATTCAACACTTACGAACAATAATAATGTATCTAGTTATGATTAAAATAACATCAAGATATAATTTCCAGAAATCCCCCCCTCACACAGAGGGCTGTTGTAAATGTAAACAATGAATGTAAAAACACTAAAATAAGACTCCAGGCACCCAGGCCTGGAATGAGTTACCAAAAATACACTATCTGATGCAAAACAGAGACTTCCAGGGAAGAAACTGCAGAACATCAGATGGAAGATGCAGAACACAACGCCTAACGACCCGTAGGTGAAGACGTAAACATGGGGAAAAGAACAGAATTCATTCTGTTATTCAGCTAAAACTCCCAAGAAAATTTAGTAATAATAATTACAAAAAACTATGCCAAAAGCATGGGAGAATAGCAAGGGGGGACTTAAAGGACAGGGAGAGAGGAAAACACTAAAAAATCAGTGTAACTAAATAATCAGAATGACAACAAAATGGCTGCTGCCTCGAAAATAGGTAACTTAACATAATTTCATTAAAAAATTTTAAGTTACAGCCCTGATAATATTCTGTCACACATTTTTCCTCTCCTCCTTCTCTTTCCTCCTTAGAATCACCATTTCACTAATATTTATGTGTCTGGCATCATTTAAACTGAGATTTACAAGCACAAAGATCAGTCAGATGTTAACTGATGAAGGGCCAAACTTAGAATGATTAATGGCGCCAATTTCGGAACGTCCTTGACACTGCGTATGCGCAGTTGAGGCGAAGTGTGGAGGGCCTTTAAGGACATGTTTTCTTTGGTTTTAGATGCAAATTTTGGGGATTGGGGGGCAAAATTTGTGTTTGGCCCTATATTTTAAGAGTTAGCACCAGCTATGTCTGGGTCATTGGTACAGTATAAAAATATTATTGGTTAAAAAGTCCATTCATTTACAAGAGAGAAATTTGGTTAAATGCGACCAAATTATATATATTTCAGTGGCAAGATAATTCGTGTTCTCGGCAGGAATAGCCACCATGCAAGGAATTAAAAGTGAAATAATAAGTTGGTTATCCTTAACCTGCTCACTGCTATAGGTCCTTACCAATTACTGATCCAAATCTTGATGCCCTGTGCTATAAATCCGTACTGAGTACAGAGATACTACATATAGGGAGTGGATACCACAGCACAGAGAGTGTTATGCTTAACTCTTCACCTAAAATAACAACCATATACAGACATTGCTTTTCACAAAAATTGCCCTGCAAATTTTATTATCTTTTCATTTTTTGTCTCAAAAACATAACTTGTGACCCCTTGTTGGAACGAGCTCAATGAGATTGTTCCAATGAGGGATCATAAGCTATGTTTTTGAGACAAAAAAATGAAAATGTTTAGTCATTCAAGAAATGATAAATTTAAAGTAATTTGTATATTTTTTATACTTACCAATGGCCCAGACTAGCTGGTGCAAACTCAAAGTTATCAAGGGCCAAACACAAATTTTGAACCCTTCAATCCCCAAAATTTGCTTGCAAAACAGAAAATTAAAAGTCCCATCTGGTCCTCCATACTTTTACTCTTTGCGCATGCGCATCCGTCAGGAAGTGACCGGAATTGGCGCCAACATCATTCTTTGTAGAAAAGAGTACTACATAATAACTCTGCCGGGAGGTATGAGTGCCCACTCATGGGAGGGCCATACCCGTCTGGGCCATTGGTAAGTATAAAAAATATACAAATTACTTTAAATTTATCATATTTTTATACTATAAACCAATGGCCCAGACTAGCTGAATCATAAAAAGGCGGAGGGCCTTGGACTTCAGAATTAGTAGACCAACATAGTTCCAAGCCTGTAATCCAAGATGAAAGGAAATTAAATTTAAAAGAAATTGCATATATGTCTCTCTATACAGTAATAGAGAAGACATATCATAAATAAGGAGCCAAATTCAAGTAATTCCGTATTCTTAGCATGAAGACTATGCTAATTGTATGTAATGAGTTCCCAAATGTTTAAGGCCAGTCCGGACTAAGTCCCAAAAATTAGTATGGCGTATTTGAGAATGAGAGGTTATCCCCCACAAACATATGTTATATACAACAAGTGTTTGACCACCGAGGTGGTATTAGTCCCCTACGGCGCTTTTGTGACATAAGGTGTTTTTGTCACAGAAGACACTCGAGTATATAAGCATCTTGGATTTTGAAAAAAAAATATTGAGCGTGCATAATCCCCTCACAACCCTTTATCCATGTACCATATATGAAAGGTGTAGCTTGAACCATATTGGAGGGAGGGGTGTTAACATAAAATAGAGAAAAAAGCTTAAAAAACACAACAAAAATGGCCGCCATTCTGCCATCTTGGATTTTGAAAAATAAATATTGACTGCGCATCATCCCCTCAGAACCATTTATCCATGTACCAAATGTGAAAGGTGTAGCTTGAAGCATTTTAGAGGGAGAGGTGGTAACATAAAAACAGACAGACAGACAGATGGACAGACAGACAGACAGATGTTAGATTTTGAAGAAAAAAATATTGAGCGTGCATAATCCCCTCACAACACCTTTATCCATGTACCATATATGAAACGTGCAGCTTGAACCATGTTGGAGGGAGCAGTGGTAACATAAAATAGAGAAAAAAGCTTAAAAAACACAACAGAAATGGTTGCCATGGCGCCAACTTGAAATTTGGAAAAAAAATATTGAATGTGCAACATCCCATGACAACCCTCTATCCATGTGCCATATATAAAAAGTGTAGCTTGAACCATGTTGGAGTGAGGGGTGGTAACATAAAATAGAGAAAAAAAGCTTAAAAAACACAACAAAAATGGCCGCCATGCCACCATCTTGGATTTTGAAGAAAAAATATTGAACGTGCATCATTCCCTCCCAACCCTCTATCCAAGTGTCAAATATGCAAAGTGTAGCTTGAACCATGTTGGTGGGAGGGGTGGTAACATGAAAATAGAGAAAAAAAGCTTAAAAAACACAACAAAAATGGCCGCCATTCTGCCATCTTGGATTTTGAAAAAAATTTTTTGAGAGTACATCATCCCCTCAGAACCATTTATCCATGTACCAAATATGAAAGGTGTAGCTTGAACCATGTTGGTGGGAGGGGTGGTAACATGAAAATAGAGAAAAAAAAGCTTAAAAAACACAACAAAAATGGCCGCCATTCCACCATCTTGGATTTTGAAAAAAAAATTTTGAGCGTTCATCATTCCCTCAGAACCATTTATCCATGTACCAAATATGAAAGGTGTAGCTTGAACCATGTTGGTGGGAGGGGTGGTAACATGAAAATAGAGAAAAAAAAGTTTAAAAAACACAAAATGAAAGTGTCAATGACACTGTAGCTCAACTTGTCAAGACAAAGACATGTACATGTATAGTATGTGACACAGCAATGACAAACATCTAGGTAATGACCTGATAACAAAGGTACATATAAAGTATTGTAACGGTCTGTACATAAATACTGACTGTTGCCTGTAACAAATGTATAGGTAAAGTATTGTAAAGGTGGGTGACAGTCAGATGCTGAACTAGAAAAAATCTTTGAGTCCCAGGGTGGGTCTGACTGGACCCCAAAATATTTGTTCTCATAGCACAGTGATAACAAAGGCATCCCAAAACACACTCGTTCCTGTCCCAAGGTGAAAACAAAAGTACTCAAGAAGTTTTGTGAAGATCAGTTCATAAATACGAGCTGTATAGAACTTGTGACAAAAAACTGATTGGACCTAATTTCGGTACAAAATGGCCACTGGCAGCCATCTTGAATTTTGGACCGTACCCAGAAACACTAATTCTCATCCCAAGGAGATAACAAAGGTACCCAAGAAGTTTTGTGAAGATCGGTTCATAAATACAGCCTCTACCCTGAGCCGTATTGACATGTGTGCTTACATTGTGTAAGTAGCACTGAATAAATCAAAGTTCATCTAATTTGCATAATTTCTGCACGAAAAAAACCCCCTTACAATATGTGATGTATTCCATGTTACTAAACATTCATACAAAAATTTATTAAAATCAGAACTTTCATACAGAAGTTCTATACAAAAGACTGATTGCACTAATTTTGGTACAAAATGGCTGCTGGTGGCCATCTTGAATTTCGGACCACACCCAAAAACACTCGCTCTCATCCCACGGTGATAACAAAGGTACCCAAGAAGTTTCGTAAAGATTGGTTCATAAATATGGCCTCTAGTCTGAGCTGTATAGAAGTTGTGTACAAAAAACTGATTAGACCTAATTTCGGTACAAAATGGCCACTAGCAGCCATCTTGAATTTTAGACCGCACCCAGAAACACTCGTTCTCGTCCCAAGGTGATAACAAAGGTACCCAAGACATTTCGTGAAGATCAGTTCATAAATACAGACTCTAGTCTGAGCCGTATTGACATGTGTACTTACTGTGTGTAAGTAGCACTGAAAAAAAATCAAAGTTCATCTAATTTGCATAATTTCTGCACGAGAAAAAAACCCGTATTATATGTGATGCATCCCATGGTACTAAACATTTACACAAAAAAATTATTCAAATCAGGGCTTTCATATGGAAGTTCTGTGCAAAAATCTGATTGCACCTAATTTTGTACAAAATGGCTGCCATCGGCCATCTTGAATTTCGGACCGGACCCCAAAACACTTGTTCTCGTCCCACGGTGATACCAAAGGTACCCAAGAAGTTTCGTAAAGATCGGTTCATAAATACGGCCTCTAGCCCGAGCCGTATTGGCATTTGCACTTACAGTGCTGAAAGTAACCCCAAAAAACATCAAAATTAGTCTAATTTGCACAATTTATGTACGAGAAAAAAAACCGTATTATATGTGATGTATCCCATGGTACTAAACATTCATACAAAAAATTATTCAAATCAGAGCTTTCATATGGAAGTTCTGTACAAAAAACAGATTTCTGCATCGTCGGTACAAAATGGCAGCTGGCAGCCATCTTGAATTTCGGACCGCACCCAAAAACACTCGTTCTCGTCCCACGGTCATAACAAAGGTACCCAAGAAGGATCGTAAAGATCGGTTCATAAATACGGCCTCTAGCCCGAGCCATAGCAGCTTGGCACTTACAGCTCTGAAAGTAACACTAAATAAATCAAAGTCAGTCTAATTTGCATAATTTACGCACGAGAAAAAAACCCGTATTATATGTGATGTATCCCATGGTACTAAACATTTATACAAAACTTTATTCAAATCAGAACTTTCATACAGAAGTTCTGTACAAAAAACTGATTTTTGCATCATCGGTACAAAATGGCCACTGGCAGCCATCTTGAATTTCGGACCACACCTAAAAACACTCGTTCCCGTCCCAGGGTCATAACAAAGGTACACAAGAAGTTTCGTAAAGATCGGTTCATAAATACGACCTCTAGCCCGAGCCATAGCCAATTGTTGACGTACGGACAGACGGCCAGACGGACGGACAGATGGACGACGGGCCATGACAATAGCTCAAATTTGACTTCGTCAAAGTTGAGCTAAAAAATGGCCGCCATTCCGCCATCTTGGATTTTGAAAAAAAAATTTTGAGCGTGCATCATCCCCTCAGAACCATTTATCCATGTACCAAATATGAAAGGTGTAGCTTGAAGCATGTTGGAGGGAGAGATGGTAACATAAAAAACCGACAGACAGACAGACAGACAGATGGATGGACAGATGGACGGACGGACGGACGGACGGACGGACGGACGGACGGACGGATGGACAGACAGTCAGACAGACAGACAGACAGACGGATGGACGGAGTGCAATCCTATAGTCCCCTTACGGTTCCCATAGGGGACTAATAATACACAAGCTGTATCCAGGATATAATCTACAGACAAAACAGCTTCACTCATAGTAACACACTTATCAAGCTGGAGGAGAGGTAAAAAATCCCCCCCCCCTTTTTGAAGGAATCTTCTTCAAAAACAAAGAGGGGTGCACTCTGGAATCAGTAAAAGCAGTACCAAATAACAATATATATTCGTCGAACAGGCATCCAGGTATTAATTATTATTAATAAATTGGTGCTTAATGCCACTTCAAAAGATAAGGCTATTACGGCGAGCTCGGTAATTAATATCACCCACTTGTAACATATACCGGAGTCGGCATACGTAGATAGGTCAAAAACTGTTGGTATAATATATAACATACACATGTCCAATAGAATCACAATGGACGAACTCTGGAGAGTAAACACACTTCCGAGGTAACCTCAGGGGTCAGCCGAGTGGGCGACTAGGGCGAAGAAGTCACCTTGTCATTCCTCGAGTCGCCTTGTCTTACACTGGGGTGAAATTCAAGTGGCCCTCCAGAACTTCCTTGGGAGACATGGCAGTTTAATCCATTTTCTTGTGTTTTATTTAAAAAAAAACCCCAAAAATGCTTCCGCATTCATAAAGTAAACACGACTGCTGTTAAAATCCGTCATACAGTTCATAAAATAGCCTAAACTTGCCTAATTTGAAATTTGTGAAAAGAGTTGTAATGGCGTAGTCATTCGCACAATTTGCCCCAACTGGTAGCAACCAGCACAAACTGGCTGTTTAAAAACAAAGTGACAGCAAAAACAACTAATCACTCAAGACACGCATTGTGTCAATTAGAATTTTTAAAAATTAACCACCGTTTCAAAAGAATAGAAAATGTGAAGGAGACAGCTCATACATGTTGAAATTGCTTACGTTTCAGTACATTCTTTTCCACTGAAAAATTTGTTCCACTGAAATTTGCACTGCAAGTTTTTCTTTGAAAACTTGTGTTCCAAGGGGGTTAAGTATAATAAGGCTATGATATAAATCACATATAGGGATAAAAATGGCAGGCCTTCATTGCACCAATCACGTGTCAATATGTAAGATGATCAGCAGAAATTGTCATTTTTCTGCACAGTGACAGAAGGGAAGGGAGGCAACTGTAATATTTTGTCATTTACCTTAGAAATAAATTTACTCAAATTGTTAATAATGCTAAAATAACGAAGGTTATCGAAAACTTTTTAAACTACGCTGTTCAATTCAATTATGGCATTCAGAAACCCTGAATGGCCAAGCTTCTTATGTGAACTAGAAATTTATTTTAAATACTTTAAATATTTTTTTTAAAAAGAATATAGCTTCTCTGAAAGAGAAGAACACTCTCACAATGGGTAATCCTAAATTCCAAATTCACCGCATTGAAGCAAACACAAAATCAACTGCATGGTAACCACAGTCATCACTGGTAGACACAGTTTTTCGGAGGGGGGGGGGGGGGGATTTTTTCTCCACATTTCGTTATGTTAGCTATTGTTGGGTCCTCTATGTACATTTATTTTGACGCAATGTCATATAATATGTTTTTTTTATGACTTCTCCCTCATATTCACTGACTTCTCCCTCCTGGCCCCTGACTTCTCCCTAAAGTGTCTGGAGGGAGAAGTCACTTCTCCCTAAAATCAGCTGCCAGGCTGACCCTTGGGTAACCCACAGGCGACCTCATTCAGGTGTACAATAAATTCCAATAAATAACACTCCCAGACGTGTTCTATCTGATATCTTTGCTCCCAGAAACATGCGAAAATACGAGAGTGTAAAGACAAGTTGTATTTGATTGGGTACCAAAATTAATAGAAACCTGGATTCAGAAATGGAACAAGCTATGATTAACAGGCTCGTCACAGACCACCCCCCAAAATAATTAATTGTTTCTAAGGTCCAATACATACAATAATGTGTCTGCCTAATAATGCATTTATTATGCGTGTGAGCATTGAAATCCCGCATGTAATCATCTGAATACCAGTTAACTGACTAGACAGCCTTACGGGTACCCAAAGGCTAGCAATTTATTGATGAATCATATGCTCGTATATGACATATAGACAAACAACAACAGGAAACCAACCAACTAAAAAGTGGAAGTGCCCATGAGGTCACCATAGAACACGACCCAGTTGCCAATTGAGAAGTCATGAAATGCATGTATTTACTTAAATGTATTCAGGGCTTACAGGAAGAAAACTACGTCTTGCCCGGTAATCGCCTCTTAACACATTGGCAGTGGGGAGGGGGGATTCAAATTCATATCAAACCCCCTCACCCGCATTACTTGAATTGTTCTTGTGTTAGTCATCAAATAGTATAGGAACTGCAAGGCTCTCTCACGTCTGACCGACTCCATAATGCCACTTAGGGCGGAGAAGAACGTGATGAACAAATACACCGTATTTACATAATAACTCACACCAAACCATACCAGTTTGAAGAGAATAACCTCCTCTAACAAACGGTATCATGTTCGATAGGACAACTCAGCCTAGATGAAGCATCTAAAGGTTTTCCTGTACGTGAAGACCTTTAAAAGCTGATAGCCAAGGCCATAGAAGCTCACTAGGGAGACTTACAATGCTAGCCATAGCTTATAAGTCTTCATCTACGTGAAGACAGATATATCGGTGTAAGTTGCGACCCTGAAGGCTCACTTAATGGAGACTTACAGTTATCGTCACGCAAGGTAGGGAATGAAGAGCCGCTATATAAACAAACCTGAATTCCCAAAGAGACCGCAGTCCCAAGAGATAATAAATTCAGTTATGCCACTGCATAATACTGAAAAAAATCTCATTCAAGATTTTAGCTAGGCTATTATGGTGTAACAATAAGACTCAAGTCTATGACACCTAGGAAAAACAAACCGAAAAGCACAGTATCTTTTTTGGTTGTAATCCCAAAAGACAGAGGACAGAGCCTAACCAAAGAGACCGCTGTAACCGTACAGAAGGCTACTATGGGGTCCACAATGACATAATTGTCTTGACGCCAAGACATATCTCAGCCTATCTATGCACTATCCATCTGGATTCAGGACGAGAAACAGGTGATAATAAAAAAACTGGAGAATAATTTTGATGACGTCTAATGTTTTTCTTCAATAGGAAAGCTTATACCTCCAGAAGGAAAGCCACTCTTGGAAGATTTGTCTAACAAGTATTCTTGTAAGTGGAGCTTGCTCGGGCTGATAGCCGCAGGCCTGCCGAGACTACATTCTCATCCACTAATCTTCCGCAATTTATCCACTTTTGCGAAGTTTGTAACCTACCGCCAAGTGGCAAGCAACCAAAATCTATTCTCGACGAGAAACTACATCCTCCCCACGAAGAAGCTCGTCTCGTCGACCTCAATTGTTCCCTTCAATAAGAGAGCCTTTACCTCCACTAGGAGCGACTCTCTTTGAAAGGAACTTCTGTGATTAACCGTCCAGTTTCTCGTGAAGTTGATAATCCTCCGTCAACTGGAAAGCAATAGAGGTCATGTCCATCACCTGTACGACTTACGATGCTTACGGGAGGAGAAACTACGTCCTCCCCACGAAGAAGCTCGTCTCGTTGACCTCAATTGTTCCCTCCAATAAGAGAGCCTTTACCTCCACTAGAAGAGACTCTCTTTGAAAGGAACTTCCGTGATTAACGTCCAGTTTCTCGTGAAGTTGATAATCCTCCGTAAACTGGCAAGCAACAGAGGTCATGTCCATCACCTGTACGACTTACGATGCTTACGGGAGGAGAAACTACGTCCTCCCCGCGAAGAAGCTTGTCTCGTCAACCTCAATTGTTCCCTTCAATAAGAGAGCCTTTACCTCCACTAGAAGCAACTCTCTTTGAAAGGAACTTCTGTGATTAATGCCCAGTTTCTCCTGAAGATGATAACCTTCCGTTAATCATCGGCCTAGGGGTGTCTGATCCATAGCCTTGATCAGACCTACACTCCTTTCCCGAGTCGCTATAATGACAACTTCCACAGTAAATATAAGAGGGTTATTGTACCCTCGCGAGACATTCTCATGATGCTTTCTAGAAGTAGAATGGCCTCACTTACCCCGGTCTGCTGAAGTGTGTTGATGAGACAGCAACTTTAATAGCAGAGCACTGAAGGTTCTTGTAGCCTGCACATATATCAATGCAAGCTTGTTGTCAAATTGTATATTTCCGGTAACCGGAGCAACTCAGAGAGAGCTTTTCACCTTGTCATCTCTAAGTGATGACGACGCAAGGGCAGTATCACATCTTACCAACTGCAAATTCACTGTCCGTATGGAGTTGTACATGGCATACATGACTGCCCTGGAAAGAACTCTTAACGAGGAACCACGTCCTCATATTTCTTTCCATTGAGACGTTGCGCCATAGCTCTGGTAAGGTGATCTGCTTAGGACACTGCGCCCAGATTTGCTCTTTTCAATGAAATAGCACATTCCATTATTTCCGAGCATATATTAAATGATGCAGGTAGGGACATATTTTCATCCCCAGCCTGCTCATCTAAACGCAGACTTATTCAGATCGAACAATATTCTTAAGAGCTTAAGACTTTTCATAGTCTTAAAGTGCCCTTCTGTGAGAGATAGAAACTCACACTTCATATCCCTCTCACCATCCAAATGTTCCATCCGCAAATATGGTCAACTCCATCCGACTAAATGGATGACTGGACCAACGCAGCACCAACTGACAGCTCACCATCGGAATCTGTTAAACGGTAGTACTAGTCTCAAATGACTAGCTATCAACCCAAAGTTGCGAAGTCAGACAGCTAGTCTGTGGTCAATGCGCTTCATTAATGAAGCAAGGGAAGATGCCATAGCTGCCACCGAATCCGGCTGCGGTGTGGAAGAAGTGTCCCGAACCGCAAGCGTGAACAGGCGTCCCAACTCACTCAAGTTTCTCGCACCAAAAACAGTCGACCCCAACTGCTCACGGAAAGGAGAAGGTTCTCCAGCTCGCAATCTGCTCTAGGCCTCGCAGAGCATTCTGTTAGAAACTTTTAGGCATCTATCCCTTATCATGCATATCCATGGAAGAAGAGGAAGCTGTAACCACAGCCGACCCCGGCTGAAGTGCGGGAGAAGCATCCCGATTCGTCACATAGGACGGATGCTCCTCCTCATTGAAGTTTTTTACAACACAAAACAGTCATTCCCGACTGT
The DNA here is from genome assembly GCA_031216915.1 of Pictodentalium vernedei. NCBI lineage: Eukaryota > Metazoa > Mollusca > Scaphopoda > Dentaliida > Dentaliidae > Pictodentalium > Pictodentalium vernedei. The sequence goes on along the minus strand of CM062294.1, from coordinate 241,680,052 downwards.
TAACAGGACGAAAAACACTCTGCACTCTCAATCTGTCCACAGATCTCATAGAGTATCCCGCTTAGAAACTTCTAGGCTTAATCCTCTTTCGTGTGCTTCCATGTAAGTAGAAGAAGCCTTAACTGTCACCGGCCCCAGCTGCAGTGTGGAAGGAACATTTCGATGCGTGTTTCAACTCATTAAGGTTTCTCACAACGGACACAGTCGGCCCCAACTGTTAATGGGACGGAGAGGGTTCTCCAAACGGAGATCTTACCCCAGATCTAGTCGAGCATCCCATAGAGAAACTTCTGGCTTCTACTACATGCACAATTGACCGGACCGAACCCAGCATCATCTGACAGCTCAACACTGGAGTCTGCGAGAGGCTGCTCTTGCATTAGCTGGGATGCTGCTAATAGCTGCGCAACTGCAACAGCAAGTCCGTTCCCGAGGCTTGAGGAGCAGCGGTCTTCTGTTTTGTCCACCGCTTGCTGCTCCTGGGACGAAGATCCAGAGATAGATCTCTTCTCCGAGTGGCCCGTTGATCGATGCTTCAGATTGCTAGCTATCGGATGGTCCGACTTCAAAGGTGAAGAAAGGCCCCGTCTTCACGCAGCTGACTGGTTATCTGAAGTCAGCTAGCCTGCGGTCGTGTGTGCTTTAATAATGTAGCGGAGGAAGCCGTGACTGAAGCCGACCCCGGTTGAAGACTAGACTGAGCATCTCGAGTGGTGGGCAGACGTATGCTCCATCTTGTGCAAGTTTCCAACCAGAAAACTTCATTTCGGCTTGTGAAAGGTAGCAGAGGAAGCCGTGACTGAAGCCGACGCCAGCTGCAGACTAGAAGTGTGTCTTGAATGGTGGGCTGATGTATGCTCCGGCTCGTGCAAGTTTCTCATAACAACATTTGGCCCCAAATGTTGTTAGGTTAGAGAGGGTCCTCTCCCGCTCACGGTCTATTAGACCTCGCCGAGTACAAGAAACTTGCTGACTTCCTCCCTATTTCCATCGTCGCTGGGTGAGCTTATTTATATTTAAGTGCTCGTTCTTCCCACATCCACTTCTTATGACTGCAACGGACTTACCCGTTGCAGTCATAAGAACCGCGGTGTCACGGACGGAGTAACTGCTTCACCGGTCGAGATAGCTGCTTGCAAGAGATTAAGAACACTAACTAGAGGCCTTATCCCTTGTATATCATGAGCACTGCAGCTAGCTCTACTTGCTCAACGGAGCACGACGATGGTAGCACACTTGGATGGGTGTCAGAATATCATCACCATGTTCATGTTCCTCTGAAATAGAAACTGAAAAAAATGAATTATAACGCGGTGAGAGGTCTGGCCTCAGAACCTCACCGCCAACAACGTACCACGACACCCGTCTCCAACATTAGTCATCCCAGTGAACACAAGAATGACAAGAATCCGCAGGAGTGCATCGACTAAAGTCGATATAAAAAAAACGGAAACAAGACATTAGGCACACAAAAAAGGCCAAAAGTCAGAAACCAATTTAATGCTACCAGATGCAAAGCTAGATCTTCCTACAATGAAAAAACGATACATCGGATAGAAGATGCAAGACTAAATGACCTAACACCCCTAGGGTGAGGACGTAACCATGGGGAGAGACAGAATAAATCTTCTGTAATACATGTTAAACTACCAAGAAATTTAATAAAAAGTTTCAATAAAAAATTATAAATTCAAAGTAATTTGTATATTTTTTATACTTACCAATGCCCCCAAATCCCCAAAATTTGCATGCAAAACCGAAAATTGAATGTCCTATCTGGTCCTCCATACTTTTGCGATCTGCGCATGCACAGTATCCACGAAGACACCGAAATTGGCACCAACCATCATTCTTTCTATAATTGCCTGTTAAATGTTGTAAACAGCGGGGAGGTATGAGTGCCCACTCATGGGAGAGTCATACCTGTCTGGGCCATTGGCAAGTATAAAAAATATACAAGTTACTTTGAATTTATAATATTTTTATACAACAACCAATGGCCCAGACTAGCTGAATCATAAAAAGGCTGTAGGGCCTAGGACATAAAGGAAAATCCAATTACTCAATCACTTCATAAAGGGAGAATAGGAGAGAAAGGAATTATATATGTCTTTCTCCTTTACAAGAAACGAGAAAGACATAACACCAACAATGTAATTGAGTATTACATAATATATAATTCTCCATTTTAATGCCAGCATAACCCATTATGCTAATTCGGTGAAGGGAAGCCAAAATATAAAGACGGTCCAGAGAATGAGACTCTTTATACTCATTTAAAAGTGTCCGAGGATTGTATATTAACGCCCGTTTGAGACGTGACCTATACAAATGCTTCACAGTGAGCTACACTTTAAAAACAATACATAAATGAGACCTAGTATTTGCTTCACACCGAGTTACACATTAAAACCATCCCAGCATCGACTTGGGACTACTGACACCAGAGGAGGTCTTCCCTTGCTTTTCACTATAAAGCCAGATGATCATAAGGGAAAAAACCGTCCCCCCCCTTCCCCTTGTTCTGAAGTACGAGACCGCAGAACGAAGAGGGCAGTGGAACAGCGTCACTGCTGGAACGGGTTGCCTAAATAACTATAGATGTAACCCTTAATGGACGACATTCTGAGCAACAGAAAGAGGACCTAAACATCTAAGGTCACCAGAGATGGACTCTAAATTTCTCAGGTAAAACTTGGCAAATGTAGAGGGCTGTGTCCAGTACGCAGCCTTCATGAGATCAGTAATGGCTATACTGTTAGAATAAGCCCAGGAAGTGGACAGCGCTCTAACTTCATGTGCTGATATCTTATTTACAGAATGTTGATCTGAAGATAGATTTTCATAGGCGATGCGTATTACCAACTGAATCCATCTAGCAACTGAATGAACAGAGATATCCTTTCTGTTCGGAATTATTGAAAGAAAGAAATGTTTCCTTCCTTTTCTTATAAAATCTGATCGATGTTTATAGATGCGCATAGCCCTGACTGGACACAGCAGAGGTCTATGGTTGTCTGTAGATGGCAAAGCCTTAATGGTACCGACCCAGCACCGTCCGACCGCTCAGGTTCTGAGACTGCAGGAGGCTGCTCTTGCACTTGCTGGAATGCTGCGATCAGCTGCGCAATCTGCGACAGCAAGTCCATTATGGAGGCCTGAGGAGCAGCAGACTTCTGTTTCTTCGCCGCTTGCTGCTCCTGGGACGGTGTGTCAAAGATGGCTCTTTTCTCTGAACGTCCCGATGAACGAGGCCTTGTCTCGCTAGCTACCGGATGGTGCGACTTCGCAGACGATGAGTGGTCCCTTCTTGGCGATGCAGGCTGGATATCCAAAGTCGGGTAGCTAGGGTGCAGTCATGTGTGCTTTGTAGATGATGTGGAAGAAGCCATAACTGTAGCCGAGGCCAGCTGCGATCTATGGAGTGTCCTGGACAGAAGGTGTGGACGTATGCTCCAACTCACGCAAGTTTTTTATCACAACATCTGGCCCCAGATGTTGTTGGGAAAGAGAGGGACCTCTCTCGCTAGTGGTCCTTTCAGACCTTGCCGAGCTTCCCACGGTACTTGCTGGCTTCTTCCTCTGTTACGTCGTCGCTAGGTGAGCATGTTTATGTTTTAAGGTGCTTGCTCTACCCAATCCACTTCTATGGACCTCAACGGACACACCCGGCATCACGGTACCCATGGACGGAGTAACCACTTCACCGGCCGAGCTAGCTGCAGACAAGGGGCTAAAACCACCGGCTAGTGGCTTTATCCCCTGTCTAATATTCATGAGCACCTTGGCAGCTAGCTCTGTTTTCTCATCAGAGCGCACACTTTCTCTTGGTGTCACATAACCATCACCATGTTCTTGTTCCTCTGAAAAAGAAACTGAGAAACTTGATTGACCGGCATTGACCTCTCACCACTAACAACATACCGTGACACCCGTGTCCAACATTTGTAATCCCAGCCAATACATGTAGGACAAGAATTAGTGGGAGTACATCGACTACGAGCAAGGCAACAAGCATGTAAATCTTAGGTAGATTTCCTCGCCTTGCATTTTGAGCATTAAGCTTTCATGATTAATCAAAACAAAGTCGACAGTACTCCCACCAACTCCACAATAAATATATGATAAAGATATATAATAAACAACATTCAAAATACAAATTGAAAAATTAATTTAAAAAAATCTTTTGAAAAAATTTTGACAGGAGCCCAAGTTCCCAAAGAAACAGATGAGCCCAAGGGTATCCGGATAGACAAATTTTAAAAAATAATTGCTACACTACCGGAATAACATAATATGTATCTTACAACAATCCTACAGTAAAATAAATAGGAAACGACATATATTTATAAGACGTTGCTAATGTAAACAACGTCACAAGAAAAACCAGAAACAAGACCCCAGGCACTGAATAAAAAAGGCCCGAAGTCAGTAACAGATTTTAAACTATCCGATGTAAAGCAAGATCTTCAGATGAAGAAAAAACGATACATCGGATATAAGATGCATGACCCAAATGCCTAAACACCCCTAGGGTGAGGATGTAACCATGGGGATATACAGAAAAACATTCTGTATAACACGTCAAACTCCCAAGAAGTTTATAAAAAATTTTTAATAAAATAAGTCAAAAAGCTTGGGAGTTTAACAGGAGGTCTTCAAGGAAGGACAGGGAAGGACCAATTAACAAACAGTGGATAAATCATTAGCAAGAATGATGAAGTCAGGCCCATGTCCCGAAATTGGGAAACATAAAATAATTTTATAATTATTATAAAGTTACAGCCCTGAACGTCAAAAACCACCGTTGAACACTTCCAACATCCAATAACAGCCTTGGATTCACCAATTCTTGTATGAAATAATTTTGATAAAAATTATAAAGTTACAGCCTTGAACGTTTCCAACCACCGTTGTTCACTTCCATCATCCAATTATGTCCTTGGATCCACCAATTCTACCATTGATTTGTGTCTGGCATCATCCAAACTGAGATTTAAAAGCACAGATGTCAGTTTGTTGTTACTGATTGGAGGGCCGAACAAAGAATGATGGTTGGCACCAATTTCGGTGTCTTCCTGGACACTGCGCATGCACAGATCGCAAAAGTATGGAGGACCAGATAGGACATTCAATTTTCGGTTTTGCATGCAAATTTTGGGGAATGGGGGGCAAAATTTGTGTTTGGCCCTGGATTAATTTTTGAGTTAGCACCAGCTAGTCTGGGCCATTGGTTGTTGTATAAAAATATAGCCAAAAAGCTTAAGAGTTTAACCCTTTACCCAATGCAGATGATTTCAAAATTTATTATTTTAAATATGATTTTTTAAATTTTTTCAAAAAATTTCAACAAAACCATATTATGTGCCCCCTCTTTGGAACGAGCTCAACGTGCTCGTCCCAAAGAGGGGTCATGTGATATGGTTTTGTTGACATCTTTCGAAAAATAATATTTTTATACTGTACCAATGACCCAGACTTAGCTGGTGCTAACTCCACAAAAACCAGGGCCAAACACAAATTTTGCCCCCCAATCCCCAAAATTTGCATCCAAAACAAAAAGAAATCATGTCCTAAAGGACCTCCATAGTACGACTCTACTGCGCATGCGCAGTGACGCAGTCGTCCCGAAATTGGCGCCAAATATCATTCTCTGTTTGGCCCTTCATCAGTCAACATCTCACTGATCTTTGTGCTTGTAAATCTCAGTTTAAAGGATGCCAGACACGTAATTCTTGGAGAAAATGTGATTCTAAGGAGGATAGAAGGAGGAGAGGAAAAAAGAAGTGGCAAAAAATAATCAGGGCTGTACTTAAAATTTTTTGTTGAAATTATGTTAAGTTGCCTATTTTCGAGGCAAACGCCTCTTGTTGTCATTCTTGCTAATTGTTGCACTGCTTATTCAGTGTTTCCTCTCCCCTAACCTTCTAAAGTCCCCCCTTGCAATTCTCCCATGCTTTTGGCATATTTTTGAGAAGTTTCATTTCTAAAAATTCCCTGGGAGAGTTGCTTGGTTACAGAATGTTTTCTGTTATTTTCCCCATAGTTACGTTTTCACCCATGGGTGTATAACGTTTGTGTTCTGCATCTTCCATCTGATGTTCTGCAGATTCTCCCCTGGGAGTCTCTGTTTTGCATCAGATAGAGTGTAATTGATGACTGATTCCGGGCCAGTTTTTTCAGTGCCTGGAGTCATGTTTTCTTCTGTGTTTACACTATCTGTTTTCATTGGCAACAGCCTTTTTTGAGGGGGGCTGTTTGCCTTTGAGGTAGTTTATCTCATTATAAGATACATTTATATTATCCGAAAGTGTCTCATTAATTATTTTATATAATTTTAAAATTTTTGACCACACTTTGCCATCGGATCCATCGGGGCTCAACGTTACTTTTCAGCAACTTGGGCTTCTCTGAAAAAATATTTTTTCAAAATTATTTTGTTTTGCAATTGTTTTTTCATTTATTAATGGATCATGTTATTATGTATCTTTGTGTCAGGGGTTTTTGCGAGTAACTAGGACTTATTGTTGTTCTTACACAATGAAGGGAACTTGTTCAAATTGTAATAGGAAGAAATCTTCCTCTGACTTTCATGATTATTGCATTAATTGTAGTCAGTGTTCTCGCATTAATCCCTGTCCTGTATGTGAACATTGGGATGAGAAACATTGGAAACGTGTGTCACGATATGTTGTTTCTGGAGAAAGAGCGATGCCGGCTCTTTCTCCACAAGGTCACTCTACTCTCTCAGTTTCTATTTCAGAGGAACCAGAACAGGGTGATGTTTCCATGTTATCTTCTTCAAGTGTGCGTCCGTCGTCACAAATAAATACAGAGCTAGCGGCAAAAGTGCTCATGGAGATTAGACAAATGTCGTCCGCTAGCTCGCCCGGTGTAGCGTCCATTCACCGAATGGTTCGGCAGCCGGGTTCGTCCGATGCGGTCCAAGAGGAAATTTTGGGTGATGCGAGCACTATAAAAATAATAGATGCACACCCAGTGACGGCGGATAGTGAACGAGAACGGAGGAAGCCTTTTAGTCCGGTTCCTAGCTCGTCCAGGTCCAGCCGGGCCGCGAGCGAGAGAGGCCCCTCTCTCATACAACAACATCTGGGACCAGATGTTGTGGTACAAAATGTGTCTTTAGCGGAGCATACGTCCGTCCTCGGGACGCTCCGTTGTATAAGCAGTCCGCAGAGACTGTTAAGGCTTCCTCTTCTCGCCGGCGCACACGACCGCACCTTGGCTGCGTGACCTCCGATATTTTGCCAGCTTCGCCGATGAAGGATTCTTCGGCGACCAGGTCACACCATCCGGCAGCCAGGGATTCGAGACCGATGGACTCCGGACGTTCGCATAGGAAAAGTATGCGGGAGCCATCTGATGCGGAGCTGCCCTCGGCAAAGCAGCGAAAGACCGCTCCTCCGCAGGTCTCGACGTCGGACATTCTAGTGCAGATAGCACAGCTTATCGCAGCATCCCAGCAGCCGACAGAGACGGTGTCGGATCGAGAATTATCCGACGGCGCTGGGTCGGTACGCTCCGCCGAAGCATCGGGGGCGGACGACCGGGAACATCGGGAGGTCCGACCGGATGGTGAAAGGGATACGGATGAATTGGAGCTATCCCTTTCGGAACAACACAAAGCTGCCGTGGACTTCATCCGGCACTTTCTTCCTCAAGTTGTTCCGTCGGGCCAGACTGCTGCGCTTCCGGACAGGAGAATTATAGCGTCATTGGACTCTGATTTTTTTGAACGGTTCAGGGACATCGCTCCCGAGTTTCCGTCGCAGTCCAATAATGTTGCAAGAACATTTGAATTATTGAACGACGCTATTTTTAAACTTGCTTCCAGGACGGGGAAAGCAGGCTTCTTGTCCGCAAATACTCTCAACCTGCCTTTCATTAATGCAAGGAATAAATTCGACACGGCAGGTCAGGGTATACCGAGAGTTCCTCTGCGTATGGACGACGAGGCGGAAGACTTAGAGCTATCATTACCGTCGTCAGCTTCTATTCCAACCGCAGTGTTGGAAACAGCTATTGCGTCTAACAGAGCCAATTTAGATGCCTTATCTTACGCAGATCACCTTACGAAGGCGTTATCACTGCGTCTTCAAGGGGAAGAGTTTCAGGATATACAATCCTCCTTAAGACTTCTTTCAAGGGCAGTAGCTTATTCCACGTGTAACTCCGCCCTTTCAGTGGCAAATCTGGAGTTGGTTAGACGTGACGCAGCCCTGTCTACATCCACACTAGTGGATTCTAAGGTGAAGAACTCTCTTAGAGTCGCTTCGGTATCAGGAGATCTTCTCTTTGACGGCAAGCTTTCCGCTATTTATGATAATATTAAAAAGAAAGCTAGTGATTCTCTGTTGTTTAGATCCGCTCCTAAAAGGTCGGATACAGCAGACACGAATAAGGCGGGCACTTCTGGGTCTTATCCGCCCAAGAGAGGTTCCTATAGAGGTTTCGGTGCGTCCTCTAGCTCTTATTCGAGAGACCGTCAGGATAGCGACTCTCGTTCGGGACGTCCTTCAGGCCGGGACAACCGGTCGGACGCCCCGAGGTCGATGAGGCGAGGTGCGGGTCGTGGAAGACGTGGTTTCTCCTACCGCAGGCCTCGCAGATCCAGGAGGTGATGGCTCAAACCTCTATCGCGTTCCGGTTGGCGGAAGGTTGTCGAGTTTTTCTCAAGAGTGGGCGTCGATTACGGACGACCCGTGGGTGAGAGGAGTGACTTCGGAAGGTCTAAAGATATCCTTCAAACGAAAGCCTCCATTAACTCGAAGTCCAAAGTGGACTCATCTTCCGTCAAACCCTCAGAAAAGAGACGCTCTGCTATCAGAGGTGCAGTCTCTTTTAATGAAGAACGCGGTAGAGGTCGTAGAAAACCAGGAATCACTGGGATTCTACAGCCATCTGTTTCTGGTTCCGAAACCAGACGGCTCGTTCCGTCCAGTCATAGATTTGAGCTGGATAAACAAGCTGATCGTCGCTCCGAAGTTTTATATGGAGACGATTCGATCGGTCAGAGCGAGTATTCGGGTGAACGATTATGCAACGAGCATAGATCTCAAAGATGCGTACTTTCACGTCATGGTACATCCGACATTCCGAAAGTATCTACGCTTCGCAGTCCTAGGAGTGGTGTATCAGTTCCGGGCCATGTGCTTCGGATTGAATCTAGCACCCTGGGCTTTCACTCGGGTAATGAACTCGGTAATGATCTACTTCCGTGCTCATTCGTCTGCGGTAACGTCGACCTACCTGGACGACATTCTTCAGAGGTACGGCAATGAGTTAACGCTTCAGAACGATGTTCAGAATCTTCTTCTATTGCTCCGACGTCTCGGTTTCATAGTAAACGAGGAGAAGTCGGATCTGGTGCCGTCCAAGTCATTCACTCATCTGGGAATGAGCTTCGAGACGCACAACAATCTCGTTCGTCTGCCGTTAACCAGAGCGAAATTAGTCAGTTGTTACGCTCGCTATTGTCTGAATACAGACAAAGTCACGGCGAGAGAATTTATGAGACTGATAGGTCTGTGCGGAGCCGCCGCGGATCTCATTCCGATGGGACGGCTACACACACGGCCTCTTCAAATTTTCCTGACTCAGAATTGGAGTGTGAAAATTCATTCGCTCGATGTAGACGTTCTCTTGTCAGATCAAGTGAAACAAGAGATTCAGACTTGGGCAAACATTCAGTGGTTAACTCAAGGAGTTCCGCTGCAGTTGCCGGATCCGAGTTTTACCATTATGACGGATGCCAGTCAAACAGGTTGGGGTGCATCATTAATCCCAACGGATTCGAGATGCCAGGGTCTTTGGGATCCGCAATTCCTGTGCAAGCACATAAACATCAAGGAAATGATGTCAATTTGGCTTGCGTTACGTCACTGGATGGACATTATTCACGATGCTCATGTCCAAATCCTATCCGACAATACGACAGTAGTGGCGTATATACGGAATCAGGGAGGCACTCATTCAGTTCCGTTGTTCAATCTAACGGAAAGAATCCTTCTGTTTGCGTTGGAACATCACGTTCTTCTTTCGGTCCGTCACATACCGGGTCGTCTGAATGTGCTAGCAGACTCCCTTTCACGAAAGGGTCGCTTGTTGCCGTCGGAGTGGACTCTCAACAAACAAGTATTCAATCAGATTTGCTACCAATGGGAACGGCCAATGATAGACTTATTTGCGACACATCTCAACAATCAGTTGCAGACGTATGTGTCCCCGTGTCCGGATCCAAGAGCATTTGCAGTAGACGCTCTATCGATCCCTTGGGACGGAATGATAGGATATGCGTATCCTCCAGCGCCGTTAATTCAACAAGTATTGCTAAAGATAAAACAATCTCAATGCAAGATTCTGTTGGTAGCATCTCTGTCGCCACAGAGACCGTGGATAAATCTACTCAGGTGTCTGTTGTGGGACCTACCGCGGAAGCTCCCTCCACGAGAGGATCTTCTTTGGCAGGGGAAATCGCGCCAACTACATCACAACCCGCAAGGTCTCAACCTTCACGTTTTTCCGTTGTGCGGTCCTTCTTGCATGGCAATCACTTTACAGGACGAGCAGTGGACGCGATTTCTAACTGTAGGAGGACCTCCTCTTCGCTAAACTATGCGGCTAAGTGGAAGGTTTTCCGTCGTTGGTGTAGGGATCATTCTGTTGATATATTTGATCCCTCTATACCAGACATTGCTAACTTTCTAGTATACTTGTTTGACGAAATCAAACTGCAACCTGTTACTATAAAGGGTTATAGATCTATGTTATCTGATACCTATGCACATCATGATAGTTTACAAATTGGATCTAATGTCTCTTTATCGAAATTGGTTAGAAACTTTTCGATAAATAGACCCAGAACTCTTAGATTAATTCCTAAGTGGAATTTAGCTTGGGTTCTCCTTAAATTGAAGGAAAAGCCATTTGAACCTCTTGGGACAGTAGATTTCAAATTCTTATCTTATAAGACAGCTTTTCTCTTAGCTTTCTCTTCTGCCAGAAGAGTCAGTGAGCTTCATGCACTATCGGTGGATGATTCTCATTATCGTAGTGTTGGGAACACTATCACCTTCACTACTAATGTCGGTTTTTTAGCTAAGAATCAGGCTCCTAATAAATATCCGGAACCTATTGTTATTAAGGCTCTTCCGTCTTCAGACGGGCGTAGGCCTTTACTCTGTCCTGTTAGAGCACTACGTATCTATAAACAGAGATCTCAGTTCATCAGAAAGGGACGGAAACGTTTCTTTCTGTCTTTGATGCCTAATAGAAAGGACATTTCAGTCCATTCTATTGCTAGATGGATTCAGTTAACTATCCGTACTGCGTATGAAGATTTATCTTCTTCTCAGCAGTCTGTGCTTAAGATTTCTGCTCATGAAGTAAGAGCTCTTTCTACTTCCTGGGCTTATGCTAATAGTGTTGCTATTACAGATTTAATGAAGGCTGCTTATTGGTCTCAGCCATCCACATTTACTAATTTTTATCTCAGAAATATTGAGTCCATTTCTGGAGACCTGCATTGTTTAGGTCCGTTATCTGTTGCTCAGAATGTCGTCCACTAAACAGTTGCAACTATAGTTATGCAGGCTTTCTGTTCCGGCAGTGACTCCGTCCGGCTGCCCTCTTCGCTCTGGGCTATTTGACCCAGGGCAAGGGGAAGGGGGGGGGGGGGGGCGGGTGTTCCCTTAGGTCACCTGCTTTATAGTGAAAAGCAAGGGAATGCCTCCTCCAAGACAGTATTTCTGAGTCGCTTCCGGGATGGTTTTAAAGTGTAATATTAATGTTTAATTTCATTCATGTCTTATTTTTAAAGTGTAGCTCGGTGTGAAGCATATATGTCAAGTGTCAAACGGGCTTTAATATACAATACTCGGACACTTTTAAATGATTATAAAGAGTCTCAATTCTCTGGACTACTTTATTTATTGGCTTGCTTTAAAAATAATTAGTATAAAGGTTATACTGGATGTTAATAGAGAACATGAATGTTATTGTGCTCAATTATTAAGGGTAGTGTATCTTTCTAATTTAAATATTAAATAAGAAAGATACATGTAAAGCCTAATACTCCTTTTCTCCTTAAGGGGTTACCTCTTTATTTTATAATTGAGCTTATTGGATTTTCCTCTATGTCCTAGGCCCTCCAGCCTGTTTACTATTCAGCTAAGTCTGGGTCATTGGTACAGTATAAAAATGTTAAAAAATTTATAGTAATTTATATATTTTTTATACTTACCAATGACCCTAGCGCTGACCAGGCACTGCCAGTAAGAATGATATTTGGCGCCAATTTCGGGACGACTGCGTCACTGCGCATGCGCAGTAGAGTCGTACTATGGAGGTCCTTTAGGACATGATTTCTTTTTGTTTTGGATGCAAATTTTGGGGATTGGGGGGCAAAATTTGTGTTTGGCCCTGGTTTTTGTGGAGTTAGCACCAGCTAAGTCTGGGTCATTGGTAAGTATAAAAAATATATAAATTACTATAAATTTTTTAACATTTTTTCAGCTGCTGAATTTGCATATTACGTGGGCGGATGCGGGCGATTCGTTGGGTAAAGGGTTAACAGGAAGGGTTCATGGAAGGATAGGGAAGGAATACTTAACAAACAGTGGAATAATCATTATCAAAAATGATGACGTCAGGCGTATGTCCCAAAATTGGGAAACATAAAATAATTTTATAATTAGTATAAAGTTACAGCCCTGAACGTCAAAAACCACCACTGAACACTTCCAGCATCCAATAACAGCCTTGGATTCACCAATTCTTGCTTTGATTTGTGTCTGGCATCCTCAAATAAACAGCTGCGCCACGAGCGCATGATACGCCTGTTATTAATTACAAGAGGGAACCATACAATATGAGTATACATGTGTACTTGTCAGGTTACATATACTGGTATCCCCCCATTAGTCAGACACCCCAGTTGTCAGACAGTTTATAATCACAAATTATTGGGTTGTTTGAATAGCTAATCCCTAACTTATCACCTTCAGGATAAAGTGGGATATTCCAATAAGTCAGACAGAAAAGAAACAATTAATTTAATCGTATTTTATGAAACAAAGAAAATAAATAGGAAATAAATGACAATAAAAATGAAATACAACAAGAAAAGATTTCTAGACATGAATAATCATACAAAAGTTTTTTTGTGTTAAATAAACAGAAAAAAACAATAAAATGAAAAATATGAAGTACTATAAAGAAAATATTTAGACTCATTTTATTGTAAATACATAAAATAATCATATTTCATGATAACTTAACGTAAATAAACAAAAAAACATGTTTTATAAAAAAAATGTAACAAAATGAAAAATGTGAGGTGCACATCATAAACAAAGGTAAAATATTACAATGACAAAAAAAAATCTACAAAAGGAATATTAATTTACAAACAAATCATCCCATTCTTAACAGTGTTCCAGCTGCATCAACGAACTCCATTGGAGACTTTGTTCCCTGTCCTAGTTGTTCCTAAAGGCGGTCCAGGCTGTTGTCAATTCCCCTGTAAACCTGTTTCTGGGAGGTGAAGCAGCACCAAAGTCCATTTGAGCAATTTTGATTTTCTCTGCCTTTTCAATGTTCTTTATTATATTTATGAATCTGAAGAGGTTAGGATGTCGATGAAGTAGTGATGAATTTAGGCGATTGTCCAACTTCAGATTCTTCTCTGTAAGGTCGGGCATGACCTAAATCTTGAATTTTGCGCCATAAAGCCTGAAGTTATCAGTGTTATTACACAATATATTTTTTATTTTTATGTTTTGATTATTTCTCAGAAAATATTTAAAAGGTATTTTGACTATATGTCAACAAAAACAAAAAAAAAGTACCAAACAAAATGTTGAAACTAAATTTTATTCAAATTGTATATATCTGGGTTGTTCCATTTATAACAATAGGTAATCATCTATTTTAACTTCAGCTAATCCCTAATTAACTGTCTGACAGCTGGGGTGTATGACTAATGGGGGTAAACCCATATACTTGCCACCAAAAAATCATGAAAATTGCTCAAAGTCCAACATGTGGAAAATTGCCTATATTTTGATGAATAAAGTCGCATAACTCTGGAATGACAAATCGGACAGCGACACAAATCGAAAGGGAGATTCCTTCTATCAACATATACTTGCAACCAAAAAATCATGAAAATTGCTCCAAGCATTTTCAAGTTATTGTTCGACATGTGAAAAATAAAGTCCCATAACTCTGGAATGACTAATTGAGTGGCGACACCAACCAAAAGAGAGCTTCCTTCCATCAACATAAACCACCTACCAAAAAATCATGAAAATCTCTCGAAGCGTTCTCGAGTTATCGTACGATGTGTAAAAAATCGACAATTTTCTAAGTAATAAAGCCCCATAACTATGGAATGTCTAATCGAACGGCGACACTAAACAAAAGGGAGCTTCCCTCAATCGATATACACTACCTACCCACAACACTAAACGAAAGGGAACTTCCTTCCATTGATATACACCACCTACCCAAAAATCACAAAAATCTCTCAAAGCGTTCTCGAGTTATCGTACGACGTGTAAAAAATCAACAATTTTCTAAGTAATAAAGTCCCATAACTCTGGAATGACTAATTGAACGGACCCACTAAACGAAAGGTAGCTTCCCTCCATCGATATACACTACCTACCCAAAAATCACGAAAATCTCTCAAAGCGTTCTTGAGTTATCGTACGACATATGACCGGACGGACAGACGGACGGACAGACAGACAGCGATATACCATAATACGACCCATTTTTTCAAAACGGGCGTATAAAAAGGAGATTTTAAAGCACAGATGTCAGTTTATTGTTGCTGAATTTAGGGCCAAACAAAGAATGATGTTTGCGCCAATTCCGGTCACTTCCTGACAGCTGCGCATGTGCAGAGAGTAAAAGTATGGATGACCAGATAGGACTTTTAATTTTCTGTTTTGCAAGCAAGTTTGGGGGATTGGGGGGTTCAAAATTTGTGTTTGGCCCTTGATAACTTTGAATTTGCACCAGCTTACTGGGCCATTGGTTTATAGTATAAAAATATAGTTTGGTGAGTGTCATCTACTGTTTGGGTTGGGTAAAGGGTTAATTTAATGCAACAATAATAAATGTGAGCAACAAGCAATATGATGTCATCCATTAGTAACACTATTTTTCCTGTTTTTTTTTTTAATTAAAATTTTCTCCCGAATTTTATTTCTCTATGATACTACCACACCAATACAACATAACCTATCCTTATCCACCTCACTCTTTGGAAAATGAAAGCAAACATTTTGAGCCTATCAAAGGATTTGTCTTGGGAAAGCTATAAAATGTACAAAAAATACACCAAATCCATTATACTGAGTAGCTATTTTTGATAGATATATAATAAAACTGAAAATCATCAGCTTTTGTAAGAAACTTCAAGAATGAACAGTTGGAACGACACAGTAGAATTCTGGACCAATCACATTGGACTTAGTATTGAAAAAGTTAATTTCTGCTTCATGTGTTACTTACACTCTTTACTACTGTCCAGTCATCAAATTCACCACTTTCAACTTCCTCTGGATAAAATATGGCTAATGTTGCTTTTATAATACTGCGGACCACTCTTGGTGGTTCATTGTAGCTCTTCAGTTCAGCATATGATTTGGTATCAAGTTTCATCACATTTTCCCTCAACTCCATCAACATGAGTCTGTCAAACATCACATCTAATCTACTGTCTTCATTTCTCTCCACCTCTGCAAATACATAAAAATCAGCAATGGAGTAAAAAACTCATTCATTGGCAGCCCAATAACATCTACATTCCAGATATCGATTAAGAATTGACCATTTTCAAAGTGTCTGTGAACAGAGAGTGCTATTTGGGAGAAACTGTATCCCATGACTACTCAAATGTTCAAAATTTGTATGGTTGTACTGAGAATGCATTGAATGCGTAACACGTCTGCAAATACTGATTCAAAATGAAGACTAACCCAGAGCATGTCTTTTGAAAACAAAATAGATGTTTCCAAAAATATTCTGCAGGTTCAGACCTTAATAAATGCTCCTGAAGACATTCCATGGTTTCTGATCTTAAGATTTATTCATTGGTAATTTCCCCAAGATGTGTCTTGTATGTACTAAATTTTATTATATGCTCACCTGTGAGTTATCACAAATTATCTAAAAGATATTTCTCAATATCCATTGACTCGATGGATATCAAGGAATATCCCTCGGTAGGTTCCTAAATGACGTCATGCTATGCCGCATCACATCACCTTGAAGGATCAATCAGTTGAGCTTTATTATTGTTTTGAAACGTACGCATTTGTGGTCGAATTGGGCTGAATATTGTGTCTCATAGCATATAATAAAAAAGAAAATCTACTCTATTTTAGTCAGTATCGGGAATTATCTCATGAGTGTGGACTTGAAAGTTTTATTTTTCACAAGCGTTTGCGCAAGTGAAAAATAATACTTTCATGTTCACACGATGAATTTTTTCAGTAGCTTACTAAATGACGTTATGCTTCGGCACAAGACGTTGCCTTGAAAGTCGCCTTGAAGGAATGATCAGCAGATCTGGGTTATTGTCTTGAAACTCTTGCAGTCAAACTGGGCTAAATATTGTGCAGTAAAATGTCACGTAGCATATAATAAAAAGAAAATCTATGCCATTTTAGTGAATATTGGGAATTATCTCATTCGTGTGGACCTAAAAATAAAACTTTCAGGTCCACACTTGTGAGATAATTCCCGATACATGTTAAATGTACAAAATTCATGTAATTTTGGACATTTATGTCTCCCTTAATACGAATTTGACAAGCCTCAAATTCTGATGTTGGTAACTTTAGAGACAAGAGTAAAGTTTGATCTCGTTTTACTCATAGCATCTTTAATTGGTAGAGTGCTAAGTTATTTTTGGTCATCAACATTTGTTCATATGCCTTTGCCTTATTACAATTTATGGGAGAGTTCCAAGAGGCACTCTCACATAAATTCTAACAAGGCAAACCCATATAGACCAAGTAATTTCACTTCTTAGATAATATGAAGCACATCCACAGAATATACCTTTAGGCTGGGGTATCTGCTCTTCATATTAAAGCCCCAAAATGGACTTCCAGAACTGTACCAGTTAAATGTTAAATGAGAACATTGGGGCTTTTTTTCAAAACTTCCCAACTATATCTACTTTAACCCTTTACCCAACGTAACGGCCAAAACCGGCCAGCGCTATTCTCAAAAATCGCCAATTAATTTTCAAAATATTTTCATTTTTTGTCTCAAAAACATAGGTTATGACCCCTCGTTGGAACGAGCTCGTCGAGCTCGTGACGAGCTTGTTCCAACGAGGGGTCATAACCTATGTTTTTGAGACAAAAAATGAAAAAATTTAGTTATTCAAGAATTTTTTTTGCAAGTGTCGTCTGCTTTTCATGTTAGGTAAAGGGTTAAGATATTATTTCTTCCAAACATTATATAGAGTCATAATAATTATTCAGAGGGTGGAAAACAAACAGGGTTCTAAATTTAGGGATTTTGAGTGTCATCCTACAGTGCCCCTAAGCACAGGTGATGGAAGATCTGTTTATTTTATCTTTTAGAAAAAGTCTGAAGCTACAGTTTGAGTAATCATTTAATTCTCCGAGTAGCTGTCGAGTTACAGGTAATCATACAAATCTAGCCCCGAATTTCAGTCTATTTTAGTATAAGGATTTTGTGAGAAAGGGTTAATGTTTGACTTCCTACTGGAATGACCTTATCATTCTGGAAGCCAAAAAATATAATTTAAAACTCAGTCCCTGTGTACTGCAATACTTATGCATTCATCTTATAGCCATCCTCTGTAAAATAACTAATGAACATCAGGGTTCCTGCAGGAAAGGGCTGATAAAATCAAGACTAGTCAAGGTCATTTCTCAACATATTTCAGCATTTTTCAAGGCCAAACAATAATCAAATTCGAAGATTTTCAAGGCCTACCTTCACTAGTCCTAACGAGTACCTGTCGGTCATATTACCTGCTCCTAATGATGGATGGTCCTAGTTAGGACTACACCTTCACAAGCTCTGGCATATAAACCTATATAGTTATAATTACGTGCTTTGTTAGCATTTTTATTTTCTGAATATTCAAGGCTTTTCAAGGCTTCCTGACTCATTTTCTTGGATTTCAAGGCCTTGAATGACTCTTAGTGTTAGTGAAATTCAAGGCTGCTCCTTGATGCCAAGGCCCCATGGGGACTCTGCACTTATAAGGCCAGCACTATTCACAGAAATTGATATTAAAATTATAATTCAAAGATGATTTGTAACAGGAGTGGGTTTTTTTTCAGATACCGTCCTACCAGCAAGAGCAGCCTTAATCAAGCCTGTCAAATCAAAATGGCTTCAAAAAGATTTACGTCGCACACAGAACAAGAAATATTGGAGAAAAGAGCTAATATTATACCCATAAATACAGTAAAAGCAAACAAAAAATGTGCTAAAATGTTGCAAGATTATTTAAAAGAAAAATCTCGCGATAGTGCCTTTGAAAATTTGTCTCTGGAAGAGCTAAATGATGTGCTTCAACATTTCTACCTGGATGCACGTACATCAGATGGAGAACAGTACAAAACGTTGTCTTTGGAAAACTTCCGGTATGGACTGAACAGACACCTCAAATCTGCCTTATTTAAAAACATTTGACATTATTAAAGATAAGACATTTTATTCTGCAAATGAAGTATTTAAAATAGCTCTAGCTGAATTGAAATCTGTTAGGAAAGGTGACATAACCCATCATCCAGTACTGGAAGATTGTGACCTGAAAAAATTATATTCAAACTTTCGAATGTCCGTGGATACCCCATACAGTTTGCAAAACAAAGTGCAAGTGTACATAAGGCTATATTTTTGTAGAAGAGGGCTGAAAAATATGTCTGAAATGCCTAAAGATACATTTATGTGTATAACCGACCCAGTCAGTCGTATGCGTTATGTTAAAAAACAGAAAGATGAACTGACAAAAAATCATGGAGAAAACGAAAAAGACAATTTCGGAGGATTCATGATGGAAGAAAAAGACTCACCTTACTGCCCTGTCAGCTCATTTGTGAAATACTTGGAGAAGTTAAATCCTGACAATAATAAACTTTGGCAAAGGCCACTGGAAACCTCAGATGATGAACTATTCTGGTATTCAAAGCAATGTCACGGTAAAGATACTTTGAGTTCATTCATGACAAAGTTAAGCAAATTATGTAACCTATCCAGGATTTACACAAATCATTCCGTCTGCGCAACTGGAACAACAATCTTGGCTCGAAACAAGTTTTAACCTGTACAGATAATGTCTGTAACTAGGCATAAATCCGCCAATTCAATTGCAGTCTACCACAGAGTGTCTGACGAAGAAAAGTTTGCAATGGGAAAAGCCATAAACAATACTATAAAACAGGGGCCTGTTTCTGCTGAAAAAGCGAATTCAAATAACATCCGCGACCTTGAAATCAGTGACAGTAGCGACACACTTTCACATTCGGGGGTGATAACTACCAATGCAGTTCGTGATTTCAGTTCAAGTGACAATGAAGTTTGCGATTTTGATTTCAAACAGCTGTTTGACAATGATTTTGAAGAAGAAAGTTCTATTGCACCGATAAAAAATAAATCACTCCCATATCAAAGACTCAATATTGATACAAATAACAGACCTTTTGGACCAATCTTTCAAAACTGCAAAATTGGAAAAGTGGAAATTAACTTTAATAAGTAGACAAGGTTTTGGATAAATCCTCAACACCGCTTTTGAGTTGTGGAGTACTTTGTTCAATAATTTGTTAATGACACTTTTCAATAGAGTGATTGTGACCACTGTTTTATTCTCATGTCTTTTTTTAAAAATAAGTTTTAAGTCATTCTGCTCTTCAACATAGGCTATAAAGAAGGGATAGGGTATAAAATTGAAATAATTTCTTCACGGTTACCTGTGGTGGCAATGTTCAAATTAATATTTTTGTGTTTTTGTGTTGTTTTTCAGGGGGAGGGGGGGGGGGAAGGGGGGGGAGGGGTTTGGAAATAAATCTGCCATCCTTGCTATAAGACAATAAAAATTGAAATTTATTAAGTGCTTGGTGGGTGGGGGGATAAATTATAAAATTGAAATATTTTTTTCCCGGTTACCTGTGGTGGCAATGTTGAAATTGGTATATTTTTTTTTTTTTTGGGGGGGGGGGGGGGGGGGGGGGGTGGAAGAAATAACAACATAGTTTCAAAATAAATCTGTCATACTTGCTATAAGAGAATAAAAATTGAAATTTAGGTGTGGGGAAGGGGGGATTACCTATGAAATTTAAATAACTTTTTCACGGTTACCTTTCGTGGCAATGTTGAATTTTGAAATTGGTAATTTTTGTGGGGGGGGGGGGGTTAACAGATCGTAAATAAATCTGTTATCCTTTTATCTTCCAGGGTGTATGGGAATTTACACCGGTCTGGAGACTCATATGAGTCTCCAGACCAGTGTAAATTCCCATACACCCCGGAAGACACAAGGATAACTACTAGTATTGCCATTGCTGTTGGACATGTCATCAATGACTCAACAACCATAATGTATTGAAATAAAAAGCACCAAGAAAATAAGAGGCAAAACCACCTACCTAGGACCATGGTTACATTATCTCCTTCCAACTCTTGAGTAATCTCCTTGTGTGCCCTTGTTAACAACCTGAGCATTCTCTGTACCTCCTTGTTTTCATGAGCAGGTAACTTCTTACTACTGCCAATACATATGTCTATGACTGCAACAGATCTGCCTTGATCATCCCGCAGAGGATATGCTAAATGCCTCTCACCATAAGCATCAGCTGTGACAGTTTCAGAATTATCTACACACTTGAAGAGGTAGTCTCTGAAAAACCAGACAATCATTATTCATTCATTTATTTTTCAGTGTCAGAGTTCCTGTAGGCAAGGACAGATAAAATTCAAGGCTATTCAAAGCCATGTCATGACATATTTCAGAATTTTTCAAGGATTCAAGGATTTTCAAGGCCTGCCTTCACTTGTCATAACTAAAACCCTCTGGTCATTACCTTCTCATCCCACTTCACCATAGCAACACAAAGAATTTCAATCTCGGGGGACCTGATCTCTGGAAAACCCAAATAGCTAGATATATATCGTTCCTTGAGTTCAACAAGGAGTCATCTGCAATGCTAAAGCATTGCAGATGATGTCTTGTTGCACTCAAGAGACAATACAGAGATCAAATAAATGTGATTCCTCACCGATTTTGTGACATCACATGTATTTTCTCTGAGGTTATAGGAAAACTGAATTTTAGTACTTTTCACAGGGAGAAATGGAAAATCAAGTACTTTTCAAGGCTAGAAACAATTTCAAGGACTTTTTAAGCAAGGAGTGAAAATTCAAGGACTTTTCA
Source organism: Pictodentalium vernedei (assembly GCA_031216915.1). Taxonomy (NCBI): domain Eukaryota; kingdom Metazoa; phylum Mollusca; class Scaphopoda; order Dentaliida; family Dentaliidae; genus Pictodentalium; species Pictodentalium vernedei. The sequence goes on along the minus strand of CM062294.1, from coordinate 241,658,595 downwards.
TTTGAGTGGGAGCCCTGATATATTAAGGAAAAAATGGAATGATTTTTTTAAATTTCTGAAGAAAAAACATGACTACAGTGGAGCAGCCCACTTAAATTGATACTCCCCCACCCAGCCCTACCCTCACCCCTAACTGAATAACCCTGATAGTTGAATATAATTTCAAAACAGCAAACCAATTATGATACCTTCAGTACAAATTTGACTTGTTAATTGCATATAGGTTATTATACAGTAATCACAGGGTTCAGTAATAATTCGGTCCAACAGTCCCATGGATTATGTAAGTACTTATCCTTCTAAACTATTGGTTGTCCATAATAAAGTTTGTTAACTGACTAACAAAATGGTTTTGAACTTTGAAGGGCATATTTTGAACTCTCACATGCTTGGGCCAAGTGTTAGAGCCCAAAGATGCATTCACAAGGGTAGATATTTTTTAAATTATCATAGCTGTGGTTTCCAGTTAACTGGAAGAGTGCTAATTTATTTTTCAAACGTGATTTGTAACATGATTTATTTTTTTTCAAAAAGATACAAGGCTGACAGCAAGGGGAGCCTTAGTTTAACAAGACTTTCTTCATCAAATATTGTATTGTTACTATGTATTGGAGAGTGACAATAGGCACTCTCCAATAAGTAGTAACAAAATTTTATATGATCATTTCTTTATCTACTTCTGCATAAACAACAAGTTAATGCACACAGAGTAAAGCCACTAAAGTGGCTTTCAGCACTTTTCAGTAGAGTCATGATAGTGGATTCTAGCACTCTACCAGTTAAGTTTTGGCTGCCTCTACTGGCAGCCAAGACTTTACCAGAAATTACTGCCAAGCCACTAGATTTACAGGCAGTGAAAGTTACACAGACCCTTAAGGGTTAAGCAAACATTTATGCTCACTAGATTTAAATGGTTACATACTGCTGCATTGTGTCCTTGGGCAAGACACTTCACCCCCATTGCCCACGTGTGGGCACGGTGACGCTGTGTACTAAGGCATACAGCACATCGATAGAGCAAAGACACAAAGTTGCCACTAAAGAGATCATCTGATTTAACTGGCACCAATGGGCTAAGAATATTAATGTTGATAAAAATCTGGAATAAATTTTTCTGTTTATTTCTTCTTGCAGTCTTCAAAGAATTAAAAAAAAATCTATATCTTCAAAACAAAAATATTTGATTCTGATTGATAACAAAGCTTTTATCACAGTGCAAAATGATACCAACACCAGATTCCTGCACTAACACAATTAACCCTTTCCAGACGAATCACACAGATTTGGCTAGTCAAGCAGGTGGTATGTTTGAGGCATTGCTGATAAATTTATCTTTCCTGCTCTGTGTGAACTAGGGGAGCTAACTCTGTTCAATACATAAGGAATAATTTGTCACTTTTTATTGCTCATATTGTGACAATATTGTATAGATGGGTTGTTATGAGTATAAAACAAAACTTCCCGGACCTTGCTGAAGTGATGATGCAATTTTGGATTCCAACTGGGAATTTGCTGGTGATTTAGAGGCAGGTGCATATACTGGAATCTATATTTTAGGGGGCTCAGCTTGACATTCTGCTGGCATATAATGAAGGCCTGAATGGAGATGCTACCAAATTGGATGTTCTCCTGCCACTGGAGAGGGTCTGGAAGGCTTTCCATGGAGAAATGTTTTGAAAAGTTAAAAAATTTATAGTAATTTATATATTTTTTATACTTACCAATGACCCAGACATAGTTGCTGGCGCTAATTCTCAAAATCTAGGGCCAAACACAAATTTTCCCCCCCAATCCCCAAAATTTGCATCTAAAACCTAAAAAATCATGTCCTAAATGGTCCCCCATACTTTTCCTCCACTGCGCATGCGCAGTGTCAAGGAGGTCTCGAAATTGGCACCAATTATCACTTACAAGCAGTGCCTGGTCAGCGCTATGTAATCAGCGGGGAGGTATGAGTTCCCAACTCCTGGGAGGGCCATCCCCGTCTGGGTCATTGGTAAGTATAAAAAATATATAAATTACTATAAATTTTTTAACATTTTTATACTGTACCAATGACCCAGACATAGCTGAATAGTAAAAAGGCTGGAAGGCCTAGGACATAGAGGAAAATCCAATAAGCTCAACTATATATAATAGAGTTATCCCCTCGAGGAGAAAAGGAGTATTAGGCTTTACATGTATCTTTCTTATTTATGATAAATTAGAAAGACACAACACCCTCCATAATTGAGCATAATAACATTCATGTTCTCTATTAACATCCAGTATAACCCCTTATACTAATTATTTTTAAAGTAAGCCAATAAATAAAGTCAGTCCAGAGAATTGAGACTCTTTATACTCTTTAAAAGTGTCCGAGGATTGTATATTAACGCCCGTTTGACACGTGACATATACAAATGCTTCACACCGAGCTACACTTTAAAAATATGACATGAATGAATTTAAACATTAGCTTTACACTTTAAAACCATCCCGGTACCGACTAAGACCTGAATGAATTTTTAAAACATAAACTTCTCACTAAACAACCATCCCAATAACAGCTCAGAATTACTGACTCCGGAGGAGGTGTCCCCTTGCTTTTCACTATAAAGCAGGTGACCTAAGGGAACACCCCCCCCCCCCCCCTTCCCTTGGGTCAAATAGCCCAGAGCAAAGAGGGCAGCAGGACAGAGTCACTGTCGGAACAGAAAGCCTGCATAACTATAGTTGCAACTGTTTAGTGGACGACATTCTGAGCAACAGATAACGGACCTAAACAATGCAGGTCTCCAGAAAAGGACTCAATATTTCTGAGATAAACATTTGTGAATGTGGATGGCTGAGACCAATATGCAGCCTTCATTAAATCTGTAATAGCAACACTATTTGCGTAAGCCCAAGACGTAGAAAGAGCTCTTACTTCATGAGCCAAAATCTTGAGTACAGACTGCTGAGATGAAGATAGATTATCATAAGCAGTACGGATAGTTAATTGAATCCATCTAGCAATGGAATGGACCGTAATGTCCTTTCTATTAGGCATCAGAGACAGAAAGAAGCGTTTTTGTCCCTTTCTGATAAACTGAGATCTTCGTTTATAAATAGGTAAAGCTTTAACCGGACAGAGTAAAGGCCTATCCCTGTCTGAAGACGGAAGAGCCTTAATAACAATAGGTTCCGGATATTTATTAGGAGCCTGATTCTTAGCCAAAAATCCAACATTAGTAGTAAAGGTAATACTGTTCCCGACACTACAATAGTGAGAATCGTCCACAGATAGTGCATGAAGCTCACTGACTCTTCTAGCAGAAGAGAAAGCTAAGAGAAATGCTGTCTTATAAGAATTTGGAGTCCACTGTCTCAAGAGGCTCAAATGGATTTTCTTTTAATTTAAGAAGAACCCAAGCTAAATTCCATTTAGGAATTAATATAAGGGTTCTAGGTCTATTTATCGAGAAGTTTCTAACTAATTTAGATAAAGAGACAATAGATCCAATATGTAAACTATCATGGTGTGCATAGGTATCAGATAGCATAGACCTATAACCTTTAATAGTAACAGGCTGCAGTTTGATCTCATCAAACAAGTATACTAGAAAGTTTGCAATGTCTGGAATGGAGGGATCATAAATATCAACAGAATGATCCCTACACCAATGACAAAAGACCTTCCACTTAGATGCATAGTTTAGCGAAGAGGAGGTCCTCCTACAGCTAGAAATTGCGTCCACTGCTCGTCCTGTAAAATGCTTGCCGTGCAAGAAGGACCGCACAACGGAAATACGTGAAGGTTGAGACCTTGTGGGTTGTGATGTAGTTGATGCAATTTCCCCTGCGAAAGAAGATCCTCTCGTGGAGGAAGCTTCCGCAGTAAGTCCCACAGCAGACACCTGAGTAGATTTATCCATGGTCTCTGTGGAGACAGAGATGCTACCAACAGAATTTTGCATTGAGATTGTTTTATCTTTAGCAATATCTGCTGAATCAACGGCGCTGGAGGATACGCATATCCTATCATTCCGTCCCACGAGATCGATAGAGCGTCTACTGCACATGCTCGGGGATCCAGACATGGAGACACATATGTCTGCAACTGATTGTTGAGCTGTGTCGCAAATAAGTCTATCATTGGGCGCTCCCATTGGTAGCAAATCTGATTGAATACCTGTTTGTTGAGAGTCCATTCTGACAGCAACAAGCGACCCTTCCATGAAAGGGAGTCTGCTAATACATTCAGACGACCCGGAATATGACAGACCGAAAGTAGAACCTGGTGTTCTAGAACAAACAGAAGGATTCTTTCTGTTAAATTGAATGACGGAACGGAATGAGTGCCTCCCTGGTTCCGAATATACGCTACTACTGTCGTATTGTCGGACAGGATTTGGACATGTGCTTTCTGAACAATGTTCATCCCATGAGGTAGTGCAAGCCAAATTGACATCATTTCCTTGATGTTTATGTGCTTGCCTAGAAACTGCAGATCCCAAAGACCCTGGCACTTCGAATCCGTTGGGATCAATGTTGCACCCCAACCTGTTTGACTGGCATCCGTCATAATCGTAAAACTTGGATCCGGCAACTGCAGTGGAACTCCCTGAGTCAACCACTGAATGTTTGCCCAAGTCTGAATCTCTTGTTTCACTTGATTTGACAAGAGAACGTCTATATCAAGCGAATGAATCTTTACACTCCAATTCTGAGTCAAGAAAATTTGGAGAGGACGAGTGCGTAACCGCCCCATCGGAATGAGATCCGCAGCGGCTCCGCACAGACCTATCAGTTTCATGAACTCTCTAACTGTGACTTTGTCTGAGTGAAGACAATAGCGAGCATAACAACTGATTAATTTCGCTCTGGTTAACGGCAGATGAACGAGATTGTTGTGCGTCTCGAAGCTCATTCCCAGATGAGTGAATGACTTGGACGGCACCAGATCCGACTTCTCCTCGTTTATTATAAAACCAAGACGTCGGAGTAATAGAAGCAGATTCTGCACATCGTTCTGAAGCGTTAACTCGTTGCCGTACCTCTGAAGAATGTCGTCCAGGTAGGCCGACGTTACCACAGACGAATGAGCTCGGAAATATATCATTACCGAGTTCATTATTCGAGTGAAAGCCCAGGGCGCTAGGTTCAAACCAAAGCACATCGCTCGGAACTGATATACAACTCCTAGGACTGCGAAGCGTAGATACTTTCTGAATGTTGGATGTACCATGACGTGAAAGTACGCATCCTTGAGATCTATGCTTGTAGCATAGTCGTTCACCTGAATACTCGCTCTGACTGATCGAATTGTCTCCATATAGAACTTCGGAGCGACGATCAGCTTGTTTATCCAGCTCAGATCTATGACTGGACGGAACAAGCCGTCTAGTTTTGGAACCAGAAACAGATGGCTGTAGAAACCCGGTGATTCCTGGTCTTCTACGACCTCTAAAGCATTCTTCTTCAGAAGAGACTGTACTTCTGATAAAAGAGCGTCTCTTTTCTGCGGATTTGACGGAAGCTGAGTCCATTTTGGACTTCGAGTTAATGGAGGCTTTCGTTGGAAGGATATTCTTAGTCCTTCCGAAATTACCCCTCGAACCCAGGGGTCAGCCGTAATTGACGCCCAATCGTTTATAAAACTCGATAATCTTCCGCCTACCGGAACACGATAGAGGTTCAAACCATCACCTCCTGGACCTGCAAGGCTTGCGGAAGGAGAAACTACGTCCTTCACGACCCGCACCTCGCCCCGTCGACCTAGGGACGTCTGACCGGTTATCTCGGCCAGAATAACGTCCCCCACGTCAGTCGCTGCCTTGACGGTCTCTAGAATAAGACCTAGAGGATGCATAGGAACCTCTATAGGAACTTCTCTTGGGCGTACTTGTCCCAGAAGTGGCTGTCTTACTCTTTTCTGCTGTATCCGACTTTTTGGAAGCGGATTTGAATAGCAGAGAATCCGAAGCTTTCTTAGTTATCTTATCATAGATTGCTGAAAGCTTGCCGTCAAAGAGAAGCTCTCCGGAGACCGAAGCGACTCTGAGAGAGTTTTTCACCTTACCATCCACGCACGTGGATGTAGCTAGGGCTGCGTCACGTCTAACCAACTCCAGGTTTGCCACTGAAAGGGCGGAGTTATATGTGGAATAAGCTACTGCCCTTGAAAGAAGTCTTAATGAGGACTGAATATCCTGGAATTCTTTCCCTTGAAGACGTAATGATAACGCCTTAGTAAGGTGATCTGCGTATGATAAGGCGTCTAAGTTAACTCTGTTAGACATTATTGTCGTGTCCAACGTCGTGGTTGGAATTGACATAGACGACGGTATAGACAATTCTAAGTCTTCAGCCTGGTCGTCTAGATGCAGAGGATCTCTCAGTATGCCCTGTCCTGCCGTTTCAAATTTATTCCTTGAATTGATGAAAGGCAGATTTAGAGCATTTGCGGACAAGAAACCAGACTTGCCCGTTTTGGTAGCAAGCTTATATATAGCGTCATTCAATAATTCAAATGTTCTTGGGACATTATTGGACTGTGTCGGAAACTCAGGGACGATGTCCCTGAACCGATCAAAAAATTCTGTGTCCAATGATGCTATCAGTCTCTTATCCGGCATCGCAGCATTCTGGTCCGACGGAACAACCTCTGGAAGATAATGCCGGATAAAATCTACGGCAGCTTTATGTTGTTCCGAAAGGGAAAGCTCCAAATCCTCTGAATCCCTTTCGCCATCCTGTCGGATCCTATGAAGTTCTCGGTTGTCCGTACCTGATGCTTCAGCGGAGCGTACCGACCCAGCGTCGTCGGATAATTCCTGATCCGACAGAGATTCTGTCGTTTGATGGGATACTACGATAAGTTGTGCTATTTGGGATAGCACGTCCGTCACTGAGGCCTGTGGAGTAGCGGTCTTACGTTGCTTTGCCGCTGGAAGCTCTGTGTACGTTGACTCCTGCATACTTCTTTTATGTGAACGTCCGGAGTCTACAGGCCTCGTGTCCCTGGCTACCGGATGGCGTGACCTGGTCGCCGTGGAATCCCTGATCGGTGAAGCTGGCTGGATATCTGTGGTCACTTAGCCAAGGTGCGGTCGTGTGCACTGCCGTGAGGATGAGGAGGCCTTATCGACAGTCTCTCCGGACTGTCTATATAACGGAGCGTCCTGAGCGACGGACATATGCTCCGAATGTGAAACGTTTTGTACCACAACATCTGGTCCCAGATGTTGTTGTACGAGAGAGGGACCTCTCTCACTCGCAGCCCGGATGGACCTGGACGAGCTAGGAACCGGACTAATAGGCTTCCTCCGTTCTCTCCTCTGATCCGTCGTCACTGGGTGTGCACTTTGTCTTATTATAGTGCTCGCATCACCCAAATCTCCTTCCTGGACCGCAACGGATGAACCCGGCTGCTAAGCCATTCGATGAATGGTCGCTACACTGGGAGAGCTAGCGGACGCCAATGCCGTCGATCCTACTAGGGACCTCTTAGGCAATTGACGTATTTTCATGAGCACTTTTGCCGCTAGCTCTTCATTTAACTGTGATGACGGAGGCACACTTTTGGAAGACATCACGGAAACATCACCCTGTTCTTGTTCCTCTGAAATAGAGATTGATAAACTAGAGTGACCCTGCGGAGAAAGGACCGGCATGGCCTTTTCCCCACTAACAACATACCGTGACACACGTTTCCAATGTTTGTCATCCCAATTGACACATACTGAACAGGAGTTAGTGCGAGTACACTGACTACAATTAATACAATGATTATGAAAGTCAGAGGAAGATTTCCTCTTATTACAATTTGAACAATATCCTTTCATTGTGAAAAGAACACAAAAAGTCCTAGTACTCGCACCAACCCCTGAAAACAAAGATACATAATAACATGATCCATTAACATTGAAAAAATAATTGAAATCAAAAAAATTTTTTGAAAAAATATTTTTTCAGAAAAGCCCAAGTTTCTGAAAGTAACGTTGAGCCCCAATGGATCACAAAAAAGCCTAAGTGTGGACAAAATTTTTAAAAATATTTCAAAAAAATTAATGCAACACTTACGTATAATAATAATGTATCTTGTTATGATTAAGCTAATACAAAGACAAGAAATCCCTCTCAACAGAAACCGTTGTCAATGTAAACAAGAAGTGTATAAACACCAGAAACATGACCCCAGGCACTGATAAACATGGCCCGAAATCAGTTACCAATAACAACACTATCTGATGCAAAACAGAGACTTCCAGGGAAGAAACTGCAGAACATCAGATGGTAGATGCAGAACACAATGCCTAAACACCCATGAGTGAGGACGTAAACATGGGGAAAAGAACAGAATTCATTCTGTTACCCAGCTAAAACTCCCAAGAAATTTTAGTAATAATATTACAGAAAATATGCCAAAAGCATGGGAGAATAGCAAGGGGGACTTAAAGGAAAGGGAGAGAGGAAACACTGAACAAGCAGTGTAATTTTATAGCAAGAATGACAACAACAGGCCCATGCCTTGAAATTAGGCAACATAACATAATTTCATAAAAAAAATTTTAAGTTACAGCCCTGATTATTTCCTGCCACTCATTTTTCCTCTCCTCCTTCTAATTCCTCTTTAGATCCACCATTTCTCTAATATTTATGTGTCTGGCATCATTTAAAGTGAGATTTACAAGCACAAATATCAGCCAGATGTGAACTGATGAAGGGCCAAACAAAGAATGATAATTGGCGCCAATTTCGAGACCTCCTTGACACTGCGCATGCGCAGTGGAGGAAAAGTATGGAGGACCATTTAGGACATGATTTTTCCGGTTTTAGACGCAAATTTTGAGGATTGGGGGGCAAAATTTGTGTTTGGCCCTAGATTTTGAGAATTAGCGCCAGCAACTATATCTGGGTCATTGGTACAGTATAAAAATATATGCCCCAAAAGATGGTATATAGAAACACTTGGATGCTTGATAGAATAGAGGTGTGACTGTCCCAGATGGGCCTGATGATACCCCCACTGCCATGATTATTCTAAGATGAAAGGGGGCATAACTCTGGCAAAAAAAGTCCAATCAAAACTATAATCGCAGGATAGATGAGAGGGGAAGGTGAAGGGTAGGTAAATTCTCTATTGGTGACGAGGAAAGCAAGGATATAAAAGTAGGGGAAATGGGCAAATATGAATACTTGGGGGGGGGAGGGGGGGAATCTATGTGTTACAGGTAGAGGCTTTACAGAAAGCACACAGATAAACTAACAGATAAACTAAGACAAAAGGGAAAAGAATACTCAATCAGTGAAAATTTCTGGGAATAAATAGCTTTAACAAGGTGTTCGTTGGAAAAACAAGTTGGGAGAGGGTGGGATTACCAAGTATAACATATATGGAACAGGTGTGATCCCTCTAAACCAAATGGTAGTGAGGAAATTTGGAGATTCCACAAAATGATATGGGTTGGTGGATAACCAGATCAAGTAATGCAGCCGTATTGGAAGTAGTCAAAGGGAAACTCGGGTGGATGCTGGTTAAAGATATAACAGATGTGGGGAAATTATGCTGCCTACCTAAATTACCTGGTAAACCTCTAAAACAGCAGATGATGTCAAACAACTTTTAACCGAGTATGGAACTATAACATTCAGACAGGATGGATAAGGCAGGAGAGGGAGCTAATGGAGAATTACTCTATAGAGACTAAAGATCAAGAAGGGGGACTGAAGCAGGGGAGTAGCTTTATAAGGGAAAGGGTGTTTGAGGATTGTAATAGAAACTGGTGAGCTGGAATTAGGACCAAGAGTTTCTTAGATGGGTTATATAAAAAGTATGCGTCAGCTTTTGAGGAGTATGTGGATCATTGGGGGAGGGGGGAGAGGAGGTTCATAGTTGTTCAAAGTGAGATCTAAGTCACTGGAGTTGAGGATGAGAATCAGGAAAGGTGAGGAGAAAAATGTGCCAAATGTGTACCTTAGGTGTAATGAAGACCCTGGAACATTTCATTTCAGAATACCCCAATATTTGCCCAGTAGAACAAGACTCCTTGGGAAATTAATGAAAAAAGTAGGATGGAAACATGAAGGATAATTGGTTGAGGAATGACAATGGGAAAAGGGTAAATTTTGTAGTAGGGGAGATCGAGAAGGCACCAGTGGGGGAAATTATGAAACAGTTTTTGACTTAATGCTGGGAGATTAGGATGGAGAGTAGGCGGGACTACCCCAAAGGGACACTGGGTTAATGTAGGCCTCCTCATTAGAGGGCTGCGATGAATCAGCGGAAGGTTGAAGATTTATTACCATTATTATTATTCTGTGGATGTGATTCGCATTATCTTTGAAGTGAATTTTCTTCAACTGTATGGATTTGCCTTGTCACAATTTATGGGAGAGTGCTTATAGGCACTCTCCTATAATTGTAACAAGGCAAACACGTGAACATATTTTGGCCACCAGGAAAAATTTAGTACTCAACCAGTTATTAAAGTAATATCAAATACATTCGCGTTCAGTTTTGTTTATGCATCTTTTTAAAAAAAAATATTAATACTGTCCACATAATATTTGAGTTATTTTCTATCAAACAGAACTAACTGGATGTTTACAAAACAATTACAATAAACAAACATTGTATTTTAATTGTGCTATGTTGCAAACATATGTAAATAAATATACATCAATCAAAAAGGTAAAATTTTAAAGTCTCATTTTCATACAAATTTTCAAAGACATTGCAATCCAAAAAAAATGTTCAACAAAGGAGGTTGATTTCAATGAGGGATTGCATGAGAAACAAAAACTATTTTAGGGTGGCTTAATGAAAATTGAAAGGTGATTTTAGGTTAGCACTGGTCTGATTTGTTCAGTACATTGAAAATATTTTAATATGTCCTATTTTCTACAGCTATCTAAAGATTGTGAAATCAGATAAGTTGTACAGAAAGTTAGGAGTTGACACTGACAGCAAAACAATTTATACCTGAAAAGATTGTCCTTTCGTTCTAATCTGGGTGGTGTAGTTTGTGTTACAGCATTTCCCTTCTCATCTGTTGCCATCATTTTTCTGAGAACATAATCTTCTCCTTTACCATCTGGTTCAACCATATATACAAGTACTTCATTGACATGTGGACTCCTGCGATGAATCCAGGAAACAGCACTCTCTGTAATGCGCAGAAGTTTCTTCCTCATATCAACATAATGATATGCTATACTGAATGACTTTGCGACACCCTAAAATATAGAAAATGATAAATTTAAAGAAATTTGTATATTTTTATACTTACCAATGGCCCAGACTAGCTGGTGCTTAACTCAAAGTTATTAAGGGCCAAACACAAATTTTGAACCCCCCAATCCCCAAAATTTGCTTGCAAAACCAAAAATTAAAAGTCATATCTGGCCCTCCATACATTTACTCTCTGTGCATGCGCAGATGTCAGGAAGTGACCGGAATTGGTGCCAACATCATTCTTTGTAGAAGAGAGTACTACATAATAATTCAGCTGGGAGGAATGAGTGCCCACTCATGGGAGGACCATCTCTGTCTGGGCCACTGGTAAATATAAAAATATACAAATTACTTTAAATTTATAATATTTTTACACTGTAAGCCAATGGCCCAGACTAGCTGAATCGTAAAACGGCGGAGGGACTAGGACTTCAGAATTAGTAGATCAACATAGTTCCAATCCTGTAATCCAAGGTGAAAGGAAACTAAAATTATTAGGGATTACATGTATGTCTCTTTATACAGTAGTAGAGAAGACGTATCATAAAAAAGGAGCCCAGTTCAAGTAATTCCGTAAACTTAGCATGAAGACTATGCTAATTGGATGTAAAGAGTTCCCAATTTTTAAGGCTAGCCCGGACTAAGCCCCAAAAATAAGGATGGCGTATTTGAGAATGAGAGAATATCCCCCACAAACATATGCCATATACGATAAAACTCCAGCTGTATGCAAGATATAATTACAGACAAAACAGCTTCACTCATAGTTACAAACTTATCAAGCCGGAGGAGAGGTAAAAAATCCCCCCACCCCTTTTCTTCTGAAGGAATCTTCAAAAAGAAAGAAGGGAGCGCTCTGGAATCAGTAAAAGCGGTACTGAAAAACAACATAAATATTCGTCGAACAGGCACTCCGGTATTAATTATTATTAATAAATGGTGCTTAACACCATTTCAGAAGCTAAGGCTATAGCGACGATCCCGGTAATTAATATCGCCCGCTATATTACATACACCGGAGTCGGCATATGCAAATAGGTCGAAAACCGGAGATATAATTTATAACATACACATGTCCAATAGAACCACAATGAATGATCTCTGGAAAGGAAACACACTTCCGAGGTAACCCACAGGCGACCCCATTCAGGCGTACAATAATTTCCAGTAACAACACTCCCCGACGTGCGAATATACAAGAGTGTAAAACAAGGTGTATTCGATTGAGTACCGACATTAATAGAAACCTGGATCTAGAAATGGAAGTAGGTATGATTAACAAGCTCGACACGGACCGCCCCAAAGTAATTCATAATTTCTAAGGTCTATAGCATACAATAATACGTCTGCCTAATAATTAATTATTATGCACGTGAGCATTGAAATCCTGCATGTAATCAGCTGAATACCAGTTAACTGGCTATGCAGCCTCCAAAGTACCCAAAAACTAGCAATTTATTTATGATGAATTATGCGCTCATATATGACATATTGACGAACAATCACAGGAAAACAACCAACTAAAAAGTGGATGTACCCATGAGGTCACCATAGAACATGACCCAGCCGCCAATCGAGAAGTCATGAAAAACAAGTATGTATTTAAACTCATACAAGGCTTGCGGGAAGAAAACTACGTCTTGCCCGGTAATTGCCTCTAAACACATTGATTGGTGGTGGGGGGGGGGGGGGGGGGGGAGGGGGGGCTGGGAGGAGGGGGAGAGGGGATTCAAAGTAATATCAAACCCTCCTCACAATCATTAATCATTCTTGTGTTAGTCATAAAATAATATAGGAACTGACTCCATTATGCCACTATGGGCGGAGAAGGACGTGAAGAATGAAAACTTCCCCTGATAAAGAAGGTCCTTTCGTGGAGGAATCTTCCAGGGAACGTCCCATAACAGACACCTGAGAAGACTGATCCAAGGTTTCTGTGACGACAGAGGTGCTACTAGTAGGATTCACAACGAGACTGTTTGATCTTAAACATAATCTAATGAATCAACTGAATTAGAGGATATGCATATCCTATCATTCATCCCCATGAGATCGACAGAGCGCCTACTGCGTGCGCTCGATGGTCTGGGCATGGCGACACGAATGACGGCAACTGATTGTTCCAGTGCGTCGCAAAAAGATCTATCATGGGGCGATTCCTCTGGTAGCAAATCTGCCCAAATACTCGCTTGTTGAGCATCCACTCCAATTGCAACAGGCGACCTTTCTGAGAGAGTTCAGTTCAGTTCTAGTAAATTCAGATGACCCGGTATATGACGGATAGAAAGTTGAACATGATAATTCATGACGTATAGGAAAATCTTCTCAGTTAGTTGGCATAACGGAAATGAATGGGTGCCGCCCTGGTTCCCGATGTATGCTACTGCAGTCGAGTTGTCTGACCAAATTTGAACATGGATGTCCATTATTATGTGAATCCAATATTGTAGCGCTAGCCATATTGACATCATCTCTTGATGTTTATGTGTTTCTCCTGGAACCGAGGGTCCCAAAGACCCTGACACTTCAAGTCTGCGGGACTTAGGGTCACGCCCCAACCCATCTGACTCACATCCGTCATAATCATGAAAGCCAGATCCGGCAATTGCTGCGGAACTCCCCGAGTTAACCACTGAATATCAGCTCAAATCTGAACCCTTGTTTTACTAGGTCTGTTAAAACAATACTGGCTCAAGCAAAAGCGTCTTCACACTCCAGTTCTGAGTAAAGAATATCTGGAGGGGACGTGTGTGCAGGCAGCCCATTGGAATGAGATCCACAGCCGCTCCGCACAGCTCCAACAGTCGCATGAATTCCCTCACTATTAATGCGTCTGAGTGTAGACAAAAGCGAGCATAACAACTGACTAATTTCACTCTGGGTAACGGCAGACGAACCAGATTGTTGTGAGTCTCAAAGCTCATTTCCAAGTGAATAGACGACTTGTACAGAGCTAGATCCGACTTTTTCTCGTTTATGATGAAACCGAGACGTCGGAGTAATAGAAGCAGACTCTCAATATCGTTCTGAAGAATAATGCTGCTGCCGTATCCCTCTAGAAGGTCGTCCAAGTAAGCCGACGTTACCGCAGACGAATGAGCTCGAAAGTATGACATTACCGAGTTCATTGTTCGAGTGAACGCACAGAGGGCCAGATTCAGACCAATGAATATTGCTCTGAACTGATACACCTTCCCTTGTACGGCAAACCACAGGTACTTTTAGAACGCCGGATGTACCAAGACATGAAAGTATGCATCCTTAGATCTATGCTTGCCGCATAGTCGATCACTCGAATGCTCACTTTTACCGACTGAATGGACTGCATAAATAAATTTTTGGAGCCATGATAAGCTTGTTATCCAGCTCAAGTCTATTACCAGTAAATAGAAACTGACTGAATGAATTAAAACGCGTTGGGAGGCCTGATCCTCAGAACCTCACCGCCACAACGTGCCGCGACACCTGACTCCAACATCAGTCATCCCAGTGAACACAAGAATGACAAGAGTCTGCAGGAGTGTATCAACTAAAGTCGATATCAGTCCTCCAAACTCCACAACAATATGTAAATATAACTGAGGTACATGAATAATAGCAATCATAATTAAATTCAAAATATTTTTTGTAAACAAAAATTTTTTAAAAATGCCTAAGTTCCCAAAGGGAACATTAAGAGCCCAAGGGCATCCCGATAGAGTCTCAGTGTGGAAAAAATCTAAATTTTTTGAGCTACACTACCGGAATAATAATCCATGTATCCTACAGTATACTACAGTAATAGAATATAAAAGTCAGAGCCAATTAAAATGCTATCAGATGCAAATCTAGATCTTCATACGAAGAAAAAATGATACATTGGACAGAAGATGCAAGACTAAATGACCTAACACCCTTAGGGTGAGGACGTAACCCTCGGGAAGAAACAGAATAATATTCTGTAATATATGAAAAACTCCAAAGAAATTTAATAAAAAATTTCAATAAAAAATATGCCAAAAAGTTTAAGAGTTTAACAGGAAGGGTTCAAGGAAGGATAGGGAAGGAATACTTAACAAACAGTGGAATAATCATTATCAAAAATGATGACGTCAGGTATATGTCCCGAAATTGGGAAACATAAAATAATTTTAGAAATATTATAAAGTTACAGCCCTGAACATCCAAAACCACCGTTGAACACTTCCTTCATCCAATAACAGCCTTGTATCCACCAATTCTTGCATTGATTTGTGTCTGGCATTCTCAAAAAAGGAGATTTTAAAGCACAGATGTCATTTCATTGTTGATGATTTTAGGGCCAAACAAAGAATGATGTTGGTGCCAATTCCGGTCACTTCCTGACATCAGCGCATGCACGGAGAGTAAATTATGGAGGGCCAGATAGGACTTTTAATTTTTTGGTTTTGCAAGCAAATTTTGGGGATTGGGGGTTCAAAATTTGTGTTTGTCCCTTAATAACTTTTGAGTTAAGCACCAGCTAGTCTGGGCCATAGGTTTACATTGTAAAAATACAACAGTTCTGTCTAATCAATTAGGTGAGGTTATGCATGTTTACTGGAACAATCTCATTAGGAAGTAGGTGCCTGGATCAATTTTGGTGGTGAGAATTCATTCATTATTAATTGTTTTGTTGCAGTTTACATAGGAGTACCTTAGAACTAAATGAACTCTCCAATAAATTATAACAAAAATTCACATCAGCAAAATATCTTAGATTTTGGAGCTGAATATGTTACACATATGGAGAACATAATAACTTCACTTGGTCACCTGCAACTTTGGATGAAGCCCAAACATGGGTTTCTCGTACTTAACAACTGAAATTACATTTTGTTCTAGTGATATTTCTTTCTTTTCAGCTAATTACCATACCAGAACAAAATGCTGTGAGGTCATGGAGGTTCTTTACTCTCCTATCACCATCTATAGTCTATTGGCTCTCATATAATTTAAAATTTTAATGTCTCTGTGATTTGTTACTGTGATTGTCCATGCAAAATACAAATCATTGGGAGGACATATACTATCTTTAAACAAAGGATACAAATTATTTGGCATCAGTTCATCTTTAATTCAAAACACGTGTAGTTTTGCCAACAAAAATGTTAATGGTATGAACATGTTTCCAGAAGATGTAAATATATACACCTTGGATATTACCAGGGGCATCACTAGGGTTTGGGTGGATACCCCCAAATAATTTTTACAGTCAGGACATTTTTGTCAGGATTGTGGTCTAAGATATTGATTCTCTCTTGCTAGTAATTGTGTACTTTTTTAAGACCTGATTTGATTCTTAACTTGTGTCATACCTGCAGTCAGTAATACAAATTGTGGCCTGTTCTAACTGATTCAAGCTGTAACAGGGGCCCAGCATAAATCAATTCAGAGTACTGGTACGGTACATGTTAATTAAAAAAAAGAAGTAGCATGGATGTCAACTGCATGTCTATTTTATTTATTCACTAATAAATGTCATAAAAGTCTTGGTATTTCAACTATAATTCCCACTGACTAATATTCTAACTACATCATCAAGGCATACCTTCAATGAAAGCATGCCTTGATGATGTAGTTGGAATATCAGTCAGTCAGGACTTGAGACATCACAGTCAGGACAAATCAGGTTTACATCTCCCCAATCGGTCATCTTCATGATGCTCCTGGACAACACATCATATCATAACACATCACATCTCAAAGCTTCAACAAAGAAGACAATATAAAACATTCATGTTGTGCAGCACAGAAAGCGAGATGAAATGTTATTGCCATAAAACTGACCAGTGAATAACTGGTCAGTAGTATGGTAATAGCATATCGCCTAATGGACCTGGTGGCACTGCAAGAATATTTTCAGAAACATAATAAAACCTCATCATCATCAATCAAAAGCAAGTCGAACATCAAGACCACAACAGTTAATACTATTCCAGAGAGAATCCATTAGGCCCCACAGAGTAGATCTTCTGTTTCACAGGCCATTTTTTGTAAAATTGCATGCGGGCGGGTGGGCGGGTTTTCGGGTGGGCGGGCGTTTTTTTATTTTATTTTTTATTTTTGTAATTGTTTCTTTGCCATCAGAAGGTCCTATTCTTGGTTTGTTTTGGGCCTCATAATCTACAGAATAGCATGGGTGGTGGTGTATTTTGTCCCTTGAGTGCAAGAAGGCTTTGTTATGCTAAAGCATTGCAAAGCCTTGTTGTATTCATGGGACACATTTATCAGTTTTATTAACTTGGGTAAAATATCAGGCGTTAAACCATTTAATTTTTATTTTTTAAGTTTGCATTGGTTATAAAAAGAGAGCATGCAGCATCCAAAATGACCATGCAGGAGGGCCTGAGAAACATATTTTTAATTTTTTAGGCCTTTATGTCTGTTGAAAATAAAATGTATATTTCATTATAAAAGAACTGAAATGGAGTATCTGTCACTTTATTGGAGAATAAATGAGTAAGAATTCAAACAAAGCTTAACATGACAATTCCACATTCAAACTCAGATTAAGTGGCAGATAGTTCATTTCAATGCTTACAATTTAGTCTTGTACTATAATGTACCTAATGCAGAGTAAGCCACATGCTTTTAAATCATTGCAGTCACATCAACTTTTGAGCAGAAGACAGTTTTATTAATATTCTTTTATTATTATTTACACAGTCTCATATACTCAAGATGAACACAAGTGTGAACTGCACTCATGAATGTTAAAAAATGTATAGTAATTTATATATTTTTTATACTTACCAATGACCCCGACTTAGCTGGTGCTAACTCTAACAAAACCAGGGCCAAACACAAATTTTGCCCCCCAATCCCCAAAATTTGCATCCAAAACAAAAAGAAATCATGTCCTAAAGGACCTCCATACTACGCCTCTACTGCGCATGCGCAGTGACGCAGACGTCCCGAAATTGGCGCCAATTATCATTCTTACTGGCAGTGCCTGGTCAGCGCTATGTACTCAGCGGGGAGGCAAGAGTTCCCAACTCCAGGGAGGGCCATCCCCGTCTGGGTCATTGGTAAGTATAAAAAATATATAAATTACTATAAATTTTTTAACATTTTTATACTGTACCAATGACCCAGACTTAGCTGAATAGTAAACAGGCTGGAGGGCCTAGGACATAAAGGAAAATCCAATAAGCTCAACTATCTAGTAAAGAGGTAACCCCTTAAGGAGAAAAGGAGTATTAGGCTTTACATGTATCTTTCTTATTTAATATTAAATTAGAAAGATACACTACCCTTAATAATTGAGCACAATAACATTCATGTTCTCTATTAACATCCAGTATATCCCTTATACTAATTATTTTTAAAGCAAGCCAATAAATAAAGTAGTCCAGAGAATTGAGACTCTTTATAGTCATTTAAAAGTGTCCGAGTATTGTATATTAAAGCCCGTTTGACACTTGACATATACAAATGCTTCACACCGAGCTACACTTTAAAAATAAGACATGAATGAATTTTAACATTAATATTACACTTTAAAACCATCCCGGAAGCGACTCAGAAATACTGACTTGGAGGAGGCATTCCCTTGCTTTTCACTATAAAGCAGGTGACCTAAGGGAACACCCCCCCCCCCCCCCCCCCCCCCCCCTCCCCTTGCCCTGGGTCAAATAGCCCAGAGTGAAGAGGGCAGCCGGACGGAGTCACTGCCGGAACAGAATGCCTGCATAACTATAGTTGCAACTGTTTAGTGGACGACATTCTGAGCAACAGATAACGGACCTAAACAATGCAGGTCTCCAGAAATGGACTCAATATTTCTGAGATAAAAATTCGTAAATGTGGATGGCTGAGACCAATAAGCAGCCTTCATTAAATCTGTAATAGCAACACTATTAGCATAAGCCCAGGAAGTAGAAAGAGCTCTAACTTCATGAGCAGAAATCTTAAGCACAGACTGCTGAGAAGAAGATAAATTTTCATAAGCAGTACGGATAGTTAACTGAATCCATCTAGCAATAGAATGGACTGAAATGTCCTTTCTATTAGGCATCAAAGACAGAAAGAAACGTTTCCGTCCCTTTCTGATAAACTGAGATCTCTGTTTATAGATACGTAATGCTCTAACAGGACAGAGTAAAGGCCTACGCCCGTCTGAAGACGGAAGAGCCTTAATAACAACAGGTTCCGGATATTTATTAGAAGCCTGATTCTTAGCTAAAAAACCCACATTAGTAGTGAAGGTGATAGTGTTCCCAACACTACGATAGTGAGAATCATCCACCGACAGTGCATGAAGCTCACTGACTCTTCTAGCAGAAGAGAAAGCTAAGAGAAAAGCTGTCTTATAAGATAAGAATTTGAAATCTACTGTCCCAAGAGGTTCAAATGGCTTTTCCTTCAATTTAAGAAGAACCCAAGCTAAATTCCACTTAGGAATTAATCTAAGAGTTCTGGGTCTATTTATCGAAAAGTTTCTAACCAACTTAGATAAAGAGACATTAGATCCAATTTGTAAACTATCATGATGTGCATAGGTATCAGATAACATAGATCTATAACCCTTTATAGTAACAGGCTGCAGTTTGATTTCGTCAAACAAGTATACTAGAAAGTTTGCAATGTCTGGTATAGAGGGATCGAATATATCTACAGAATGATCCCTACACCAACGACGAAAAACCTTCCACTTAGCCGCATAGTTTAGCGAAGAGGAGGTCCTCCTACAGTTAGAAATCACGTCCACTGCTCGTCCTGTAAAGTGTTTGCCATGCAAGAAGGACCGCACAACGGAAAAACGTGAAGGTTGAGACCTTGCGGGTTGTGATGGAGTTGGCGCGATTTCCCCTGCGAAAGAAGATCCTCCCGTGGAGGAAGCTTTCGCGGTAGGTCCCACAACAGACACCTGAGTAGATTTATCCACGGTCTCTGTGGTGACAGAGATGCTACCAACAGAATCTTGCATTGAGATTGTTTTATCTTTAACAATACTTGTTGAATTAACGGTGCTGGAGGATACGCATATCCTATCATTCCGTCCCAAGGGATCGACAGAGTGTCTACTGCAAATGCTCTTGGATCCGGACACGGAGACACATACGTCTGCAACTGATTGTTGAGATGTGTCGCAAATAAGTCTATCATTGGCCGTTCCCATTGGTAGCAAATCTGATTGAATACTTGTTTGTTGAGAGTCCATTCTGACGGCAACAATAATGTCCATCCAGTGACGTAACGCAAGCCAAATTGACATCATTTCCTTGATGTTTGTGTGCTTGCACAGGAATTGCGGATCCCAAAGACCCTGGCATCTCGAATCCGTTGGGATTAATGATGCACCCCAACCTGTTTGACTGGCATCCGTCATAATGGTAAAACTCGGATCCGGCAACTGCAGCGGAACTCCCTGAGTTAACCACTGAATGTTTGCCCAAGTCTGAATCTCTTGTTTCACTTGATCTGACAAGAGAACGTCTACATCGAGCGAATGAATTTTCACACTCCAATTCTGAGTCAAGAAAATTTGAAGAGGACGTGTGCGTAACCGCCCCATCGGAATGAGATCCGCGGCGGCTCCGCACAGACCTATCAGTCTCATAAATTCTCTTGCCGTGACTTTGTCTGCGTGCAGACAATAGCGAGCGTAACAACTGACTAATTTCACTCTGGTTAACGGCAGACGAACGAGATTGTTGTGCGTCTCGAAGCTCATTCCCAGATGAGTGAATGACTTGGACGGCACCAGATCCGACTTCTCCTCGTTTACTATAAAACCGAGATGTCGGAGCAACAGAAGAAGATTCTGAACATCGTTCTGAAGCGTTAACTCGTTGCCGTACCTCTGAAGAATGTCGTCCAGGTAGGCCGACGTTACCGCAGACGAATGAGCTCGGAAATAGATCATTACCGAGTTCATTACCCGAGTGAAAGCCCAGGGTGCTAGATTCAATCCGAAGCACATCGCCCGGAATTGATACACCACTCCTAGGACTGCGAAGCGTAGGTACTTTCGGAATGTCGGATGTACCATGACGTGAAAGTACGCATCTTTGAGATCTATGCTCGTTGCATAATCGTTCACCCGAATACTCGCTCTGACCGATCAAATCGTCTCCATATAAAACTTCGGAGCGACGATCAGCTTGTTTATCCAGCTCAAATCTATGACTGGACGGAACGAGCCGTCTGGTTTCGGAACCAGAAACAGATGGCTGTAGAATCCCGGAGATTCCTGGTTTTCTACGACCTCTACCGCGTTCTTCATTAAAAGAGACTGCACCTCTGATAACAGAGCATCTCTTTTCTGCGGATTTGACGGAAGATGAGTCCACTTTGGACTTCGAGTTAATGGAGGCTTTCGTTTGAAGGACATCTTTAGACCTTCCGAAGTCACTCCTCTCACCCAAGGGTCGTCCGTAATCGACGCCCATTCTTGTGAAAAGCTCGACAACCTTCCGCCAACCGGTACGCGATAGAGGTTTAAGCCATCCCTTCTGGACCTGCGAGGCCTGCGGTAGGAGAAACCACGTCCTCCACGGCCCGCACCTCGCCCCGTCGACCTTGGGGCGTCCGACCGATTGTCCCGGCCTGAAGGACGTCCCAAACGAGAGTCGCTACCCTGACGGTCTCTCGAATAAGACCAAGAGGACGCACCGGAACCTCTATAGGAACCTCTCTTGGGCGCATTAGACCCAGAAGTGCCTGTCTTATTCGTGTCTGCTGTATCCGACTTCTTAGGAGCAGATTTGAACAACAGAGAATCCTTAGCTTTCTTTGTAATTTTATCATAAATAGCAGAAAGCTTGCCGTCAAAGAGAAGTTCTCCTGAGACCGAAGCGACTCTAAGAGAGTTCTTCACCTTAGTATCCACTAGTGTGGATGTAGCTAGGGCTGCGTCACGTCTAACCAACTCCAGATTTGCCACTGAAAGGGCGGAGTTACACGTGGAATAAGCTACTGCCCTTGAAAGAAGTCTTAAAGAGGATTGTATATCCTGAAACTCTTTCCCTTGAAGGCGCAGTGATAACGCCTTAGTAAGGTGATCTGCGTAAGATAAGGCATCTAAATTGGCTCTGTTAGACGCAATAGTTGTTTCCAACACCGCGGTTGGAATAGAAGCCGACGACGGTAATGATAGCTCTAAGTCTTCCGCCTCGTCGTCCATACGCAGAGGAACTCTCGGTATACCCTGTCCTGCCGTATCGAATTTATTCCTTGCATTAATGAAAGGCAGGTTGAGAGTATTAGCGGACAAGAAACCTGCTTTCCCCGTCTTGGAAGCAAGTTTAAATATAGCGTCGTTCAATAATTCAAATGTTCTTGCAACATTATTGGACTGCGACGGAAACTCGGGAGCGATGTCCCTGAACCGCTCAAAAAATTCAGAGTCCAATGACGCTATAATCCTCTTGTCCGGAACCGCAGCAGTCTGGCCTGACGGAACAACTTGAGGGAGAAAGTGCCGGATGAAGTCCACGGCAGCTTTATGTTGTTCCGAAAGGGATAGCTCCAAGTCATCCGTATCCCTTTCACCATCCGGTCAGACCTCATGATGTTCCCGGCCGTCCGCCCCGATGCTTCGGCGGAGCGTACTGACCCAGCGCCGTCGGATAATTCTCGATCCGACACCGTTTCTGTCGGCTGCTGGGATGCTGCGATAAGCTGTGCTATCTGCACAAGAATGTCCGGCGTCGAGACCTGCGGAGGCGCAGTCTTTCGCTGCTTCGCCGAGGGCAGCTCCGCATCAGATGGCTCCCGCATACTTTTCCTATGCGAACGTCCGGAGTCCATCGGTCTCGAATCCCTGGCTGTCGGATGGTGTGACCTGGTCGCCGAAGAATCCTTGATCGGCGAAGCTGGCAATATATTGGCGGTCACGCAGCCAAGGTGCGGTCGTGTGCGCTGACGAGAAGAGGAAGCCTTAACAGTCTCCGCGGACTGCTTATACAACGGAGCGTCCCGAGCGACGGACGTATGCTCCGCTAAAGACACATTCTGTGCCACAACATCTGGTCCCAGATGTTGTTGTACGAGAGAGGGGCCTCTCTCGCTCGCGACCCGGCTGGACCTGGACGAGCTAGGAACCGGACTCAAAGGCTTCCTCCGTTCTCGCTTACTATCCGCCGTCACTGGGTGTGCATCTATTATGTTTATAGTGCTCGCATCACCCAAAATTTCCTCCTGGACCGCATCGGACGAACCCGGCTGCCGAACCATTCGGTGAATGGACGCTACATCGGGCGAGCTAGCGGACGACATTTGTCTAATCTCCATGAGCACTTTTGCCGCTAGCTCTGAATTCATTTGTGACGACGGGCGCACACTTGTAGAAGATAACATGGAAACATCACCCTGTTCTTGTTCCTCTGAAATAGAAACTGAGAGAGTAGAGTGACCTTGCGGAGAAAGAGCCGGCATAGCCCTTTCTCCAGAAACAACATATCGTGACACACGTTTCCAATGTTTCTCATCCCAATATTCACATATAGGACAGGGATTAATGCGAGAACACTGACTACAATTAATACAATGATCATGAAAGTCAGAGGAAGATTTCTTTCTATTACAATTTGAACAAAGTCCCTTCATTGTGAAAGAACAACAACAAGTCCTAGTTACTCGCAAAAACCCCTGACACAAAGATACATAATAACATGATCCATTAATAAATGAAAAAACAATTGCAAATCAAAATAATTTTGAAAAAATATTTTTTCAGCGAAGCCCAAGTTGCTGAAAAGTAACGTTGAGCCCCGATGGATCCGATGGCAAAGTGTGGTCAAAAATTTTAAATTTATATTAAATAACTAATGAGACACTTACGGATAATATAAATGTATCTTATAATGATATAAACTACAGCAAAGGCAAACAGCCCCCCTCAAAAAAGGCTGTTGCCAATGAAAACAAACAGTGTAAAACACCAGAAAACATGACTCCAGGCACTGAAAAAACTGGCCCGGAATCAGTCATCAAATTACACTCTATCTGATGCAAAACAGAGACTCCCAGGGGAGAATCTGCAGAACATCAGATGGAAGATGCAGAACACAAACGTTATACACCCATGAGTGAAAACGTAACTATGGGGAAAACAACAGAAAACATTCTGTACACAAGCAACTCTCCCAGGAAATTTTAGAAATGAACTTTCTCAAAAAATATGCCAAAAGCATGGGAGAATTGCAAGGGGGGACTTTAGAAGGCTAGGGGAGAGGAAACACTGAATAAGCAGTGCAACATTTAGCAAGAATGACAACAAGAGGCCCATGCCTCGAAAATAGGCAACTTAACATAATTTCATCAAAAAATTTTAAGTACAGCCCTGATTATTTTTTGTCACTTCTTTTTCCTCTCCTCCTTCTATCCTCCTTAGAATCACATTTTCTCCAAAAATTACGTGTCTGGCATCCTTTAAACTGAGATTTACAAGCACAAAGATCAGTGAGATGTTGACTGATGAAGGGCCAAACAGAGAATGATAATTGGCGCCAATTTCGGGACGTCTGCGTCACTGCGCATGCGCAGTAGAGGCGTAGTATGGAGGTCCTTTAGGACATGATTTCTTTTTGTTTTGGATGCAAATTTTGGGGATTGGGGGGCAAAATTTGTGTTTGGCCCTGGTTTTGTTAGAGTTAGCACCAGCTAAGTCTGGGTCATTGGTACAGTATAAAAATACTAATTTGTAAATGAATTTATCAGTAGTAGAGTAAATGTAAATTGCTAAATTTCAACAATGACTAAAATTCCAGTGAACAATTATGAATGATTCTTTTGGAGTAACAGGTGCATGGAATTTGATGCAAAAAGAGTTAAATATATTACATGTTCTTGATATGTTATATGAATCAAATATTTATTTATTTATTTATTTATTTATTTATTTATTGATGTTTAAGATCACATATTTATGCACAATAGCTAATCATGACCGTGGCAGTTTTATGGATGGAGGAAGCCAGAGTACCCGGAGAGAACCACCAAGCAACTGTCAGCTCCCCAACATACGAACTCCACACAAGCAGGGTTAGCATTGGTTGAAGACAAGTGCATCATCGACGTGCAGTACGCCTTAGTACACAATGCCACCGTGCCCCCACATGGGCAATGGAGATGAAGTATCTTGCCCAAGGACACAATGCGGCAGTCGCAAGTGGGATTTGAACCGAGGACCTCTCGGCTTGCAGCCTGCCCCTCTACCTACTGAGCCACCACGCTCCCATATGAATCAAAAGAACATCATTCAGACAAACTGGCTGTCATACAACTTACTAGAGAGTATCTGGGGGATCTCTCCAAAAATTGTTTCAATCATTTTCTTGTACAGAAATTAACAAAGCCCCCACTGAATAATTTAAAATAAAGCACTTTACAAACCTGAAAGAACTGAATTTCATGTGTTATGAAGATGGCCTTTTTGTGAGGATCTACCAGGGTATCAACACCTAATACACCAAATACTCTTTTTCTTTTATCTTTTAAAGGAACAACAATAAAGGATCCATCCTTTTCCTGAAAAAGAAGATTATGTGTAAATAAAAAAAAATTCATACTTCTAAAAGGGTTAAGTAAAGTTACAGACACATTTCATTTATTCTGGATAATGAATAATTACACCGATTTATTTGAGTTAAAAATGTCAAATTTTGACAATATAATCATACAAAAAAAACATTCCAATTTATTCTTTCAACTCTTAAAACTTACTGCAACAAAACAGGAGCAACAACATACTGTCTTTTAGGTAAACTTAATACAGTGGAGCCCACTTAATTGTATATCTCTTAATTGAATAACCCTGTTAATTGAATATAATTTTCAAACACCAAACCATTTACCATACTTTCAGTACAAATTTGACCTCTTAATTGAATATGGATTATAGAGCAAACTACTGTTAATTGAATAAAAAAAAAATGAAAAAATTTAAAGTACTTTATATATTTTTATACTTACCAATGGCCCAGACTTAGCTGGTGCTAACTCAAAATTATCTAGGGCCAAACACAAATTTTGCCCCCCACTCCCCAAAATTTGCATGCAAAACCGAAAATTAGAAGTCCTATCTCGCCCTCCATATATTTACTCTCCACGCATGCGCAGACGCCAGGAAGTCACCGAAACTGGCACCAACATCATTCTTTGTAAAAAAGATTATAATATAATAATTCAGTGGGGAGGTATGAGTGCCCACTCATGGGAGGGCCATTCCCATCTGGGCCATTGGAAAGTATAAAAAATATATAAATTACTTTAAATTTTTTCATATTTTTATACTGTACACCAATGGCCCAGACTTAGCTGAATCGCAAAAAGGTGGAGGGCCTAGAATTTCCGAAATAGTTGATCAACATAGATCAAATCCTTCAATCCATGATGAAGGAAATTATAATAATTAGAATTTACATGTATGTCTCTTTATACCATAATAGAGGAGACATATCCTAATATGAATCCCAATTATGTAAATCCTAAATCTGAGCATGAAATCATGCTTATTAGGATGTAACGAGTTCACAATTTTTAAGGTTAGTCTGGACTATGCCCTAAAAATTAGGATGGCATATTTGAGAATGAGAGAAAATTGCCCATATACCTACACCATACAATAACACTACAGCTGAATGCCGAATATAGTACGGATAAAACAGCTTCCTTCATAGTTACATACCCAATAAGCCAGAGAAGTGATATAAAATATAACATACACATATTAAAATGAGATACATTGAACAATCTCTGCAGAGAAAACACACATCAAAGATCATCCACAGGCGCCCTCTGTACAATAAAATCCAGTAAGAATACTCTCCAATGTGTACTATCTGATATCTACAACTATAAACACATGAGAGTATGCGATTTGAGAACCGACAAAATAGAGACCAGGATCTAGAAATGGAGGTAGGTATGATTAACAGGCTCCAACACGGACTGCCCCCAAAATATATAATAATTTCAAGGTCCACCAAAGTGATAGCCTAATAAAATATTGCGCGAGTGCATTAAAATCCAGCATGTAATAATCTAAAAACCACTAACTGGTTATGCAGTCACCTATGAACTCAAATAGCAGCAATTATGATGATTTAATAAGCGCTTGTATATCAGAAATCAGAAAATAAACACCGGAAACTAATGCAACAAAATCTGCGTATATGCCTATGAGGGCGCCATTCAACACGACCCCCAAAAGCATAGTATGTATGTATAAATATATATATACAAGACAGAGTGTGAGTGTTGGGGGGGGGGGGGGGATTCAAAGACATGTTGAAACATCCTCACCCACATTACTTAATCATTGCTGGCCTAGACAGCAAAAATATAGGGAGCCTTTGCACGTCTAACAGACTCCCTTATGCCACTATGGGTGGAGAATGACATGAAGAACGAAACTTCCCCTGAAGAAGATGGTCCTCTCGAGGAGGAAGCTTCTGCGAATGTTCAATAACAGGTACTTTAGAAAACTGATAGAAGGATATTGTGATGACAGATATGTTATTAGTAGGAATCACACTGAGATTATTAAATCTTAACGTAATCTACTGAATCAAATGAATTGAAGGGGGTTAACTTCTAACTTCATATCTTACACTTTCAGTAGATGTCAGTCTTGAGTCTTGCATGATTGCATCTGTAAGTTGGACTGGTCAGTAAGTAGCTGAGTCCGTCACAGACGTCACCGAGTTGTTGACATTCAACTTGGATGGTTTGGCAGGGGGATTTATATCCATTGATGTTGATTCTGATGTCACGGAATATAGACAAATAAGCATGTTATTGGAGCCGACTGACTCGACCCAAATTTGTCTGTTCCATTAACATGCTTACCATTAACATGATTTAAAAAAAAGAAATATTCCCCCCCCCCACCCCAGATGTGCAAGGCAAAATGCTACATTTTATAAAAGCAAATACAAAATTAATTTAAAAAAAATGATGACTGGTATTAACTCCACAGTTCCTCCCCTATTTCCTATTTTTGTTTTTGGAAGCGTGCCCACCCCAGTCCCCATATACACTGCTGATGTTTATCGAAAAATAATCTCGAAAACCGGTATGCTTTGACAGTGTTTGGGTCCATGTGTTAATTTTTGTGAAACCCTGAAGCAGCACGTGTTGACCTCATTGTCGTTTGTTCTATTTTTAATGTTGGAAAATTTTGTTGGTGTTCAGTGCACTGAATATGTTTATTCGAAGCAATAATTACACTGTTCTGTTGCTGCTGCATGGTTTATACTGCATTATATGGATTTATTTATGGGACCCTTTCATTATTGTCGTCATTTAAGGTCAGTTCAACATAACATGTGTGGGTTTTTTCTCTTTCCAAATCTCAAAGGAGTCTAATGAAAGCACACGTTTTGAAAACAAAAATTTGATTGGTCAGTTCGTCAGACATGTCAGTTTGAGAAGGAAAACAATACTTATCTGTCAATAAATAAAGAACAAGTTTGCAAATAATGTTGTTTTAATAATTCTATTTCCATTGTACAATATACTGTGCATACAAGACATGTTTTTAACATAAACAAAGAAAGGTGAAATATTCAACTGAAAAGAAAATCATTGTCATTTTGGATTTACCGGTATGTTTCACTGGGATTTTCCCACCACACCAGTCTGGGACGACATCTGAGAGGCTTAAAAACAATTATTTTTTGATCAAAAATGGTGTCTGAAAACAAAATGTGTCCGAAAATTTAGATAAAATATAGTATTTATATTTCAATTTCTCCTGTCATTGAGTTAAGTTGAGTAAATTGGTACGTTCAACTTATGAATAGAACAAAAACAGACGTGGAAGGAAGATGTCAACGACAGAACACATTAGTTTTGTTTTCTCTGCCATGTTGGCGGTCTGCGATCAACACTGAACTGTCAAATTTAACGCTGTCATAGACTATGTAACAATGACCGGCATTTTATAAAAAAAAACAAAAACCATACAGTGTATATTTTTTTCGGTTCGGTTTTCATTTTTTTGTAAAAACTGAACCGAAATTTCAGTAAACCTACAGCACTACTGGAGGCGACATGTGGGTAAGTGATCCATCAAAATAACATTAGTAGCCGCTCCGCACAATCCCATCCGACGCATTAAATCTTTCGCTGTTAATGTGTCTAATAGAAGACAAAAGCAAGCCTAAAAACTAATTCGGTCAATGAAAAAACAATCGAGCCAGCTTGTTGAAAATTAATTGTAGGATACGTGACCTATCATTCATCCCATGAGACATAATCTAGTTCATTCTTCAAGTGATCTTAAGAACTATAATTGCCAGACAGTCGAACATTCGAACGCTCGCTTTTTTGACTGAATGATTATCCTAAATAACCTTTAGAGCCATGATAAACACGTTATCCAGTTCCAGTTAATTATCGGTTGGACCGAGTTCTATAAGAGCCTCAAGCCATCGGCTCAGGGGTGTCTGATCAGTAAACTCAAATAAACCTAAACCCCCTATCCAAGTAGCTGTATAGTCAGTCCCTAAAGTAATATATAGGAGGGATACCTATACCTTCGTTATGAGTCCTTATAGACCATCTGAGTCTAGGACAACCTCACCTACTTTTTCTGCTGGTGTTGGTCGATTAGACCCCAACTTAAAGAGCCGAGTATTGATGCTTTCTTGTAACTTAATCCTACATTAATGAAAGCTTACCTTCAAAGACTTAGTGTCTGGAAAACTAAAGCGACCTGTAGCAAGTTTTCCACCTAGTCAAATATTAAAGATGACGACGCAAGGCTTCGTCACATCAGAATAGCTCCCACTTAACATCTGTTAAGACAGAGATATATGTGATAAATAGGCCTGGAAAGAATTTTTAAAAAGGTACAAAGGTCCACAAAATTCCTTTCCATATAGACATTGCATCACAGTACTTAAAAGTGAAGTACATAAGACTGTGAGTCTAAATTCGCTCTGAATAAGAAATTATCTTCTCAATTGTGTCCGAGCGAACAGCGAAATGATAAAGGTAAGGCTACAACTAAGACCTTAGCCTGCTCATTCAACGCAGAGAAACTCTCAACACATCTTCCCCAGTTGTTTTTTAAATGTATGTGATCAAAAACGGTTAAAAATACAGAAGATGATGATAAGAAACCGTATTACTTCTTCCCACAGGAAGTTAAATATGGCGTTGTCTACATAATCGAAGACCTGTGACATTCGTGTAGACTTAACCGGAAAAGAGATCTTATTATCCTGCTCTTTGTCCGGATGAAGTCAGCGTCTAACAATGCTAGCAGTTTCTCACAATTACCCGCAGCATAGTGATTCACTGGAACAAGTTCAAGGAAACGATAATGGATAGTATCCATATCATCCATGAGTTGTTCCGAAAGGGAAGGTTATCCTCCTCCGTATCCCTTTCATCATTTGTCTAAATCAGTTTTAAAATCACGGTCACCGGCATCTGAACAGGCAGATGACTGAACCGATCAAGCACCATCCGACAGCTCAAGTTTTGAGATTGATGTTGAGTGCTTCTGCATTAGCAGGAACACTGCGATGAGCTGCGCAATCTGCGACAGCAAGTCCGTTACGGAGGCCTGAGGAGCAGCGGTCATGTATTGCTTATCCGCCGGCTGCTCCTGGGGCAGTGTGTCCGAGATGGCTCTTAACTGCAGACGTTCCGATGAATGAGGCCTTGTTTCCTTAGCAACTAGATGGTGTAGCCGACCCCGGCTGATAATTAAATGGAGCGTTCCGTACAAAAGGCATGTACGTAAGCTCCGAATGACACAAGTTCCTACCAACAACATCTGGCCCCAGATGTTGTTAAAAGAGAGAGGGGGCTCCCTCTTGCTTGCGGTACAGGGAGACCTAGCTGAGCATACCTCAGAACTTGCCGGTTTCCTCCTTTCCATCGTTACAGGGTGAGCATGATTGGATTTTATAGTGCTCGCTGCACCCTTGTTTTTCTCCTTGACCGCTACAGACATACCCGGCATCACACTACCCATATTCTGAGTAGCGATCCGCCGATTGAGCTAGCTGGAGACAAGGTCGTAAACCCTATATTCTAAGGTCTAGGCCCTTGTCTTATATCATTGAGCACTTTTCTGATTTACTATGTAAATGCGACACACCCGGTGTCACGGTCCTCATATTCAAGAGAAACCACTTCACCGGCGACAGGGACCACTCATCGCCGTTCACAGCCCTGTGCAATATAAAGAGCACTTTAGCCTTACGTAGAGGAAGCTGTAAGACTAGCTTACCCTGGCTGCCTATTAGACAGGACATCCCGGACAAGAGGCATGGACGTAAACTCCGACTGACGCAAGTTTCTACCAGCAACATCTGGCCCCAGATGATGCTGTAAGAGAGAGAGACCTTTCTCTTGCTTGCGGTCCTGGCAGACCTGTACGAGCATACCTCAGAACGTGCCGGCTTCCTCCTTCATCACTGGGTGAGCATAATTGTATATTATAGTGCTCGCTCCACCCTTGTTCTCTCCTCGACTGCTACGGACATATCCGGCGTCATAATACCCATATTCTGAGTGATAGAAGCGCCGGTTGAGCTAGCGGGCGACAAGGACGAAAATCACATGATCTGTGATCTGGGGCCTTGTCTTATATCATTGAGCACTTTGCCACTAGCTCTAATTGTATATTGTAGTCCAACTGTGTCACAGTTCTCAGAGGTCTGAGTAACCACTTCACTGGTTGAGGTAGCTGGTGACAGGGAACTAAAACCATACTCTGTGGTTTTTAGCCCTGTCTAAATGCAACAACGGACTTTTTGTGCGGTCGTGTGTGCTTATCGGACAGAGAGGAAGCCATAAGACTAGCTGACCCTAGCAGCCTATTAGAAGGAGCGTCCCGGACAGGAAGGCATGGACTTAAGCTCCAACTGACGCAAGTTCCTACCAACAACCTCTGACCCCAGATGTTGTTGTAAGAGAGAGGAGGGGCCTCTCTCTTGCTCGCGGTTGTGGAAGACCTGGACGAGCATACCTCATAACTTGTCTGCTTCCTCCTTTCCGTCGTTGCTGGGTGAGCATGTTTCGATATTATAGTGCTTGCAACACCCTTTCCTTTCCTCGACCGCTATGGATTTACCCAGCATCATTACACCCATATTCTGAGTGATACAGCGCCGGTTGAGATAGCTGGCGACAAGGACGAAAACCACATGATCTGTGATCTGGGGCCTTGTCCATTTCATTGAGCACTTTTGCCACTAGCTCTAATTGTATATTGTGACGACAAAAGCACACTATCTGACGGCGTCACGAAACCTCACCACGTTCTTGTTCCTCTATAAATAGAAACTAAGAAACTAAAGTGACATTTTGGCGAGAGGACCAGCAGTGTCCCCTCGCCGCAGGAGGACCGCTCGAGTCCACTCGCCTAACAACAAACCATGACACCCGTCACCAACGTTGTCAAAATCTGACACATGGTGCAAGAATTTGTGGTAGAACATCTACTACAAGCAAGACAACGACCATGTAAATAGAGGATAGGCTTCCTCATATTTGCCCTGCTATTTAATAAACATTATTACCTAAATGTTAAAATAGATCAATTGTACCTCCACCAAATCTACATAATATAAGATAACATTAAAATATATAATCGATGCAATAAATGCACCCAAAAGAAAAAAATTTTCAAAAAATAAAAAAATTTGGGAAATTTTTTTTCTTATATAAGAGACCAAGTTCCCAAATGGAACAATGAGCCCAAAAGAGCCTAAGTGTGGATAAAATTATAATAATATCCAAAAAATTAACTGCCACACTACCGGAATATTTTATGTTACTTATAACCGTAGTTTCCCTAAAAATAATAGGAAACTACCTATATAAATAAAGCATGGTCAATGTAAACGATTTCAAAATAAAAACCGGAAACAAGACCCCAGGCAACACAGCCCGAAGTCAGTAACAGAAATAAAACTATCCAATGTAAAGCAAGATCTTCAGCAGAAGAAAAAACAATACATCAGATGTATGATGCATGACCAAAATGCCTAACACCCCAAGGGTGAGGACGTAACCATGGGGATGTACAGAATAATCTTCTGTTTAATACGTTAAACTCCCAAGAAATTTTATAAAAAAATTTCAATAAAACAAGCCAAAAAGCTTGGGAGTTTAACTGGAGGGGATCAAGGGAGGTTAGGGAAGGAATACTTAACAAACAGTGGAAAAATCATTATCAATCAATGATGACATCAGGCCCATGTCCTGAAATTGGGGAACATGAACTAATTTTTATAAATATTATAAAATTACAGCCCTGAACATTTCAAACCACCGTCTTCCTTCCTTCATCCAGTTGTGTCCTTGGATCCACCAAATTAACCATTGATTTGTGTCTGGCATCATTGAAACTGTGCTTTAAAAGCACAGAAGTCAGTTTGATGTTAACTGACTGAAGGGCCAAACAAAGAATGATGTTAGCGCCAGTTTTGGTGACTTCCTGGCATCTGTGCATGCGCGGAGAGTAAATGTATGGAGGGCCAGATAGGACTTCTAATTTTCGGTTTTGCATGCAAATTTTGGGGACTGGGTGGCAAAATTTGTACTTGGCCCTGGATAATTTTGAGTTAGCACCAGCTAAGTCTGGGCCATTGGTATACAGTATAAAAATATCCTGTAATATGTTGAGAAATTATCCTGACAATCAACAAAAACCCAATGTTTAGTGACCTATTTCACATAAGTGCATCTAATTTTGGCATTTATTCTAGTATATCTTGTTTGACAGAGCTCCATGAGCTCTGTCAAACAAGGTATAATAGAATATATGCTCAATTTATCTCTAAAATACAGGAAAGTGACCAAATCCCTGTTAATTGCATACTCCTGTTAATTGAATAATTCTCACTGACAAAGTGGCTATTCAATTAACAGGGTTCCACTGTAGTTACATCTGAGTACCTTGGCAGTTGTTTCTAGACAAGGCTTGCCTAGAAGTAACTGCAAAGTCATAGGATGTCACCTGTCAAGGTGTAGCAAAAAATGTATAAAACTCTCCAGACCATTAAGTCATGTTTAAATAATTCAACTCACAGAAATGATGCAAATCAAATCAAACACCCTCAAACAGCTACTATCCATTCTATAAATTCACATAACCCAAATATGACTCTCTGAGAAGTTGAGAAAATGTTTACAAAACTCAACTTTTCATCATGCAGGAATTCTTCTACTCTCTTTGGGAAAGGGTCTAGGGCCCATGCCATTGGGAAAATTTGTGCCATGGGAGCTTCAATTGGGAATTTCTTTTGGAGGGGAAAAAACATACAATTACTAAGAAATTTTACATTCAAATCAAGCAGATTAAGACCAATACCAAAGCAACAGCATGTAGACTACAAGTAAGCTTTATAACAAGTAGTCACATGGAATCATTTTCACGCAGTCTCAGTTGTCTCTATTAAACTGTTCTCAACTTGTCATTTGCCTTTGAATTAAGATACTTAGTTTGGCAAATAATTTAAATTTAATGTACAATTGGTGTCCTGAACAGGGTATTCATAAGGCCTCAGAAAACCTGCCTTATTTCTATCCAGTTCAGGGCATAAGTTGTATATTAAATTGTTGTTTTTTTTTGGATTGGGAACTGAGATTGGGAAATTTGGGGGTTGAGCATTAGAAAAAATCATGTGCAAATGTCATTGGGAAAGGGTCCCATAAACAGCCTCTGCAGATACCAAAAAGAATCTCATGCTAGCAATCTCCCACACAACATGGTGGTTTATGTTCATGGATATGTGGGGGTTATGGGTCAAGGCTGCAATTCTAAGTGATCTCCTTTGCGAGTGTCTCTGTTTCCAAATTATCTTCGTTGTCAATGTTAGTAAAAAGTCTGGGTTTCTAATGGCATGATCTTGTGAGGGTGTGTCAAAAAGAGAAATCACTTGAGATTTTGGGAGTTCTTGTGTCGTGCCTGATATGTAATTACCACAATGAGATAAATAGTGGACTTCATTTCTTTGAAAAGATATAGTACATCTTTGTAAATAAACAGTTTTAAGGTGGTATGAGACCATCTATATGTCAAATGCCCTAGCCAATGGGTGGTGACTTAATTATCATATGATTGTAACTGATATGTACAGACTCTGTGTATGTGAAGAAAAATAAAAGCATTGATTCTTGGACACAGACACTGGCCTTCTTCCAAAAGTTTACTCTGGAATACTAGAAGGAATGCAGAAGAAAGAGCATGGCATGCACATTCCGGGTATAGGATTTCTTTTGCAAAAATAGAAGAATGAAATATTTATGAGATAATGATAGTCAGATTCCATATTTTGGGGAAGATTCAACCATTTTTTTTTAACCTACGACTCATGTCAAAATGCCAAAATCTCAAGCAGCAATGCTTACTCCATGACATAAAGTAGAAATTGAATCAATTCAATCTTGTTTAATAGAGCTTGGTTAGATGAAATTGGTTAATTTCCTAGTTGCATGCTGGGAAAAATTTGCAGGTCAAAATTTTCATATTTGGCCTAAGTATGCAGGTAGAAAAATAAGTAAAAAATAAATTTTTTGAAATGATGCTACACATATTCCTGATATACAAGTACTCTTTCAGAGTGCAAAATTTAACGAGAACGCTTGTTTCATTGACGTGGTGGTTACACAAATTTAAATCTACTCGAACGGATGACTGGTTAGCCAAAAGCTGCATTTTGAATGGTAAAGTCTGAATAACTTACATGTAACTGGAAGAGTGGTAAATTTTTTCTCGGCTTCAAGATTTGTTCACATGTTTTTGTCTTGTTACAATTTATGGGAGAGTGCCTATAGGCACTCTCCGATAAATTGTAACAATCAAATCGATAGAGATGAATAATTTTACTTCCAGGATAATAAGAGGAAATCCACAAAATATAAAGTCTTCAACTTTAGGTACCTGCAGTTCAGAATAAAGCCTGAATGTGGGCTACCAGCACTCTACCAGTTAACCAGCCTTTCTTGTGTCTGACAGATTTTTAGACCTTGCCTTGAGAGGCTATATATATTTGAATACCAAGCAATACATGAATACTTGTTAATGATAGAACAGCAGTTTTTTGCAAAATTTTACATAGCCGAGCATTCGGTTAGCCATCTCCAAACCTAGTGAATGGTCAGTTGGTTAGAGTCATTTTTGAAATTTTGCACACTGTCTTTGTAAATTATTACTTTCTTACTTACATTCTGATGCCGTGCTGGGTTCCAAAACATAATGCCACCATGGTTGACAACTCTTGGTACATGGACAGGTTTTCCTGATTGAACTACAGAGAAGCTAAAATGAAAATGAATGTTTCTAAATATCTGATTACAGCATAGTTTTGTGTGAAAGCCACTTCATGAGTGGTTCAGTGGTAAATCACGCTGGCGCCTAGCCAGATATCTACATTAGGGGAGCAAATGAATCTTTTGGGGTGACACAAGTATTTTTATGCCATAGGCATATCACAAAGTTCAAACTCTTGAGTTGGGCAGATGTATGAAGATGATGTTCCTGTCACATTTGTGGGAATGGGGGGGGGGGGGGGGGGGGGGGGGGGGGGGTAATGTTTTTCAAAAATTTCTCTGGAAAAGGACAAGGTCTGGACCTCCCCCAGAGAAATTGGGGAAAATATGCCCCCAAGTGGTGCCATGAAATCACCTGAAATCCATCAAAACGCATTTTAAAAAAAAATCACCCCGACAAGCAAAATGATCACTGCCACTAAATTTATCATTGAGGATGCAGCATTGAGTCAAAACTGACATATTCAGTGTGAAAATAGAATGAGTGCCTGTACTGGATGTACTGAGACAAAAATGTCTATAAATGTGGAGAATTCAGTGGTTATCAGAGAAAATCTTCAAAAGATTACAAGATTTTTTATTCAGTTATTAATAGTAGTTTACTTCATAACCTATATGTAATTAACAGGTCAAATTTGTATGGTATATGGTTTGGTGTTTGCAACATGGTTATTCAATTATAAGATATATAATTAAGAGGGGTCCACTGTTGGACAATAAATTCCTTTTAATGAAAAAACCCCACAGATTCCACTATCTTCAAACTTTTAACCTCTGTTCCTAGGACTGATAACAGCCTTTGGAAAGCTTAGCTCCAAATTTATTTATTTATTTATTTATTTATTTATTTATGTGTGAGGTCACTTTCAGCATCTATCGCTATATCATAACCACAATATACGTATAAAGTCAAGTTTTGCCAATCTTTTATATCCATCCAAATGTTATTAAAAATTAAAAAATTTGTCTCAATACAAAAATAGTGAAATCTTTTAGTTTCTTTTATTGACAAGAGTGTAAGTGTGCTGAAGCTCCCTTAGCTGGTAATTTCTTCATTGAATAACACTTTTAATTGAATAAAGCTTCCAAACACCAACCATATTTAACACAATTTCAACATGAAGCAGATATGTAAAAAGCATATATGTTAAAGAGTAAACTCCAGCTTAATGAATGAAAAATAAGGCAATTCAGTTGACAAGTTTTCCCTGCACTGTGTTTCAATGTTACATGATTAACATCCTGCACAAGGAAATTGACTACTTGAAATTTTTGTATTTTGACATTGGTATGCAGAGGGTTAACTCTCAACCTGCCGGGTATTTTCAAAATAGTTTTCATCAAATCTAGTCATGGCTGCTTAGAAGCAGCCATGACTAGATTTGATGAAAAAATTATCCACAGTTAACTCAAGAAATCATTGTTCAAAAAGTCCATTCAATTTACAGGGAGAAATTTTATTATTGCACCCGAATTATAATTATTTTAGTGGCAAGAAAAATCCTGTCCTGGGCAGGAATATCTGCCAGCAGCATGTAAGAAATTAACCCTTTACCCAATGCACACTATATCAAAATTTGTTATTTTAATAATTTTTTTTTTACATTTAAAAAAAAAAATTCAGCAAAATATCATGTTACCTCTCATTGGAACAAACTTGAGAAGCTCATTCAAATGAGGGGCCCGATGATATGGTTTTATTGAGATTTTTGACAAAGAATTCTTTACAACTGCTCAATTTGTAAACTATGTGGGCAGAAGTTGCCATTTTGTTAGGTAACAGTTAACCAATCTTCACTAAATTACAACCTTTATTTTCACCACTTTTGCATTCAGACCATACTAGAATGTGGTAGAGGAAAAAATAAATATTTTTATTTGGTGAGCTTATTCCAATGAGGGATCTTAATCCATGTTTTAACAGCCAAAAAAATGAAAATATTTAGTTATTAAGAAATTCACAGCATTTGTTTGTTCTCTAGTAGTGTTAAGTGAAGGGTGAAAGGACAAATATGATAAATTTAAAGTAATTTGTATATTTTTGATACTTACCAATGGCTCAGACTCAGCTGGTGCAAATTCAAAGTTATCAAGGGCCAAACACAAATTTTGACCTCCCCCCCCCCCCAATCCCCCAAATTTGCTTGCAAAACTGAAAATTAAAAGTCCTATCAGGTCCTCCATACTTTTACTCTCCGCAAATGCGTAGTCGCCAGGAAGTGATCGAAATTAGCGCCAACATAATTCTTTGTAGAAAGAGTACTACATAATAACTCAGCGGGAAGGTATGAGAGCCCACTCATGGGAGGGCCATACCCATCTGGGCCATTGGTAAGTATAAAAAATATACAAGTTACTTTAAATTTATATTTTTTATACTATAAACCAATGGCCCAGACTAGATGAATCGTAAAAAGGCGGAGGGCCTAGGACTTCAAAATTAGCAGACCAACATAGTTCCCAAGCCTGCAATCCAAGGTGAAAGGGAATTAAATTTAAAAGGAATTACATGTATGTCTCTCTATACAGTAATAGAGAAGACATATTGTAAATAAGGAGCCAAATTCAAGTAATTCCATATTCTTAGCATGAATGATTATGCTAATTGGGTGTAACAAGCCCCCAATTTTTCAGGCTAGTCCAGACTAAGCCCCATAAATTAGGATGGCGTATTTGAGAGTGAGAGACTAACCCCCACAAACATACGCCATATACAATAATAAACAAGCTGTATCCAGGATATAATCTACAGACAAAACCGCTTCACTCATAGTTACACACTTATCAAGCTGAAAGAGATTTAAAAAATCCCCCCTCCCTTTTTTGAAGGAATCTTCTTCAAAAACAAAGAGGGGAATGCTCTGGAATCAGTGAAAGCGGTACCAAATAACAATATATATTCGCCGAACAGGCACCCAGATATTAATTATTATTAATAAATTGGTGCTTAATGCCACTTCAGAAGCTAAGGCTATCACGGCAATCCTGGTAATTAACAATGCCAGCTTGTAACGTATACCAGAGTCGGCATACGTAGATAGGTCGAAAACCGGTGATATTATATGTACAACATACACATGTCCAATAGAATCACAGTGGACGATCTCTGGAGAGTAAACACACTTCCGAGGCAACCCACAGGAAACCCCGTTCAGGTGTTCAATAAATTCCAATAAATAACACTCCCAGACACGTGCGAATATACGAGAATGCATAGAAAGTTATATTCGATTTGGGTACCGAAACTTGGATTTAGAAATGGAACAAGATATGATTAACAGACTCGTCATGGACCGCCCCAAAAATAATTCATTGTTTCTAAGGTCCGTAACAAACAATAATGCATCTGCCTAATAATACACTTATTATGCAGGTGAGCATTGAAATCTTGCATGAATCATCTGAATACCAGTTAACTGACTTGACAGCCATACAGGTACACAAAGGCTGGCAATTTATTGATGATGAATCATATGCTTGTATATGACATATAAACAAACAACCACATGAAACAAACCAACTAAAAAGTGGATGTGCTCATGAAGTCGCCATAGAATACGACCCAGTCGCCAATCGAGAAGTCATGAAATGCATGCATTTACTTAAATGCATACAAGGCTTACAGGAAGAAAACTACGTCTTGCCTGGTAATCGCCTCTTAACACATTGGTGGTGGCGGGGGGGGGGGGGGGGGGGGGGGGGGGGGGATTCAAATTCATATCGAACCCCCCTCACCCACATTACTTGAATCGTTCTTGTGTTAGTCATCAAATAGTATAGGAACCGCAAGGCTACCTCATGTCTGATTGACTCCATAATGCCACTAAGGGTGGAGGAGGTGATGAACAAATACACCGTATTTACACAATAACTCACACCAAACCATACCGGTTTGAAGAGAATAACTTCCTCTAACAAATGGTATCATGTCTGATAGGACAACGAACTTAGCCTAGCTGAAGCAGCTGCTAAAGGTCTTCTTGTATGTGAAGACCATTAAAAGCTGATAACTGAGGCCCTAAAAGCTCACTAAGGAGACTTACAATGCTAGCCACAGCTGATAAGTCTTCATCTTTGTGAAGACAGATATATCGGTGTAAATTGTGACCCTGAGGGATCACTTAACAGAGACTTACAATTATTGTTGCGCAAGGTAGGGAATGAAGAGCCGCTATATAAACAGCCCTGAATTCCCAAAGAGACTGCAGTCCCATGAGATAATAAATTCAGTTATGCCACTACATAATACTGAAAAAATCTCGCTCATGATTTTAGCTAGGCTACTATGGTATAACACTAAGACTCAAGTCTATGACACCTAGGAAAAAGCACAGTATCTTTTTCGGTTTTATTCCCAAAAGACAGCGGACAGAGCCTAACCCAAGAGACCACTGTAACTGTACAGAAGGCTACTATGGTGTCCACAATGACATAAATTGTCTTGACGCCAAGGAATATCTCAGCCTATCTATACACTATCCATCCGGATTCAGGACGAGAAACAGGTGATAATAAAAAACTGGAGAATAATTTTGACGACGTCTAATGCTTTTCTTCAATAGGAAAGCTTGTACCTCCAGAAAGAAAACCTCTCTTGGAAAATTTGTCCAACAAGTAAACTTGTAAGTGGAGCTTTCCCAGGCCGATAGCCGC
Source organism: Pictodentalium vernedei (assembly GCA_031216915.1). Taxonomy (NCBI): domain Eukaryota; kingdom Metazoa; phylum Mollusca; class Scaphopoda; order Dentaliida; family Dentaliidae; genus Pictodentalium; species Pictodentalium vernedei. The sequence continues at coordinate 241,617,494 of CM062294.1, read as the reverse complement.
AAGCCTGCTGAGACTACCTTCTCATCCACTGATCTTCCACACTTAATTGCGAGGCTGATAACCTATTGCCAAGTGGAAAGCAACCAAAATCTATTCTCGACAAGCTCAAGATTATCGTTCCGTCAACTGGCAAGCAATAGAGGTCATGTCCATCACCTGTACGTCTAACGATGCTTACAGGAGGAGAAACTAAGTCCTCCCCGTTAAAAAGCTCTTCTCGTCGATCTCAACTGTTCCCTTCAATAAGACAGCCTTTAACTCCACTAGGAGCGACTCTCTTTGGAAGAAACTTCCGTGATTAACATCCAGTTCTCTTGAAGATGATACCCTTCCGTTAATTGTCAATCTTGGGGCATCAGATCCATAGCCTTGATCAGACCTTTGCCCCTTTCTGAGTCGTTATAATGACAACTTCCGAAGTAAATATAAGAGGGTTATTGTACCCTTGTGAGACATTCTTGTGATGCTTTCTTAGAAGCAGAATGGCCTCGCTAACCCCAGTCTGCTAAAGTGTGTTGATGAGACACCGACTTCAATAGCAGAGCACCAGAAGCTTTCTTGTAGCCTGCTCATACAGCAGCGTAAGCTTGTCGTCAAACGGTATACTTCCGGTAACCGGAGCGACTCAGAGAGCTTTTCACCTTGTCATCTATAAGTGATGACGACGCAAGGGCAGCATCACATCTTACCAATTCCAAATTCCACTGTCCGTGCAGAGTTGTACGTGGTATACATGACAGCCCTGGAATGTACTCTTAGTGAGGAACCATGTCCTCATATTCCTTCCACTGAGATGTTGCGCCACAGCTCTAAGGTAATTTGCTTAAGACATTGCATCCAGATTAGCTCTTTTGAATAAAATAGCACATTTCATTATTTCAAAGCATATATTAAATGATGCAGGTAGGGACATATTTTCATCCTCTGCCTGCTCATCTAAAAGCAGACTTATATTAAGATGGAACAATATTCTAAGAGCTTAAGATTTGAAATTTCATAGTCTTTGAAGTGCACTTCTGTGAAGGATGGAGACTCACACTCAGTAGCCCTCTCACCTTCCAAATGTTCCATCAGCAAATATGGTCAATTCCATCTGACTGAACAGATGACTGGACCAACGCAGCACCATCCGACATCTCACCCTCGGAGTCTGTTAAATGGTAGTACCAGCGACTACTCGACTGTTGCAATACGCAGAGCAATCTGCGGCAGCTAGTCCATGACCAAGGCTATGCAGAGCAATGATAATCCACTTGTTACCATAAACTGTTCACGGGATTGAGATCTGGCCCCAGATCCTCGTCACATGTCCCGTATAAAAAAGCCTCAGAAGACCAGCTATCGACCTGAACCTGCGAAGTTAGATAGCTAGTCTGCGGTCATCGTGCTTCATCAATGAAGCAAGGGAAGATGCCATAGCTGCCACCGAACCCGGCTGCAGTGTGGAAGGAGCATCCTAAACCGCAAGCGTGAACGGCCATCCCAACTCACTAAAGTTTCTCGAATCAAAAACAGTCGACCCCGACTGCTGAAGGAAAGAAGAATCTGCAGCTCACGGTCTGCACCAGACCTCGCAGATCTTTCCGTTAGAAACTTGTAGGCATGTATCCCTTATCGTGCATATCCATGGAAGAAGAGGAAGCCGTAACCACAGCACAAGTGCTGAAGTGCGGAAGCAGCATCCCGACTCGTCACATAGGACGGATGCTCCTCCTTATTGAAGTTTCTTACAACACAAAACAGTCGTCCCCGTCTGTTAACGAGAAGAAAAACGCTCTGCACTCGCGATCTGTCCCCAGATCTTGCAGAGTATCCTGCTTAGAAACTTCAAGGCTTAATCCTCTTTCATGCGCTTCCATGTAAGTAGAAGAAGTCATAACTGCCACCAGCCCTGGCGGCAGTGTGAAAGGAACATTTTGATGCGTGTTCCACCTCAATAAGGTTTCTCACCACAGACACAGTAGACCCCGACTGTTAACGGGAAGGAGAGGGTTCTCCAAACAGAAATCTGACCCCAGATCTAGAGGAGTGTCCCATAGAGAAACTTATGGCTTCTTCTACATGCACAATTGACCGGACCGACCCATCAGCGTCAGACAGCTCACCACTGGAGTCTGCTCTTCCATTTGCTGGGATGCTACTAATAGCTGCACAAACTGCAACAGCAAGTCCATTCCTGAGACTTGAGGAGCAGTGGTGTTCTGTTTTTTAGCCGCTTGCTGGTCCTGGGATGAAGATCCGGATATAGATCTTTTCTCCGAACATCCCATTGATTGATGCCTCAGATCGCTAGCTACCAGATGGTCCGACTTCATGGGTGAAGAATGGTTCCATCTTCGCTCAGCTGACTGGATATCGGAAGTCGGGTAGCTAGCCTGCGGTCATGTATGCTTTAATAACGTAACGGAGGAAGCTGTGGCTAAAGCCGACCCCGGCTGCAGACTGACGGAGAGTCCCGAGCGGCGGGTGGACGTATGCTTGGGCTCTTGCAAGTTTCTCATAACAACATTTGGCCCCAAATGTTGCTAGGTTCGAAAGGGACCTCTCCCGCTCGCAGGTTCACATCGGACCTCGCCGAGCCTCCCAACAAGAACACTTGATTTTGGCTTGTGAAACGTAGCGGAAGAAGCCATGACTGAAGCCGACTAGACAGACTGTCCCGAGCGGCAGGTGGACGTATGCTCCGGCTCGTGCAAGTTTCTCATAACAACATTTGGCCCCAAATGTTGTTAGGTTAGAGAGAGGCCTCTCCCGCTCGTGGTCTATTAGACCTCGCCGAGCCTCCCAACAAGAAACTTGCTGACTTCCTCCCTATATCCTCCCTATTTCCATCGTCACTGGGTGAGCATTTATTTTTAAGTGCTCGCTCTACCCATGTCTACACTTCCTTCGCCCGCAACAGACTTACCCGGTTTCACGGCTCCCACGGACGGAATAACCGCTTCACCGGTCGAGCTAGCTGCTTACAAGAGATTAAGAACACTAACTAGAGGACTTATCCCTTGCTTATCATGAGCACTGCAGCTAGCTCTATTCGCTCAATGGAGCTCGATGACGGTAGCACACTTTGGATGGTTGTCACAATATCATTACCATGTTCATGTTTGTCTGAAATAGAAACTGAAAAAAATGAATTAAAATGCGGTGCGAGGTCCGGTCTAAGAACCTCACTGTCAACAACGTACCGCGACACCCGTCTCCCAACGTTAATCATCCCAGAGTACACAAGTAGGACAAGAATCTGCAGGAGGACATCGACTAAAGTCGATATGACTCCTACAAACTCCACAACAAAATATATAATTAAGATGCATGAATAATAGCAATCAAAATTAAATTCAAAATACTTTTTGAAAAAATTTTGAAAAAATGCCCAAGTTCCCAAAGGGAATATAATGAGCCCAAGGGCATCCTGATAGCGCCTAAGTGTGGACAAAATCCAAATTTTTTGAGCTACACTACTGGAATAATAATCAATGTATTCTACAGTAATATAAAAAAAATACCACATATAAATGAGGACGTTGTCAATGCAAACAATGACAATAAAAAAAAAACGGAAACAAGACATCAGGCACACAAAAAGGCCCAAAGTCAGTAACCAAATTAAATGCTACCAGATGCAAAGCTAGATCTTCATACGAAGAAAAAACAATACATTGGATAGAAGATGCAAGACTAAATGACCTAAGACACCTAGATTGAAGACATAACCATGGGGGAAACAGAATAAATATTCTGTAATGCACGTTAAACTCCCAAGAAATTTAATAAATAATTTCAATAAACAAGAGGCCCCAGGAGACCTTAAGGCACTCACCTGACATGGTAGTCCAAATATCAAACCAGGGACTTGACTTGAATAAGCTGCGTACACCCCTCCTAAAAAAAGCATATACCAACTTGCCGAAGCTATTGTGCCCACACAATACACAGGATTTTCCTTCTATTTTCAGTTCCTGCACTTGCACGTCCCAAAACTGAGATAAACACATAAAAAACAGATTTTTTTTATTTTTGTTCGGAACAAAATTTTTTCAGACTAAAATTTTTTTTCTTCTTCTTAAAATGGACCATAACGTATAAAAAACCAAAGAATTAATTTCCGGATTTTGATCCAAAATTTTCTAAGTCCAACCCGGACCCCAACCCCGCATAAAAAACAAAAAAAATAATTTCTGGATTTTGGTCCAAAATTTCTGAACCAGGACCCCAAATTTTCAGCCTAAATATGAACCCAGGGATTTGGCTTGAACAAACTTGAATCTCACCTCCCTAAGCATGCTGCATACCCAATATCAAAAGATTCCTACTGGTCAGGCCTCGAAATAAGAGGCGAACGCTCGTACCGTTCGCCTATCGGTTACGCAGATTTGTTTTCAGGCGAACACTTGATCGGTTAACCAAAAATCGTGCCGATGGTCGACGAAGTTAGTTGTTACGGGATGAGACAAGTTTTCAACGTTTTTCCTCCCACTGATTTAAAAGAAGCACTGCAGTGAACAAAACGAGAACAAAATGCTCATATGGTTATCATACAGCGTGTTTCAATCATTACTGTACTTGTGGGGGTATAAATTTCTAGTATTAGCGGTACTGAAGATCTGCAGTACCAACTCGCGGCACCCTCTGGGTCTCGAAACAATTAATTTGTTTTGATTCTGAGAAAGATGATTGTCTGTTACAGCTAAAGGGAGGTAACTGCTTTGTTAATACATTTACCACACGTGAGGTATTAACTCTCGCACTCCGCGAAGCTGAAAATAAGTCTTCGATACAATAAAAAGGAGACATATTGAAAATCAAATGAGCTGTTGTTAATTATTTGCATTCCGCCCCTTTTTACCCTACCAATCCAATAGAAAAATCTTCGAACACATTATGGAAACGACTTTCATTCACCAATGCTGACTTCTTATTTACGTGCTTATTCCATTTGAATAAACAGCCAGCATCATTGTGAACATGGGTTTCTCCAAATGATTCCGAACATTGTGGCACAAATAAAGTTTTAGTTTGGAACTTTGGATTACATTCTCCAGATTCCGAAATGTAGGGGAAGGTAGATACGATTTACAATTGTTTCTTTTCCAATGTCAATCAGAGACTGGTCTCTAGTTTTGGAGATATGGTAGTTTGTTAGAAGAAGTCGATAATGTAAAGTTAATGCCAGACGGATGGCGACGGACGGAAAGTGATTAGTAAAGCTCCCCTTGAGCTGTGCTCAGGTGAGCTAAAAAAGCCAAAAAGCTTAAGAGTTTAAGAGGAAGGGTTCATGGAAGGATAGGGAAGGAATACTTAACAAACAGTGGATTAATCATTAGCAAAAATGATGACGTCAGACGAATGTCCCGAAATTGGGAAACATGAAATAATTTTATAATTATTATAAAGTTACAGCCCTGAACGTATAAAACCACCGTTGTACACTTCCATCATCCAATAACAGCCTTGGATCCACCAATTCTTGTATTGATTTATGTCTGGCATCCTCAAAAAAAGGAGATTTTAAAGCACAGGTGCCAGAACATTGTTACTGACTTTAGGGCGAAACAAAGAATGATGTTTGCGCCAATTCTGGTCACTTCCTGATGGCTGCGCATGCACGGAGAGTAAAAGTATGGAGGACCAGATAGGACTTTAATTTTCGCTTTTGAAAGCACATCTTGGGGATTGGGGTGGTTCAAAATTTGTGTTTTGCCCTTGATAACTTTGAGTTTGCACCAGCTAGTCTGGGCCATTGGTTTATAGCATAAAAGTTAAAAAATTTATAGTAATTTATATATTTTTTATACTTACCAATGACCCAGACATAGCTGGTGCTAACTCTTAAAATATAGGGCCAAACACAAATTTTGCCCCCCAATCCCCAAAATTTGCATCTAAAACTAAAGAAAACATGTCCTGAAAGGCCCTCCACACTTCGCCCCTACTGCGCATGCGCAGTGTCAAGGACGTTCCGAAATTGGCGCCATTTATCATTCTAATAACCAGTGCCTGGTAAGCGCTATGTACTCAGCGGGGAGGCAAGAGTTCCCAACTCCTGGGAGGGCCATCCCCGTCTGGGTCATTGGTAAGTATAAAAAATATATAAATTACTATAAATTTTTTAACATTTTTATACTGTACCAATGACCCAGACATAGCTGAATAGTAAAAAGGCTGGAGGGCCAAGGACATAGAGCAAAATGGAATACGCTCAATAAAATAAAATAGAGTCATCCCCTGTAGGGAAAAGAAGTAATAGGCCTTACATGTATCTTTCTTATTTATGATAAATTAGAAAGATACAACACCTTCCAAAAATTGAGCTTCATACATCCATGTACTCTATTAATATCCAATAATCCTTATACTAATAATTTTTAAAGTAAGCCAATAATAAAGTAAGTCTAGAGAATAGAGACTCTTATACTCCTAAAAGTGTGTGAGAATTGCATAATCATGTCCGTTGACATATGCAATATTCAAAAGCTATACTTTAAAAACTAAGACTTGAATGAATTTTATAAACTTAAACTTCTCACTAAACAACCATCCCAATAACAGCTCAGAATTACTAACTCCGGAGGAGGTATCCCCTTGTTTTCATAGTAAAAACAGGTGACCCAAGGGAACACCCTCCCCCCCCCCCCCTTTTTCTTGCCCTGGGTCAAATAGCCCAGAGCGAAGAGGGCAGCCGAACGGAGACACTGCCGAAACAGACAGCCTACCTAGCTATAGTAGCAACTGTTAAGTGAATGACATTCTGAGCAGTAGATAATAGACCTAACAATAGAGGCCTCCAGAAATGGACTCGATATTTCTGAGATAAAATTCATGAATGGATGGCTGAGAGCAATGAGCAGCCTTCAAAAATCTATAATAGCAACACTATTAATGTAAGCCCAAGAAGTAGAAGAACTCTTACTTCATGAGCCGAAATCTTAAGCACAACTGCTAAGCCAATGATATACCATAAGCAGTACGCTAGTTAATAGAATCCATTAACAATAAAATGGAGCGTAACGTCCTTCTACTAGACATCAAAGACAGAAGAAGCTTACGCCCTTGTAATAAACAGATATCTGTTTATAAATACATAAACTGTACCTGGAAAGAGTAAAGGCCTATGCCCATACGAAAACGGAAGGACCTTAAAATAATAGGTTCCGGATAATAGGAGCCTAACTCTTATGCAACAATCCAACCTAAATAGTAACGGAAGTATTGATTCCGATACTATGAAAGTGAAAATCATCCATCGATAGTGCATGAAACTCACTGACTCTACAGTAAAAGAGAAACCAACAGAATTACTGTCTAAAAGGTCAGAATTTGAAAACTACTGTTTCCAGAGGCTCAAATGATTACTTAGCTAAATAAGAACCGAAGTTAAAATCCGTATAGGAATTTAATCTAAAGATTCTAAGTCTATTTATCAAAAAGTTACTAACTGACTTAGATAAAGAGACAAAAGACTCAATTGTAAACTATCGTAGAGTGCATAGGTATGAGGTAACATAAACCTATAACCTAAATAACAACAGGCTGCAGTAGATCTTGTGAAACAAGTATACTAAAAAATAGCAATGAGTAGTATGGAGGGATCAACCATATGAACATAATGATCCCTACACCACGACGGAAGAGCCTCCACTTTAGTCGCATAGAATAGCGAAGAAGAGGATCTCCTATAGTAAGAAATCGCGTCCAAAGCTCGTCCAGTACAGTGCTTACAATGCAATACGGACCACACAACGGAATACATGAAGGTTGCGACCTTGCTGGTTGTGATAAAGATGACACGATTTACCCAGTGAAAAAAGATCCTCACATAGAGGAAGATTTCACGTTAAGATCCACAGTAGACAAGAGAGTAAATTACTCATGATCTCTGTGAAGATAGAGATGCTATCAACAGAAATGTATTGTGGTTGTTTATCTTAGCAATACCTGCTAAAACAACAGCGCCGGAGGATACGCGTATCCTATCATTCCGTCCTATAGATCAATAGAGCGTTAACAGTATTAGCTCAGAGATCTGGACAAGCCAACACATACGTCTGCAATTGATTAGCAAGCTGTGTCATAAATAAAACATCATTGGGCGCTCCCATAGATAGCAAATCTGATTGAATACTTGTTTGTTGAGAGTCCATTCTGACAGCAACAAGCGACCCGTAAGAGAACGGGAGTGCGATAAAACAATCAGACGACCCAGAATATGACGGACCAAAACTGAACTTGGTGTACTATAACCAACAGACGGATTCTTTCCATTAAATTGAATAACGGAAACGAAAGAGTGCCTCCCTGGTTCCGGAGATACGCCACTACTGTCGAATTAAAGGACAGGAATTTGGGCATGCGTTTCTGAATAATGTTCATGCAATGACATAAAGCAAGCCTAAAAAACATTATTCCGCGGAAGTTAAACTGATAGCTAAAAGACTGCGGAACCCAAAGACCCTGGCACTTCGAATCCGTAGGGATCAGTATATATCCCAATCTGTTTGACTGGCAACCGTCATAACAGCCACACTCGGGTCCGGCAAATGCGGCGGCACTCTCTGAGTCAACCACCGAATGTTTGCCCCAGTCTGAATCTCTTGTAACACTAGATAGACAAGAGAATGTATAAATCAAGCAATTCATGGATTGCCGGGGTTGCCGTCGAAGAGAAGCTCCTCCGAGAACGAAGCGACACTGAGAGAGTTCTTAACCTACTATCCACGGGTGGATGTAGCTAGGGCTGCATCACGTCTAACCAACTCCAATCAGCCACTGAAGGGCGGAGTTATACGTGAACAAACTACTGCCCTCAAAAGAAATTACATTGAGAATAATATCCCGTAAATCTTTTCTTGAAGACGTAATGATAATGCCTCAGTAAGGCGGATTACGTATAATAAAGCGTCTAAGTTAAGTCTACTATACATAATGTCGTTCCCAACACTGAAATTGGAAAAGACATAAACGGCGAAAAAGAATATATGCAGTCTTTAATCACACCGTCTAGACGCATATAAACTCTCGGTATGCCCTGCTCTGCCAAAATAAACTATATGTAAAAAAGATAAAATGGCAGAAATGAGCCACGCGGACAAGAAACTAAACTATCATGCTTAGTAGCAGGCTTGTATATATATATAAATATATAGCGTCGAAAAATAAAACACATGTTGTAATGACAATATTGGACTGCGTCGGTAAGTCAGGGACAAAGTCCCTGTACCGATCGAAAAATCCGAGTCCAATGACGCTATAAGTCTCTTATCCAAGATCGCAGCAATGAAGTCCGAAAAATAATCACTGGAAGAAATGCCAGAAGATATGAAAGGCATCTTCCGATACTACTAAAGGGAAAACTCGAAATCTTTCGAATCCCTTTCGCCATCCTGTCGGACCCTATAAAGCGTTCGGTCGTCCGTAGCTTGATGCAACCGCGGACCGCACCGACCCAGCGCCGTCGGATAATTCCTGATTCGACCGAGAAACTGTCAATTGCTGGGATGCTGCGAAACAACTGTGCTAACTCGGATAGCACGTCCGTCACTGAGGCCTGAGGAGCAGCGGTCTTACGATGCATTGCCGCAGGAAGCTCCGAGATCGTTACCCCGTGCATACTTCCAATATGCGAGCGAACGGAGTGTATAGGCCTCGTGTCCCTTGGCTACCGGATGGCGCGACCTATTCGCTGTGGAATCACTGAATGCCGAACTGATCGGATACTCGAGGTCACGTAGCCAATGTGCGGTCGTGTGCCCTGCTGTGAGGATGAGGAAGCATTAAAGACAGTCTGTCGGACTGTCAATATAACGGAGCGTCCCGAGCAACGGACATATGCTCCGAATGTAAAATATCTGAACCACAACATGCGGTCCCCTATGTTGTTGGCTTCCTCCGATCTGTCCTCAATCTGCCGTCACTGGGTGAGTACTAAAGTAATTAAAGTGCTCGCATCACCCAAATCTCCTTCCTAGACCGCAACGGACGAACCCGGCAGCCGAACCATTCGATGAATGTACGCTACACCGGGTGAGCTAGCGAATGTCACTCCGTAAACGATAGACATATTCCATGAGCACTTATTGCCGCTAACTCTTCATTAACTATGACGACAGAGGCACACTTTTGAAAGACATCTCCATAACTCTTCGAACAAGAAACCAGAAATGCTTGGATAGCAAGCATAAAATAATAATATATATAGCGTCGTTCAATAATTCGAAAGTTTGTGTGACATTATTGGACTATGTCGGAACTGAGGGACGATGTCCCTGAACCGAACCAAAAATTTCTAAGTCCACCGACGCTATCAGTTTCTTATCCGGCATCGCAGCATATGTTGTTCCGAAAGGGAAAGCTTGAAATCCTCCGAATCCCTTTCGGTATCCCGTCGGACCGGATGAAACTTTCGGACGTCCGTACCCGCTTCCGCGGAGCGTCCCGACCCAGCATCGTCGGATAAAATATATGCGACAGATTCAGTTGATGCTGGGATGCTGCGATAAACTGTGCTATTAAGGAAAGCACGTCCGTTCCCGAGGCCTGTGCAGTAGCGGACTTACGATGCATTGCCGCTGGAAGCTCCGTGTACGTTGACTCCCGCACACTTCCTATGCGAACGTCCGGAGTCTGCAGGCCTCGAGTCCCCGGCTACCGACCCAGCGCTGTCGGATAATTCTCGATCCGACACCGTTTCTGTCGGCTGCTGGGATGCTGCGATAAGCTGTGCTATGTGCACAAGAATGTCCGGCGTCGAGACCTGCGGAGGCGCAGTCTATCGCTGCTTCGCCGAGGGCAGCTCCGCATCAGATGGCTCCCGCATACTTTTCCTATGCGAACGTCCGGAGTCCATCGGTCTCGAATCCCTGGCTGCCGGATGGTGTGACCTGGTCGCCGAAGAATCCTTGATCGGCGAAGCTGGTAATATATCGGCGGTCACGCAGCCAAGGTGCGGTCGTGTGCGCTGACGAGAAGAGGAAGCCTTAGCAGTCTCAGCGGACTGCCTATACAACGGAGCGTCCCGAGCGACGGACGTATGCTCCGCTAGCGACACATTTGTACCACAACATCTGGGGCCAGATGTTGTTGAACGAGAGAGGGGCCTCTCTCGCTTGCCGTCCGGATGGACCGGAACGAGCTATGAACCGGACTAAAAGGCTTCCTCCGTTCTCCCTCCGATCCGCCGTCACTGGGTGTGCATTAAGTTAATTTTATAGTGCTCGCATCACCCCAAAATTCCTTCTAGACCGCAACGGACGAACCCGGCTGCCGAACCATTCGGTGAATGGACGCTACACCGGGCGAGCTAGCGGACGTCAAAGGCCGTCGAACCTACTAGGGTCCTCTTAGGCAATTGGCGTATTACATGAGCACTTTTCCGCTAGCCCTTCATTAATTGTGACGACGGAGGCACACTGTTGGAAGACATCACAGATACATCACCCTAATCTTGATCGTCTGAAATAGAAATTGATAAAGTAGAGTGACCCTGCGGGGAAAGGACCGGAGTGTCCAAATCCCCAACAACATACCGTGACATACGCTTCCCATATTGTCATCGAAATCATACGATACAGAACAGGAGTTAATGCGAGTACACTCACCACATATAGAATGATAATAAGGTCAGAGGAAGACTTCCTCTTAAAACAATTGATCAATATCCTTTCAATGTGAAAAGAAAACAAGTCCTGGAACTCGCACTAACCCCTGGCAATAAAAATACATAATAATAATATGATCCATTAATATAGAAAAAATAATTGAAATCAAAATATTTTGAAAAAATATTTTTTCAGAACAGCCCAAGTTTCTAAAAAGTAACGTTGAGCCCCAATGGATCCCAAGCCTAAGTGTGGACAAAAATTTTAAAAATATTTTAAACAATTTATTCAACACTTACGAACAATAATAATGTATCTAGTTATGATTAAAATAACATAAAGATATTATTATTTAGAAATCCCCCCCTCACACAGAGGGCTGTTGTAAATGTAAACAATGAGTGTAAAAACACTAAAATAAGACTCCAGGCACCCAGGCCCGAAATCAGTTACCAAACATACACCATCTGATGCAAAACAGAGACTTCCAGGGAAGAAACTGCAGAACATCAGATGGTAGATGCAGAACACAACGCCTAACCACCCGTAGGTGAAGACGTAAACATGGGGAAAGAACAGAATTCATTCTGTTATTCAGCTAAAACTCCCAAGAAATTTTAGTAATAATAATTACAGAAACTATGCCAAAAGCATGGGAGAATAGCAAGGGGGAACTTAAAGGACAGGGAGAGAGGAAAAACACTTGAAAAAACAGTGTAACTAAATAATCAGAATGACAACAAAATGGCTGCTGCCTTGAAAATAGGTAACTTAACATAATTTCATTAAAAAATTTTAAGTTACAGCCCTGATAATATTCTGTCACACATTCTTTTCCTCTCCTCCTTTTCTATCCTCCTTAGAATCACCATTTCACTAATATTTATGTGTCTGGCATCATTTAAACTGAGATTTAAAAGCACAAAGATCAGTCAGATGTTAACTGATGAAGGGCCAAACTTAGAATGATAAATGGCGCCAATTTCGGAACGTCCTTGACACTGCGCCATGCGCAGTAGGGGCGAAGTGTGGAGGGCCTTTCAGGACATGTTTTCTTTAGTTTTAGATGCAAATTTTGGGGATTGGGGGGCAAAATTTGTGTTTGGCCCTATATTTTAAGAGTTAGCACCAGCTATGTCTGGGTCATTGGTACAGTATAAAAATATATGGGTTTTCAACACTTTTTAATCTGAACTCAAGTATGGGTTTTAATCTCCGAGCCAGTTAAACTAGATAAAAACCATTGCATTGAGAAGTGAATCTTTCTGCAACCTGATAAGTCTTGGCAAAAGCAAAAGAGTAACAATAATACAAAAAAAGGGTTTCCAACAGTTTTTAATCTGAACTCAAATACAATTTTTTTTTTTCTATCTCTGAATCAGTTAAACAAGGGAAAAAAGCCTTGCATTGAGATGGAAATCCCCATACATCCTGATAACTCTTGGCATAAGCAAAAGTATAACAATAATAAACTAGAGTGATGTCACGCATGCAGACCAACTGTCCCAGCAATGGCAATGCTTAGACACAAAATAGTTGGAGCCATTTTTTGTTAAAGGTTTACCTAACGAATCTGCCATATCTGCACTCGTGATATACAAAATTTGCTATTCAAATTTTATTTTTTCATTTCTCTACTCCAAAACATGCCTCATGACCTATTAATGAAACAAGCTTGATGAGCTTGTTCCAATAAGGACTAATAAGCCATGGTTTGAAGTAAAAAATGAAAAAATCTGATGTTTCAGAAATATAATTTGTACTGTTGGCTTCAACTTGTGTTAGGTAAAGGATTAAAGATGCAGTACATAAAGCAATGTTGGGCTATAGGAGTCAATTTTCTTTTTTGCATGTAATAACTCCCAATCCTTCAAAATGCATTTTGGGAATAATTGCCTAAGTGACACATGTGAGTGTGTGTGTGTGTGTGTGGAGGGGGGGGGGGGGGAGGGGGGAGGGGGGGGGTTGTGTTATAGTAGTCAATTTTTGTTTGTTTGCATTTTGTAACTCCAAATACTTCAAAATATGTGTATGCAGTGGTGTAGTGTTATAGTAGTATAGTAGTCAATTTTTGTTTGTCTGCATTTAATAACTCCCAATCCTTCAAAATGCATTTGTTGAAAAACTGTCTAAATGACCGTTGGGGGGGGGGGGGGGGGGGGAGGGGGCAAAACTGTAAAAATGCATTTTTGATGAAAGAAAAAAAAGTGCCTAATTGGCCAGCCCCGGGGAGGGGGGCGGGGAGGGGAGGGTGTTTGTCTGGGGTTTTTTAACCACAAACTTTAAGCAAAAGCGTAAAAATGCATTTTTGATGAAAGAAAAAAAACAGTGCCTTATTGGCCCTGGGGAGGGGGGGGGGGGGTACGTGAGTTTAAAAAACGTTCTGCATGTAGTGACTGTAATAATTCAAAATGCATACTGCAGGAAAGACAAAAAAAAAATGCCTAATTGGCGGGGGCAGGGCAATAACTTCAACAATTTTCATTGGATAATTGTGGTCATAAAACTAGACCTAGAGACATGTACTGAAAAGAATTGAAATCCGTTAACTTTTGTTTAAGTTATGGCATAAAGAAAGTTTGGACAGACAGACGGATTGACGGTCAGGTGGACTGACAGATAGATGGACGGACCAAGCTCTGTGCTATATCCCTCCCACAAGGGAGGGGATAAAAAGTAACAAAGTATGCAAAGTATGTGGTACAAGCCTAATTTGAAATTTAGAGAAACTAAGTTCGTAAAACGTAGTGAAAGGGTTAAATTAATGCCAATATTATTTGAAACTACTGTACAGCTTCAGTAGACCTTGCCCGAAATAAAAAAAGAAATGACAGAGTGTTTGGAGAATGAAAGGTAGAACCTTGAAAAGCAGAACTTTAATCGAAACTTTAAGCTGGGAATACTAAGTAAAATTGATTGGCAAAAAAGGGTTAAATATTTCCTAAAACCGATAAAAGAAATCATTGATGTAAATGCAATCATTAAGTTGCAAGAATTAGAGTAAGAAAGTATGTGGCAAAGTCTAATTTCAATTACAAAGAAAGTAAGTCTGAAAACATGTTTAAAAGGGGTTAAAATCATGCCGATATTAATGAAAATCGCTGTAGAAGTTAAAAAATTTATAGTAATTTATATATTTTTTATACTTACCAATGACCCAGACATAGCTGGTGCTAACTCTTAAAATATAGGGCCAAACACAAATTTTGCCCCCCAATCCCCAAAATTTGCATCTAAAACCAAAGAAAACATGTCCTGAATGGCCCTCCACACTTCATCTCTACTGCGCATGAGCAGTGTCAAGGACGTTCCAAAATTGGCGCCATTATTCATTCTTATAACCAGTGCCTGGTAAGCGCTATGTACTCAGCGGGGAGGTAAGAGTTCCCAACTCCTGGGAGGGCCATCCCCGTCTGGGTCATTGGTAAGTATAAAAAATATATAAATTACTATAAATTTTTCAACATTTTTATACACTACCAATGACCCAGACATAGCTGAATAGTAAAAAGGCTGGAGGGCCAAGGACATAGAGCAAGATGGAATACGCTCAATTATATAAAATAGAGTCATCCCCTCTAGGGAAAAAGAAGTATTAGGCCTTACATGTATCTTTCTTATTTATGATAAATTAGAAAGATACAACACCTTCCAAAATTGAGCATCATGCATCCATGTACTCTATTAATATCTAGTATAATCCTTATACTAATAATTTTTAAAGTAAGCCAATAAATAAAGTAAGTCTAGAGAATAGAGACTCTTAATACTCCTTAAAAGTGTCTGAGGATTGTATAAAAATGTCCGTTGACACGTGCTATATTCAAAAGCTATACTTTAAAAACTAAGACCTGAATGAATTTTTAAAACATAAACTTCTCACTAAACAACCATCCCAATAACAGCTCAGAATTACTAACTCCGGAGGAGGTATCCCCTTGTTTTCATAGTAAAACAGGTGACCCAAGGGAACACCCTCCCCCCCCCCCCCCCATTTTTCTTGCCCTGGGTCAAATAGCCCAGAGCGAAGAGGGCAGCAGAACGGAGTCACTGCCGAAACAGACAGCCTACCTAGCTATAGTAGCAACTGTTAAGTGAATGACATTCTGAGCAGTAGATAATAGACCTAACAATAGAGGCCTCCAGAAATGGACTCGATATTTCTGAGATAAAAATTCATGAATGTGGATGGCTGAGCGCAATGAGCAGCCTTCAAAAATCTATAATAGCGACACTATTAATGTAAGCCCAAGATGTAGAAGAACTCTTACTTCATGAGCCGAAATCTCAAATACAACTGCTGAGTGAATGATATACCATAAGCAGTATCGATAGTTAATTGAATCCATTAGCAATAGAATGGAGCGTAACGTCCTTCTATTAGGCATCAAAGACAGAAGAAGCTTACGCCCGTAGTAATAAACAGATATCTGTTTATAAATACATAAACTCTAACCGGACAGAGGAAAGGCCTATGCCCGTACGAAGACGGAAGGACCTTAATAACAATAGGTTCCGGATATTAATTAGGAGCCTGACTCTTATGCGAAAATCCAACCTAAATAGTAAAGGAAGTAGTGATTCCGAAACTACGAAAGTGAAAATCATCCACCGATAGTGCATGAAACTCACTGACTCTTCAGTAAAAGAGAAGCCAACAGAATTACTGTCTAAAAGGTCACAATTTGAAAACTACTGTTTCCAGAGGCTCAAATGATTACTTAGCTAAATAAGAACCGAAGTTAAATTCCGTATAGGAATTTAATCTAATGATTCTAAGTCTATTTATCGAAAAGTTACTAACTGACTTAGATAAAGAGACATAAGACTCAATTGTAAACTATCATAGAGTGCATAGGTATGAGGTAACATAAACCTATAACCTTAATAATAACAGGCTGCAGTAGATCTTGTCAAACAAGTATACTAAAAAGTTGCAATGACTAGTATGGAGGAATCAACAATATCAACATAGTGATCCCTACACCAACGACGGAAGAGCCTCCACTTTAGCCGCATAGTATAGCGAAGAAGAGGTTCTCCTATAGTAAGAAATTGCGTCCAAAGCTCGTCCAGTACAATGCTTACAATGCAATAAGGACCACACAACGGAATACGTGAAGGTTGAGACCTTGCGGGTTGTGATAAAGGTGACACGATTTTACCCTGCGAAAAAAGATCCTCTCATGGAGGAAGATTTCGCGTTAAGTCCCACAGTAGACATCAGAGTAAATTTACCCACGGTCTCTGTGAAGACAGAGATGCTATCAACAGAAATGTATTGTGGTTGTTTATCTTAGCAATACTTGCTGAAACAACAGCGCAGGAGGATACGCATATCCTATCATTCCGTCCTATTAGATCAATAGAGCGTTAACAACATAAGCTCAGAGATCCGGACAAGCAAACACATACGTCTGCAATTGATTAGCAAGTTGTGTCGTAATTTAATTATCATTGGGCGCTCCCATTGATAGCAAATCTGATTGAATACTTGTTTGTTGAGAGTCCATTCTGACGGCAACAAGCGACCCATAAGTGAACGGGAGTCCGGTAATACAATCAGACGACCCGGAATATGACGGACCGAAGCAGAACTTGGTGTACTATAACAAACAGAAGGATTCTTTCCATTAAATTGAATAACGGAAACGAATGAGTGCCTCCCTGGTTCCGGAGATACGCCACTACTGTTGAATTAACGGACAGGATTTGGACATGCGTTTCCGAACAATGTTCATCCAATGACATAATGCAAGCCTAAAAAAACATTATTCCGTGGAAGATAAGTACTTGCTTAGAGACTGCGGAACCCAAAGACCCTGGCACTTCGAATCCGTTGGGATCAATATTATATCCCAACCTGTTTGACTGGCAACCTTCATAAGTATAAAACTAGGATCCGGCAACTGCAGTGGCACTCTCTGAGTCAACCACCAAATGTTTGCCCCAGTCTGAATCTCTTGCTACACTAGATAGACAAGCGAACGTGTAAATCGAGCAATTCATGGATTGCTGAAAAGTGAACAAACTACTGCCCTCAAAAGAAATCACATTGAGGATCATATCCCGGAATTCTTTCTCTTGAAGACGTAATGATAACGCCTCAGTAAGGTGGATTACGTATGATAAAGCGTCTAAGTTAAGTCTATTAGACATCATTGTCGTTTCCAACATTGTGGTTGGAAAAGACATAGACGGCGAAAAAGATTATTTCCAGTCTTTAACCACGCCGTCTAGACGCATATGAACTCTTGGTATGCCCTGTTCTGCCAAAATAAATTATTCGTATAAATGATAAAAGGCAGAAATGAGCATTGCGGACAAGAAACTAAACTATCATGCTTGGTAGCAGGCTTATATATATATAGCGTCGATAAATAATACACATGTTCTAATGACATTATTGGACTGTGTCGGTAAGTCAGGGACAATGTCCCTGAACCGATCCAAAATTCCGTGTCCAATGACGCTATAAGTCTCTTATCCAACATCGCAGCAATGTAGTCCGAAATAACAATCACTGGAAGATAATGCCGGAAGATATGTATGGCAGCTTCCGATGCTACGAAAGGGAAAACTCGAAATCTTTCGAATCCCTTTCGCCATCCTGTCGGACCCTATAAAGCATTCGGTCGTCCGTACCTGATGCAACCGCGGACCGCACCGACCCAGCGCCGTCGGATAATTCCTGATTCGACCAAGAAACTGTCGATTGCTGGGATGCTGCGAAAAAACTGTGCTAACTCGGATAGCACGTCCGTCACTGAGGCCTGTGGAGAAGCGGTCCTACGATGCATTGCCGCTGGAAGCTCCGTGATCGTTACCCCGTGCATACTACTAATATGCGAGCGAACGGAGTGTATAGGCCTCGTGTCCCTTGGCTACCGGAGGCGTGACCTGTTCGCTGTGGAATCACTGAATGACGAAACTGATCGGATACTCGAGGTCACATAGCCAATGTGCGGTCGTGTGCACTGCTGTGAGGATGAGGAAGCATTATCGACAGTCTCTAGGACTGTCAATATAACGGAGCGTCCCGAGCGACGGACATATGCTCCGAATGTAAAATATCTGAACCACAACATGCGGTCCCCTATGTTGTTGGACGAGAGAGGGACCTCTCTCGCTCACAGCCCGGACGGACCTGGACAAGCCAGGAACCGGACTAACAGGCTTCCTCCGATCTGTCCTCAATCTGCTGTCACTGGGTGAGTACTAAAGTAATTATAGTGCTCGCATCACCCAAATCTCCTTCCTAGACCGCAACGGACGAACCCGGCAGCCGAACCATTCGATGAATGTACGCTACACTGGGTGAGCTAGCGAATGTCACTCCGTCGATCCTACAAGGGACCTCTTAGGCGATAGACATATTCTATGAGCACTTATTGCCGCTAGCTCTTCATTAACTATGACGACAGAGGCACACTTTTGAAAGACAACTCCGTAACTTTGCGAACAAGAAACCAGAAATGTTTGGTAATAGCAAGCATATAATAATAAATATATAGCGTCGTTCAATAATTTGAAAGTTTGTGTGACATTATTGGACTATGTCGGAACTGAGGGATGATGTCCCTGAACCGAACCAAAAATTTCTAAGTCCACCGACGCTATCAGTTTCTTATCCGGCATCGCAGCATTCTGGTCCGACGAAAGAACCTGTAAAAGATCAAGTCAGATGACATACACAACAGCATATGTTGTTCCGAAAGGGAAAGCTCGAAATCCTCCGAATCCCTTTCGGTATCCCGTCGGACCGGATGAAATTTTCGGACGTCTGTACCCGCTTCCGCGGAGCGTCCCGACCCAGCATCGTCGGATAAAACATTATGCGACAGATTCAGTTGTTGCTGGGATGCTGCGATAAGCTGTGCTATTTAGGATAGCACATCCGTCCCCGAGGCCTGTGCAGTAGCGGTCTTACGATGCACTGCCGCCAGAAGCTCCGTGTACGTTGACTCCCGCACACTTTCCTATGCGAACGTCCGGAGTCTGCAGGCCTCGTGTCCCTGGCTACCGGATTGTGTGACCTGGTCGCCGATCATTCTCTGACTGGCGAAGCTGACTGGATATCCGAGGTCACGTAGCCAAGAGCGGTCATGTGCGCTACCATGAGAATGAGGAAGCCTTATTGACAGTCTCTCCGGACTGACTATATGTCGGAGCGTCCCGAGCAGCGGACGTATGCTCCGAATGCGAAACATTTTGTACCACAACATCTGGGGCCAGATGTTGTTGTACGAGAGAGGGGCCTCTCTCGCTCGCCGTCCGGATGGACCAGAACGAGCTATGAACCGAACTAAAAGGCTTCCTCCGTTCTCCCTCTAATCCGCCGTCACTGGGTGTGCATTTGGTTGATTTATAGTGCTCGCATCACCCCAAAACTCCTTCTAGACCACAACGGACGAACCCGGCTGCCGAACCATTCGATGAATGGACGCTACACCGGGCGAGCTAGCAGACGTCAAAGGCCGTCGAACCTACTAGGGTCCTCTTAGGCAATTGGCGTATTTACATGAGCACTTTTCTGCTAGCCCTGCATTAATTGTGACGACGGAGGCACACTATTGGAAGACATCACAGATACATCACCCTAATCTTGATCGTCTGAAATAGAAATTGATAAAGTAGAGTGACCCTGCGGGGAAAGGACCGGAATGTCCAATTCCCCACTAACATACCGTGACATACGCTTCCCATGTTGTCATCGAAATCATCAGATACAGAACAGGAGTTAATGCGAGTACACTGACTACATATAGAATGATTATAAAAGTCAGAGGAAGACTTCCTCTTATACAATTGATCAAAATCCTTTCAATATGAAAAGAAAACAAAGTCCTGGTACTCGCACCAACCCCTGACAATCAAAATACATAATAATAATATGATCCATTAACATAGAAAAAATAATTGAAATCAAAATATTTTGAAAAAATATTTTTTCAGAACAACCCAAGTTTCTGAAAAGTAACGTTGAGCCCCAATGGATCCCAAGCCTAAGTGTGGACAAAAAATTTAAAAATATTTTAAACAATTTATGCAACACTTACGAACAATAATAATATATCTAGTTATGATTAAATTAACATCAAGATATTATTTTCAAGAAATCCCCCCCTCACACAGAGGGCTGTTGTAAAAGTAAACAATGAGTGTAAAAACACTAAAATAAGACTCCAGGCACCCAGGCCCGAAATCAGTTACCAAAAATACACTATCTGATGCAAAACAGAGACTTCCAGGGAAGAAACTGCAGAACATCAGATGGTAGATGCAGAACACAACGCCTAACCACCCACAGGTGAAGACGTAAACATGGGGAAAAGAACAGAATTCATTCTGTTATTCAGCTAAAACTCCCAAGAAATTTTAGTAATAATAATTACAGAAACTATGCCAAAAGCATGGGAGAATAGCAAGAGGGGACTTAAAGGAAAGAGAGAGAGGAAAACACTGAAAAATCAGTGTAACTAAATAACAAGAATGACAACAAAATGGCTGCTGCCTCGAAAATAGGTAACTTAACATAATTTCATTAAAAAATTTTAAGTTACAGCCCTGATAATATTCTGTCACACATTTTTCCTCTCCTCCTTCTATATCCTCCTTAGAATCACCATTTCACTAATATTTATGTGTCTGGCATCATTTAAACTGAGATTTACAAGCACAAAGATCAGTCAGATGTTAACTGATGAAGGGCCAAACTAAGAATGGATAATGGCGCCAATTTCGGAACGTCCTTGACACTGCGCATGCGCAGTAGAGGTGAAGTGTGGAGGGCCATTCAGGACATGTTTTCTTTGGTTTCAGATGCAAATTTTGGGGATTGGGGGGCAAAATTTGTGTTTGGCCCTATATTTTAAGAGTTAGCACCAGCTATGTCTGGGTCATTGGTACAGTATAAAAATATGTTCAGCAGATAGTACACATTGTCCCAAATAAGAAACAGTGACATTCCACTAAACTGTTTGAAGAATTAAAGGTGCAATTTTAAAACACCCCCCCCCCCCCCCTCCAAAAAAAACTTAAACCAACTAGATGCACTGTCACAGTGCCGAAGCTGCGACAATTCATGCAATGCCAATGATGTTTTAAAACTCGCTGGTGACAAAAAAACTCGTTGGTGACAAGTTCATAAATGTGACAGAAATTATCCAAATGACATGCACTATTGAGAGGGTGTAGACATCATGAAGATACACTTGCATACCAAGTATGGTGTCATTCCATCAAGTATTTTAGGTGTTATGGTGTTTTTTAAACTCTTTGGTGACAGACAGACAGACAGACAGACAGACAGACAGACAGACAGAGACAGACAGACAGACAGACAGACAGACAGACAGACAGACAGACAGACAGACAGACAGACAGACAGACATTTCCTAAAATAACATGGAACATCAAAAAAACCAAAAACAAAATGAGAATGATACAATCAATAGTAATATTAATTTAAAAGAAAAAAAAAACAAAAAAACTTTAAGGTTGACTAAAAAACTTTAACCACAAACTTTAACCAAAACTCCAAATGTTAACAGACGGACAGACAAAAGTCATGACTAAACAGGGGGAAAAAAAACAAAAACACTTGAACCTTCAGTAAAAAACTTTAACCACAAACTTTAACCAAAACTCTAAATGTTAACAGACGGATGGACAGACGGACAGACAGACAAAAGTCATGACTATAGTCATCACCTTAAACAGTCGGGCTAAAAAGGAAAATGTACCGACTTCTGATATTAACATTAAAATTTTCAGTAAAACCAAATAATGAAAAAGGGACAACTAACTTTTTATTTTTGACAAATCACCATGATTTTCCATCTTGCTTAAGACTTATATTAACCCTTTACCAAACATGAAAAGCAGACGACACTTTCAAACAAAATTCTTGAATAACTTTTTTTTTTTTTGTTTTTTGTCTCAAAAACAAAGGTTATGACCCCTCTTTGGAATGAGCTCAACGAGCTCATTCCAAAGAGGGGTCATAACCTATGTTTTTTTAGACAAAAAATTAAAAAATAATGAAAGTTAAAAAATTTATAGTAATTTATATATTTTTTATACTTACCAATGACCCAGACTTAGCTGGTGCTAACTCTAACAAAACCAGGGCCAAACACAAATTTTGCTCCCCAATCCCCAAAATTTGCATCCAAAACCAAAAGAAATCATGTCCTATAGGACCTCCATACTTCGCCCCTACTGCGCATGCGCAGTGTCAAGGACGTCCCGAAATTGGCGCCAATTATCATTCTTACTGGCAGTGCCTGGTCAGCGCTATGTACTCAGCGGGGAGGCAAGAGTTTCCAACTCCTGGGAGGGCCATCCCCGTCTGGGTCATTGGTAAGTATAAAAAATATATAAATTACTATAAATTTTTTAACATTTTTATACTGTACCAATGACCCAGACTTAGCTGAATAGTAAAAAGGCTGGAGGGCCTAGGACATAGAGGAAAATCCAATAAGATCAACTATACAATAAAGAGGTAACCCCTTAAGGAGAAAAGAAGTATTAGGCTTTAAATGTATCTTTCTTATTTAATATTAAATTAGAAAGATACAATACCCTTTATAATTGAGCACAATAACATTCATGTTCTCTATTAACATCCAGTATAACCCTTATACTAATTATTTTTAAAGTAAGCCAATAAATAAAGTAGTCCAGAGAATTGAGACTCTTTATAATCTTTTAAAAGTGTCCGAGTATTGTATATTAAAGCCCGTTTGACACTTGACATATACAAATGCTTCACACCGAGCTACACTTTAAAAATATTACATGAATGAATTTTAACATTAATATTACACTTTAAAACCATCCCGGAAGCGACTCAGAAATACTGACTTTGGAGGAGGCATTCCCTTGCTTTTCACTATAAAGCAGGTGACCTAAGGGAACACCCCCCCCCCCCCCCCCCCCCCTTCCCCTTGCCCTGGGTCAAATAGCCCAGAGCGAAGAGGGCAGCCGGACGGAGTCACTGCCGGAACAGAAAGCCTGCATAACTATAGTTGCAACTGTTTAGTGGACGACATTCTGAGCAACAGATAACGGACCTAAACAATGCAGGTCTCCAGAAATGGACTCAATATTTCTGAGATAAAAATTCGTGAATGTGGATGGCTGAGACCAATAAGCAGCCTTCATTAAGTCTGTAATAGCAATACTATTAGCATAAGCCCAAGAAGTAGCAAGAGCTCTTACTTCATGAGCGGAAATCTTAAGCACAGACTGCTGAGAAGAAGATAAACTCTCATAAGCAGTACGGATAGTTAATTGAATCCATCTAGCAATAGAATGGACCGAAATGTCCCTTCTATTAGGCATCAAAGACAGAAAGAAACGTTTCCGTCCCTTTCTGATAAACTGAGATCTCTGTTTATAGATACGTAACGCTCTAACAGGACAGAGTAAAGGCCTACGCCCATCTGAAGACGGAAGAGCCTTAATAACAATAGGTTCCGGATATTTATTAGGAGTCTGATTCTTACCTAAAAAACCCACATTAGTAGTGAAGGTGATAGTGTTCCCGACACTACGATAGTGAGAATCATCCACCGACAGTGCATGAAGCTCACTGACTCTTCTAGCAGAAGAGAAAGCTAAGAGAAAAGCTGTCTTATAAGATAAGAATTTGAAATCTACTGTCCCAAGAGGTTCAAATGGCTTTTCCTTCAATTTAAGAAGGACCCAAGCTAAATTCCATTTAGGAATTAATCTAAGAGTTCTGGGTCTATTTATCGAGAAGTTTCTAACCAACTTAGATAAAGAGACATTAGATCCAATTTGTAAACTATCATGATGTGCATAGGTATCCGATAACATAGACCTATAACCCTTAATAGTAACAGGCTGCAGTTTGATTTCGTCAAACAAGTATACTAGAAAGTTTGCAATGTCTGGTATAGAGGGATCGAAAATATCTACAGAATGATCCCTACACCAACGACGAAAAACCTTCCACTTAGCCGCATAGTTTAGCGAAGAGGAGGTCCTCCTACAGTTAGAAATCGCGTCCACTGCTCGTCCTGTAAAGTGCTTGCCATGCAAGAAGGGCCGCACAACGGAAAAACGTGAAGGTTGAGACCTTGCGGGTTGTGATGGAGTTGACGCGATTTCCCCTGCGAAAGAAGATCCTCCCGTGGAGGAAGCTTTCGCGGTAGGTCCCACAACAGACACCTGAGTAGATTTATCCACGGTCTCTGTGGCGACAGAGATGCTACCAACAGAATCTTGCATTGAGATTGTTTTATCTTTAGCAATACTTGCTGAATTAACGGCGCTGGAGGATACGCATATCCTATCATTCCGTCCCAAGGGATCGACAGAGCGTCTACTGCAAATGCTCTTGGATCCGGACACGGAGACACATACGTCTGCAACTGATTGTTGAGATGTGTCGCAAATAAGTCTATCATTGGCCGTTCCCATTGGTAGCAAATCTGATTGAATACTTGTTTGTTGAGAGTCCACTCCGACGGCAACAAGCGACCCTTTCGTGAAAGGGAGTCTGCTAGCACATTCAGACGACCCGGTATGTGACAGACCGAAAGAAGAACCTGATGTTCTAGCGCAAACAGAAGGATTCTTTCCGTTAGATTGAGCAACGGAACTGAATGAGTGCCTCCCTGATTCCGTATATACGCCACTACTGTAGTATTGTCGGATAGGATTTGGACATGAGCATTGTGAATAATGTCCATCCAATGACGTAACGCAAGCCAAATTGACATCATTTCCTTGATGTTTATGTGCTTGCCCAGGAATTGCGGATCCCAAAGACCCTGGCATCTCGAATCCGTTGGGATCAATGATGCACCCCAACCTGTTTGACTGGCATCCGTCATAATGGTAAAACTCGGATCCGGCAACTGCAGCGGAACTCCTTGAGTTAACCACTGAATGTTTGCCCAAGTCTGAATCTCTTGTTTCACTTGATCTGACAAGAGAACGTCTACGTCGAGCGAATGAATTTTCACACTCCAATTCTGAGTCAAGAAAATTTGGAGAGGACGCGTGCGTAACCGCCCCATCGGAAAGAGATCCGCAGCGGCTCCGCACAGACCTATCAGTCTCATAAATTCTCTCGCTGTGACTTTGTCTGCGTGCAGACAATAGCGAGCGTAACAACTGACTAATTTCGCTCTGGTTAACGGCAGACGAACGAGATTGTTGTGCGTCTCAAAGCTCATTCCCAGATGTGTGAATGACTTGGACGGCACCAGATCCGACTTCTCCTCGTTTACTATAAAACCGAGACGTCGGAGCAATAGAAGTAGATTCTGAACATCGTTCTTAAGCGTTAACTCGTTGCCGTACCTCTGAAGAATGTCGTCCAGGTAGGCCGACGTTACCGCAGACGAATGAGCTCGGAAATAGATCATTACCGAGTTCATTACCCGAGTGAAAGCCCAGGGTGCTAGATTCAGTCCGAAGCACATCGCCCGGAATTGATACACCACTCCTAGGACTGCGAAGCGTAGATACTTTCTGAATGTCGGATGTACCATGACGTGAAAGTACGCATCTTTGAGATCTATGCTTGTTGCATAATCGTTCACCCGAATACTCGCTCTGACCGACCGAATCGTCTCCATATAAAACTTCGGAGCGACGATCAGCTTGTTTATCCAGCTCAAATCTATGACTGGACGGAACGAGCCGTCTGGTTTCGGAACCAGAAACAGATGGCTGTAGAATCCCGGAGTCTCCTGGTTTTCTACGACCTCTACCGCGTTCTTCATTAAAAGAGACTGCACCTCTGATAATAGAGCGTCTCTTTTCTGCGGATTTGACGGAAGTTGAGTCCACTTTGGACTTCGAGTTAATGGAGGCTTTCGTTTGAAGGATATCTTTAGACCTTCCGAAGTCACTCCTCTCACCCAAGGGTCGTCCGTAATCGACGCCCATTCTTGTGAAAAGCTTGACAACCTTCCGCCAACCGGTACGCGATAGAGGTTTAAGCCATCACCTCCTGGACCTGCGAGGCCTGCGGTAGGAGAAACCACGTCCTCCACGACCCACACCTCATCCCGTCGACCTCGGGGCATCCGACCGGTTGTCCCGGCCCGAAGGACGTCCCAAACGAGAGTCGCTACCCTGACGGTCTCTCGAATAAGACCAAGAGGACGCACCGGAACCTCTATAGGAACCTCTCTTGGGCGCATTAGACCCAGAAGTGCCTGTCTTATTCTTGTCTGCCGTATCCGACTTCTTAGAAGCAGATTTGAACAACAGAGAATCCGAAGTTTTCTTTGTAATTTTATCATAAATAGCAGAAAGCTTGCCGTCAAAGAGAAGTTCTCCAGAGACCGAAGCGACTCTGAGAGAGTTCTTCACCTTAGTATCCACGAGTGTGGATGTAGCTAGGGCTGCGTCACGTCTAACCAACCCCAGGTTTGCCACTGAAAGGGCGGAGTTACACGTAGAATAAGCTACTGCCCTTGAAAGAAGTGTTAAAGAGGATTGTATATCCTGAAATTCTTTCCCTTGAAGGCGCAGTGATAACGCCTTAGTAAGGTGATCTGCGTAAGATAAGGCATCTAAATTGGCTCTGTTAGACGAAATAGCTGTTTCCAACACTGCGGTTGGAATAGAAGCCGACGACGGTAATGATAGCTCTAAGTCTTCCGTTTCGTCGTCCATACGCAGAGGAACTCTCGGAATACCCTGTCCTGCCGTGTCGAATTTATTCCTTGCATTAATGAAAGGCAGGTTGAGAGTATTGGCGGACAAGAAACCTGCTTTCCCCGTTTTGGAAGCAAGTTTAAATATAGCGTCGTTCAATAATTCAAATGTTCTTGCAACATTATTGGACTGCGACAGAAACTCGGGAGAGATGTCCCTGAACCGCTCAAAAAATTCAGAGTCCAATGACGCTATAATCCTCTTGTCCGGAACCGCAGCAGTCTGGCCCGACGGAACAACTTGAGGGAGAAAGTGCCGGATGAAGTCCACGGCAGCTTTATGTTGTTCCGAAAGGGATAGCTCCAAATCATCCGTATCCCTTTCACCATCCGGTCGGACCTCATGATGCTCCCGGTCTTCCACCCCCGATGCTTCGGCGGAGCGTACCGACCCAGCGCCGTCGGATAATTCCCGATCCGACACCATTTCTGTCGGCTGCTGGAATGCTGCGATAAGTTGTGCTATCTGCACAAGTATGTCCGGCGTCGAGACCTGCGGAGGCGCAGTCTTTCGCTGCTTTGCCGAGGGGAGCTCCGCATCAGATGGCTCCCCGCATACTTTTTCTATGCGAACGTCCGGAGTCCATCGGTCTCGTGTCCCTGGCTGCCGGATGGTGTGACCTGGTCGCCGAAGAATCCCTGATCGGCGAAGCTGGTAAGATATCGGCGGTCACGCAGCCAAGGTGCGGTCGTGTGCGCTGACGAGAAGAAGAAGCCTGAGCAGTCTCCGCGGACTGCCTATACAACGGAGCGTCCCGAGCGACGGACGTATGCTCCGCTTGCGACACATTTTGTACCACAACATCTGGTCCCAGATGTTGTTGTACGAGAGAGGGGCCTCTCTCGCTCGCGGCCCGGCTGGACCTGGACGAGCTAGGAACCGGACTCAAAGGCTTCCTCCGATCTCGCCTACTATCCGCCGTCACTGGGTGTGCACATTGAATGTTTATAGTGCTCGCATCACCCAACATTTCCTCCTGGACCGCATCGGACGAACCCGGCTGCCGAACCATTCGGTGAATGGACGCTACACCGGGCGAGCTAGCGGACGACATTTGTTTAATCTCCATGAGCACTTTTGCCGCTAGCTCTGTATTCATTTGTGACGACGGAAGCGCACTTGCAGAAGATAA
The DNA here is from genome assembly GCA_031216915.1 of Pictodentalium vernedei. NCBI lineage: Eukaryota > Metazoa > Mollusca > Scaphopoda > Dentaliida > Dentaliidae > Pictodentalium > Pictodentalium vernedei. The sequence continues at coordinate 241,589,057 of CM062294.1, read as the reverse complement.
CATGGAAACATCACCCCGTTCTTGTTCCTCTGAAATAGAAACTGAGAAAGTAGAGTGACCTTGCGGAGAAAGAGCCGGCATAGCCCTTCCTCCAGTAACAACATACCGTGACACACGTTTCCAATGTTTGTCATCCCAATATTGACATATAGAACAGGGATTAGTGCGAGAACACTGACTACAATTAATACAATGATCATGAAAGTCAGAGGAAGATTTCTTCCCATTACAATTTGAACAATATCCTTTCATTGTGAAAAGTCAACAACAAGTCCTAGTTACTCGCACAAACCCCTGACACAAAGATACATAATAACATGATCCATTAATAATGAAAAAACAATTGCAAATCAAAATAATTTTGAAAAAATATTTTTTCAGCGAAGCCCAAGTTTCTGAAAAGTAACGTTGAGCCCCGATGGATCCGATGGCTAAGTGTGGTCAAAAATTTTAAATTTATATTAAATAATTTATGAGACACTTACGGATAATAGAAATGTATCTTATAGTGAGATAAACTACACCAAAGGCAAACAACCCCCCTCAAAAAAGGCTGTTGCCAATGTAAACAAACAGTGTAAAACACCAGAAAACATGACTCCAGGCACTGAAAAAACTGGCCCGAAATCAGTCATCAAAATTACACTCTATCTGATGCAAGACAGAGACTCCCAGGGGAGAATCTGCAGAACATCAGATGGAAGATGCAGAACACAACGTTTATACACCCATGGGTGAAAACGTAACTATGGGGAAAATAACAGAAAACATTCTGTAACCAAGCAACTCTCCCAAGAGAATTTTAGAAATGAACTTTCTCAAAAATATGCCAAAAGCATGGGAGAATTGCAAGGGGGACTTAGAAGGCCAGGGGAGAGGAAACACTGAATAAGCAGTGCAACATTTTTGCAAGAATGACAACAAGAGGCCCATGCCTCGACAATAGGCAACTTAACATAATTTCATAAAAAATTTTAAGTACAGCCATGATTATTTTTTGTCACTCCTTTTCCCTCTCCTCCTTCTATATCCTCCTTAGAATCACCATTTCTCCAAAAATTACGTGTCTGGCATCCTTTAAACTGAGATTTACAAGCACAAAGATCAGTGAGATGTTGACTGATGAAGGGCCAAACAGAGAATGATAATTGGTGCCAATTTCGGGACGTCCTTGACACTGCGCATGCGCAGTAGAGGCGAAGTATGGAGGTCCTATAGGACATGATTTCTTTTGGTTTTGGATGCAAATTTTGGGGATTGGGGGGCAAAATTTGTGTTTGGCCCTGGTTTTGTTAGAGTTAGCACCAGCTAAGTCTGGGTCATTGGTACAGTATAAAAATATTAATTGGTGACTTTTGTGAACAGCGCTGGCTGGTTTTTGCAGTTACACTGGGTAAAGGGTTAATATAAAAACAGTAAACAAGATTTATTGAAATGAAATAATTACTTTTAAAGTTTTCACATAAATGTTATTAATTCAAATAAAACAGAATAGTCAGAGGGCAATAACTCCAATTATTTAAGAATCATTTTGGTTTTCACACTCGTCCAAGGGAATACCAATAAAACACAGTGTATTATTGTATTATAATTGACTAAAATCTGATGCTTATGGTTGAAATTATTGCTAAAATGATAAACTTTCAATCAAATTTCAATAAAAAAGGTCAATAACTTCCATAATTTTCTTGAAATAGTGGTGTTATTGTACTTGCCAAACACAATGTTAATATGATATAGCAAACCAAAATTTAATGAAATCTTGCTACAGTCCAAGTTATCATATAAAAGATAAAGTTCTGTATGGATGAATGCAGGACAGATGGAGTTCTTTACTACATCCCTCCTTTGCAGGAGAATAATAATCCTTACCTAATTCCTTTCATATCTTGAAATAAACACTTTCCAAGCATAAACTCAGCATCCTCTGGTGTTGTGGCAACGTATCGTAACAACATTTCACCCCGGTTTGGTTCTTCATTATTACTCTCTAACATACTAATGCTGGCACTTATCTTCTTTCCTCCACCATGGGCTTCTGCATCCTTTCAGAAATGGAAAAACACAGTTTCAACCCTCGGCATGTCGATGTCAAAATATTAAAATATTAAGCAGCAACATTTTCCCACAAAAGTAACCAGGAATTTTACCAATTCAATTGCATTTGTCAGAGCTCTGTCAGGCAAGATTGAATTGGGTAAATTCTCAGTAGGATTTTTGTTTGAGATTTCGACATAGTATGCAGGGGTCAAATATTTGGGGCTGGCCTTTGATGCTAATAAAGAGGCCTCCTAATAAATACATAAAGGTTATTACCACCATGTGGGTTTCTGAGATGGTGTACTGCAGTCAAGACCTCATCTTTGGGAATATATATCAACGAGTCCATTAGGATAAGTCGATAAATTACCTCAAGCCTGAAAATAAGCAATCTGTCATTTGCAGAATGAGGTCCCCAGAGGGTGAATTTGCTGATGCTATCCCATACAGTGGGTCAATTTACCCTCAGACCGGTACCTCTTTCTGTTTAGGTTCGAGACCTTGATTTAGAATGAGGTTCACAGAGGGTAAACTCTGTGATGCTACCCTGCTGTGCAGGGTAGCATCACCAAATTCACCCTCTGGGGACGTATTTATTGGTGTTTAAGGTCACATACAGATGCACAATGGCTAATCGTGACCGTGACAGTTTTACGGGTGGAGGAAGCCAGAGTACTCGGAGAGAACCACCGAGCAACGATGAGCAGCTGCCAGCTCTCCAACATTGTAACTCTGCACCGCGGCACAGGCAGGGTTAGATTGGTTGAAGACATGCGCATCATCAATGTGCAGTAAGTACGCCTTAGTAGACAGCTTCAACATGCCCCATGTAGGCAATCAGGGTTAAGTGCCTTGCCCAAGGACACAACGCGGGAGTGCGAATCAGTCGCTGAAATGGTCACCTCTGGGGACCTCATTTTGCAGTTGTCGGTCTGCTTATTTCCTGGCTTGTATGATCTAGAGGTGAGGTCAAGACTTCAATACGTTATCTTGGAAACTCAGTTTGTGGCAATACCAATTTATCTTACAATATACCTCCCTTTCTTCACTTGTTCGCAAATATTTTGAGAATCGTTCAGCCTCTATGAGTTGATTTTTTATGAATAAAAATCATGAAATCATGGTATTGCATTCTTATGCAATGTATGAATGTATGACATAATCCCCATTCATTATTTTACTTAGCTGCCATGACTAAATAGGATGAAAAATATCATGAAAATACTCAGCAGGTTAAGAGTTAACCTCTTCACACTGATGTCTGCTATGAAATGAAACAGTAACCTACAAGCAGTCATTATACTGCAAATAATGTTCAATATTGGTATCAACATTATAAGTTGTGATGAAATGACGGTAACATGGTCTGAGGTATACAGCTCTGAGATTACGTTCAACTGAGGCATGAAGCATTCAGGGTGAACATAAGCTCCAAGCTGCAAACCTCAGATCATGTTACCGTCAATTCATCACAGTAACGTATATGTTCCAATAAGATCCCACCCATAGCCCTAAACCTACATCATGAAATGATCAAGGGGACTTTACACGATCTCAAGTTTAGTAAATAAACCTCTCGTGTACCCCTCGACATCACTGGACAAATAACCACTAAATCAGATAAAGTTCGAGGTCACTCCATCTTAGTTTGAATCGTAAACTGATTTGTTATTTAAACAACACTTTATTCGGAACATCATCTGCTGCATGTGTGAAAAATCTACAAAAGTTAAAAAATTTATAGTAATTTATATATTTTTTATACTTACCAATGACCCAGACTTAGCTGGTGCTATCTCTAACAAAGCCAGGGCCAAACACAAATTTTGCCCCCCAATCCCCAAAATTTGCATCCAAAACCAAAAGAAATCATGTCCTATAGGACCTCCATACTTCGCCCCTACTGCGCATGCGCAGTGTCAAGGACGTCCCAAAATTGGCGCCAATTATCATTCTTACTGGCAGTGCCTGGTCAGCGCTATGTACTCAGCGGGGAGGCAAGAGTTCCCAACTCCTGGGAGGGCCATCCCCGTCTGGGTCATTGGTAAGTATAAAAAATATATAAATTACTATAAATTTTTTAACATTTTTATACTGTACCAATGACCCAGACTTAGCTGAATAGTAAAAAGGCTGGAGGGCCTAGGACATAGAGGAAAATCCAATAAGCTCAACTATACAATAAAGAGGTAACCCCTTAAGGAGAAAAGGAGTATTAGGCTTTACATGTATCTTTCTTATTTAATATTAAATTAGAAAGATACAATACCCTTTATAATTGAGCACAATAACATTCATGTTCTCTATTAACATCCAGTATAACCCTTATACTAATTATTTTTAAAGTAAGCCAATAAATAAAGTAGTCCAGAGAATTGAGACTCTTTATAATCTTTTAAAAGTGTCCGAGCATTGTATATTAAAGCCCGTTTGACACTTGACATATACAAATGCTTCACACTGAGCTACACTTTAAAAATATGACATGAATGAATTTTAACATTAATATTACACTTTAAAACCATCCTAGAAGCGACTCAGAAATACTGACTTTGGAGGAGGCATTCCCTTGCTTTTCACTATAAAGCAGGTGACCTAAGGGAACACCGCCCCCCCCCCCCCCACCCCCAGCTTCCCCTTGCCCTGGGTCAAATAGCCCAGAGCAAAGAGGGCAGCCGGACGGAGTCACTGACGGAACAGAAAGCCTGCATAACTATAGTTGCAACTGTTTAGTGGATGACATTCTGAGCAACAGATAACGGACCTAAACAATGCAGGTCTCCAGAAATGGACTCAATATTTCTGAGATAAAAATTCGTGAATGTGGATGGCTGAGACCAATAAGCAGCCTTCATTAAGTCTGTAATAGCAATACTATTAGCATAAGCCCAAGAAGTAGCAAGAGCTCTTACTTCATGAGCGGAAATCTTAAGCACAGACTGCTGAGAAGAAGATAAACTCTCATAAGCAGTACGGATAGTTAATTGAATCCATCTAGCAATAGAATGGACTGAAATGTCCCTTCTATTAGGCATCAAAGACAGAAAGAAACGTTTCCGTCCCTTTCTGATAAACTGAGATCTCTGTTTATAGATACGTAACGCTCTAACAGGACAGAGTAAAGGCCTACGCCCGTCTGAAGACGGAAGAGCCTTAATAACAATAGGTTCCGGATATTTATTAGGAGCCTGATTCTTACCTAAAAAACCCACATTAGTAGTGAAGGTGATAGTGTTCCCGACACTACGATAGTGAGAATCATCCACCGACAGTGAATGAAGCTCACTGACTCTTCTAGCAGAAGAGAAAGCTAAGAGAAAAGCTGTCTTATAAGATAAGAATTTGAAATCTACTGTCCCAAGAGGTTCAAATGGCTTTTCCTTCAATTTAAGAAGAACCCAAGCTAAATTCCATTTAGGAATTAATCTAAGAGTTCTGGGTCTATTTATCGAGAAGTTTCTAACCAACTTAGATAAAGAGACATTAGATCCAATTTGTAAACTATCATGATGTGCATAGGTATCAGATAACATAGACCTATAACCCTTAATAGTAACAGGCTGCAGTTTGATTTCATCAAACAAGTATACTAGAAAGTTTGCAATGTCTGGTATAGAGGGATCGAAAATATCTACAGAATGATCCCTACACCAACGACGAAAAACCTTCCACTTAGCCGCATAGTTTAGCGAAGAGGAGGTCCTCCTACAGTTAGAAATCACGTCCACTGCTCGTCCTGTAAAGTGCTTGCCATGCAAGAATGGCCGCACAACGGAAAAACGTGAAGGTTGAGACCTTGCGGGTTGTGATGGTGTTGACGCAATTTCCCCTGCGAAAGAAGATCCTCCCGTGGAGGAAGCTTTCGCGGTAGGTCCCACAACAGACACCTGAGTAGATTTATCCACGGTCTCTGTGGCGACAGAGATGCTACCAACAGAATCTTGCATTGAGATTGTTTTATCTTTAGCAATACTTGCTGAATTAACGGCGCTGGAGGATACGCATATCCTATCATTCCGTCCCAAGGGATCGACAGAGCATCTACTGCAAATGCTCTTGGATCCGGACACGGAGACACATACGTCTGCAACTGATTGTTGAGATGTGTCGCAAATAAGTCTATCATTGGCCGTTCCCATTGGTAGCAAATCTGATTGAATACTTGTTTGTTGAGAGTCCACTCCGACGGCAACAAGCGACCCTTTCGTGAAAGGGAGTATGCTAGCACATTCAGATGACCCGGTATGTGACAGACCGAAAGAAGAACCTGATGTTCTAGCGCAAACAGAAGGATTCTTTCCGTTAGATTGAACAACAGAACTGAATGAGTGCCTCCCTGATTCCGTATATACGCCACTACTGTCGTATTGTCGGATAGGATTTGGACATGAGCATTGTGAATAATGTCCATCCAATGACGTAACGCAAGCCAAATTGACATCATTTCCTTGATGTTTATGTGCTTGCCCAGGAATTGCGGATCCCAAAGACCCTGACATCTTGAATCCGTTGGGATCAATGATGCACCCCAACCTGTTTGACTGGCATCCGTCATAATGGTAAAACTCGGATCCGGCAACTGCAGCAGAACTCCTTGAGTTAACCACTGAATGTTTGCCCAAGTCTGAATCTCTTGTTTCACTTGATCTGACAAGAGAACGTCTACGTCGAGCGAATGAATTTTCACACTCCAATTCTGAGTCAAGAAAATTTGGAGAGGATGCGTGCGTAAACCGCCCCATCGGAATGAGATCCGCAGCGGCTCCGCACAGACCTATCAGTCTCATAAATTCTCTCGCTGTGACTTTGTCTGCATGGAGACAATAACGAGCGTAACAACTGACTAATTTCGCTCTGGTTAACGGCAGACGAACGAGATTGTTGTGCGTCTCAAAGCTCATTCCCAGATGTGTGAATGACTTGGACGGCACCAGATCCGACTTCTCCTCGTTTACTATAAAACTGAGACGTCGGAGCAATAGAAGTAGATTCTGAACATCGTTCTGAAGCGTTAACTCGTTGCCGTACCTCTGAAGAATGTCGTCCAGGTAGGCCGACGTTACCGCAGACGAATGAGCTCGGAAATAGATCATTACCGAGTTCATTACCCGAGTGAAAGCCCAGGGTGCTAGATTCAGTCCGAAGCACATCGCCCGGAATTGATACACCACTCCTAGGACTGCGAAGCGTAGATACTTTCTGAATGTCGGTTGTACCATGACGTGAAAGTACGCATCTTTGAGATCTATGCTTGTTGCATAATCGTTCACCCGAATACTCGCTCTGACCGACCGAATCGTCTCCATATAAAACTTCGGAGCGACGATCAGCTTGTTTATCCAGCTCAAATCTATGACTGGACGGAACGAGCCGTCTGGTTTCGGAACCAGAAACAGATGGCTGTAGAATCCCGGAGTCTCCTGGTTTTCTACGACCTCTACCGCGTTCTTCATTAAAAGAGACTGCACCTCTGATAATAGAGCATCTCTTTTCTGCGGATTTGGCGGAAGTTGAGTCCACTTTGGACTTCGAGTTAATGGAGGCTTTCGTTTGAAGGATATCTTAAGACCTTCCGAAGTCACTCCTCTCACCCAAGGGTCGTCCGTAATCGACGCCCATTCTTGTGAAAAGCTCGACAACCTTCCGCCAACCGGTACGCGATAGAGGTTTAAGCCATCACCTCCTGGACCTGCAAGGCCTGCGGTAGGAGAAACCACGTCCTCCACGACCAGCACCTCGTCCCGTCGACCTCGGGGCATCCGACCGGTTGTCCCGGCCCGAAGGACGTCCCGAACGAGAGTCGCTACCCTGACGGTCTCTCGAATAAGACCAAGAGGACGCACCGGAACCTCTATAGGAACCTCTCTTGGGCGCATTAGACCCAGAAGTGCCTGTCTTATTCTTGTCTTCCATATCTGACTTCTTAGAAGCAGATTTGAACAACAGAGAATCCGAAGCTTTCTTTGTAATTTTGTCATAAATAGCAGAAAGCTTGCCGTCAAAGAGAAGTTCTCCGGAGACCGAAGCGACTCTGAGAGAGTTCTTCACCTTAGTATCCATGAGTATGGATGTAGCTAGGGCTACGTCACGTCTAACCAACTCCAGGTTTGCCACTGAAAGGGCGGAGTTACATGTGGAATAAGCTACTGCCCTTGAAAGAAGTGTTAAAGAGGATTGTATATCCTGAAATTCTTTCCCTTGAAGGCGCAGTGATAACGCCTTAGTAAGGTGATCTGCGTAAGATAAGGCATCTAAATTGGCTCTGTTAGACGAAATAGCTGTTTCCAACACCGCGGTTGGAATAGAAGCCGACGACGGTAATGATAGCTCTAAGTCTTCCGCCTCGTCGTCCATACGCAGAGGAACTCTCGGAATACCCTGTCCTGCCGTGTCGAATTTATTCCTTGCATTAATGAAAGGCAGGTTGAGAGTATTGGCGGACAAGAAACCTGCTTTCCCCGTTTTGGAAGCAAGTTTAAATATAGCGTCGTTTAATAATTCAAATGTTCTTGCAACATTATTGGACTGCGACGGAAACTCGGGAGCGATGTCCCTGAACCGCTCAAAAAATTTAGAGTCCAATGACGCTATAATCCTCTTGTCCGGAACCGCAGCAGTCTGGCCCGACGGAACAACTTGAGGGAGAAAGTGCCGGATGAAGTCCACGGCAGCTTTATGTTGTTCCGAAAGGGATAGCTCCAAATAATCTGTATCCCTTTCACCATCCGGTCGGACCTTATGATGCTCCCGGTCGTCCGCCCCCGATGCTTCGGCGGAGCGTACCGACCCAGCGCCGTCGGATAATTCCCGATCCGACACCGTTTCTGTCGGCTGCTGGGATGCTGTGATAAGTTGTGCTATCTGCACAAGTATGTCTGGCGTCGAGACCTGCGGAGGGGCAGCACCGCATCAGATGGCTCCCGCATACTTTTTCTATGCGAACGTCCGGAGTCCATCGGTCTCGTGTCCCTGGCTGCCGGATGGTGTGACCTGGTCGCCGAAGAATCCCTGATCGGCGAAGCTGGTAAGATATCGGCGGTCACGCAGCCAAGGTGCGGTCGTGTGCGCTGACGAGAAGAAGAAGCCTGAGCAGTCTCCGCGGACTGCCTATACAATGGAGCGTCCCGAGTGACGGACGTATGCTCCGCTTGCGACACATTTTGTACCACAACATCTGGTCCCAGATGTTGTTGTACGAGAGAGGGGCCTCTCTCGCTCGCGGCCCGGCTGGACCTGGACGAGCTAGGAACTGGACTCAAAGGCTTCCTCCGATCTCGCCTACTATCCGCCGTCACTGGGTGTGCACATTGAATGTTTATAGTGCTCGCATCACCCAACATTTCCTCCTGGACCGCATCGGACGAACCCGGCTGCCGAACCATTTGGTGAATGGACGCTACACCGGGCGAGCTAGCAGACGACATTTGTTTAATCTCCATGAGCACTTTTGCCGCTAGCTCTGTATTCATTTGTGACGACGGAAGCGCACTTGCAGAAGATAACATGGAAACATCACCCCGTTCTTGTTCCTCTGAAATAGAAACTGAGAAAGTAGAGTGACCTTGCGGAGAAAGAGCCGGCATAGCCCTTTCTCCAGAAACAACATACCGTGACACACGTTTCCAATGTTAGTCATCCCAATATTGACATATAGAACAGGGATTAGTGCGAGAACACTGACTACAATTAATACAATGATCATGAAAGTCAGAGGAAGATTTCTTCCCATTACAATTTGAACAATATCCTTTCATTGTGAAAAGTCAACAACAAGTCCTAGTTACTTGCACAAACCCCTGACACAAAGATACATAATAACATGATCCATTAATAATGAAAAAACAATTGCAAATCAAAATAATTTTGAAAAGATATTTTTTCAGCGAAGCCCAAGTTTCTGAAAAGTAACGTTGAGCCCCGATGGATCCGATGGCTAAGTGTGGTCAAAAATTTTAAATTTATATTAAATAATTAATGAGACACTTACGGATAATAGAAATGTATCTTATAGTGAGATAAACTACACCAAAGGCAAACAACCCCCCTCAAAAAAGGCAGTTGCCAATGTAAACAAACAGTGTAAAACACCAGAAAACATGACTCCAGGCACTGAAAAAACTGGCCCGAAATCAGTCATCAAAATTGCACTCTATCTGATGCAAGACAGAGACTCCAAGGGGAGAATCTGCAGAACATCAGATGGAAGATGCAGAACACAACGTTTATACACCCATGGGTGAAAACGTAACTATGGGGAAAATAAAAGAAAACATTCTGTAACCAAGCAACTCTCCCAAGAGAATTTTAGAAATGAACTTTCTCAAAAATATGCCAAAAGCATGGGAGAATTGCAAGGGGGGACTTAGAAGGCCAGGGGAGAGGAAACACTGAATAAGCAGTGCAACATTTTAGCAAGAATGACAACAAGAGGCCCATGCCTCGACAATAGGCAACTTAACATAATTTCATAAAAAATTTTAAGTACAGCCATGATTATTTTTTGTCACTCCTTTTCCCTCTCCTCCTTCTATATCCTCCTTAGAATCACCATTTCTCCAAAAATTACGTGTCTGGCATCCTTTAAACTGAGATTTACAAGCACAAAGATCAGTGAGATGTTGACTGATGAAGGGCCAAACAGAGAATGATAATTGGCACCAATTTCGGGACGTCCTTGACACTGCGCATGCGCAGCAGGGGCGAAGTATGGAGGTCCTATAGGACATGATTTCTTTTGGTTTTGGATGCAAATTTTGGGGATTGGGGGGCAAAATTTGTGTTTGGCCCTGGTTTTGTTAGAGTTAGCACCAGCTAAGTCTGGGTCATTGGTACAGTATAAAAATATGAAGTGTTTTGTAAGTAGCTCTGTTGACAGAATAATTACGAGACACGAAACGTCATTTCAAATATTTATCACGTAGTGATGACAGAAGGTAACATATGGCATTGGAGCCGTAAACATAGAAAAAGTTAGGGAGCTCTCATCCAATCAGCGGGCAAGAATTTTAGTCTTATTGGAACATATAAAATTGTTCTGATACTAAATTACTCCCAACATACCGATACTTACACATAGCCCCAAAATTTATTATCGCTTAGCAGTAATTGCAGGCCATCAGTACATAACTTGAAGTTTTAGGTTTTATTGAGGAGATTATCATATGTCAGACATAGTCACGCAAGTACGGCTTATGGCTATACATCCCCAAAAATGAATCTCATCATGATAAACAATTCTGTACAAGCACAATGTGCACATAATACAGTACGTGGAGAGTGGATGGTAACTAAATCACCTGTGGAGTGGAGTTATCACCCAATGTATAACTTTCAAATTCTGTACATATGGACAAAAAACACATGCAATGTTTCAGCCAATGGACCTCCGGGCTTAACCCGGAGGTCCACTGGCTGGAACTTTGCATGTGATTGTTATGCTTCGCAACAAATTGCAATTATTGCTTGGGTGGAATCTCCACTCTGTAGGTTATTAGTGATAAAACACTCTCCACGTACTGTACATATGTATCAAAATTTGATTACATTTTGTTCCAGTTTTCACATACACCATGTAATTATCAGACAAACACTGCATTTTCAAAACAGAGATCTATCGGCCATCAAACTTTGGGTGGGGATAAAATGCTTCAATAGACAGAAATATGGGCTTTAAGCACTCAACCAGTTAACCGGTAGAGTGCTAAATTATTTTTGGTCATCAAAATTTATTCACATGTCTTTGCCTTGTTATAATTTATGGGAGAGTGCTGATAAATTGCAATAAGGCAAATCCTAACAGACTAAATGATTTCACATTAAAGATAATATGAACCACATCCAAAGAATATGAAGCCTTTAACTTGTAATACCTGCACTTTAGAGTACAATTACTAAGGATAGAAATGCAACTTTTATTCAAAGTGCAGGCCTTGAAATCTGTCCTGATTCACGAGAATCTATTTTCAGTTTTTAAATACTCTCACCTGCCTAATAATAGTACTAACACCATTATTAACTTTGGAGAAAAAATCCAAGCAATCACAATTATTTGGCAGTGGGGAATAGAGGAAAAATTCCATCACAATTATTATTACATGCCTGTTCTATGATATCCCCATCTGCAGCAACACTAAACCATGCAGAAAATGAAAAGCTAAAAAATTTATAGTAATTTATATATTTTTTATACTTACCAATGACCCAGACATAGCTGGTGCTAACTCTTAAAATATAGGGCCAAACACAAATTTTGCCCCCCAATCCCCAAAATTTGCATCTAAAACCAAAGAAAACATGTCCTGAATGGCCCTCCACACTTCACCTCTACTGTGCATGCGCAGTGTCAAGGACGTCCCGAAATTGGCGCCATTAATCATTCTTATAACCAGTGCCTGGTAAGCGCTATGTACTCAGCGGGGAGGTATGAGTTCCCAACTCCTGGGAGGGCCATCCCCGTCTGGGTCATTGGTAAGTATAAAAAATATATAAATTACTATAAATTTTTTAACATTTTTATACTGTACCAATGACCCAGACATAGCTGAATAGTAAAAAGGCTGGAGGGCCTAGGACATAGAGCAAGTTGGAATACGCTCAATTATATAAAATAGAGTCATCCCCTCTAGGGAAAAAGGAGTATTAGGCCTTACATGTATCTTTCTTATTTATGATAAATTAGAAAGATACAACACCTTCCAAAATTGAGCATCATAACATCCATGTACTCTATTAATATCTAGTATAATCCTTATACTAATAATTTTTAAAGTAAGCCAATAAATAAAGTAAGTCTAGAGAATAGAGACTCTTTATACTCCTTAAAAGTGTCTGAGGTTGTATAATAACGTCCGTTAGACACGTGATATATTCAAAAGCTATACTTTAAAAACTATGACCTGAATGAAAATTTAAAACATAAACTTCTCACTAAAAAGCCATCCCAGTAACAGCTCAGAATTACTAACTCCGGAGGAGGTATCCCCTTGTTTTCATAGTAAAACAGGTGTCCCAAGGGAACACCCCACCCCCTTTTCTTGCCCTGGGTCAAATAGCCCAGAGCGAAGAGGGCAGCAGAATGGAGTCACTGCCGGAACAGAAAGCCTACCTAGCTATAGTAGCAACTGTTAAGTGAATGACATTCTGAGCAGTAGATAATAGACCTAACAATAGAGGCCTCCAGAAATGGACTCGATATTTCTGAGATAAAAATTCATGAATGTGGATGGCTGAGCGCAATGAGCAGCCTTCAAAAATCTATAATAGCGACACTATTAATGTAAGCCCAAGATGTAGAAAGAACTCTTACTTCATGAGCCGAAATCTCAAGCACAAACTGCTGAGTCAATGATATACCATAAGCAGTACCGATAGTTAATTGAATCCATTAGCAATAGAATGGAGCGTAATGTCCTTCTATTAGGCATCAAAGACAGAAGAAGCTTACGTCCGTAGTAATAAACAGATATCTGTTTATAAATACGTAAACTCTAACCGGACAGAGTAAAGGCCTATGCCCATATGAAGACGGAAGGACCTTAATAACAATAGGTTCCGGATATTTATTAGGAGCCTGACACTTAACCAAAAATCCAACCTAAATAGTAAAGGAAGTAGTGATTCCGAAACTACGAAAGTGAGAATCATCCACCGATAGTGCATGAAGCTCACTGACTCCTCAGTAAAAGAGAAGCCAACAGAATTACTGTCTAAAAGGTCAGAATTTGAAAACTACTGTTTCCAGAGGCTCAAATGATTACTTAGCTAAATAAGAACCGAAGTTAAATTCCATATAGAAATTTAATCTAATGATTCTAAGTCTATTTATCGAAAAGTTACTAACTGACTTAGATAAAGAGACATAAATTATCATACAGTGCATAGGTATGAGATAACATAGACCTATAACCTTAATAGTAACAGGCTGCAGTAGATCTTGTCAAACAAGTATACTAGAAAGTTGCAATGACTAGAATGGAGGGATCAACAATATCAACATAGTGATCCCTACACCAACGACGGAAGAGCCTCCACTTTAGCCGCATAGTATAGCGAAGAAGAGGTTCTCCTACAGTAAGAAATCACGTCCAAAGCTCGTCCAGTACAATGCTTACAATGCAAGAAGGACCACACAATGGAATACGTGAAGGTTGAGACCTTGCGGGTTGTGATGAAGATGACACGATTTCCCCCAGCGAAAGAAGATCCTTTCATGGAGGAAGTTTTCGCGTTAAGTCCCACAGTAGACATCTGAGTAAATTTACCCACGGTCTCTGTGAAGACAGAGATGCTATCAACAGAATTGTATTGTGGCTGTTTATCTTAGCAATACTTGCTGAAACAACAGCGCAGGAGGATACGCATATCCTATCATTCTGTCCTATTAGATCAATAGAGCGTTAACAACATAAGCTCAGAGATCCGGACATGCAAACAGATACGTCTGCAATTGATTAGCAAGATGTGTCGCAAATAAATATCATTGGGCGCTCCCACTGATAGCAAATCTGATTGAATACTTGTTTGTTGAGAGTCCATTCTGACGGCAACAAGCGACCCTTACGTGAAAGGGAGTCTGCTAATACAATCAGACGACCCGGAATATGACGGACCGAAGCAGAACTTGGTGTACTATAACAAACAGAAGGATTCTTTCCGTTAAATTGAATAACGGAATCGAATGAGTGCCTCCCTGGTTCCGGAGATACGCAACTACTGTCGTATTATCGACAGGATTTGGACATGCGTTTCTGAATAATGTTCATCCAATGACATAATGCAAGCCTAAAAACATTATTCCCTGGAAGATAAGTGCTTGCCTAGAGACTGCGGAACCCAAAGACCCTGGCACTTCGAATCCGTTGGGATCAATATTGTACCCCAACCCGTTTGACTGGCAACCGTCATAATCATAAAACTCGGATCTGGCAACTGCAGTGGTACTCTCTGAGTCAACCACCGAATGTTTGCCCCAGTCTGAATCTCTTGCTACACTTGATAGACAAGAGAACGTGTATATCGAGCAATTCATGGATTGCTGAAAAGTTGCCGTCGGAGAGAAGCTTCTCCGAGACCGAAGCGACTCTGAGAGAGTTCTTCACCTTACTATCCACGCGCGTGGATGTAGCTAGGGCTGCATCACGTCTAACGAACTCCAGGTTGCCACTGAAGGGCGGAGTTATACGTGGAAAAACTACTGCCCTTGAAAGAAATCACATTGAGGATCATATCCTGGAATTCTTTCTCTTGAAGACGTAATGATAACGCCTCAGTAAGGTGGACTACGTATGATAAAGCGTCTAAGTTAAGTCTATTAGACATCATTGTCGTTTCCAACATTGTGGATGGAAAAGACATAAACGGCGAAAAAGATAATTTCCAGTCTTTAACCCCGCCGTCTAGACGCATATGAACTCTCGGTATGCCCTGTTCTGCCAAAATAAATTATTCCTAGAAATGATAAAAGGAAGAATAGAGCATTGCGGACAAGAAACTAAACTATCATGCTTGGTAGCAAGCTTATATATATATAGCGTCGATAAATAATACAAATGTTCTAATGACATTATTGGACTGTGTCGGTAAGTCAGGGACAATGTCCCTGAACCGATCCAAAATTCTGTGTCCAATGACGCTATTAGTCTCTTATCCAACATCGCAGCAATGTAGTCCGAAGGAACAACCTCAGGAAGATAAAGCCGGAAGAAATGTATGGCAGCTTCCGTTGTTCCGAAAGGGAAAGCTCGAAATCGCCCGAATCCCTTTCGCCATCCTGTCGAACCCTATAAAGCATTCGGTCGTCCGAACCTGATGCAACAGTAGAGCGCACCGACCCAGCGCCGTCGGATAATTCCTGATCCGACCGAGAATCTGTCGATTGCTGGGATGCTGCGATAAACTGTGCTAACTTGGATAGCACGTCCGTCACTGAGGCCTGTGGAGAAGCGGTCTTACGATGCATTGCCGCTGGAAGCTCCGTGATCGTTACCCCGTGCATACTTCTATTATGTGAGCGAACGGAGTGTATAGGCCTCGTGTCCCTTAGCTACCGGATGGCGTGACCTGTTCGGCGTGGAATCAGTGAATGACGAAACTGGTCGGATACTCGAGGTCATGTAGCCAATGTGCGGTCGTGTGCGCTGCTGTGAGGATGAGGAAGCATTATCGACAGTCTCTCGGACTGTCAATATAACGGAGCGTCCCGAGCGGCGGACATATGCTCCGAATGCGAAATATCTGAACCACAACATGCGGTCCCCTATGTTGTTGTACGAGAGAGGGACCTCTCTCGCTCGCAGCCCGGACGGACCTGGACGAGCCAGGAACCGGACTAACAGGCTTCCTCCGATCTGTCCTCAATCCGTCGTCACTGGGTGAGTACTAAAGTTATTATAGTGCTCGCATCACCCAAATCTCCTTCCTAGACCGCAACGGACAAACCCGGCTGCCGAACCATTCGATGAATGGACGCTACACCGGGTGAGCTAGCGAATGTCACTCCGTCGATCCTACTAGGGACCTCTTAGGCGATAGACATATTCCATGAGCACTTATTGCCGCTAGCTCTTCATTAACTATGACGACAGAGGCACACTTTGAAAGACATCTCCGTAACTTTGCGAACAAGAAACCAGAAATGCTTGGCTAATAGCAAGCATATAATAATATATATAGCGTCGTACAATAATTCGAAAGTTTGTGTGACATTATTGGACTATGTCGGAACTGAGGGACGATGTCCCTGAACCGAACCAAAAATTTCTAAGTCCACCGACGCTATCAGTTTCTTATCCGGCATCGCAGCATTCTGGTCCGACGAAAGAACCTGTAGAAAATAAAGTCAGATGACATACACAACAGCATATGTTGCTCCGAAAGGGAAAGCTTGAAATCCTCCGAATCCCTTTCGGCATCCCGTCGGACCAGATGAAATTTTCGGACGTCCGTACCTGCTTCCGCGGAGCGTACCGACCCAGCATCATCGGATAATACATGATGCGACAGATTCTGTCGTTGTTGGTATGCTGCGATAAGCTGTGCTATTATGATAGCACGTCCGTCACCGAGGCCTGTGCAGTAGCGGTCTTACGATGCATTGCCGCCGGAAGCTCCGTGTACGTTGACTCCTGCACACTTTCTTATGCGAACGTCCGGAGTCTGCAGGCCTCTTGTCCCTGGCTACCGGATGGTGTGACCTGGTCGCTGATGATTCTCTGATTGGCGAAGCTGACTGGATATCCGAGGTCACGTAGCCAAGAGCGGTCGTGTGCGCTACCATGAGAATGAGGAAGCCTTATTGACAGTCTCTCCGGACTGACTATATATCGGAGCGTCCCGAGCGGCGGACGTATACTCCGAATGTGAAACATTTTGTACCACAACATCTGGGGCCAGATGTTGTTGTACGAGAGAGAAGCCTCTCTCGCTCGCCGTCCGGATGGACCTGGACGAGCTAGGAACCAGACTAAAAGGCTTCCTCCGTTCTCTCCTCTAATCCACCGTCACTGGGTGTGCATTTGGTTGATTTATAGTGCTCGCATCACCCCAAAACTCCTTCTAGACCGCAACGGACAAACCCGGCTGCCGAACCATTCGATGAATGGACCCTACACCTGGCAAGCTAGCGGACGTCAAAGGCCGTCGAACCTACTAGGGTCCTCTTAGGCAATTGACGTATTTACATGAGCACTTTTCTGCTAGCTCTTCATTAATTGTGACGACGGAGGCACACTTTTGGAAGACATCACGGATACATCACCCTAATCTTGATCGTCTGAAATAGAGATTGATAAAGTAGAGTGACCCAGCGGGGAAAGGACCGGAATGTCCAATTCCCCACTAACATACCGTGACACACGCTTCCCATGTTGTCATCGAAATTATCACATACAGAACAGGAGTTAGTGCGAGTACACTGACTACATATACAATGATTATGAAAGTCAGAGGAAGATTCCTCTTATTACAATTGACCAATATCCTTTCAATGTGAAAAGAAAACAAAGTCCTAGTACTCACACCAACCCCTGACAATCAAAATACATAATAATATGATCCATTAACATAGAAAAAATAATTGAAATCAAAACATTTTGAAAAAATATTTTTTCAGAACAGCCCAAGTTTCTGAAAAGTAACGTTGAGCCCAATGGATTCCAAGCCTAAGTGTGGACAAAAATTCTAAAAATAGTTTAAACAATTTATGCAACTCTTACGAACAATAATAATGTATCTAGTTATGATTAAATTAACATCATTATTTTCAAGAAATCCCCCCTAACACAGAGGGCTGTTGTAAATATAAACAATAAGTGTAAAAACACTAGAATAAGACTCCAGGCACCCTGGCCCGAAATCAGTTACCAATAATACACTATCTGATGCAAAACAGAGACTTCCAGGGAAGAAACTGCAGAACATCAGATGGTAGATGCAGAACACTACGCCTAACCACCAACAGGTGAAGACGTAAACATGGGGAAAAGAACAGAATTCATTCTGTTATTCAGCTAAAACTCCCAAGAAATTTTAGTAATAAAATTACAGAAAATATGCCAAAAGCATGGGAGAATAGCAAGAGGGGACTTAAAGGAAAGGGAGAGAGGAAAACACTGAACAAGCAGTGTAACTTGATAACAAGGATGACCACAACAAGGCTGTTGCCTCGAAAATAGGTAACTTAACATAATTTCATTAAAAAATTTTAAGTTACAGCCCTGATAATTTTCTGTCACTCATTTTTCCTCTCTTCCTTCTATATCCTCCTTAGAATCACCATTTCTCTAATATTTATGTGTCTGGCATCATTTAAACTGAGATTTACAAGCACAAAGATCAGTCAGATGTTGACTGATGAAGGGCCAAACTAAGAATGATTAATGGCGCCAATTTCGGGACGTCCTTGACACTGCGCATGCGCAGTAGAGGTGAAGTGTAGAGGGCCATTCAGGACATGTTTTCTTTGGTTCTAGATGCAAATTTTGGGGATTGGGGGGCAAAATTTGTGTTTGGCCCTATATTTTAAGAGTTAGCACCAGCTATGTCTGGGTCATTGGTACAGTATAAAAATTTATAAATTTAAAGTAATTTGTATATTTTTTATACTAACCAATGGCCCAGACTTAGCTGGTGCAATCTCAAAGTTATCAAGGGACAAACACAAATTTTGAACCCCCCAATCCCCAAAATTTGCTTGCAAAACCGAAAATTAAAAGTCCTATCTGGTCCTTCATACTTTTACTCCCCACGCATGCGCAGTCGCCAGGAAGTGATCGAAATTAGCATCATCATCATTCTTTGTAGAAAGAGTACTACATAATAACTCGGCGGGGAGGTATGAGTGCCCACTCATGGGAGGGCAATACACATCTGCGCCACCACTAGGGCGGAGTTAGACATGGTATACATAACTGCCCTGGAAAGAACTTTAAGAGGTACAAACGTCCTCAAATTCTTTTCCCTTGAGACATTGCGCCATGGCTCTTGTAAGGTGATCTGCGTAAGACATAATGTCAAAATTCGCTCTATTTGAAGAAATTGACGTCTCAATTATGTCTGAGTGAATAGTGAATGATACAGGTACGGGTACCTCTAGATCTCCGCCCTGCTCATCCAAATGCAGAGGAACTCTCTGAACATCTTCCCCGACTGTTTTTAAATGAACGTGGTCCAAAAAACGGTATGTATATGGAAGATGAAGATAAGAAACCGCCTATTTCCTCGCACTCAAGAGGATAAATACAGCGGCGTCTATATGGCCGTAGGCCTGCAACACCTGCATAAACTGAACCGGAAAAGAAAGGACTTCCTCCTTTGTTCGGATAAAGTCTGTGTCCAATGATGACAGCAGTTTCTCTCTTGTCGTCACAGCATTCCGATTCAGCAGAACAAAATCACGGTAGTACTGATGGATGAAAACCATTGCAACCATTTGCTGTTCCGGAAGGGAAGGGTAATCCTCTTCCTTATCCCTTTCACCATCCAAGAGAATCAGTTGCAAATCTCGGTCCATTGCATCTGCGTGAATAGATGACTGGGCCGACCCACCGCCGTCTGACAACTCAGATTATTAGTTTGAGGGATGCTGCACCCACACTTGTTGGGATGCTGCGATCAGCTATGCAATTTGTGACAGCAAGTCCGTCATCGAGGCCCGGGGAGCAGCGGTCTTCCGTTTCTTAGCAGCATGCTGCTCCTGGGATGGTGTGTCGGAAATGGATCCTTTCTCCGAACGTCCTGATGATCGATGCCTCGTCTCTCTAGCTACCGGATGGTCAGACTTCACGGGCGAAGAGTGGTTCCTTCTTCGTGCAACAGAATGGATATCCGAAGTCGGGTAGCTAGGATGTGGTCGTGCATGCTTAAATAACGTAGCGGAGGAAACCGTGACTGAAGCCGACCCCGGCTGCAGACTAGACAGAGGGTCTCGAGCGGAGGGCGGACATATGCTCCGTCTTGTGCAAGTTTCCAACCAGAAAACTTCATTTCGGCCTTGTGAAACGTAGCGGAGGAAGCCTTGACTGAAGCTGATCCCGGCTGCTGACTAAACAGAGTGTCCTGAGTGGAGGGCGGACATATGCTCCAGCTTGTGTAAGTTTCTCAAAACAACATCTAGCCCCAGATGTTGCTAGATTAGAGAGGGGGCCTCTCCCACTCACGGTCTATCAGACCTTGCCGTGTACAAGAACTTGCTGACTTCCTCCCTATTTCCGTCGTTGCTGGGTGAGCTATTTACATTAAAGTGCTCACTCTACCCACATCCACTTCTTATGACCGCAACGGACTTACCCGGCATCACAGCGCCCAAAGATGGAGTACCGCTTCACCGGTCGTGCTAGCTGCTTGCAAGAGATTAAAACCTTTAACAAAAGGCCCTAACTCTTGCAATAATGAGCACTGCAGCTAGCTCTATATGCTCCATGGAGTGCGATGAGGGTAGCATACTTGGATGGGTGTCAGAATATCAGCACCATGTTCATGTTCCTCTGAAATAGAAACTGACAGAATGAATTAAAATGTGGTGAGAGGCCTGGCCTCAGAACCTCACCGTCAAGGAAGTACTACAACACCCGACTCCAACATCAATCAACCCAGTGAACACAAGAATGTCAAGAGTCCACAGGAGTGCATCAACTAAAGTCGATATCAGTTCTCCAAACTCCACAACAAAATATATATATAACTAAGATACATGAATAATAGCAATCAAAATTAAATTTAAAATATTTTTTGTAAACAAAATTTTTTGAAAAAATGCCTAAGTTCCCAAAAGGAACATTAAGAGCCCAAGGGCATCCCGATAGAGCCTAAGTGTGGACAAAATCCAAATTTTTTGAGCTACACTACTGGAATAATAATCCATGTATCCTACAGTATACTACAGTAAGAGAATATAAAAAACTACCTATATATGAGGACGTTGACAATGTAAACAACGTCAATGTAAACAAGACATCAGGCACACAAAAATGCCCAAGTTAGAACCAATTATGCTATCAGATGCAAAGCTAGATCTTCATACAAAGAAAAAACGATACATTGGACAGAAGATGCAAGACTAAATGACCTAACACCCCTAGGGTGAGGACGTAACCCTGGGGAAAAACAGAATAATATTCAGTAGTACATGTTAAACTCCCAAGAAATTTAATAAAAAATTTCAATTAAAAAATAGCCAAAAAGCTTAAGAGTTTAAGAGGAAGCGTTCATGGAAGGATAGGGAAGGAATACTTTAATAATAATCATTATCAACAATAATGTCGTCAGGCATATGTCCCAAAATTGGGAAACATAAAATAATTTTATAAATATTATAAAGTTACAGCCCTGAATGTTCAAAACCACCACTGAACACTTCCTTCATCCAATAACAGCCTTGTATCCACAAATTCTTGCAGTGATTTGTGTCTGGCATCCTCAAAAAAGGAGATATTAAAGGACAGATGTCAGTTCATTGTTTCTGACTTTAGGGCCAAACAAAGAATGATGTTAGCGCTAATTTCGGTCACTTCCTGGTGACTGCGCATGCGCGAAGAGTAAAAGTATGGAGGACCAGATAGGACTTTTAATTTTCGAATTTTCGGTTTTGCAAGCAAATTTTGGAGATTGGGGGGGTTCAAATTTGTGTTTGACCCTTGATTACTTTGAGATTGCACCAGCTATGTCTGGGCCATTGGATTATAGTATAACTAGACACACTGTCACAGTGCCAAAGCTGCAACGATTCATGCAACGCCAAAAATGTGCATTTTGTGACACAAAAACTCGGTGACAAAAAAACTTGTTGGTGACAAGTCCATAAATGTGACAGAAATTATCCGAATGACGTGCACTATTGAGAGGGTGTAGACATCCTGAAGATACACTTGCATACCAAGTATGGTGTCATTCCATCAAGTATTTTAGGAGTTATGGTGTTTTTTAAACTCATTGGTGACCGACCGACCGACCGACCGACGGACGGACGGACGGACGGACGGACGGACGGACGGACGGACGGACGGACAGACAGACAGACAGACAGGCAGACAGACAGACAGAAAGACAGACAGACAGACAGACAGACAGACAGACAGACAGACAGACAGACATTGCCACATATAGAGCTGCTCATCGCAGCTAATGATATGCACTATTGAGAGGGTGTACACATCATGAAGATACACTTGCATACCAAGTATGGTGTATTGGTGACAAGTCCATAAATGTGACAGAAATTATCCGAATGACATGCACTATTGAGAGAGGAGGGTGTAGGAATCATGAAGATACACATGCACACCAAGTATGGTGCCATTCTATCAGTTATCTTAGGAGTTATGATGTTTTAAAACTCGTTGGTGACAAAAAACTTGTCCATAAATGTGACAGAAATTATCGGAATGACATACACTAATGAGAGGGTGTAGACATGATGAAGATACACATGCACACCAATTATGGTGTCATTCCATCAGTTATCTTAGGAGTTATGTTTTAAAACTCGTTGGTGACAAAAAAACTCGTTGGTGACAAGTCCACAAATGTGACAGAAATTATAAGAATGACGTGCACTGTTGAGAGGGTGTAGACATCATGAAGATACACTTGCATACCAAGTATGGTGTCATTCCATCAAGTATTTTAAGAGTTGTGGTGTTTTTTAAACTCGTTGGTGACAGACCGACCAACAGACCGACATTGCCACATATAGAGCTGCTCGTCGCAGCTAAAAGTTAAAAAATTTATTGTAATTTATATATTTTTTATACTTACCAATGACCCACACTTAGCTGGTGCTAACTCTTAAATTCTAGGGCCAAACACAAATTTTGCCCCCCCAATCCCCAAAATTTGCATCAAAATCCAAAAAATAGATGTCCTATGTGGTCCTCCATACTTTTGTCCACTGCGCATGCGCAGTGTCCAGGAAGTACCGAAATTGGAGCCAAATCCTCATTCTTACAACAATCTTAGTGCCTGGTAAGCGTTATGTAATCAGTGGGGAGGTATGAGTTCCCAACTCATGGGAGGGCCATCCCCGTCTGGGTCATTGGTAAGTATAAAAAATATATAAATTACTATAAATTTTTTAACATTTTTATACTGTACCAATGACCCAGACTTAGCTGAATAGAAAAAAAGTCTGGAGGGCCTAGGACATAAAGGATAATCCAACAGACTCAATTACATGTAAAAAGAATTATCCCCTCAAGGAGAAAAGGAGAACAGGCTTTACATGTATCTTTCTTGTTTATATCAAAAAAGAAAGACACATTACCAGTCCGTAATTGAGCACAATAACATCAATGATCTCTATTAACATCCAGTATAACCCATTATACTAATCTTTTTGAAGGAAATCCAATTAATAAAGATAGTCCACAGAATGAGACTCTTCATACTCTTTTAAAAGTGTCCGAGGATTTATATTAGCGCTCGTATGACACGTGACATATACAAATGCTTCACACCGAGCTACACTTTAAAAATATTACATAAATGAGATAGACATTAGCTTTACACTTTAAAACCATCCCGGCACCGACTTGGAATTACTGACTCCAGAGGAGGTATTACCTTGCTTTTCACTATAAAGCAGGTGATATAAGGGAACACCATCCCCCCCCCCCTTCTCCTTGCTCTGGGTCAAATACCCCAGAACGAAGAGGGCAGCAGGACAGAGTCACTACCGGAACAGAAAGCCTGCATAACTACATTTGCAACTGTTTAGTGGACGACATTCTGAGCAACAGATAAAGGACCTAAACAACGCAGGTCGCCAGAAATGGACTCAATATTCTAAGACAAAAATTTGTGAACGTGGAAGGCTGAGACCAATATGCAGCCTTCATCAAATCGGTAATAGCAACACTATTAGCATAAGCCCAAGATGTAGACAGCACTATTACTTCATGCGCCTAAATCTTAAGCACAGACTGCTGAGATGAAGATAATTTATCATAAGCAGTACGGACAGTTAATTGAATCCACCTTGCAATAGAATGGACTGTAAAGTCCTTTCTATTGGGCAGCAAAGACAGAAAGAAATGCTTACGTCCCTTTCTGATAAACTCAGATCTACACTGTAAATATGCATAGCTCTGACTGAACAAAGCAAAGGCCTATGACCGTCTGGAGATGGAAGAGCCTTAATAACAATAGGTTCAGGGTACTTATTAGGAGCCTGATTGTTAGCCAAAAATCCAACATTAGTAGTCAATGTAATAGTATTACCAGAACTACAATAGTGAGAATCATCAACAGATAGTGCATGAAGCTCACTAACTCTTCTAGCAGAAAAGAAGGCGAAGAGAAAAGCGATAAGTACTTGAAATCCACTGTATCAAGAGATTCAAATGGAGCTTCTTTTAGCTTCAGAAGAACTCAAGCTAAATTCCACTTAGGAATTAACCTAAGGGTTCTAGGTCTATTTATCGAAAAGTTTTACGCTAACTTTGATAAAGAGACATCAGATCCAATCTGTAAGCTATCATGATGAGGACAGGTATCCGATAGCATAGCCTTATAACCCTTAATAGTATTTGGCTGCAGTTTGATCTCGTCAAACAAGTAGACCAAAAAATTAGCAATGTCTGGAATGGAGGGATCATAAAATCAACAGAATAATCCCTACACCATCTAGAGAAAACCTTCCACTTAGCAGCATAATTTAGCTAAGAGGAGGTTCTCCTATAGTTAGAAATTGCATCCACTGCTCGTCCTGTAAAAAGCTTGCCATGCAAGAAGGACCGCACAATGGAAATACGTGAAGGTTGAGACCTAGCGGGTTGTGATGCAGTGTGCGCGATTTCCCCTGCGAAAGGTCCTCCCGTGAAGGAAGCTTCCGCAGGATGTCCCACAACCGACACCTGAGTAGATTTATCCATGGTCTCTGGGGTGACAGAGATGCTACCAATAGGATCTTGCTTTGAGATTGCTTGATTTTAGCAATATCAGCTGAATCAACGGAGCTGGAGGATATGCGTATCCAATTATTCCGTCCCAAGAGATCGAGAGGGCGTCTACTGCAAACGCTCGAGGATCTGGGCATGATGACACATACGTATGCAATTGAATGTTGAGATGCGTCGCAAATAAGTCTATCATAGTACGATCCCATAGGTAGCAAATCTGATTGAATACTCGTTTGTTGAGAGTCCATTCTGACGGCAACATACAACCTTTCTGAGAAAGGGAGTCCGCTAGAACATTCAGACAACCCGGAATATGACGGACCGATAGAAGAACTTGATGCTCTAGGACAAACAGAAGGATTCTTTCCGTTAGATTGAACAACGGAATGGAATGAGTGCCTCCCTGGTTCTGAATATATGCTACTACTGTCGAATTGTCAGACAGAAAATGAACATGCGAATTCTGAATGATGTTCATCCACTGACGTAGCGCAAGCCAATTGACATCATCTTTTGATGTTTATGTGCTTGTTTAGGAACTGCAGATCCCAAAGACCCTGGCACCTCGGATCTGATGGGCTCAAAGTTGCGCCCCAACCTGTTTGACTTGCATCCGTCAATATCATAAAAATCAGATCCGGCAGTTGCAGTGGTACTCCCTGAGTTAACCACTGAATACCTGCTCAAGTCTGAATCTCATGTTTCACATGATATGACAAGACGATGTTTGTTTCGAGCGAATGAGTCTTCACACTCCAATTCTGAGCAAAAATATCTGGAGTGGATGAGGGCGTTGCCGCCCCATCGGAATAAGATCTGCAGCAGCTCGACACAAACCTGTCAGTCTTATGAATTCTCTTGCTGTTACTACATCTGAGTGAAGACAAAAGCGAGCGTAACAACTGACTAATATCGCTCTGGTTAACGGCAGATGAACAAGATTGTTGTGCGTCTCTAAGCTCATTCCCACGTGGGTGAATGACTTGGACGGCACTAGATCCGACTTCTTTTCATTTACTATGAAACTGAGACGTCGGTGCAATTGAAGCAGACCCTGAACATCGTTCTGAAGCATTAACTTGCTGCCGTAACCCTGAAGAATGTCGTCCAAGTAGGCCGACGTTACCACAGACGAATGAGCTCGGAAATGAGTCATTACCGAGATCATTATTCAAGTGAAGGCCCAGGGTGCTAGATTCAGACTGGAGCATCATTGCTCAGAACTGAAAACAACTCCTGGGACAGCGAAGTGAAGGTACTTTCTACACGCCGGATGTACCAAGACGTGAAAGTACACATCCTTGAGATCTATGCTCGCAGGATAATCGTTCACTCGAATGCTCGCTCTGACCGATAGGATGGTCTCCATATAAAATTTCAGAGCCACGATCAGCTTGTTTATCCAGCTCAGATCTATAACTGGATGAAATGAGCCGTCTGGTCTTGGAACCAGGAACAGGTGACTGTAGAAAACTGGAGATTCCTGGTTTTCTACAACGTCTATAGCGTTCTTGTCCAGAAGAGATTGGACTTCTGATAGAAGTGAATCTCTCTTCTGAACGTTTAACTGAAGCTGAGACCAGCGTGGACTTCAAGTTAATGGAGGTTTTTCCTTGAAGGACAGTTTAGACCTTCGGAAATAACACCTTGCACCCATCGGTCGTCCGTAATTGACAACCAATTGTTTAAGAATCTCGACAGCCTTCCGCCCCCACTG
This sequence comes from Pictodentalium vernedei, assembly GCA_031216915.1. Lineage (NCBI taxonomy): Eukaryota > Metazoa > Mollusca > Scaphopoda > Dentaliida > Dentaliidae > Pictodentalium > Pictodentalium vernedei. Next base: position 241,561,910 of record CM062294.1, on the reverse strand, counting down.
GAACGCAATAGAGGTTTAGACCATCAACTCCTGGCCCTGCAAGGGTTGCGGGAGGAGAAACCATGTCCTCCACAACCCGCACCTCGCTCAGTCGACCTAGGGGCGTCTGACCGGTTATCTCGGCCAGCATTACGACCCCTATCTGAGTCGCTACTCTGATAGTCTCCGGAGTAAGACGTAGAGGCTTTCTTAGATCCTCTATAGGAACTTCCTTTGGGCGTATTCGCCCCCAAAGTGCCTGCCTTATTCCTGCCTGCTGAGTCTGACTTTTTCAAAGCGGATTTAAAAGCAGAGAATCAAAAGCTTTCTTAGTAATCTGATTATAGATTGTAGAAAGCTTACCGTCGAAGAGAAGCTCTCCTGAGACCAGAGCGACTGAAAGAGAGTTTTTCACCTTACTATCCACTCTTGTAGATGCAGCCAGGGCAGCATCACGTCTGACTAACTCCATATTGCCAGTGAAAGGGCGGAGTTATACATAGAAAATGCTATGGCCCTTGAAAGAACTCTCAAGGAAGTTTTGAACATCCTGGAATTCTTTCCTTCGAGACATAATGATAACGCTCTGGTAAGGTGATCTGCGTAAGATAATGTGTCTAAACTGATTTTTCTGTTAGACAAGATAGTCGTCACCAGCGTACAGGATAAATCGACATAGACGCCAGCAATGAAAATTCCAAGTCGTCTGCCTGGTCGTCTAAACGCAGAACAACTCTCGGCATGCCCTGTCCTGCCGTTTCAAATCTATTTCTATGATTGATGAAAGGCAGTTGTAGAGCATGAGACGATACGAAACCTGATTTGCCAGTCTTAAAGGCTAGCTTGAACATAGCGTCATTAAGAAGTACAAATGTCCGTGACATTTCTGGACTGGGTCGGAAAGTCAGGCTCAATGTCCCTATTCCGGCTGAATAAAACTGTGTCCAATAACGCTATCAGTTTCTTATCAGGTAGCGCAGCATTTTGGTCCTGAGAAACAACTTCTAAAAGGTGTTGCCAGATGAAATCTACGGCCACCTTAAGTTGTTCAGAAAGGGAAAATTTCAGCTGCGCTGATTCCCTTTTACTATCGACCTGGACCACGTGAGAATCTTGGTCGTCCCTTACTGACTCTGCAGAGGAGCGAACCGACGAAGCTTCCTCAGACAGTTTCTTTACTGAAAACGTTTCTGATGGCTGCTGGGATGCTTCGATGAATTGAGCTATCTGTGATAGCAAGTCCGTCACGGAGGCCTGTGGAGCCGTGGTCTTATGTAATTTAGCCGCTGGAAGCTCCTGCGACGTTAATTCCTGCATACTTCTCATATGCAAACGTCCCGACTGGAAAGGCCTCGTGCCCTTGGCTAGCAGATGGCGTGACCTGGACAATGTGGACTCCCTGGTCGGCGAAGCAGGCTGGATATCTGCGGTCACATAGCCAATGTGCGGTCGTGTGTGCTGACATGAGGATGAGGAAGCCAATAGACAAGCCGCGTCGGACAGAGCGTCCTGAGCAGGAGGAGTGGACGTATGCTCCGACTAACGAATGTTATATACAACAACATCTGGGCCCAGATGTTGTTGTAATAGAGAGGGGGGCCTCTCTCGCTCACGGTCCAGGTAGACCTGGCCGAGCTAGCTACCGGACTGACTGGCTTCCTCCGTTCCATCCTCCGATCTGTAGTCGCCGGGTGTGCGTGATCCGAGATTATAGTGCTTGCAACACCCCTTCTCCTCTCCTGGACCGCAACGGATGAACCCGGCGTCACAACCATTTCGTGAATGATTGCTTCACCGGGGGAGCTAGCGGGCGACAAGTGACCGTTGATCCTACATGGGACCTCTAGGCAGTTGCCGCATTCCTTGAGCACTTAGCCACTAGCTCATTACTGCGACGACGGAAGCACACATTTGAAGACATCACGGAAACATCACCCTGTTATTGTTCCTCTGAAAAAACTAGAGTGACCCTGTGGAGAGACGACTGGCATGGACCTCTCACCACTAACAATATACTGTGACACACGTCTCCAACATTTGTCATCTGAATTGGCACACACTGAGCAAGAATTAGTGCGAGTACACAGACTACAACAAATACAATGAACATGAGAATCAGAGGAAGACTTCCTCGATTTACAACTGAACAATATTCTTTCATTATGAAAAAATATTAAACAGTCATTGTACTCGCACCAACCCTTGAAAACAAAGATACATAATAATAATAATCCATTACAAAAATTTCGAAAATTAATTCAAAAGAAAAAAAAGTTTTCAAAAAAATTTCAAGATGAGCCCAAGTTCCCAATGGGAACGATGAGCCCAAATGGATCCCAAAAAAGCCTAAGTGTGGACAAAAATTTTCAAAACATGTTTAAAATTAATGTTACACTTACGGACAATGTATCTGGCTATGAGTAGAACTAATAGAAGACAAGGAATCACTGTCAGAAGTAATCGTTGTCAACATAAACAAAAGTGAATAAAAACTGGAAACGAGACTCCAGACACTGAAAATATGGACCGAAATCAATAACCAATTTTAACACTATCCGATGTAAAACAGAGGCTTCCTGAGAAGAAACTGAAGTACATCGGATGGTAGATGCATGACCGAAACGCCTAACCACCCTAGGGTGAGGACATAAACATGGGGAAAATACAGAATAAACATTCTGTTACCAAACCAAAACTCCCAAGAAATTTCAGAAAAAAAATTACAAAAATTATGCCAAAAGCATGGGAGAATAGCAAGGGGAGTATAAAGGAAAGGGAGAGAGGAAACTCTGAACAAACTGTGGAAATTTCATAACAAGAATGTAAACATCAGCCTATGTTCCGAAATTAGGGAACATGAAATAATTTTGCATAAAAATTATAAGTTACAGCACTGAACACATCCTTCCACTGTTTTTTCCTCTCATCCTCTTATTTCATCCTTAGATCCACCATTTCTTTCATGATTTTGTGTCTGGCATCATTTTAACTGAGATTATAAGCACAGATATCAGTGAGATGTTGCTGATTGAAGGGCCAAACAAAGAATGAGGATTTGGCTCCAAGTTCGGTACTTCCTGGACACTGCGCATGCGCAGTGGACAAAAGTATGGAGGACCACATAGGACATCTATTTTTTGGATTTTGATGCAAATTTGGGGGATTGGGGGGGGGGGGAGTAAAATTTGTGTTTGGCCCTAGAATTTAAGAGTTAGCACCAGCTAAGTCTGGGTCATTGGTACAGTATAAAAATATATCCGTTCTGCACATATGTGCAGAATGGAAATCGTTGACAGACTATTTTTAAATAGAGGCAAAATTTCACTGGAATTTTCTACAAATCGTGCGATGCAATTACAATTTGAACCCCTTGCGATAGCTAAAATCGTCTCCGGAGTTCCAGTGTGTTCTATGTACCAGTAGACACAAAGAACACATTGAAACTCCAAGGATGAAATAGTATCACAGGTTCTCCTCGCAAATTTGTTGGCGATAAAATGTGTTCTTTTTGTTGATAGTTGTCAAATGAATTGTTGAGTGTCCTTCTAATAATTGTTTTTATAGATGTGCAGGCATTCAATAAACACAGAATGACACACTCGTGTGAATAGGTTAATTGATATGGCACTTGTGCCATTTCGGAAGGATAAAACTCGAGGCCTGTGGCCTCTCATTTTATCCTTCCACTCTGGAACTCATGCCATATCAATTAACCCATTCACACGCGTGTGTTGTTCAGTGTATTTATTTCCAATCAAATATCCTGATTATCACTATTATTCATCCATTACTAATATTATCAGGTAAGAGTAATTTAGAATATGAGAATACCCTTATATCCTTGTGAGTGTAACCAGTACATTTTCCATACTTAAAATCAAACCTCATATTTACATATTTGCTGGAGTTTAACACCATAAAGGCCTAGTTCTACTTTTGGTCAGATTCTTCTTGTATGTCCATCTAGAACACTGTTCCCACATACAGGGTTTTTTGCTGGTGGGAGCTGTAGTACCTTGGCAGTGGTTTCTAGTGAAGTCTTGGCTGATCATAGGCAGCCAAAACTCCACTACACACCAATGCTAAGGTACAGGGTTACCTTATTATAAGGAAGCAAAAAGATAAGAAGAATTCTCCAGGCCTTTAAGGACAATTTCAGAATCAATGTCAAGAATTAAATGAACATTTTGTGACAATCAAAGTTGATTGTCACTGTTTTCTTTGTGAGAATCATTTACGAGAATCAATTCTGATTTGTGCTTGCATTTTAAGCTATTCTGTCTGGCATCAATGTGAACATAAATTGTTACCTTATATAATGCCTGGAAGACAGCTTTGTATACTGGCTCAAGTCTGGCACCACTTGACTCAGCTGAACTTATAATTTGTTGCAACCATTTTTTTCTTGCTTCTCCTCTAACTCGTTCTGCATATGTTCTCTGAAAGTAAAATGCAAACCAAAATTATAATTCGTAATAAATATGTTACATATCTTGAAACCACTGTTCAAAGCTACATGCCTCTAATTGGGCTTTGAAGGAATGTGATTATTGGCTGATGTGTTGGCTCTGCTGTAAAATTGATTGAATCAATATTTCCTCAACAAAAATTGTTTTTGTCCATAGACATATTCTTCTCTTATAATTTATTGGCAAGTACATAGTGGTACTCTCCAATATATTTTAATACAATTATCAAGAAAAAATACCATATGAAGTGAAGGCAATAAATGCAGAGGATATGTGAGGAATTAAACCTTTACCATACAATATCTGACCATACCCAGCTTGTGCTGAACATCAAAATCACCATTCAAATTTTATTTTTTCCAACTTCTACATATAAAACAAAGCTCATGACCCCTCAATGGAAAGAGCTCATGGAGTTAGTTCCAATAAGGAGTCAAAAGATATGTTTTAGAAGCAAAAAAGGCAAAATTTTTAGTTATTGAAGAATTTTTCCATAATTGTTGTCTCTTAATCATGTTAGGTAAAAAATGAATGCTGAGGGGCAGGACAGATTTTCAGAATTAGTACTACACAACAGCCTGTAGTGAAATAGTTCATTAATGATTCCAATTAAAATTTAATCAGAACACATCATTTCCAGGATAGTTTAACTTCTGTCTTCAAAACTTTCTTAAGACTGCATGTTGAGGCATCTGATCTGAGGCCATAAAAGTTGTCAACATCAAACTCATACTCCACTAGGTTAAAAAACATTTAGCATTAAACCACGGACATTACTGATCCATTTAAACCTTCACCTAACGAATTGCCCACATCCACCTACGTAATTTACAAACTGAGCAGTTAAAAAAAAAAGATTTAAAAAAAATTTCAACAAAACCATATCACATGACTAATCATTGGAATGAGCTCATTCCATTGAAGGCTCACACAATATGTGGTTTTGTGGAACTTTTTGGAAAAATTTAAAAAAAAGAATAATTAAAATAAAAAATTCTGATATCATGTGTGTTGGGTAAAGAGTTAAAAAAAACAAAACAACTTATGCTGTAAAAAAAATCTTTGTGATCTTTAAAATTTATCTATTTCACATTGTTGATTAACTCTTAACCTGTGGAGTATTTTAACTCTTAAATCGCTTAGTATTTTCAAGCCATTTCTTATAGAACCTAGTCTTGGCTGCTATGAAGCAGCCAGGACTAGATGCAATGAAAACTTTATCTTTAAATTTAAATCAAGAAATCACTGGTGAAAAAGTACATTCAATTTATATGGGGAAAATTGGGAGTGCTGTGGCTCAGTGGTAGACTGTTGGACTTCTATGCTAGAGGCCCAAGTTCGATCCCCGTCCAGGACGACCCATGTTGTGACCTTGGGCAAGGCACTTTATCCCGGTTGCCTACATGGGGGCACGATGACACCGTGTACTGAGATGTACTGCACGTCAATGGTGCACATGTCTTCAACCGCTGTGACCCAAATTGTGCGGAGCTTGAACAGAGTTAGATGTTGAGAAGCTGACAGTTGCTCATCGATGCCCGGTAGTTCTCTCTGGGTACTCCAGCTTCCTCCACCCGTAAAACTGTCATGGTTATGATTAGCCATTGTGCATAAGTATGCGACCTTAAACACCAATAAATAATAATATGGGGAAAATTTGATTAACTATCATAGTATACCCAAATTATACTTATTTCAGTGGCAAAAGAAATTCATTCCTGGCAGGAATATCCGGCAGCAGCATGTAAGGAGTTAAAAAAAAAAAAGTATTTTCCATCAAAGCTAGTCATGGCTGCTGTAAAGCAGCCAAGACTAGATTTGATGGAAAATGCAATACAATTTAATTCAAGAAATAACCGAACAAAAAGTTGATACAATTTACTGGGGAAAATTTGGTTAAAAGTGCCCAAATTAATCTTATTTTAGTGACATGAGTTTTTCTGACCCGGGCAGAAATATCTGTCAGCAGCATGCAAGCATTTAAGCTTCATGTTGTTTTGAGGATAAAATCCTAAGCTGATCAGAAATCACTGTTTTTCCAAGAGTAGACAACAGCGGGTATGGATTTTAGCTTGTGTTTCACTAACTTTGTTACGAGGGTATTTCAAAGTCATAGGTTCTAGGAAACTAAAGGTAGGACAATTTAGGCAATGTTTATGTGACAACTGAAATATCTATTTGGCATACATCAATCAACATTTAATTAGAATGTGACATCTCCAGAAGAATGATTTGAAGAAACCTATTATTTATTGGTGTTTAATGTCACTCTCAGGATCTATGGCTATATCTATCGTGCATGACTGCAACACAAGCATAAAATCCCAAGCATTTGTTTCTGAGTCTTCTTTTACCAGCGAAGCAGAATCTGTTCATCCCAGTAAACAAGCACTGTGAGATCACAACATTATCAGCCAATTAATCAAGTACAAAACAACTGCTCCACACAAGATCTAGATGAAATATGATCCAAGGGAACGGTTTGAACAAACTTGAATTGTAATGAAGCAAACTTTTTTGAAAAATGTAATCTTTAACCTGCCAGGAGATAATGTGTAAAAATCATTTGTTTTACCCTTTACCAAATTAACAGCCACATTTGGCCATTGGTACACACAAAAAACAACATCAATTTTTATTACCTGTTCAAGTTTTGCTTGAAAGCATGGCTTATGACACCTCACCTCAAGGAGCTCATTCCCATGAGGTATTATAAGCTATGTTTTTAAAAAAAAAAATAGGAAAAGGTTTTAGACACTGAAGAAAACTTTCTTTGCAAGTGATGTCGCTGTGCATCACAGAATAAGGACATGCCCCCACAAAGTAGATCTGTTTCTCGGGCCATTTTTTGTAAAATTGTATATGGGCAGGTGGTTTTTTATTTTATTTTTGTAATTATTTCTTTGCAAACAAAAGTTCATGTTCATGGTCTGTTTTATGTTTTAAGCCTCATAATCTACAGAATAGCATGGGTGGTGGTGTATTTCATCCCTTGAGTGCAGTAAGGCTTTGTAATGCTAAAGCATTGCAAAGCCTTATTGAACTCAAGGGACAAATTTATCAATTTTTTTTAACTTGGGTAAAAAATATCAAACATAAACCATTTAATTTTAATTTTTTTTAAAGTTTGCATTGGTAATAAAAAGAGGGCATGCAGCAGCCAAAAGGACCATGCGGGAGCACCTGAGAAACAGATTTTTTATTTTTTTAGGCTTAAAACTATTACAACAGGGAATGACAAGCTATGGTCTGAAAGAAAATGATAAAATATTAAACATATATGAGTAAATTTGTAAAAAACAATAAGCATAACAAACTGATTGATTTGATACCAATTCAGTTTTTGTATCCATTTGAACAAGTGAATGTGACATGAAATGAAAGTGTCAATGACACTGTAGCTCAACTTGTCAAGACAAAGACATGTACATGTATAGTATGTGACACAGCAATGACAAACATTTAGGTAATGACCTGATAACAAAGGTACATATAAAGTATTGTAACGGTCTGTACATAAATACTGAGCGTTGCCTGTAACAAATGTATAGGTAAAGTATTGTAAAGGTGGATGACAGTCAGATGCTAAACTAGAAAAAAATTTGGAGTCCCAGACTGGGTCTGACTGAACCCCAAAATATTTGTTCTCATAGCACAGTGATAACAAAGGCACCCCAAAACACACTCATTCCTGTCCCAAGGTGAAAACAAAGGTACCCAAGAAGTTTCGTGAAGATCAGTTCACAAATATGAGCTGTGTAGAAGTTGTGACAAAAAACTGATTGGACCTAATTTCGGTACAAAATGGCCACTCGCAGCCATCTTGAATTTTGGACCGCACCCAGAAACACTCGTTCTCGTCCCAAGGTGATAACAAAGGTACCCAAGAAGTTTTGTGAAGATCGGTTCATAAATACAGCCTCTAGCCCGAGCCGTATTGACATGTGCACTTACAGAGTATAAGTAGCACTGAATAAATCAAAGTTCATCTAATTTGCATAATTTCTGCACAAGAAAAAAACCCGTATTATATGTGATGTATCCCATGGTACTAAACATTCACACAAAAAATTATTCAAATCAGCACTTTCATAAGGAAGTTCTGTGCCAGACATGTTAACTCTCCCGGAATGCCCGGGATTCTCCCGGAATTAGCTATCCCCTCCCGCCGGGAGTCAATTTGGGCCAAAATCCCCCGGAAAGTCGACATACCAGACAAAAACTGAATCCATCAGCTTTTGTTTACAAATACAAAAGCATGTGCTCTACTCTCAATGGCAAGGTCATTAAGTTTTTGTGAAACGTCACCACTTACGTAAGAACTGGTGACCAATCTCATTTCTGTCAATGGCCGTGTTGTAATTATTTGCAACACGTTTAACGGGCGGATTAAATGAATTTGAGATGCAGGATAATTGCTGAAATTGATTATATATTAAAGGCACACCTTTGCTTGTATACAGGTAGCAGTCAAATCAAAAAATAAGTTCCATACGCATAAATTTTGTCCAATCGAACATGTGCAAAAATACGCACAAATTTATTATTGTGCATTTCACTTTCACTTCAGATAATTATAGCCAATTTTGCAGACAAACGGCTCAAACATATGAGTTGCCGTAATTTTCAATATATTGGGAAAAATTTCCGATTCGCAATTTTCTAAAGCAGGCTGTGAAAAAAATTATGTTTTTGGTGAAAAAAATCTCTAAAAAGTTGCTAATTTATGGCACTTGGACGTTTTTTCATTCGCTGTGATAAATGGACAACAAAATAAATTAAATATCCCGGAGATGTTTCGTCCTGGGCTGGCTGTGGCATAATGTTCACGTTTCACTGAAAAATGATCACTCCATTCCAAATCCCCTTCATAAATGACCAACTACTTCCAGTGAGTACCCGGTGTGGTTAGGTGGGGCGCTGGGCTTTGGCAGATCGAATTACCACAACAACCGGGCTCGGGGTGTGCCTAAACACCACAGATCGCCGCAGGTTACCGCAGGTCGCCGCAAGTACCCATAATTTCCCAAATAGATCCAAAACTTTCAACACAGCGTCAAAACTGATATAGTGCTGAAAAGGTCGAAAATATCTCCAAACATTTTGTACCTAAAACCATTGAAATATGGATGTCATTGGAACAACTCAGATATTGGCACATGACCACATCCATATTTTTGATTCCTGTTTTTCTCTATATTTCTATGTTTTGGCTTTTGGACAAATTGTTCAAATAAAACACATTAGGGTGGAATGTTTAATGTATGTATGTGTGTGTGTGTGTGTGTGGGGGGGGGGGGGGGGGGGGTGGTAACATGGAAATTATTGATGTGCTGCCCATGTGCAAAAATCTCACTGACAAGCATCCGAGTCTCACTGGGAGCTCATCAAAATCTCACTGACAGTCACCTCGAGAGGTTAACAGGTCTGGGTCACTCACCACCAGTTAGCAGAACGTTGGCGTATGTTCCTTTGATGTATTGTTGTTGGACTGTTTCCTGTTATGTCTGTGTGTGTGGGGGTGGGGGGGGGGGGTATTTGGTATTAATTTGTATTTAAAATTGATCCACACGTGGCTTCTACGCGCAAAAAAAAATCTCCCTGAAAATCATGTCATCTCCCTGAAAATTTTCTTCAATCTCCCTGAAAAAAATTTTGGAAGGTTAACATGTCTGTTCTGTGCAAAAATCTGATTGCACCAAATTTCGTACAAAATGGCTGCCATCGGCCATCTTGAATTTCGGACCGGACCCCTAAACACTCGTTCTCGTCCCACGGTGATAACAAAGGTATCCAAGAAGTTTCGTAAAGATCGGTTCATAAATACGGCCTCTAGCCCGAGCCGTATTGGCATTTGCACTTACAGTGCTGAAAGTAACACCAAAAAACATCAAAGTTAGTCTAATTTGCATAATTTACGCACGAGAAAAAAACCCGTATTATATGTGATGTATCCCATGGTACTAAACATTCATACAAAAAATTATTCAAATCAGAGCTTTCATACGGAAGTTCTGTACAAAAAAACAGATTTCTGCATCGTCGGTACAAAATGGCAGCTGGCAGCCATCTTGAATTTCGGACCGCACCCAAAAACACTCGTTCTCGTCCCACAGTCATAACAAATGTACCCAAGAAGTTTCGTAAAGATCGGTTCATAAATACGACCTCTAGCCCGAGCCGTATCCAATTGTTGACGGACAGATGGCCAGACGGACGACGGGCCATGGCATAAGCTCAAATTTGGCTTCGCCAAAGTTGAGCTAAAAAAATGGATTTGCAAAAAACTCTCATTGTTTGTAGAAGCCTGATAAACAAAAGAGTTGGACTGAATTTTATTTTGATTTTATCAGTGGTTTAATGAATCTGAATAACTGATGAAATTTTAACCTTTAATTTCCACTGGAAATCAACTTATCAACTAATATCTGTCTTCATATATATGGCATACTGAAGACTGAAAAGGCCAGCATTTTACTAGAATAACTAGCAAATGATTTCTTAAATATTTATTTTCAAATCATTCTGAACTTCTACTTTAACTAGTAAAACATTGAAAACTTATCACATATTAGAGCAACACTGAATAGAATCAATGTGGTGTTATATACAATGTTCGAGAAGGAAATTACAAATTAAAATGAAAAGTTTTTTGTGTTTTTTTCTCAGATATAGCTGCCCAGAAGAGTGAATGAAGAATTAAAATCTCTTAGACAAAGTACACTTCAGGCATGCATTACAATTAGTTCAGAAGCATTTGTCGAACTCATGCACAATACTAGAGCTTCTTTTGTTAAAGAATAAATGAAAGTGTCAATGACACTGCAGCTCAACTTGTCCAAGAAAGGACTGAACTAAATAGAAAGATCCAGTAATGCCAAGTCATTCACTCAAGTTTCTACAGAAAAGATATCACACCAAAGCTACATATGAAATATGAAAAAAAATTGGTTGAGGGATGTGGCCTGTTGGGTGTACTAATGGAATTGTTGACAATTTATATGTTAAATCCAAGATGGCCGGTGGCAGCCATGTTTTTCAATGAAATGCTGAAAAATTTCATCACTCCCATCTAGACATCATACCAAAGTTACATATAAAATCTGAAAAAGATTGGGTGAGAGGTGTGGCCTGTAGGATGTGCTAATGGAATAGTTGACAATTTATATGCCAAATCCAAGATGGCCACTGCCGGCCATGTTTTTCAATGAAATTCAGATATATTTGATAGCTCCCATGTACACATCACTCCAACAAGAGCTGGGTCAGTGTCGGTGTTTTCGGTGTGGTTTCAGTTTTGGACCACCACCGAAAAACCACCTTGCATTAATTTGAAAACACAGCTATTTTCGGTGGCACGTAAAATCCGTTCTCCATTGCGCATTTTTTATAGTTTCGATATTTAACAATAGCGGAACAGGCTAAAAGTCCGTGGGTTACAGAATTTGAACGAATTGACAAGGAGAAATGCAAATGTAAACTTTGTGACAAAGTCATATCACATTATCAGCATCACGAGGCAATACTTCTAATCTTAAAGGCCATATAAAGTCCTCACACAAAAAAACAATTTACTGAAATTGAACGATCCATTTAGAGGTGTGCTGATACCAGTGTTATCGGTTTTGCTGATACTGATATCCACTGTTCTAGATATCGGCCTATATCGATACTTCATTGACTTGGGAATAAGCACATGTGAAGTCAGCAAAACAGCAAACATTGATGGCATGTTGTAATTTATACAGTGTTTTCTTGGCACCGATAGTCGGTACGTGAGTTTTGTTGCAGATCACATCAAAGAGAAAAACTGGAAATAATACATACCACCATGTGCATTGGAAGAAATTTTACCTAATAATTAACTTTAAAAAAAAAATGCATATTATGCTGGTGTCTTATTGTAAACAATGCCTCCGGGAATTGTTTTACATGACAACTAAGGGAAACAGAAACCAGCTTTTTAAAACAGACTATAATTCCAGGAATTGTTAAAGTGTTTCCAGGAAACTTGGGGTTTGCCATGTGCTTTTTAAAAAAAAATAAACAACAAAGATTAACGCCTGACCAACGTCTTGTTTATTTTGCTGAGCTTGAATTTGTGTCACTTTGTTTTGATATTATCACTGAACCTTCTGACATCAAGTCATCAGATGAAAACTTGCTCTAGAGAATCAACATATAGTCAAGAAAAAGTTAGTTTAAAATAAACAAAACAGAAGCAAGACACTTTGCAGCAGCTCATTTGCATTGTAGTGGAGTCATGACACTATGGCCGGCTGCTGATTGGTCATGATTCCTTTGTAGGCATGGTCTATGCTCAAGTCTTCAATCTTCAAAGATAATTGAAGACAGTGAAGTGACATGTGGTCTGTACATTGCACATGGGTAATGGAAATTTTCTTTTGTTGACAATCGAAAATAGGTGATAAATGAATAGGGGCATAACACTGAACAGTGATTTATTTGAATAAAATATCACTTACTATGTTGTAATTATATGGAGAATAGTGTTGTAATTATATGGAAAACACTGAACGGAAAGTTAAAGTCCAACCTGAACACTACAAAGTTGTGCGTAATTTGAACTTTACAGTATACATCAATAAGCCAAACATTCTTTTCAGTTCTATTAATTTATCTTTTGTCAAAGACTGATTACGTTTCAACATTGTTCACACACTGCACTGGGTAAGCAAGTTTGCAAAATCAACCTAAATTCAATGAATAAACTTGGTCTGTTCCACCACCGATAACCACATCGCAACCGCGGTTTTACTTTTTAAAAAATACTGACACCGACTTGAAAATTCACCATGACTCACCTCTAACACCAATGCTATGCAACAAATAAAAATCAAAAAATATAGGGCGAGAGATGCGGCCTGTAGGGTGAGCTAATGGAATTGTTGACATCAAAATCAAAGATGGCTGCTGTGGGCGATGTTTTTCAACAAAATTCAGAAATGTTCAATAGTTCCCATCTAGACATCACACCAAAGCTACATATGAAATCTGAAAAAGATCGTGTGAGAGATGTGGCCTATAGGGTGTGCTAATGGAATTGTTGACAATTTATATGCCAAATCTTTGATGGCCACTTGCAGCCATGCTTTTCAAATTCCAAAATATTTGATAGCTTCCATCTAGACATTGCCCCAAAGCCACATATGGAATTTGGGACTGATCGGGTGAGAGCTGCAGGCTGTAGGGTGTGCTAAAGGAATTGTTGGGGCAATTTATATCCAAATCCAAGATGGCTGCTGGCGGCCAAGTTTTTCAACAAAATTCAAAATAATTTAATAACACTCATCTAAACATCACACCAAAGCTACATATGGAATTTGAAAAAGATCGGGTGAGAGATGTAGCCTATAGAGTTTGATAACGGAATTATTGACAATTTATATGCCAAATCTGAGATGGCCATGGGTGGCCATGTTTTTCAAATTTGAAAAAACTTGATAGCTCACATCTAGACATTGCCCCAAAGCCACATATGAAATTTGGGACTGATCGGGTGAGAGCTGCGGCCTGTAGGGTGTGCTAAAGGAATTGTTGAACAATTTAAATTTATATCCAAATTTAAGATGGCCACTACTGGCAGCCATGTTTTTCAATGAAATTCATAAAAATTTGATAGCTCTCATCTAGACATTGCCCCAAAGCCATGCATGAATTTTGGTTACTGATCGGGTGAGAGCTGCAGCCTGTAGGGTGTGCTAAAGGAATTGTGGATGGACAGAGGAACGCATGTACGGCTGTGCAGACATACAGACGTATGATGGATTGCAACCCATCCCAATAGCTTATACCTGACATTGTCAAGTTGCGCTAAAAACGAAAGCATAGCTCAAAATTACAATTTTATCCCAAAGTACTAGCTAGCATATGCACTACTTGCTTAACTGTAAAAGCCCAGAGAGTATTACATGATTTCACCTATGTCAGAACCTGTCTTAACAAATAATCAGTGCATTTCTGTCAAGTTTGGCTGCTGATGGGTTTATCATTCTTGTTTCTGATATCTCTAAAGTGTTTCAAGATTCCAAGATGGAATGCACATTTTGATTCACCAACATACTGTATTTTTCATTTACTGCAGGTGAAGAAGTAAATCACATTTTGGATTGAACAATTGTGTATATCTTTTAATTTAAACTTACACTGGATGTTGCATACTTTCTGATGAATCTTGTAGTGGTCCTCCGAGATTTTGGGTTTGACAAGTTTACCTCATTTTGAGGTCTCATCAGAATCAATTCTCCTCATTTTTCAGCCAGACGACCATTAACAGAGTCAGATGATGTGCCCTAAAATGTGGCTACACTACCATCTGACAACCATATATTACTAGACGAAGTTGATGGTGATATGTTTGCCATAACCTATGAAAATGGTGTACTAGCAAGTTAAATAAAATACAATATATAACAGAGGTTAGTCTACATTCAAAGGTTATTGTGTTGCCAAGTCGAGCTTCACTGAGCCAAACTAGTTTTGAACTGTTGCATTCTTCTTCAGTGGCATGAAAGTCAGAGGTCACTGTTGCTCGCTCCCTTTTTATATCCCCATAAGAGGGTGTCATGACCCAGTCAATTGAGGGCATGACCAGGTCATTTGGGGGAGTCATGAGGTCAATGCAGCCATCTATGGAGGCTGCACAGCCTAGGTAAAAATGTCAAGTCAATTTTGAATTTCCAAAGGGGGGGGGGGGGGGGGCAAAAGACTTGTGAACTTTTGACCTTTGTGTGTGTGGGCAGGTACAAGGGCTTATGACCAAGATGGACAGAGTTTGTCTCCCTTGATACTGTTGTTCATCTTGGAAGTGGTAGACTGACTTGTCTCTCTTCCATTATAACCAGAAGTTGTAGGAAAGATTATTTCTATTCCTATTGTAAACGGAAGTGTGTTCCATAATTATCTCACCTGCTATTATGTGCAGATCACCAAGATGATGGTGGGTCTTGTGAGAGTTACTGTAAAAGGGTTAATTTTTGAGATATCAGGGAATTCAGTTGAAGTGCCTAGGGTGTGATTACGGCATAAAATAGTTGCTTTAATTCACCTTCATTTCATAAAGGTTTATCATGGCAGATGAAGAATTAATTGGTCAAAGAGATAAGTCCTCCCAGCCAAAGGCTGAAGGTGTGACTCGGTTACCCAAAGTCCGAAGTTTCCTCTTCTCTTACTCCTAGTTCAACTATCCAAATGTCTTGGTTTCCCCAAAGGGAAAGCCGCGATGTTCAGATAGCCCAGCTACCTCTTCTCTAATTTTGACAAATCTTTGCTTACGACTGTGAGTTTTAGTTTGTGATGAATTTTCTGTACAACTCCCATCTTTCTTCTCTTCATTCACCTAATCATTACTTATTACATCCATTAATTGCTCATGATACAAAACTCTGCTTCAAACCACTCCACAATGGCCGGTAACACCACTTTTCCCCAATTGCATTCGACGAATAACTGGGAACTTTTGATGTAAACAAATTGGTTGTGTCTAGTAATGCATTAAGGCGGAGATTTCTAGTTTTGGTCACATCAGTCGAGTTTGATAATGTGCAATTCTGGGAAAAAAATCATTACTAACAAGTAAAAAGTTGGCACTGCCAACAGATGCTCCCCAAAATGCAAACAGTTGGAAACAACATACTGATATTTTCAAATGCAGAACTGTGAAATGGTTTACGCCACATAAAAAAAAATACAAAAATTCAGAAAGAGGATCACAGATCCACAAGTCGAGTTTTGACATTAAATTTCGTGAAAAGTCAGAAAAGCAAGTTATTTGTCGCAACAGCAACTTTTGCAAACAGTGATAACTACAGTTTTCATGCCTCCACTCTTAAAAAACTTTTACTTCAGGCAGTTCCTACCATTGCCCTATTCTCACTCTATACCAGAACATGTATCTAGTGCTTGACCTCTGGGCAACAGACCCCAAAATCAATAGGTGGCTTCCTTTCTTACAGAGTAATCAGGAGTGTAAATTTAGTGAAGGTGTGAGAAATAAAGTTATTGTCCGGAAACCAATTAGTTGAAAACAAATCAATTTATAGTAACAGTGACCTTGATCTTCAGGCATTTGACCCCAAAATGAATAGGTGTCTTCCTTATCTCTGGAGTAAACTGTGGTGTAAATTTGGTGAAGGAGTGGCAAATAGAGGTGAAGTTATTGCCTCGAAACCAATTTGTCGAAAAAAAATCTCTTTACAGTAACAGTGACCTTGTTCGTGGGGCAACAGACCCCAAAATCAATAGGTGTCTCCTTTCCTCTAAAGTAACCTTTGGTGTAAATTCAGTGAAGGTGTGACAAATCGAGATAAAGTTATTGCCCGGAAACCAATTTGTCGAAAAAAATTCTATTTATAGTAACAGTGACCTTGACTTTGGGGCATCAGACCCCAAAATCAATAGGTGTCTTCCTGTCCTATGGAGCAACCTCTGGTGTAAAGTTGGTGAAGGTGCGACAAACAGAACTAAAGTTATTACCAGAAACCAATTTGTTGAAAAAAAATTCTATTTATAGAGACCTTGACTTTGGGGCATCAGACCGCAAAGTCAAAAGAAGTCTTCCTTCCCTATAGAGTAACCTCTGGTGTAAATATGGTGAAGGTGCGAAAAATAGAACTAAAGGTATTGTCCAAAAACCAATTTGTTGGAAGAAAATTCTATTTGTAGTAACAGTGAACTTGACCTCGGGGCATCAGACCCCAAAGTCAATAGGTGTCTTTCTTTCCTATGGAGTAACCTCTGGTGTAAATTTGGTGAATGTGCGACAAATAGAACTAAAGTTATTGCCCGGAAACCAATTTGTTGAAAAAAATTCTATTTATAGTAACAGTGACCTTGACCTTGAGGTTTCAGACCCCAAAATCAATAGGTGTCTTCCTTTCCTATGGAGTAACCTCTGATGTAAATTTGGTGAAGGTCCAACAAATAGAACTAGAAAAACTGGGAGCACTGCTCACTAAATGATACCACCCACTCCCACCAAGAAACATTTTACAACAGTAAAAGTGTGTTTAATGAAGAGAACACAAACACTTACACCAATGTTTGAAGGTTTCATTGAAATACATTCACTAGTTTAAAACAGGTCGCGGATAGCAAATGTCAACAACCCCCTCCCCCCCCCCACAAGCTTGAATTGACAACGCCCATTTTTAAATATGAGAAACCCTAAAAATTAAAATATCTGAAAACAAAACAGGAGGTGCACATCTTCAATATATGTAAAAGAATGTCTGAAAGTTTCAATGAAATCTGTTCAATGGTTTAAGAGGAGTTGCGGATTGCAGATGTGTACCCAGCTCCCCCCCCCCCCCCTCTCAAAATGTAATACCCCTATAGCATAACAGATGGTTGGCTGTATGGCAGAATATGAAAATATCTGAAAGTGGATAGCAAATGTCAACACCCCCCCCCCCCCCCCACAAGCTTGAATTGACAAAGCCCATATTTAAATATGAGAAACCCTAAAAATTAAAATATCTGAAAAAATGCTGATAGGATCACCGATCCAATGTCGAGTTGTGACAGCACAAAAGTGGGTATAATCATTATCAACTTATTGTCCGGAAACCAATTGTTTACAATTTACTATGTGAAGGGTCACTGTGGCCTTGACCTTTGACCTAGTGATTCCGAAATAAATAGGGCTATTTCTTGCACCAATGCCAACCTACCTATGAAGTTTCATGAACGTAGGTGGAACCATTGTCAAATTATCATCTGGAAACCAATTGCTTATGATTTATTATGTTCAAAGTCACTGTGACCTTGGCCTTTGACCTAGTGAGTCCAAAATAAATAGGGGTCTTCGACTCACCTAGGCCAACCTACCTATGAAGTTTCATGAATGTGGATCAAACCATTATCAAGTTATCGTCCGGAAACCAATTGTTTACAATTTACTATGTTGAAGGTCACTGTGACCTTGACCTTTCACCTAGCAAGTCCAAAACAAGGCCAACACACCTATGAGGTTTCATGACTCTAGGTTGAACCACTATCAAGTTCTCATCCGGAAACCAATTGTTGCGATATACTATGTTCAAGGTCACTGTGACCTTGACCTTTGACCTGGTGAGTCCAACATCAATAGGGTTCTTCCTCGCACCAAGGCCAACACACCTGTAAAGTTTCATGACTCTAGGTTGAACCACTATCAAGTTATCATCCGGAAACCAATTGTTGCGATATACTATGTTCAAGGTCACTGTGACCTTGACCTTTGACCTGGTGAGTCCAAGATCAATAGGGTTCTTCCTCGCACCAAGGCCAACACACCTATGAAGTTTCATGACTCTAGGTTGAACCACTATCAAGTTATCATCCGGAAACCAATTGTTGCGATATACTATGTTAAAGGTCACTGTGACCTTGACCTTTGATCTGGTGAGTGCAAGATCAATAGAGTTCTTCCTCGCACCAAGGCCAACCCACCTATGAAGTTTCATGAATGTAGGTTGAACTACTATCAAGTTATCATCCGGAAAGGAATTGTTGCGATTTACTATGTTCAAGGTCACGTTGACCTTGACCTTTGACGTAGCGAGTCCAAAATCAATAGGGTTCTTCCCCTTACCAAGGCCAATCTACCCATGAAGTTTCATGAATGTGAGTTGAACCATTATCAAGTTATCATCCGGAAACCAATTGTTTAAGATTTACTACGTTCAAGGTCACTGTGACCTTGACCTTCGACGTAGCATGTCCAAAATCAATAGGGTTCTTCCTCCCACCAAGACCAACCTACGTATGAAGTTTAATGAATGTGAGTTGAACCACTATCAAGTTATCATCCGGAAATCAATTGTTTACGCCCGCCCGCCATTCACCAAACTATAAGTCGAGTTTGACTTCGTCACAACTCGACTAAAAACAGGAGGTGCACATCTTCAATATATGTAAAAGGAGTTGCGGATAGCAGATCTGTACAGAATGTCAATTGAATTTGACAAAGTTCATTTTTCAATATGAGAAACTGTAAAAAAGAAAATATCTGAAAACAAAATAGGAGGTGCACATCTTCAATGTATGTAAAAGAAGGTCTGAGAGTTTCAATGAAATCCGTTCACTGGTTGAAGAGGTGTTGTGGATAGCAGATGTGTACCCCCCCCCCCCCCCCCCCCCCCCCCCCCCCCCCCATCAAAACGTAATACCCCTATAGCATAACGGACGGCCAGCCGGCCGTATGTTGGAATATGAAAATATCTGAAAGAAAAATAGGAGGTGCGCATCTTCAGTATATATAAAAAAATATTCTATTGATAGTAACAGTGACCTTGACCTTGGGGCCCCAGACTCCGAAATCGATAGGTGTCTTCCCTTCCTATAGGGTAACCTGTGGTATAAGTTTGGTGAAGATACACAGAATAGAACTAAAGTTATTGCCCGGAAACCAATTTGTCACAAAATATTCTATTTATAGTAACAGTGACCTTGACCTTGGAGTCCCAGACTCCAAAATCAATAGGTGTCTTCCCTTCCTATAGGGTAACCTCTGGTATAAGATTGGTAAAGGTGCATCAAATAGAACTAAAGTTATTGCCCGGAAACCAATTTGTCATAAAATATTCTATTTATAGTAACAGTGACCTTGACCTTGGAGTCCCAGACTCCGAAATCAATAGGTGTCTTCCCTTCCTATAGGGTAACCTCTGGTATAAGTTTGGTAAAGGTGCATCAAATAGAACTAAAGTTATTGCCTGGAAACCAATTTGTCACAAAATATTCTATTTATAGTAACAGTGACCTGACCTTGGGGCGCGAGATTCTGAAATCGAGAGGTGTCTTCCCTTCCTATAGGGTAACCTCTGGTATAATTTTGGTAAAGGTGCATCAAATAGAACTAAAGTTATTGTCCGGAAACCAATTGTTTATGCCCGCCGCCTGCTCGTCACTTCACAAACTATAAGTCAAGTTTGACTTTGTCAAAACTCGACTAAAAATGTGTGGAAGGACAAAGGTAACAGTTCAAGGTAGACCTGTATTAAAAGCTCCTTGTGAAGGAGATTAAACTGGCCTTTGGAGACAGTTCACTGCTTAATTAGGGTGAATGTATAAGCATGTTTGATTATACATGCCCTGGACATTTAATATGATACCATCAGAAATGTTATATCACTTTACCATTTTGCCACATTTCAAGGGGTATAACTCTGGAAGAGTAAATGCCATAATGTTGAAGATTAAACATGACCTAAATTTCATGGTAGTTAGTAATGTTGCAAAATTATAAGGTCGTACATCAAAGTGAACTAGAGTTATCATCTAGAAACTATTGATTTTGCGACTTTTCAAGGGGCATAACTCTGGAATGGTAAGTGCCATAACAATAACAATCAAACTTGACCTGCAACTGCATGGCATATAGTAATGTCGCAAAAATATAAGGCCGTACAGCAAAGCGAACAACAGTTACCATTTGGAAACCACTGATGTAACAATTCTGCCACTTTTCAAGAGGCGTAACTCTGGAACGGTAAATGTCATAACGGTGAAAATTGAACTTAACCCGCATTTTACGGAGGTAGTAACGTTGCAAAATTATAAAGTCATACATCAAAGTGAACTAGAGCTATCACCCAGAAACCATTGATGAAACCATTGATTTTACCATTTTGCAACTTTTCAAGGGACATAACACTAGAATGGTAAATGCCGTAACAGTGAAAATCGAACTTGACCTGCATTTCATGGTAGGTAGAAAATGTTGCAAAATTATAAGGTCATACATCAAAGCAAACTGGAGTTATCATCTGGAAACCATTTGTTTTGGATGGGTGTACAGACAGATGGACAAAGTGGCAACTATATGACCCCAAACTTTTTTCAGGGAGCATAATAAATCTATATCTGTATTCTTATACAGGTGAAGAGAGTTTTTCTTGCAAAAACTGCTGAGATAGGACTTTGTGCAGGGACTGTTTCATTTGTAGTTGAATCAGATAACTGCTTGTGGATAACGAGGGAGAAGTTACGGAACATTTTCATGCATTTTCGTCCCAGGATGCACATTCATTTGAGATTTTATAAGTTCTGCCACTTGTGTGCCATAACTCTTTGGAACTCTTTGCTCTTTTTTTGATCTGTTGTGAGGGAAATATGTAACAGACAGACAGACAGTCAGCAATTAATTGCAATGGCAAAAGAATTCAATTCACCAATCAAAGTTGCCAAATCCAACGTGGATCATTCGCATTCAATTTTGTTTGGGGTATGTTTTGTTTGTCGGGATATGTTTGTTTTCCCAATACTCTTATGAGATCATCTGGGTATGAGTAGTCAATTATAATTGATAAGCTTAGCCAACTAATCGATTAGGAAAATCAATAATCGTTACATCCCTATCAGTGAGGTCTTTCAAACTAGATTGAATTGGTTCAGTTCCTAGTTGCATTATGGGAAAGTTGAAATTCAGAGATTCTGACATCAGTGCGCAGAGTGTTTTCTTATCATTTGTTTTGAATTCGAGTCATGGCTGCTTTACTGTTCCATTTGAAAATAATTCAAACAGCATACCCAAAAAGGACCAAGGTTCTCCCCTCTGTTGTCACGGATATTCACAACAGCTCATTCCTTCTCTACAAATCCAAATCATCTAAATGTAGACTTCCTATACATAAACAATGTAACTTGATTTAAACACACTTATAACTTGTCATGTCCAAGATTGTAAATTCTCCATTTGAGAGTATTTAGACAAATTATTTTTAAAGTTTTTCTATTTTTCTCAATTAAATTAAAATGAAATATATGGACATACATGCCTGCTGAAATATCACCAAAGAGGTCTGTTTCATTCAAACAAATGTTTCATGATGACAAAGTCCATCACCTCAATACCTACTAAAGTTGTAGTAAAACAGAAAAAAAATAAGATAGAATATGTAATAGTTAGAGCCATTATTCCCCCCCCCCCCAATCTCTGAGAAATAATTCCAATATCAAGATCTGTGATCTTGAGTAAAAAAGGTGAATATCAGAAGTATTATTAAAAATGGCACCCAACACTTTGACTGCAAAAGATCTGATTGCTCTGAAAATAATATACTTAATGTGGTTATGTTGTTAAAAAAGCATCTTCAAACTCAATGTTGTATCAAATTTTGTTATAATCAAGAAATTTAGAAAGCAGTTTTCAATGTTGCCACAAAACAGAACACTGCAGTTGTTAACTTACTCTTCCTATTCTGATTTTCATCTAACAAAAAAATAAAACATTGTCAAAGCACCATCTATGCATGTAATTACAGCCCAGCTTATGGTAACTGAGGAAAGAAAACAGTTTACATGATAAATTATAAATTAATGAAAAAAAAGAAACTTTCAAATTGAATAAAACTGTGAATAAAAATAATTCAACATACATTCTTACAACACTTCAACAGTACTCTTTCAGCTCCATATAATGCATTGAATGCAAGCTTTAACTATCCTTCCATGTTGCCAGTGGATAATCTTGTCCAGGACAGGAAATCTCTTGTCATTAACCCTTTACATAACGAATCGACTGCATCCGCAATATGCAAATTCAGAAGTTGAAAAAATATTAATTTTCTTAAAATTACAACAAAACTATAACATGTGACCCCTCATTGGAATGAGCTCATCGAGCTCATTCCAGTGAGGGGTCACATGATATAGTTTTGTTGAAAAATGTTGAAAAGTTTGAAAAAATAATATGTAAAATCATAAATTTTGATATTGTCTGCATATTTGTAAAGGGTTAAAATAAGGCAAATTTGAGGAATATTTAACCAAATTTTTCCCCATAAACTGTATAGACTTTTTCACCAATGATTTCTCAAATCAAATTTTCATGAATTTTTCCATCAAATCTAGTCATGGCTGCTGTGAAGCAACTATGATTAGTTTTAATGAAAAATATTTTAAAATTACTCAGTGTTATTTAAGAGTTAACTCTCTGTTTATATCTAAATTTCAAGCAGCAATTATTTTCCAAGATGCATCTACAAATTTAAACAATTTAAACTTGTTTGATAGAGCTGATTGTGCTCTGTTTAACAAGACTAAATAAATAAGCTAAATTTCGCATTGCATTACAGGAAAAATTAACAACATGAAATGTTGATATTTCAATATCAGCATGCAGAGGGTTAACTATTTTGATTAATTCCTGAATAGGAACAGCATCTTTGAGTATCTTTGTTTTGAGGATGAAATGTGCTGTAATGCAATAAACTGTTGACAAGAACATTCCGAATCTTTTACAATAGTGTGTCGCATAACAATATCAATTAAACCATGTACTTAATGTAAGGTCTGTATTCGACAAATGCTATTCACAAAAATCAACATTCAGATTTCATTATTTTCAAGTTTTTGTCACCAAAACATAGCTTATTACTTTTTATTGGAATGATTTCCAATGAGGCATTATGAGCTATTTATTTGAGGCAAAAAAAAAGAAGAAAATTCAATATATCCCAGAATTTGTTTTCTTGTGTCGGCTAAATTTTATTTTATTTTTTGGAAGTGTCATCTTCTTGTCGAGTTTGGTACAGATTTATTGGAAGAAACTCTGCGAATGCACAGCTCCAGATAAGAATGGAATTTTTGAATAATATTTGGGTTTTCCCACACTGCTGGTATAATATGCAAATTGTGCAGTTGAAAAAAAAAATTCAACAAAAGCATAGCATGTGACCCCTCTCATTGAAACAAGCTCATCAAGCTCATTTTTTGCCATTCCAATACAGGGTCACCTGTTACAGTTTGTTGAAATGTTTTGAAAAATTTGGAAAATAATGATTAAAGCAAAAGGGACAACGCAAAGTGTGTGCCAATGCCCTTGACACGCCAAAAAATGTTTAAGTCAAAAGAGTGAAAAAGGGCCATTACTCTGCACAAATGCGTGGAAGAAAGTCATGCTACACAGGTATCATTCCCCCATGATGCTCTATCACAACACAAAATATCATTCAAATAAGAGTAGCAGTGGCTGAGATACAAGGGAAAATGTTGGTATGAACGGATGAACAATCAGACGGACAGATGGATGGCTGGACAGACAGATGGACGGATGGATGGACAGAGGTCGCCACTAGATACCCCTTGGACTTTTCAAGTCAGGGGCATAATAACAAATTTTAAAGTCATGTGGGTTAGGTAGAGTTAATGAGATACATTTTTTTTTTACTACGTATACTTTATACATCAGAAAATTTTTCAAAACACACGTAACATTTTCAATGATTAATTTACCAGTGGCAGTATGATGAAGTCATTTGAAATCAACGGTTGTCACCACAAGTGGAAAGCAAAAACCACAAGTGGTACAGTGGAACCCTGTTAATTGAATAGCCATTTTGCCAATGAAAATTATTCAATTAAAAGGAGTATTGAATTAACAGGGTTTGCGTCACTTTCCTGTATTCTAGAGATAAACTTAGCATTTATTCTATTATATCTTGTTTGACAGAGCTCCATGAGCTCTGTCAAAGAAGATATAACAGATTGAATGCCTGTATATTGGATGTACTGAGGCCAAATATGTCTATAAACAATGAAAAACTGGGGAGAGTAAAGGTAATTTCTAGACAGCTTTCAAGATTTTTTATTCAATTAACAGGAGTTTACTCTATAACCTATATTCAATTAACAGGTCAAATTTGTACTTAAGGTATGGTGGTAAATGGTTTGGTTTTGGAAATTATATTCAATTAACAGGGTTATTCAGTTGATATATCCAATTAAGTGGGCTCCATTATACCAAAAACCAGATAAAAAGAAAGTGATATTTAACCCTTTACCTAATGAATCAGCTGCATACGCCCATGTAATTTACAACTTAAGCAGTTGAAAAAAATATATTTTAAAACAAATTTCAATAAAACCATATCATGTGACCACAAATTGGAATCAGCTTGTATCTCACCTCAACATTATTCATGAGAAATTCAACCACATTATCAAAAGCATCAGCTCCAGGTATTTCATTGATTACATAACCAATAAAATTACGAAATTCTCTTCTGCTTAATCTGTGATCATGATGTTTGGACTTTCTTCTGAGCTCTCTCTTTCCTGTGAAGTTAAGTAAAAAATTTTACTTAAATGAAACTGCGATCATAAAAAATGATGAAAAGCAACATATGGATAGGATATGATGTTGATATACAATGCACTAAGAATTTTGAATTTTACTCAAATAAACCTGCCAATAATTTCACAAACTCTCAATGCTTAAAGTGGCAGTAAAAACTATAGCTAGCAGCACACATCTTGATTCAGGCTGTTAACCCTTTATTTAATGTAGTGACCAGAACCAGCATGCAATATTTGCAAAAGGTGCCAATCAAATTGTATATGAACAGTCAATTTGCCAAAGAAAATTATTCAATTAACAGATATATTAAATTAACAGGGATTTGGTCACATTCCATGTTTTATATATTTATTTATTGGTGTTTAAGGTCACATACTTATGCACAATGGCTAATCGTGACCATGACAGTTTTACAGGCGGAGGAAGCTGGAGTACCCGGAGAGAACCACTGAGCATCGATGAGCAACTGTCAGCTCCACAACATTCTAACTCTGTTCAAGCTCCACCCAAGCAGGGTTATAGCAGTTGAAGACATGTGCACCATCAACGTGCAGTACGCCTTAGTACATGGCGTCATCGTGCCCCCATGTAGGCAACCAGGATAAAGTGCCTTGCCCAAGGACACAATGCAGGTCGTCCTGGATGGGGATCGAACTCAGGACTTCCAGCACAGAAGTCCAACAGTCTACCACTGAGCCAATGCGCTCCCTCCATGTTTTATAGAGAAAATCTGAGTATAAATTCTATTATATCCTGTATGACAGAGCTCATGGAGCTCTGTCAAACAAAATAATATAATACATTTAATGCCTGTATTGGCTACACTGAGGTTAAACAAGTCTATAAACAAGGGAAATTGGTGATTATCAGGGTAATTTCTCAAAAAATACAAGATTTTTTAGTCAATTAACAGGAGTTTGTTCTATACTCTATATGCAATTAACAGGTCAAATTTGTGCTGAAGGTATGGTAAATGGTTTGGTGTTTGAAAGTAATATTCACTAAACAGGGTTATTCAATTAAGCTCTATCCAATTAAGTGGGCTCCACTGGATTTCATATTTTATCTCAAAAACCAAGTTATGGCCTCCCGTTGACAGAAGGCCTTAATTACACAAGGTCACACAGCTCATTTGAGAGAAAATACAATTTGAAATGTTTTATTTGGGAAAATATCCTACTGACAGCATCATCAGTTACTTGCAGTAAGTAAATGGTTAGCCAGGAGTTAAACATACCCTTGTCTATTGCTTCAATTTCTTGTCCTTCTTTGTATTTCTGCAATACACCCTCAACTTCTTCCAGTTCTAAAAACCCAGAACCATCATTGTCCCATTTTTCAAAAAGTTGATCTACTACTAATTTACGCCTTGCAGTCATAGCATCTTGTCGAGCCTAAAATTGTTAACAGAAATTCCATTAACCCTTTGATACTTTTTGTACGTCTTATGACATACGAAATCAAACAGCACATTGATACTTTGTGTTCATTTGTTATTATTTTTCGATTTTTTTAAAGTTTTAACCTCAATTCCTATTTTCTCCTGAATAGTGCTCAGTGACAATCATTGAGCCAAATGTTATGGAAGCTTAAAATACTACTATAAAACTGCAGTCAAGACTTCTTAACTGGTTGAGTGCTAGAAGCCACTATCAGGGCTTCCAAAAATGAGGATACCAGAGCAAAAGCCAACACCTTCCTTGCTTATATTTCATATTCAGACAAACACAAATAATACTTTGTTCATATAAATTTGTTTTATTACAAATTATTGGAGACTGCCTATGGGCACTCTCCAATAATTTGTAATAAAACAAGTTTTGAATAACAAAGTCAGACCTCCAAAAATAATCTAGCCCTCAAAACTAATCTAGCCCTCGAGCAGTTAATCACTAATGTGTAAAATATCTTGTTATTTGTACTTTCCAATGTTTGATGTAGCATTTTGAAAAATGTTGAAGAAACTGAATTCCCAGTCACATTTGAACATCAGGATAATTAAAGTCTCAAAGGGTTAAAAGATGTTTGTCCCTATATACCGATAAATTCTGTCTTTATTGGTCAGAATGCATTGAACAAATAGCCATGACAAAGGGTGCACCCAACATCCAAGGTATATGAGAGCGTGCAACATCCAGGGTATAAGCCCACGCAGAACATCGGGGGTATATGGTTTAAACGAAAGCTCGCCTTGACATAAAAATCAAACCCAAAAACCTGAAAATAGTCACAAATATCATCAGTTTTCCGACAATTCAATCATAAAAATAAAATAAGAGTAAATAATTCATCCCCTGAGTACCAATGTGTTGTATGTGCCAGTAGGCACATAGAACACATTGAAACTCAGGGGATGATATGTCAACAAAATACTGTTTACTCGTTTCCTTAACGACCCAAGGGATGTAACTCTATCTGTTGTCTTCTGCAATTATAAAAACAAAATAATTATCACGAATTTGGTCCAAGTGATTGTGGAGCTGAGAAATATGTCCATAAATGTATTTCCACTATGTTTGTATTGTGTTTCAAATGGGACAAAAACGTTATCTCCGCCAACATGTATGGTATATGGAGATTTAATACCTGGATGTCCCATTTAAACACCTCGCCTACGGCTGGGTGTTTAAAAACCAACATCCAGGTATTAAATCTCCATATACCATACATGTTGGCGGAGATAATTTACAATATAACCATTTAATCTTTGACAAAAATTATTTATTTATAGTAATTTGTATATTTTTATACTTACCAACGGCCCAGACTAGCTGGTGCTTAACTCAAAGTTATCAAGGGCCAAACACAAATTTTGAACCCCACAATCCCCCAAATTTGCTTGCAAAACCGAAAATTAAAAGTCCTATCTGGCCCTCCATACATTTACTCACCACGCATGCGCAGATGTCAGGAAGTGACCAGAATTGGCGCTAACATCATTCTTTGTAGAAGAGAGTACTACATAATAATTCAACGGGGAGGAATGAGTGCCCACTCATGGGAGGGCCATCTCCGTCTGGGCCATTGGTAAGTATAAAAATACACAAATTACTATAAAATTATAATATTTTTACACTGTAAACCAATGGCCCAGACTAGCTGAATCGTAAAAAGGTGGAGGGCCTAGGACTTCAGAATTAGTAGATCAACATAGTTCCAATCCTGTAATCCAAGGTGAAAGGAAATTAAATTATTTGGAATTACATGTATGTCTCTCTAGACAGTAATAGAGAAGACATATCATAAAAAAGGAGCCCAGTTCAAGTAATTCCGTAAACTTAGCATGAAGACTATGCTAATTGGATGTAACAAGATCCCAATTTTTAAGGCTAGCTCGGACTAAGCCTCAAAAATAAGGATGGCACATTTGAGAATGAGAGAATATCCCCCACAAACATACGCCATATACAATAAAACTCCAGCTGTATGCAGGATATAATTACAGACAAAACAGCTTCACTCATAGTTACATACTTATCAGGAGAAGTAAAGAAATCTCCCCCCACCATTTTCTTTTGGAGGAATCTTCAAAAAGAAAAGAGGGGAGCGTTCTAGAATCAGTAAAAGCGGTACCAAAAAACAATATAAATATTCGTCGAACAGGCACTCAGGTATTAATTATAATTAATAAATGGTGCTTAATGCCACTTCAGAAGCTAAGGCTATAGCGATGATCCTGGTAATTAATATCACCTGGTATAAAACGTGCACCGGAGGCAACATACGCAAATAGGTTGAAAACCGGAGATATAATATATCACATACATATGTCCAGTAGAACCATAATGAACAATCTCTGGAAAGTAACACACTTCCGAGGTAACCCACAGGTGACCCCATTCAGGCGTACAATAAATACCAGTAACAACACTCCCCGACGTGTACTATCCAATATCTATGACACAATAAACATGCGAATATACTAGAGTGTAAACAGGGTGTATTCGATTGAGGTACCGACATCAATAGAAACCTGGATGTAGAAATGGAAGTAGGTATGATTAACAGGCTCGATACGGACTGCCCCGAAATAATTCATAATTTCTAAGGTCCATAACAAATAATAATGCGCCTGCCTAATAATTCATTATTATGAAATCCTGCATGTAATCATCTGAATACCATTTAACTGGCTATGCAGCCTCCGAGGTACCAAGGACTAGCAAAATTGGGGGGGGGGGGGGGGGGGGGGGTGGGGGGGGGGGGGGGATTGGAAGTCATATCGAACCCTCCTCACCCGCATTACTTTAATTGTTCTTGTGTTAGTCATAAAATAATATAGGAACCGCAATGGTTCCCTCACGTCTAACTGACTCCATGATGCCACTGTGCGCGCAGAAGGACGTGAAGAACAAAAACTTTCCCTGATAAAGAAGGTCCTCTCGTGAAGGAAGCTTCTGCGGAACCTCCCTTAACAGACACTTGAGAAGACTGATCCAAGGTTTCTGTGACGACAGAGGTGCTACTAGTAGGATTCACAACGAGACTGTCAGATCTTAATCATAATCTACTGAATCAACTGAATTGGAAGATACGCATATCCTATCATTCATCCCCATGAGATCGGCAGAGCGTCTACTGCATACACTCATTGGTCTGGGCATGGCAACATGAACGATGGTAACTGATTGTTCCGGTGCATCGCAAACAGATCTATTATGGTAGCAAATCTGTCCAAATACTCGCTTGTTGAGCGACCGCTTTAATTTCAACAGGCGACTTTTCCGAAAGAGCGAGTTTGCTAGTACATTCAGACGACCCGGTATATGATGGATAGAAAGATGAACATGGTTTTACATGATGTATAGGAAAATCTTCTCTGTTAGTTAGCATAACGGGAAAGAATGGGTGCCACCCTGGTTCCCGATGTACACTACTACTGTTGAGTTGTCCGACAGAATTTGAACATGGACGTCTGTTATTAAGTGCATCCAATGATGTAGCGCTAGCCATATTGACATCATCTCTTTGATGTTTATGTGTATCTCCTGGATCTGAGGGTCCCAAAGACCCTAACACTTCAAGTCTGCGGGACTTAGGGTCGCGCCCCAACCCATCTGACTTGCATCCGTCATAATCGTGAAAGCCGGATCCGGCAGTTGCAGCGGAACTCCCTCAGTTAACCACTGAATATCTGCCCAAATTTGAACCCATGTTTTACTAGGACCGTTAAAACAATACTGGTTCAAGCGAAAGCATCTTCACACTCCAATTCTGAGTAAAGAATATCTGGAGGGGACGTGCGCGCAGGCGACCCATTGGAATGAAATCCACAGCCTCTCCGCACAGCTCCAACAGTCGCATGAATTCCCTCACTATTAATGCGTCTGAGTGTAGACAAAAGCCAGCATAACAACTGACTAATTTCCCTCTCGGTAACGGCAGACGAACCAGATTGTTGTGAGTCTCACAGCTCCTTCCCAAGTGAATAGACAACTTGTACGGAGCTAGATCCGACTTTTCTTGTTTACTATGAAACCGAGACGTCGGAGTAATAGAAGCAGACTCTGAACATCATTCTGAAGAATAATTCTGTTGCCGTATCGCTGTAGAAGGTCGTCCAAGTAAGCCAACGTTACCGCAGACAAATGAGCTCGTAAGTATGACATTACCGAGTTCATTATTATTCGAGTGAATGCCCAGGGGGCCAGATTCAGACCAAAGCATATTGCTCTGAACTGATACACCTTCCCTTGTATGGCAAACCACAGGTACTTTATAATACCGGATGTACCAGGACATGCAAGTACGCATCCTTAGATCTATGCTTGCTGCACTCAAACGCTCACTTTTACCGACTCATGATAAGCTTGTTATCTTATTACCGGTCGGAACGAGCCGTCTGGCTTCAGTACGAGGAACAGGTGACTGTAAAAATCTTGAGAATCCTGATTCTCGAAGGTCTGTATTGCTTCCGTTGATAAGAGAGCTTATACTCCGGTAGGAGAAACTCTCTTATGCAAGAATTTGATGGAAGATTTGTCCAACGTGGACAACTTGTTAGTGGGGTTATTACTCGGAATGATAGCCGTAAGCCTTCCGAGACTACACTTCTCACCCACTGATCTTCCGTGATTATTATCCAGTTTTTTTGCGGAGCTTGATAATCTTCCGCCAACTGGCCAGCAATAGAGGTCTAAAGCCTGTATGACCTGCGAGGCTTACGGGAGGAAGAACCATGTCCTCCCCATGAAAAACCTCGTCTAGTTGGCCTAGGGACGTCTGACATATAATCCCGATCAGATTAACGCACCTTTTCCGAGTCGTTATACTGATAACCTCCAGAGTAATGATAAGAGGGTTTCTTGTACCCTCGTGAGGAGTTTCCTTTTGACGATTTTTGTCTGGAACGCCCCTCTTTACTCTTGTCTGCTGAAGTGGGTGGTTGATACACCGACTTCAAAAGCAGAGCACTAGACGATTTCTTAGTAGCCTGTTCATAGACTAACGAAAGCTAGTCGTTGAAAATAAAATATCCGGAAACCGGAGTGACTCGGAGAGAGCTTTTCACCTTGTCATCTTATCAGTGATGACGACGCAAGGGCAGCATCATGTCTGATTAACTCCAGATTAGCCAATGTTAAGGTAGAGTTATACGTGGTATACATAATTGCCCTGGAAAGAACTCTAAGAGAGGTACGAACATCCTCAAATTCCTTTCCCTTGAGATCTTGCGCCATAGCTCTTGTAAGGTGATCTGCGTAAGACATAACGTCCAAATTCGCTCTATTTGAAGAAATTGATGTCTCAATTGTGTCGGAGCGAATAGTGAATGATACAGGTAAGGATACCTCTAGATCCCCGGCCTGCTCATCCAAACGCAGAAGAACTCTCTGAACATCTTCCTCGACCATTTTTAAATGAACGTGGTCCAAAAAACGGTATGTATACGGAAGATGAAGATAAGAAACCGTCTTCTTCCTCGCACTCAGTG
The DNA here is from genome assembly GCA_031216915.1 of Pictodentalium vernedei. Classification (NCBI taxonomy): domain Eukaryota; kingdom Metazoa; phylum Mollusca; class Scaphopoda; order Dentaliida; family Dentaliidae; genus Pictodentalium; species Pictodentalium vernedei. The sequence continues at coordinate 241,529,446 of CM062294.1, read as the reverse complement.
GCATCTATATGGCCAAAGGCCTGCGACACCTGCATAAACTGAACCGGAAAAGAAAGGACTTCCTCCTTTGTTCGGATAAAGTCTGCGCCTAACAACGCCAGTGGTTTCTCTCTTGCCGTCGCAGCATTCTGATTCGGCGGAACAAAATCAGGGTAGTATTGATGGATGAAAGCCATCGCAACCATGTACTGTTCCGAAAGGGAAGGGTAATCCTCTTCCTCATCCCTTTCACCATCCAAGAGAATCAGTTGCGAATCTTGGTCCATTGCATCTGCGTGAACAGACGACTGGACCGACCCAGCACCATCAGCTCAGATTCGGAGTCTGAGGGAGGTTGCATCTGCACTTGCTGGGATGCTACAATCAGCTGCGCAATCTGCGACAGCAAGTCCGTCATCGAGGCCTGAGGAGCAGTGGTCTTCCGTTCCTTAGCTGCATGCTGCTCCTGGGACGGTGTGTCAGAAATGGATCCTTTCTCCGAACGTCCCGATGATCAAGGCCTCGTCTCCCTAGCTACCGGATGGTCCAACTTCATGGGCCAAGAGTGGTTCCTTTTTCGTGCAACAGGCAGGAGATCCGAAGTCGGGTAGCTAGGATGCGGTCGTGTGTGCTTAAATAACATAAGGGAGGAAGCTGTGACTGAAGCCGACCCTGGCTGCAGACTAGACGGAGCATCCTGAGCGGCGGGAGGACATATGCTCCGTCTCGTGCAAGTTTCCAACCAGAAAACTTCATTTCAGCCTTGTGAAACGTAGCATAGGAAGCCTTAACTGAAGGTGACCCCGGCTGCAGACTAACAGAGCATCCCGAGTGGAGGGCAGACATATGCTACGTCTTGTGCAAGTTTCTCAAAACAACATCTGACCCCAGACATTGCTAGATAAGAGATGGGGGCCTCTCCCGCTTGCGGTCTATCGGACCTCCCCGAGTACAAAACCTTGCTGACTTCCTCCCTATTTCAGTCGTAGCTGGGTGAGCTATTTATATTATAGTGCTCACTCTACCCAATCCACTTCATAGACCGCAACAGACTTACCCGGCCCCCACGTATGGAGTACCGCTTCACCAGTCGAGCAAGCTGCTTGCAAGAGATTAAAACCTTTAACCAAAGGCCCTAACTCTTGAAATAATGAGCACTGCAGCTAGCTCTATATGCTCCATGGAGCACAATGACGGTAGCACACTTGGATGGGTGTTAGAATGTCATCACCATGTTCATGTTCCTCTGAAATAGAAACTGACAGAATGAATTAAAATTCAGTGAGAGGCCTTGATCCTCAGAACCTGACCGCCAACAACGTACTGCGACATCCGACTCCCAATGTCACCCCAGTGCAACACAAGAATGACAGGAGTCTGCAGGAGTGTTTCAACTAAAGTCGATATCAGTCCTCTAAACTCCACAACAATATATATATATATAACTGAGATACATGAATAATAGCAGTCACAATTAAATTCAAAATATTTTTTGTAAACAAAAATCACCCAAGTTCTCAAAGGGAACATTAAGAGCCCAAGGGCATCCCGATAGAGCCTAAGTGTGGACAAAATCCAAATTTTTTTAGCTACACTACCCGAATAATAATCCATGTATCCAACAGTATACTACCATAATAGAATATACAAAACTACCTATATAGGAGGACGTTCACAATGTAAACAACGTCAATGTAAACAAGACATCAGGCACACAAAAAGGCTCAAAGTCAGAACCAATTGAAATGCTATCAGATGCAAAGCTAGATCTTCATACGAAGAAAAAATGATACATCGGATAGAAGATGCAAAACTAAACAGCCTAACACCCCTAGGGTGAGGACATTACCCTGGGGAAGTAACAGAATAATATTCTGTGATAAATGTTAAACTCCTAAGAAATTTAATAAAAAATTTCAATTAAAAATAGCCAAAAAGCTTAAGAGTTTAACAGGAATGGTTCATGGAAGGATAGGGAAGGAATACTTAACAAACAGTGGAATAATCATGTTCAAAAATGATGACATCAGGCATATGTCCTGAAATTGGGAAACATAAAATAATTTTATAAATATTATAAAGTTACAGCCCTGAACGTCCAAAACCACCGTTGAACACTTCCTTCAGCCAATAACAGCCTTGTATCCACCAATTCTTGCATTGATTTGTGCCTGGCATCCTCAAAAAAGGAGATTTTAAAGAACAGATGTCATTTCATTGTTGATGACTTTAGGGCCAAACAAAGAATGTTTGTGCCAATTCTGGTCACTTCCTGCTGTCTGCGCATGTGCGGAGAGTAAATGTATGGAGGGCCAGATAGGACTTTTAATTTTCGGTTTTGCAAGCAAATTTTGGGGATTGGGGGGTTCAAAATTTGTGTTTGACCCTTGATAACTTTGAGTTAAGCATCAGCTGGTCTGGGCCATTGATTTACAGAGTAAAAATATGGATGGTTCTGGATTTCCAACCAATTCTATTTAACCAATATGACCATAAATATTTGTTATATCCTTAGAAAAAATTACCATTCAGTTGTCAGAATTAGAAAAGTTTTGAGCTTGCACTTTGCTAGTTCATTTTGATAAAGACAAATTTATATCAGCGCTGGCACTTTTAAATTCAATCTTGTGGGTGATATTGAATAATTAACAATAAAAAATGAGAACAGCTATCTTCAAATGCTCAATTGTGGTTGACAAAACAAGCAGCAAATCAATTCAGAGATGGATCACATTTGTTCAATTAAATCATAAACAAGTTTAACAGCCCTAGATGGTCTCAAAACTGTACACAACACTGTATGACTTGACTAAGGGCATGTTAACTCCTAAATGATACCCATTAGCTGATTCCATCTGAATGTTGGTTTCAACTAAAGGTGTAAAACAGGTTGATTTGATCAGTCAAAGGTTTCATGCATTGATATTATTGAATCTTTAAATCAATTCTGTTAATTCACACAAGCATTAAATCAGGAAGTTAAACTTTAAAGAGAGCATGTTCAGACTGGGTTCTTCATCAATTTAACTGTCACATAGCTTTATTTCCCAGAGTTAGCAGAAAACTATCTGAACTATCATCAATTGAAGTACCTGATTATTTCTATTTAAGAGGGGAACTTAGAATTTTTCCTGTTATTTATATTATGTTCATCACAGTAACTGGTGTTTTTATGAAGAATATGAAATGAAAGGTTGAGAGATTTAAATATTTTTCATTCTAAAATGAACTGGACAGAATTGTGAGGTCATATCCTGCAAGCATTTTTCACAAAAATGACCATTTACATTTTATTATTTCTTCAATATTTGCCTTCAAAACATAGCTTATGACCCCTCAATGAAAGGGAGATCAATGAACTCATTCCAATAAGGTGTCATAAACTATGTGTTAGAGGCAAAGAAAATATGAAAATGTTTAGTTATTGAAGAATATTTTTGCAAGTGTTGTCCGTTAGGTAAAACAAAAAATGTATGAACCTTTCCAGAGAAAAAGATAAAAGATGTCACAGTTTAGATTATTAATACAGTGGAACCCTGTAAATTGAATAGCCACTTTGCCAATGAAATTATTCAATTAACAGGAGTATTCAATTAACAGGGATTGTGTCACTTTACTGTATTCTAGAGATAAACTTGGCATTTATTCTATCTTGTTTGACAGAGCTCCATGAGCTCTGTCAAAGAAGATATAATAGACTAAATGCCTGTATTGGATGTACTGAGGCCAAATAGGTCTATAAACAAAGGAAAACTGGGGAGAGTCTGGGTAATTTCACAACAGGTTACAAGATTTTTTATTCAATTAACAGGAGTTAACTCTATAACCTATATTCAATTAACAGGTCAAATTTGTACTGGAGGTATGGTAAATAATTTTGTGTTGGGAAATATATTCAATTAACAGGGTTATTCAGTTAAGAGATATCCAATTAAGTGGGTTCCATTGTACTTATCAACTACAGGAAGTAAAAGCTCACTCAGAGCCAATAATAAACCAAAACCAACAAAAAAGTAAAAGGTATAAGATATGCATTATATTTTATTAATTTGAATTATTTTTGACTGCAAGCGTTATTTAGTTATACACAAAGATTCATAACTTATTTGGGGCAAAGACATCTAATTGCTTTGGAAAATCTCAGTTCATTCCAGGTATCCTCAGGCTTGGCATTTTCAAGGGATGCAGCATTCCAGGCATTCTCAGGTCTAGCATTTTCCAAGCATGCAGGCATGCTGTACACCTGATGCCTGCCTAAGATTTTTGTAAGTGTGTAATTTTAGCATGCCTGTAAAAAACGCAGAATCAGAACTTAAAGCAACAAATGACACAGTCGCATCCATCATTTGAATTAAAAGTAAATTAAACAAGAGGCCCCAGGGGGCCTGAGGGCGCTCACCTGACATGGTAGTCTAAATATCAAACCAGGGACTTGACTTGAATAAGCTGCATACGCCCCTCCTAAGAAAAGCATATACCAACTAGATGAAGAGATTGTGCCCACACAATAATACACAGGATTTTCCTTCTATTTTCTGTTCCTTCACTTTAACGTCCCAAAATTGAGATAAACACATAAAAAACAGATTTTTTCCCAAACAAAATACTTTCAGCCTAAATTTTTTTCTTCTTCTTAAAACGCATAAAAAATGCTAAAACTAATTTCCGGATTTTGGTCCAAAATTTTCTAAGTCCCACCCGGACCCCAAATTTTCGGTGTAAAAAAAAAATGTTTTTTTTTTGTCTTAAAATTGACAGAAGCGCATAAAAAACAAAAAAATTATGGATTTTGGTCCCAAATTTTCTAAGTCCCACCAGACCCCAAATTTTCAGGGTAAAAAAAAAAAAAAAAATTTTTTCTGTCTTAAAATTGACTTAAATGCATAAAAAACAAAAAAAAAAAAATTTCCGATTTTGGTCCAAAATCTTCTAAGTCCCACCCGGACCCCAAATTTTCAGGGGAAAATTTTTTTTTTTTTTTTTGTCTTAAAATTGACAGAAACGCATAAACCCCCCCCCCCCCCCCCCCCCCCCCCCAAAAAAAATTCTGGATTTTGGTCCAAAATTTTCTAAGTCCCACCCGGACCCCAAATGTTCAGGGGAAAAAAAAAAAAAATTTTTTTGTCTTAAAATTGACAGAAATGCATAAAAAACAAAAAAAAAAATTTTCCGGATTTTGGTCCAAAATTTTCTAAGTCCCACCCGCACCCCAAATTTTCAGGGTAAAAAAAAAAAAAATTTTTTTCTGTCTTAAAATTGACTTAAATGCATAAAAACCCCCCCAAAAAAATTTCGGATTTTGGTCCAAAATCTTCTAAGTCCCACCCGGACCCCAAATTTTCAGGGGAAAATTTTTTTTTTTTTTTTTTTGTCTTAAAATTGACAGAAACGCATAAAAAACAAAAAAAAAAAATTATGGATTTTGGTCCAAAATTTTCTAAGTCCCACCCGCACCCCAAATTTTCAGGGGAAAAAAAAAAAAAATTTTTTGTCTTAAAATTGACAAAAATGCATAAAAAACCAAAAAAAAAAAATTTCCGGATTTTGGTCCAAAATTTTCGAAGTCTCACCCAGACCCCAAATTTTCAGGGGAAAATTTTTTTTTTTGTCTTAAAATTGACAGAAATGCATAAAAAACCCCAAAAAAAAAATTTCCGGATTTTGGTCCAAAATTTTCTAAGTCCCACCCGGACCCCAAATTTTCAGGGTAAAAAAAAAAATTTTTTTTTCTCTTAAAATTGACCAAAACGCAGAAAAACAAAAAAAAAAATTTTGGATTTTGATCCAAAATTTTCTAAGTCCCACCTGGACCCCAAATTTTCAGGGGAAAATTTTTTTTTTTTTTTTTTTGTCTTAAAATTGACCGAAACACAAAAAAACAACAACAAAAAAAAATTTGGATTTTGGTCCAAAATTTTCTAAGTCCCACCCGCACCCCAAATTTTCAGGGGAAAAAAATTTTTTTTTTTTTTTTTTTGTCTTAAAATTGACCGAAACGCAGAAAAAACAGAAAAATTTTTTTTCGGATTTTGGTCCAAAATTTCGAAGTCCGCAACGGAACCCCAAATTTTCAGCCTATATATGAACCCAGGGATTTGGCTTCAACAAACTTGAATCTCACCCCCCTAAGGATGCTGCATACCAAATATCAAAACATTTTTATTGCTGGATCTGAAGAAGAAGATTTTTCAAAAATACTCCTCATACTGCACTAATTTAAACATTTGGGCTCCCATAGAGAGCCCAAATATCGACCCAGGCAATTCATTTCAATAAACATGTGAAACAATCTTCCAAAAATGTTATATGTGAAATTTGAAAGCTTTTGGAGCAGTGGTTTCGGAGAAAAGTAGTCTTATGTTTTCCCATTACCCACAGTGTTAAAAAATGCTGACTCAGCACTTTTTCAAAGTCCCCAAAAAGTACCCCATCATAAAACCGATGACAATTTTTTTTGATCATTCCATTCTGCTGGTCCTAAGTAAGCTTCACAACAAATAAGAATTCTCAGTGCCGTGTAGTTTTGGAGATATGGGCGTTTTCATTTTTTTCTATTTTTAGCTCCTGTGGTTCCCACGGGGTTATGGGGAAAAAAATTTCGGCATAAATTAGGTACTTATGACCCAATAAGCACTCATGTAAAATTTGGTTCAAATCGGCCTCGCGGTTTGGAAAATAGAAATTTGGGGCGGGGCCAAAATTTTTGCCCCTCCTTTAACATCGTCAAATATAGCCCCTCCAACTTCTCTTGAACAAACTTGAGTCTACACCTCAAAAGGAAGTTGCATACCAAATATCAAGTCTCTGCTATTGCTGGTTCTTGAGAAGAAGATTTTTCAAGAATTGGAGCATTTTTGCCCCATCCCTCTGCTCAATGTGAGCCGAAACCTAATTTGACAAAAAATCAAAATCCGCTTACATAACCCCTTCTCACATGAAATTTCATTAATATGCGGCCAGTGGTTTGGGAGAAAAAGCCCAAACACCACCTTCACGCCGGACGCCGGGCGATGGACCACGGACGACGGACGAAAAGTGATCAGAATAGCTCACCCTGACTTTCAGTCAGGGGAGCTAACAAGAGGCCCCAGGGGGCCTGAGGGTGCTCACCTCACATGGTATCTAAATATTAAACCAGGGGCTTGACTTGAATAAGCTGCATACGCCCCTCCTAAGAAAAGCATATACCAACTAGATGAAGCAGTTGTGCCCACACAATACACAGGATTTTCCTTCTATTTTCAGTTCCTGCACTTTTACGTCCCAAAATTGAGATAAACACATAAAAAACACATCCTTTTTTTTTGTGTTTGGAAATTTTTAAAGTCCTGAACAAAATATTTTCAGCCTAAAATTTTTTTTTTCTTCTTAAAATTGACCAAAACGCATAAAAAAACAAAAAACTAATTTCCGGATTTTGGTGCAAAATTTTCCAAGTCCCACCCGGCCCCCAAATTTTCAATGTAAAAAAAAAAATTTTTTTTTGTCTTAAAATTGACCGAAACGCATAAAAAAAACAAAAAAAAAATTTCAGAATTTTGATCCAAAATTTCAGTCCGGAATGGGAATCCAAATTTTCAGCCTAAACATGAACCCAAGGACTTGGCTTGAACAAACTTGAATCTCAAGCCCCTAAGAATGCTGCATACTAAATATCAGAAGATTCTTATTGGTAGATCTGAAGAAGATTTTTAAAGAATGTTCCTCATTTTCAACTAAGTTACAATTTGTGCTCCCACAGTGAGCCCAAATATGGACCTAGGGAAATGGCTTGAACAAACTTGAATCTCACGCCCATGAGGATGCTACGTACCAAATATCAAAACATTCCGACTGCTGAATCTGAAGAAGTAGATTTTTAAAGAAAAATTCCTCATACTGAATGAAGTTATAATTCGGGCTCCCACAGGGAGCCCAAATATCAACCCAGGGACTTGGCTTGAACAAACTTCAATCACACCCCCCTAAGGATACTGCACACCAAATATCAAAACATTCTGACCTCTGGATCTGAAGAAGAAGATTTTTAAAGAAAATTTCTCACAGTGAGCCCAAATTTGAATCTCACCCCCTAAGGATGCTGCATTTCAAACATCAAAAGATTCTTATTGGTAGATCTGAAGAAGAAGATTTTTAAAGAATATTCCTCACACTGCACTAATTTAAACATTTGGGCTCCCATAGAGAGCCCAAATATGGGCCCAGGGAATTGATTTCATTGAACATGTGAAACAATCTTCCAAAGATGTTATATGTGAAATTTGAAAGCTTTTGGAGCAATGGTTTGGGAGAAAAGTAGTCTTAAATGTTTTTCCCATTACCCACAGTGTTAAAAAATGCTGACTCAGCACTTTTTCAAAGTCCCCAAAAAAGTACCCCATGATCAAACCGATAGCAATTATTTTGGACCACTCCATTCTGTTGGTCCTAAGGAAGCTTCACACCAAATAAGAATTCTCAGTGCCGTGTAGTTTTGGAGATATGGGCATTTTAATTTTTTTCTATTTTTAGCTCCTGCGGTTCCCATGGGGCGACAGGAAAATTTATTTTGGCATAAATTAACTACTTATGTCCCAATAAAACCTCATGTCAAATTTGGTTCAAATCAGCCTCTCGGTTTGGAAAATAGAAATTTTCGGCATGGCAAAAATTCTTGCCCCTCCCATAACAATGGCAAATATAGCCCCTAGAACTTCTCAGGCTCACTTTTTGGGTGTGGCCCTAGCAAGGGGGTGGGTCAACTTGATTTGAACAAACTTGAATTGACATATGATAGAGAACATGCACAGCAAATTTTGTTGAATTTGGTCCAGCAGTTTGTGAGAAGAAGTCGATAATGTAAAGTTAATGCTGGATGGACGACGGACGGAAAGTGATCAGTAAAGCTCCCCTTGAGCTGTGCTCAGGTGAGCTAAAAACAAAAGCTACAAGTTCATAATGTGTCATTGAACACAATGTTTTTTTCACTGGACATGTGCGAGACAAAATAAACAGTGTCTAGACTGGCACTGCCTGACAGGCATCACCACTGTCTTTGGAGAAGCTGCAGCAGAATTACACAATTTCACATCATAATTATCAACACAACATTTGCTTTCCCCCAAATCAGTAAGTTGACTGTTGCATAGGCACACATAGGCCAGCCATCCTCAGGCATTTGAGCTTTTCACATTACAGTATATTTAATACATAATGACTGGAGGGTCCATTTTATGAAAAATGTACAGTCTCAGAAAGTTCCATGAGTGCCTGACTCTGTAATGCAGGAAGTCCAAATGCTGGACATCAAAGCTTACTCATCTTAAGGGAGTGTCTCGTTTAATTCTCACAAAAAAAAACAATCAAATATCCATGAACTCAAAACACATATTCTTACTAGAGACTGATATTAGGAAAGCCATTGTACTTATTTCAGAGGGGCAATATTTTGACCCAAGCTTTTTTTTAAGTATGCCAGGTAATTGTTTTGTGAATAGCATAGAAAATAAGAAATCCAACTCTTCAAAGGCATGGAAAACGAAAAGATTAAATTAAATGGCTTGTGGATGTGGTATCTGACAATATGGGAAATAACTTGTAGATTCCAGATTCAGTTCTATGAGTACCACCATTGCATGGCAAATTTTCAGGTGCATGGTAACCTGGGTTGGTTTATTGTGCATGGTAACCTGAAATATTGTCTCTTGCCAAATTTATATACTCTCAAAAGCAGTGATGCACAAGCATAAATTGCTACTCAGGGCTAACCTTAGGTGCTGCTATATCCCTAAGCATCGCTAAGTATTTTTGAGGGTGGCAGGTTTCATATAGATAACTGAAATTTATGGCTTTACTGGAATATTTTTAAGCCTCCTATAGATGCCACTCTCGGTGATCCCTACCCTCTGTTCCCCTCACCCTGATTGCAACTGTTTAAAGGCCAGACTATAACAGACTCCTATATTTTGTATCTTCCATTATGGTAAGTTGGTATAAAATTTCAGTAAGATGTATGGTAAAAGGATCGGAGCTGGGAAAATATATGGAAATAACCCTTTATCTAACATGAATAGAAAATGACACTTAGTGAACAATTTTTTGAATTAGTAAAACTTTTAATTTTAGTCTTAATACACAGCTTATGAAACCCTCATTGGAATGAGTTGAGTTGATTCCAATGATGGTCATTAGATAAGTTTTTCAGGAAAAAGTTGAAAAAATAATAAAATTAGAATAGTAATTTCTGTGAATAGTGCAGGCTTTATGTGATGCAAAGGTTTGACAGGGATATTTCATCAACCAGTTTCCAAATAAGTCGAATACATCATATTGCTATGCTGAGCAGGTATTACAGCTATTATCATATAAGAAGATAAAAACCTTAAGTAATCGTTGCATCTTCTCATCCTCTGTTTCTTCATAACCCTCTTTGATATATTTAACTAAGTCTGTAAATGCTGGTTTATCTGGGTGGTCACCCAGGAAGGTTTCTGTAACCTGGACAAACTGAGACACATTCAATGTGTTTTCATCAAAAGCTGACAACTGTGAATGACTCCTGCTAAGGGAATTAGATGTCATCCCTGAAGTATAGAAATAAAAAAGAACACACGATTTAGCATAAACTGTTACATACATACTTTATTTTCATACAAGAATATTTTCCAATTGGAAAATAATATCACTTTGTCCAAAACCACCTAATCTATCCCCACATTAAACCAGTTCCCATCTGTTTGTTAGTTTATTGGAGTTTAAAGACACTTTTGACAGCCAGTGTTATATTGTGTCGGAAAACCAGTTCCAACTGCAATAACAGTATAAATTTTCCAAGAAAATGAGGGATATAACCTTCCAATGATTGAAAAGCAAATTATGCAATTTATATTAATACCTCTCCTTGGCCATGAGTTGCAGTTTGATAGTGGTAACATCATGACCTTGCTCTTCTCAAATTAGCCTGTGAAGAGTATGTCTCTCTCTCTGCACAAGGACATTCATTTTACATCCCTACCCTGAAGGATGGTATCCAGTTACAGCATCAGCTCCACAATTTATGTTAACTGGTTTAGTGCTAGAAGCCACTATCAGGGCTTTCAAAAAATGAGGGTACTGGACCAAAAGTAAACGTTGCTCATGTTTCATATTTAGTCATACGCAAATAATGTTTTGTTCTATTACAAAGTATTGGAGAATGCCTGTACCTAACAAATTGGCCACATCCGCCTGCAAAATAATTAAGTAATTTGCATATTTTTATAAGTCCTATCTGGTCCTCCATACTTTTGTTAACTGCGCATGCACGTTAACCAGAAAGGTACCGACATTGGCACCAAGCATAATTCTTTCTATAGCGCCTGCTAAATGTTATAATCAGCGGGGAGGTAAGAGTGCCCACTCATGGGAGGGCCATCCCCGTCTGGGCCATTGTTAAGTATAAAAAATATACAAATTACTTTAAATTTTAAAATTTATCATATTTTTATACTACAACCAATGGCCCAGACTAGCTGAATTGTAAAAAGGCTGGAGGGCCTAGGACTTAAAGGAAAATCCAATCTCTCAATTACTTCAATAAAGAATAGCTCCTACAAGAGAATAGGAGAAAACGTAGGAATTACATATGTCCTTCTCTATAAGAAAAGAGAATGACATAACACCAATAATGTAATTGAGAATTACATAATTTCTTCACTTAATGCCAGCATAACCCATTATACTAATTCAGTGAAGGAAACCATTATAAAGCTAATCCAGAGAATGAGACGCTTTATACTCACTTAAAAGTGTCCGAGGATTGTACAGAGATGCTTGTTTGACACGTAACATGTACAAATGCTTCACAGTGAGCTGAACTTTGAAAACAGTACATAAATGAGACATAGTTATTGCTTCACACCGAGTTACACATTAAAACCACCCAGCACTGATGCTGGACTACTGTCCCTGGAGGAGGCATTCCCTTGCTTTTCACTATAAAGCCAGATAACATAAGGGAAAAACCGTCCCCCCCCCCCCCACCCTTTGTTCTGAAGGGAAATCAGAACGATAAGGGCAGCGGAATGGCATCAGTGCTTGAGCAGACTGCCTAAAGATCTAGATGTGATATTAATGGATGACATTCTGAGCAACAAAAAGAGGACACAAAGATCTTAGGTCACCGGTTAATGGTTAATGAAGAGGGTTGTGTCCAGTATGCAGCCTTCATAAGATCAGTAATGGCTATACTGTTAGAATAAGCCCAAGAAGTGGACAGTGCTCTAACCTCATGCGCTGAAATCTTGTTGACAGAACGTTGATCTGAAGATAGACTTTCATAGGCAATACGTATTGCCAACTGAATCCATCTAGCGATAGAATGAACAGATATATCTTTTCTGTTAGGAATCAACGAAAGAAAGAATATTTTTCTTCCCCTTCTAATATAACCCGATCGATGTTTATAAATGCGCATTGCTCTAACTGGACACAGCAAAGGTCTATGGTTGTCCGGGAACGGTAAAGCCACAGTATTACCCACACTACAGTAATGGGAATCATCGACAGATAATGCATGAAGTTCACTAACTCTTCTGGCAGATGCAAAGGCTAAGAGAAAGGCCATTTTATAGGTCAAGAATCTGAACTCTACATCGTCTAATGGCTCAAAAGGAGCTTCTTGAAGCTTCAACAGAACCCAAACCAAATTCCATTTAGGAATTAATCTGAGGGGTTCTAGGTCTATTGATAGAGAAATTTCTAACTAGCTTGGATAAAGAAGAATCTGATCCAATAGCCAAGTTATCATGATGAGCATAAGTGTCTGATAACATAGACCAAAAGCCCTTAATAGTGACAGGCTGCAAGTTTAATACATCAAACAAGTAGATCAGGAAATTGGCAATCTGTGGAATGGATGGATCATAGATGTCTACAGACTGGTCCGTACACCAACGGAAGAAAACCCTCCATATCTGACTGAATACTCGTTTGCTGAGAGTCCCCTCCAATGGTAACAGGCGACCTTTTCGTGAGAGCGAGTCTCCTAGTATGTTCGGATGACCCAGTATATGACGGACTGAGAGATGAACGTGATGACTCAGAGCGAATAGGAGAATCTTCTTTGATAACTCGCATAAAGGGAATCGAATGAGTGCCGCCTTGGTTCCTGAGATAAGCTACTACTGTCGAGTTGTCCGACAGAATCTGAACATGGGCATTCGCAATTTGAACAATCCAATGTTGTAGTGCTAGCCAGATAGACATCATCTCCTTGATGTTTATGTGCTTCTCCAGGAAGTGAGGGTCCCAAAGACCCGGACACTTCAAGTCTGTGGGATTTAGGGATGCACCCCAGTCCATCAGACTCGCATTCATCATAATCGTGAAGTCTGTACCCGATAGTTGAAGTGGAACTCCCTGAGTCAACCACTGGAGATCCGCCCAAATCTGAACCTTTTGTTTTACTGGGTACGTTAAAACAATCTTGGTTTTGAGCGAATGCATCTTCACACTCCAGTTCTGAGTAAAGAATATCTGGAGGGGATGCATGCGCAGACGGCCCATCGGAATAAGATCCGCAGCCGCTCCACACTGCCCCATCAGTCGCATCAACTCCCTCACAGTCACTGCGGGAGAGTTTAGACAAAAGCGAGCATAACAACTGACTAATTTCTCTCTGGGTAACAGCAGACAAACCAGATTGTTGTGAGTTTCGAAGCTCATTCCCAAGTGAATGAAGGACTTGGACGGAGCTAGGACCGACTTTTTCTCATTTACTATGAAACCGAAACATCGGAACAACTGAAGCAGACTCTGAACATTGTTCTGAAGAATTATTCTGTCGCCGTATCTCTGAAGAATGTCGTCCAAGTAACCTGACGTTACCACAGCTGAATGAGCTCGGAAGTATGACATTACCGAGTTCATTATTCAAGTGAAAGCCCAAGGAGTTATGTTCAGACCAAAGCACATTGCTCTGAACTGATAAACCTCTCCTTGCACGGCTAAACACAGGTACTTTTTGAACACCGGATGTACCAGGACATGAAAGTAGGTGTCCTTTAGATCTATGCTTACCGCATAGTCGTCCACTCAAATGCTCGCTCTTACCTACCGAATGGTTTCCATCCAGAGCGACTCGGACAGAGCTTTACACCCTGTCATCGATAATTGATGACGACGCAAGGGCTGCATCATGTCTAACCAACTCCAAATTTGCCACTGTCAGGGCGGAGTGGTACGTGGCATACATGACTGCCCTGGAAAGAACTCTTACTGAGGAACAAATGTCCTCAAATTCCTTCCCATTTAGACGTTGTGCCATAGCCCTGGCATCCAGAATCGCTCTATTAGATGAAATAGAAGATTCCATCACGTCCAAGCGTAAATTGAATGAAGTAGGCAAGGACATAACTAAATCCCCAGCCTGCTCATCCAAATGCAGAGGAGCTCTCTGGTCATCTTCTCCAACCGTTTTAAAATAACTTGGTCCAGGAAATGGTATATTGATTGAAGATGCAGATAAGAAACTACCTTTCTTCTTGGCACCTGCTAGGTTGAATATGGCGTCATTAACATGGCCGAAGGCCTCCGACACCTGCCACTATTGTTTCGGGAAGGAAAGAACATCATCTTTCCTTCGCACGAAATCTCTGTCCTGAGACGACAGCGGTTTCTGCCTAGCAATTGCAGCTTGCTGATCAGTTGGAACAAGGTCAGGATAGTATTGATGAATGAAATTCATCACTACCATATGTTGTTCCGAAAGGGAAGGGTAATCATCTTCCTTGTCCCTTTCACCATCCGACTGATTCAGGTGAGAATTTTGGACAACCGCATCTGTATGTACAGATGACCGGACTGACCCAGCACCATCCGACAGCTCACCACCGGAGTCTGCAGAAGGCTGCTCTTGCACTGCTGGAAAGCTGCGCAATCTGCGACAGCAAGTCAGTTACAGAGGCTTGAGGTCTTCTGTTTTTTCGCCACTTGCTACTCATGGGACGGAGATCCAGACGTAGATCTCTTCTCTGTACATCCCAAAAAATGAAGCCTCGGATCACTAGCTACCGGATGGACCGACTTCATGGGCGAAGACTGGGAGCATCTTCGCACAGCTGCCTGGATATCAAAAGTCGGGTAGCTAGCGTGCAGTCGTGCGTGCTTTTCTGAAGTTGAGGAAGAAGCTGTGACTGTAGCCGACCCCAGATGCAGCCTAGACGGAGCATCCCAAGTGGCGGGTGTGGACATTTGCTCCGGATCAGGCAAGTTTCTCAAAACAACATTTGGCCCCAAATGTTGATCCGTTAGAGAAGGCTCTCTCGCATGCAGTCTATCAGACCTCGCTGAGCTTCCCGAAGAGAAACTTGCAGGCTTCCTCCCTTTTGCCGTCGTCGCTGAGTGAGCTTTAGTTTTTGAGGTGCTCGCTCTACCCAATTCTACACTTCCTTCGACCCGGTGTTACGGTTTCCATTATCGGGTTGGCCGCTTCACCGGTCGAACTGAATTCTGGAATAAGAGGTCTTATTCCCTATTTAATGTTAAGGACCACCTTAGCAGCCAGTTCTGTTTGCTCATCACAGTGCGATGACGGCAGCACACTTTGGATGGGTGTCGCAATACCATCACCATGTTCTTGTTCCTCTGAAAAAGAATCTGAAAAACTCAAATTATCCTGCGGTGACAGCTCTGGTATAAGAACCTCACTGTTGCCGACGTCCCGCGACACCCATCTCCACCGTCTGTCATCCCAATGTACACAAGTAGGACAAGAATCCATAGGAGTGCATGGAATACAGGCAAGGCAACAAGCATGTAAATCCGAGGAAGACTTCCTCGCCTTGCATTTGGAGCAGTAAGCTTTCATAATTACAATCAAAATAGGGTTGATAGCACTCCTACAAATTCCACAACAAAAATACATGATAAGGATGCATGAATAATAGCAATCAAATCGATTTCGAAACAATTATAAACAAAATTTTCGACATTTTTTTTCCAAAATGCCTAAGTTCCCAAAGGGAACATCATGAGCCCAAGGGCATCCCGATAGAGCCAAAGTGTGGACAAAATACAAATTTTTTGAGCTACACAACTGGAATCATAATCAATGTATCCTACAGTAATTCTAAAGTATTATAATACTAAATACTACATGCTAAGGGTGTTGCCAAATGTAAACAACATCAATAGGTGGATCAATATACAGCCGCCTATGAAGAAATTGTGCTTGTGAAGAAATTTTTAGTTGAACAAAAGGTCAATAATTCCTTCAAAAATAATTGTACATTCCTGGCTTACAACCCATTAAAGTTGAATATATTGTTTTCAAGGTTTTGCGTGGAGAATCAAAAGTCACCAAAACTCCCAGATGGTTGCCATGGCGAACATACTGGACATGCCAGAATGCTGGTTATCAAAAGAAATCATCCTCTAGTCATGACTAATCAACCATAAAAAAACAGTATCTGTTGGATGTATTGTTTTCACGTTATCGCGTGGACAAACAAAAGTTAATGGATGGATGGACAAACAGACGAATGGACGGACAGACATTGGAGCTGGTTATCGAAAGGAACCATCCTCTAGTCATGACTAATCAACCATATAAAACAGTATCTGTTGGATTATCACATGGACAATCAAAAGTCCCTGAAAATCCAAGATGGCTGCCATGGCAGCCATATTGGATATGCCAGAATGCTGGTTATCGAAAGGAGCCATCCTCTGGCCATGCTTAATCAACCATACAAAAGCAGTATCTGTTGAATTTATAGTTTTCAAGTTATCGCATGGACAATCAAAAGTCCGAAAATCCAAGATGGCTGCCGTGGTAGCCATATTGGATATGCCAGAATGCTGGTTATCGAAAGGAACCATCCTCTAATCAAGACTAATCAACCATAAAGAAACAATATCTGTTGGATGTATTGTTTTCATGTTATCGCATGGACAAACAAAAGCTAACGGACAGACGGACAGATGGACAGACATATGAGCAGCCATATAAAAACAAGACAACAGGCACACAACAAGGCCCAAAGTCAGTAACCGATTTAAATCCTACCAGATGCAAAGCTAGATCTTCTTACGAAGAAAAGACGATACATCGGATAGAAAATGCAAAACCAAAATGAAACAACACCTCTAGGGTGAGGATGTAACCATGGGGATAAACAGAATAAACATTCTGTAATACACGTTAAACTTCCAAGAAATTTAATAAAAAATTTCAATAAAAAACAGCCAAAAAGCTTAGTTTAACAGGAGGGGGTTCATGGAAGGATAGGGAAGGAACACACTTCACAAACAGAAGATTAATCATTAGCAAGAATGATGATGTCAGGCGCATGTCCCGAAAATGGGAAACATGAAATAATTTTTATAATTATTATAAAGTTACAGCCCTGAATATTTGAAACCACCATTGTTCACTTCCATCATCCATTCATAGCCTTGAATCCACCAATTCTTTCAATGATTTGTGTCTGGCATCCTCAAAAAAGGAGATTTAAAGCACAGATGTCAGATCATTGTTTACTGACTTAGGGCCAAACAGAGAATGATGCTTTACGCCAATTTAGGACTTGAATTTTTCGGTTTTGTATGCAAATTTGGGGGATTGTGGGGGAGGAGGGGTTCAAAATTTGTGTTTGGCCCTGAATTATGTTGAGTTTGCACCAGCTAGTCTGGGCCATTGGTTGTAGTATAAAAATACACAAATTCAACAGTTGAAAAAATATTATGTTTTCCCAAAAAAATTGCAACAAAACCATATCATGTGACCCCTCACTGGAACCAGCTCATCGAGCTCATTCCAATGAGGGTTAACATGATATGGTTTGGCGGAATTTTTTTTAAAAATTGGAAAATATAATATTTATTAATATAATAAATGTTGACATCGTCAGCATTAGGTAAAGGGTTAACTGAATACCCACTTTGCCAGAGTAAAATATTTAATTAACAAGATTATAAATTAATAGAAATTGTGTCATTTTCCTATCTCCTAGTTATAAACTAAGCATTTATTCTATTATAGCTTGTTTGACAGAGCTCACTGACCCCTGTCAAACAAAACATAATAGATTAAATGCCTATATTGGATGTATTAAGGCAAAAAATGTCTGGAAGTGTGCGGAATTCTGAAGATGTAGCAGTTCTTTGATGGATTATAAGAATATTTTTTCAATTAAAAAGACAACCTACATGTAATTAATAGGTGAAATTTGTACTGAAGGTATGGTAAATTGTTTGGAGTTTATAAATTATATACAAATAAAAGGGTTATTCAATTAAAAGAGTTAAAAATGGGCTCCCCTGTATTAGTAACATACGTTATAATGATGGTGTTTTTTGTTCAATAACAGGTTAACTCTTTTTCTTATCAAATAGAGGAGATCAGTATTCCCCATATTGGGTCATGTGAGGGGGGAGGAGGGGGGGGGGGGGGCATACATCACCAACTGTCATCTTGACTCAAAGTTCAATAAATAGATACTGGTATCTTATGTGCTTGATTATTTGGGTTAAAATTAACTTTTATATTAAATATCAACTGTAATATTATTAATATGGTAAATCCAAGTTGAAAATGAAGCTTTAGGTTAAGAACACACTGAAATGTGACAGCATACAATCTGAATTGAGTTATGCATCTTCATTGCTTTGCAAAGTAAAACTAAGCTATCATTGCAAAAGTACAAGATTCTAGATGCATTGATATAAATAAAATACTGTCAATACCTTTGACACAGGAGTCAGCATAGTTGAGTCACACTTAAGAAAATTAGTGAAATATGAAGAGATTTATGGTAAATGCCAACGTTGGCTTCCTATTTCGCTCCACATGATGTTATTGTTTTTGGAAACAAACGTGACATGCGCATCTCACCTCATGTGACCCAACATGGGGAATGCTGATAAAGTCTATGAGGAAAATCCACCAGTAACAATAGGCCTCCACAGATAATGAAAAAACTACAGCTGAAGTTCAACAACCTTATTCCAAATTAAAGATGGGACATGAAAATATGTGGACATGAAAAGATGTTTGAGTTATTTGAGAAACTGCACTCTCCAGGGAAAGAAACTGTCAACAAACCTGTTTTCTCTCGTTCAAATGTGATGCCCTCAGCAAAAGTAACA
This sequence comes from Pictodentalium vernedei, assembly GCA_031216915.1. Taxonomy (NCBI): domain Eukaryota; kingdom Metazoa; phylum Mollusca; class Scaphopoda; order Dentaliida; family Dentaliidae; genus Pictodentalium; species Pictodentalium vernedei. The sequence goes on along the minus strand of CM062294.1, from coordinate 241,510,360 downwards.
CTGATCTCTTTTCCAGAAGCATTTGTATCTGACACTTTATTCCCTTCACTCTTTGAAGAACTCTTATCTTCTCTTACAACTTCTGAAATCAGAAAGGGAATGAAAGGTTAACACCAAGATGTAATAAAAAAAAAAAATCAGAATTCTTAATGACCAGTCTAAACACATCAGATTTCATCACCTCTTAACTCTACAGGTACAAGGTCTTTAAATTCCACCAATTGCATAATCTGATGAACCCAAATTACGGAAATGTACCCAAATTATACGGCATAACACATAGTTTGGTTTGTTCTTTTTAGCATTTTTTTTATATACAATTTCAAAAGTTATTTAACCCTGAAACCATTGATAGTCTGCATCCTGGGCTTTGCAGTTGTTTCTTGGCAAGTCTTGTCTGCCAAAATAGGCAGTCAAGACTTGCCTGGAAACAAGAAACAACTGCCATCAAATTTAAATGCAACTTAGAGTTTACAAGAGACAACATGCTGGGGAACCTGTCCTGCTGCCGTAAAAGTGACCACAAGTTAGAATTATGCTCTTAAGTGTTAACAGATACTCTGAGATGCCAGTGAAACCCTGAGAAGGCAAAAAATGGCATGTCGGACAGTTAATATTACAAATAGTTTTTTCCAATGGGGCACAACAGCGGCACACTGGGCAAGTCTGCAATGTGCCCTTATAGCAGCAATCTAAAGGCTTGCAGGTAACTAACACAAATACTTCAATTTATCTACCATTTACCTAAAAACACAACTGCTAATGCCAATATCAGTAGCACTAAATGTTTGGTAAAAAAAAGATCTTATACATTATTGTAGAAACAATAAAAGTCGCATGATGTCACGTAAAAATGATGCATGCTCAACTGATGGACTATTTCAGCTTCAATGGTAAGCACTGTCATTCCTTTCAAAAACCGATAATGCTGCAACAATCTATGACTCAAGTTTCCATGACAATACATTTCACGGTTGAACATAAACAATCTGTCATTCAATCCCCCCCCCCCCTCCACCAATGCCCATCATAAAAAAAAAATCTTAACATTTGAAAGTGATACTGAAAGAACTTTGAAATGTAATGTCACATTAACTATGATTTGCAAGCTTCTACAAACTATCAGTGACGTGACATCATGTATTTAACCCTTTACCCAACATAATGACCAATACTGGCCAGCGGTATTCTAACAAAATCGCCAATTTAATAATTTTCATTATATTTTCATTTTTTGTCTCAAAAAACGTAGGTTATGATCCCTCGTTGGAACGAGCTCATTCCAAAGAGGGGACATAACCTATGTTTTTGAGACAAAAAATGGAAAAGAAATTATTTAGAATTTTGTTTGCAAGTGTCGACTGCTTTTCATGTTAGGTAAAGGGTTAAAAATATATAATAAGAAAAATACTGAAAACTCTTTTAACCTTCTGCACACCGATGTCAAATTACCAAAATTTCAACTAGGAATTTAAACAATGATCCCAATGAGCTCCAACTAACAACACTAAATCAGTTAAATTTCGAGTTGCATAATAGGAAAATTTGCTGCTTGAAATTTTGGTATTTTGATATAAGTGTACAGAAGATCAAATATTAAAGGAATATTCTTATTGAATGAGACACTCAACTCGGGATGTGAAGATATGCCAAGCTCACTATACTTTACACATCACAATACTCTGGTCATGATATGATTGCGTATCAAGACATGTCCAATGATGTCGGAACAAATGGCTTGTGTGCTTCCTGTAACTGGTAATCAGTAATAAGAACATACTAATATTGACTGGTGGTCAACACAACAAGCATTAGATCAACTTAATTATCAACTGACTGATCAATTGTTCAGTTGAATCAGAAATCAAAGTTTTAATTCTGGTGTTTTAACAGACACAGACTCAAGAAAATTTCCACAAGTTCAATACAATGACCTAGGGTGTGTTGTTTTGTAACAATAAACATTTAGTTGAATTTCATAAAAATGTTTTTTTCAACTCGGGGTGTAAAACATGTGGATTTTGATGGGTGAAGGTTTGATGCATTCATATTTATTAACCCTTTACCCAATGCAGACAATATCAAAATTTATTAATTTAAATATCATTTTTTAATTTTTTAAAAAAAATTTCATCAAAACCATATCATGTGACCCCTCATTGGAACGAGCTCTACTAGCTCGTTCCAAAGAGGGGTCACATGATATGGTTTTGTTGAAATTTTTTCAAAATATAATATTTTTTCAGCTGCTGAATCTGCATATTACGCGGGCGGATGTGGGCGATTCGTTGGGTAAAGGGTTAAAAGATTTGATTATTTTTCAATTTCAGTTGAGTATGTTGATTTCAACATAATAAATTGGGGATGTGAAGCTCTCTTGATAGAACGACATACGCATACCCAGTCTGTGTTCTTAACCAATACAACTCCCACATTGGTCAGTAACACAAATTTAGCCTGGAATCTCCCTGTACTCTTACCAACTGAAACATTTGCTTGGTTTTATTTATGAGTTTGCGAGACGTCAAAGTGTGGGAAGTCATTTGATGCAATATTCTTCAGTCATTGAGTCAATGGGTTTTTACAGAGCATAGTGAATATAAAATATTGACAAATTTGAATCTTTTTTCATTCTTGTATTAACTAATTTTCAAACTAATGCTGGGTAACCTCCATTAAGGTCTGGAGAAAGAATGCTCTATGAAATTAAATGTGACAAATTAAGGGAGATAATTGTGCCACAGGTATGGGAAAAGATCTCAAGTCCTTGTCATATCACTGGAATTATGTTCTTTCCAAATCGAGTAGTAAGCAGTTTTTTTTATGGACAATTAATAATTTAAGGTAAAAAAATTTTTTGATTTTCAGAGAATTTTTTTTAAAAATCAGTGAGGGAAGGAGGGAGGGAGGATTTTATTTTTATTTTTTATTACTGTCAGAACTATGAACTATAAGGAACATGGCCATGGCTATCCAGCCCCAAGTTTCACATGTTATATATAGTTCAGTGATCTGAACGTACTGGCTATCCCACATAGTGGGGTAGCCAATACTTCAGATCGCTGAACTAATGTTATATAGAGGTGCATTTTTTAAATTTTAAAATGCGAAGCAGGAGACATATAATACCATACAAACATTGAACAAAATGACAAATCTCTCAAATGAGGGCGTCATTCAATGCATGTATATTCATAGTGAAAAATATATCCCAAACAGTGACATTTTCCCTCAGAGGCTTGTAAACACAAATTTATGTGTTCATTCAATTCGACAACTTTGTATTTTTGGAAACTGCGGAATCTTTTACTCAAATTTTTCAACAAAAGTCAATTCCACTGTATCTGCTGTTTGTTTGTGGTTATTTTACAAGATAAACTATTAGTGATACTGACTCCCCAGTATATCGAGTCATGCTTCTTAGTTCTAGATCCAGCTGAAATCAATCCAGGAATTTGCAACTTTACGTGTTTGTTTCCTATTTTCGTGACACAAACCAATGGTGATACCACAGGAGACTGAAATTCTATCAGTATAGCTATAATTCACTTTCAACGTGATATTTACGTTCCCAATGTAATCCCCTTCTGAAGAAAAAACACAAGGAATGAAATGCCATCAGTGAGCATTCTCAACGTCTTCGGTTGAAAGCGAGAGAATTTCTTCATTTACCACCTGCCTTTCCTTCTCTCACTTCGCCGATCGAACATTAAATATATTATCTATGTGGGCACAAATCCGTTGGATCCCCCTCCCGAGAATACTATATCGTAGGGTTAATTTGAGAGACCGTCAGTTTCAACTTGGCGAGGGGAAACCATTGGCTGACGTCACAGATCGCCGACCCGCACAGAATTTGTACTTTTTTAGAAATTATTGAAACAAATAAACAAAAAACAGGAAACCGAATGGAAATGTTTCATTCAATATACCAAATACTTATGTATGTAAAACAATGCCTTACAACACAGTTTATAAATATTCAGATTCGCCAGTAAATCAACTTGAAGAGGAATAACTCTAAATGTTCAATGGCAGGGAATTCAAAATGTTATCGCATTCACCTACGAGAGAAAATCAAGGAAAACAATTTAAACATGGCAAAGTGGTTAGACGTTACTATTTGGTAAGATTCCTACAAAGTTCAACTCTAACTGTAGTATTATGATTCGCTGAATTTGTTTTTACGCATATTATTTTTGTTATCAAGTGTTGAAAATTACCGGCAGTAATTTTCAAAACGTAATAAAATGATAATTATGAAACTGGCATTAGTCACATATTTTTTTTTTTTTGGGGGGGGGGGGGGGGGGGGGGAGGGGGGGGGAGATATTGCTGGTGGAGAGGCTGTTTACACGTAATATTTTCCAGTGTTGAAATGTCTGCAGTTATTTTCAATACATAATAACAAAATACTATCTGTGAACAGGCAAAAATTATTTAAGGTGGAGGGGGGTGGGGGGATTTAGGTTTCAAAGATATTTTCAACAGTGCGTATTCAGGCCCGAAGCTAGCCGAAGCCATTTTTTTTAGGGGGGGGGGGGGGGGGGGAGAGGGAAGGTTCAAAATGTCCGAGAAAGGTTCTGAAATTATTTTCTGAAATAATCCAACCAAGAACCTCCATTTTGCACAAAAATTCTAGTAAAAAGAGGCCAAAATGACCCCAAAACCCCCCAAAGTTCCAGTAAAGAGAGGCAAACATTTCCAAAAAAGAGGCAAAAATTTCCAACAGTCACTATCATGGTGGGGGGTTCCCCCACTAGCTTTGGGCCTGTGCGTATTTATTGATTTGAAACAATAAATAATTTTAAAAATTGGCAGAAAATATTATTGTTAGATCCAAAACTGTCTTTGTTGTTTTTACGACTCTGTCATTGATCACCCACATAGCCTAAGGCCAGTAAGGGAAATTCGCAGATATGTTCATTGACAGTTTGAATTTTATTTAGTTTGCAGAAAATTTTTGAACCAGTTGGTGTTGTCAGAAACTGCATAATCGACAATATTTCAATTACTAATTTGTGAACAAATAACAAATGAACTAACTATTTTTAACACAGGCACAGTTGCTCGTCGACGTCGTATTACCCGAACTTTACATTTTCAGTGAGTTTTATTTGCAGGTGTACACTATGAACACTAATTAAAACTATATATTAGTGTGGGCGATGTGGGCCTATTAAAATGATAGAAAATGTAAAATATTTGGGGGAGGTGTCGGGATTCGGGGCTAAGACATTTACGTGAAAAGGTGCTCGGACATTTCTGAGGAGGGGGGGGGGGGGGAAGGGGGGGGGGGGGGACAGACACCCTTTCACTACTGGAAGGTATTGTATGGGATAGCATCTAATAAAATTAAATACTTACCTTTCTTTCTTGTTATTCATTCATCTACTTGTTCGAAAAATTGAAAATGGCACGGATAGAAGCTGTTCCAGTTCAGAGATGAGGAGATTTGCACGAAGAAAAGGCTGTTTCATTACTCGGATGGTAGAAGAGGTGGACAAAACAGATAGATTTAGATACGAGTCGGACAACGAGGAGGAGCAGGGAATTCGAATCTGTAGTGTTAATCAGTTCTCAGTCTCAGAATTGCTGAGAAAACTAGTTTTAGCTCTTATTTTTTCGCAAAACTTGTCACGACGGGGGGGGGGGGGGGGGGGGGGGGGGGGGGGGGGGGGGGGGGGGTACCCCACAGACCCCCCAACACCGATAGTGGATACCCCCCTCCCCCGACCTAGCAACTACTCAGCTCGGATGCTGCTGCGGCGCATCATTCTGTTAGCATAATTGGCACCTACTTTGGATCTGCTCTGTGAGTGGCTACCCCCCCCCCCCCACACACACACACCACACACACACACACACGTTTACACGGACAAACCTCCCCAAAACAAGAGAGAAAAAACGTTTTATGTTCTTACGCCCCTGTAATTGGGTTTATATCTTAATCGAAAATCCGACGCAGGAAAACCTGGGGGTGGATTCCTAAAAAAAACCAACCTCACTTACCCCTCCGCAGCACGAGTTCTTGAGGTGTAGCGGTAAGATATCTGCTCGTTGTGACCAAGGCAGTTTGGAAAAAGTGGTAATATTTTAGAATTTTTTGTAGAGGACTTAACTAACAATGCCAGGTGGTTGAATGGCAAACACTGCTGTGTCTTTCCTTGTTGCTGGCCGATGAGGATGCAAAACAGAGGCATTTGGATTGGGGGGGGGGGGGGGGGGCTGATTTTTTGCGCTTCACAGGGGTTGAGGCCAAAGTGGGAGCGGGAGTGGACCTTTTTTGTTCATAGGTTTGGGCCTCTGAAAAAAGGCAATGCAGGATACCTAATTATTTTGACGGGAATTCGGGATTCTGTCATTTCTAGATGGTGAATGGTCGGGCCACAAAAGCAACATAATTATTATAATCCTCCGCCAGCTACACGCTATGTGACCTATTTATTATGTCGAAAGTCCATGTAAATCAAAGGATTAATTATTTTCAATGAGAAACCAAAAATGGCTGGGCGTTTATTTTTAGAGAGCGCAATTGGCAGCACTGCGAAAGAGTTTTGATTCATCGACAGCAACTGAATGACACCGGCACGTACCGATGGTGATAGCAGTAAACAATCGAGTCTCCATTTTCCTGAAAGATTAAACACATCGCCGCTAGCAAATCTTAAATACACTTTGTCTTTGGTGCATTTACTGTCATTATCACCTGCCAAAGAATAATAAAGCACCTTTAAAAGTACGAAAATTACTATTAATCTGTTGAGTAAACAAATAAACAATAACAAAAATGAAGCTTGAAGCTGAATATCAGAATATGAAACGACTTGTTCAGTTTTGGGTATGACAACTCTGCAACTGGTACGGCTTGTCTGGAAACCTGTTGGGCTTATTTTTAGCCTTTTTTCATTCTGTGCGGGTCGGCGATCTATGACGTCAGCCAATGGTTTCTCCCCGCCAAGTTGAAACTGACGGTCTCTCAAATTAACCCTACGATATAGTATTCTCGGAAGGGGGATCCAACGGATTTGTGCCCACATGTGTGTAGATAATATATTTAATGTTCGATCGGCGAAGTGAGAGAAGGAAAGGCAGGCGGTTAAATAAAGAAATTCTCTCGATTTCGACCGAAGACGTTGAGAATGCTCACTGATGGCATTTCATTCCTTGTGTTTTTCTTCAGAAGGGGATTACGTTGGGAACGTAAATATCACGTTGAATTATAGCTATACTGATAGAATTTCAGACTCCTGTGGTGATACTTGAAATATGCCAATAAAATGTACCAATGCACAAAAAACAATCAATGCAGCAGTCTCAGAGAATCAAAAGTATTTTTTTTTTTCCTAAGATAAATATTGTTTGATTTTATATTTAACCCTTTACCTAATGTAACAGACAAACCTGGTCAATGTTTTTCACAAAATTTGCCATTCAAATTTTATTATTTTTTCAATTTTTTGTCTCATAAACACAACTTATGACCACTCATTGGAACAATCTCAATGAGCTCCCTCCATAACCTACGTGTATGAAGCAAAAAATGTTAGATAAAGGTTCAACCCTTTACCCAATGCACAGGATATCAAAATTTATTATTTTAATTATTGTTTTCTTAAAATTTTGCCAAAAATTTCAACAAAATCATATCATACGATCCCTCATTGGAACAAGCTCAAAGAGCTTATTCCAACAAGGGGGTCACATATGGTTTTGTTAATTTTATTTATATAAATATGTCTTGTTTTCAACTACTTAATCTGTAAATTATGCAGGTGGATGTAGCTGATTCGTTAGATAAAGGGTTAATATATATAAATTAAACAATTTAAAAACATCTGAGAAAATTACCTGCTTCATCTTGATCTTTTTCAGAAACATTCCTTGCCTGTTTTTCTTTATCAGTTTCATCAGGTTTTTCTGTCTCTTCTGACTCATTTGCACCTGTCGAGTCTTTGTTCACAGCAGCATCTCCTTGCTTGTCATCAATTTCATCAGCATTTTCATGCTTAGATGCAATTTCCACAATTTCCTGATCATTTGTTGCTACTTCCTTGTCTTCTGTTTTAACACTAGTCTCATTTGGTCCCATGTCATGTTTTTCAGGCTCAGAGACTTCAGTACTCTCATCTTTCACATCAATATCTTCAACTGGCTTTGGTTCATCCATTTTCTCTTCTGAATCATCTTCTTTCGTCTGAGCATCATTCGCCTCAGTATCTTCCAAAGTCTTCTGATTATCATCATCAATCCTCTCCTCTTTTGCATTTTGAGATTCAGCTTCTTGAACATCATTTTCAGCTGTTCCTTTATCTTCAGCTACAAAATATTGTTACAATAAAAGATTAAAAGGTTGGTCAGTACAGACTTTAGGTTATGGATTGTACAGTTGCAGTACAGACAAAATATTATAATTATTGTCAAATTTTTTTTCTGCAAGTAGTCACTCTAAATCCTTCAAAATGCATTTTGGAGCAAAGAAATAAATACCTAATTAATGGGAGAGGGGGGAGGGGGAGGAGGGTGCAGGGCAATAATGCTGACAATTGTCATTGGATAATGGTGGTCATCAAACTTGACATAGATATTGTTGCTATAGAGACATATACCATATTATTTATTTATTGCTGTTTATTTATTTATTTATTGCTGTTACATACTTATGCACAATGGATAATCATGACCGTGACAGTTTTACGGGTTGAGGAAGCCAGAGTACCCGGAGAGAACCACCGAGCATCGACGTGCAACTGTCAGCTCCTCAACATTCTAACTCTGTTCAATCTCTGCTCAAGCAGGGTTACAGCGGTTGAAGACTTGTGCACCATCAACGTGCAGTACGCCTTAGTACACAGCATCATCTTGCCCCCATGTAGGCAACCAGGATAAAGTGCCTTGCCCAAGGACACAAGGCGGGTCGTCCTGGGTGGGGATTGAACTCGGGACCTCTAGCTTAGAAGTTCAACAGTCTATCACTGAGCCACCACGTTCCAACATATACCTTAACTGGTAGAGTGCTGAATTATTTTTGGTCATCAACATTTTTTCACAAGTCTTTGCCATGTTACAATTTATGGGAGAGTGCCTGTAGGCACTCTCCCATAAATTATAACAAGGAAAATCCATATGGACTAAATAATTTAGATTGAAAGATAATATGAAGGACATTCACTTAATTTGAAGCCTTTGAGTTGCAGTACCTACACTCTAGAGTAAAGCCCAAATATGGGCTTCCAGCACTCTACCAGTTAAAGAACTGAAATCCTTTAACAATTGTTCAAGTTATGCCATAAACAAAGTTCAGATGGATGGACAGACAGAGCACTACGCTATATCCATCCTTTGCGGGAGGGGGATAAAAAGAAACAAAGTACATGGTAGAAGCCTAATTTCAAACTTAGAGAAACTAAGTTCGAAAACCGTTTTGAAAAGGGTTAAATTAATGCCAATAATATTCGAAAGCAATGTATACAGGTTCAGTAGACCTTGCTTCAAATGAAAAACAATGATGGTGTAACAGTGTTTGAAGAATGAAAGGTACAACCTTGAAAAGCAAAACTTTAAGCTGGGAATACTAAGTAAAAGTGACTGCAAAAAAAGGGTTAAATATTTCCTAAAAGCAATAAAAAAAATCATTGATGTAAATGCAATCATTAAGTTGTATTGAGCATGCAAGAATTAAAGTAACAAAGTATGTGACAAAGCCTAATTTCAAATACAAAGAACTAAGTCTGAAAACAAGTTTAAAGGGGGTTAAAATCATGCCAATATTAATGAAAATCACTGTAGAAAGGTTCAGTAGACAGTAGACATTGTCCCAAATGAGAAACAGTGACATTCCACTAAACTGTTAGAAGAATTAAAGGTGTAACTTTGTAAACAAAAAAAATCTTTAACCAAAAACTTTAACCTGGAAGTTGTAAGTTAAATTGCCATGCAAAAAAGGGTTAAATATTTCCCAAAATTACATGAAACACAATGAGAATCATACAATCAATAGTAATTAATATTAATTTAAAAGAAAAAAAACTTTAACTTTCACTAAAAAACTTAAACCATAAAGTTTAACCAAAACTCTAAATGTTAATAGACAGTCAGACAGATGGACAGTCAAAAGTCATGACTATAAAAAGTCGATAAGACAACTTAAACCTAAACTCACAAGGCAAACATTTCAGATCAGTTTATCATTCATTCTTCCACTCTTGGACTATGGGTATATTGTTTGAGTTGGTGCATCCTACGACTTACTTCTAATATATTTATAACACCACCGTTCAGAACAAATAGAAATTATATCAGTTGATTGTAACACTATTGGTTATTTAATACATTATTTGTAAAACTATCATTTGGTATAACATCATCAGTTGTTACATTATCGGCAAACAATGACCCTCCTTTCACAAATACTATTTTTTTCCTGTATAAAATCATTTAACCCTTTATCTAACATCAGCATTCAAAATTTATTAAACTTTCAATTTTTGCCTTAAAAACATAGCTTATGATCCCCTCATTGTCACAAAGTCATAAGCTAGGTGTTAGAAGTAAAAAAAAGAGTAAATTTTAAGTTATTTTAAGGTGAGACACTTTTCCATGTCAACAATGAACATACCAGCGATCCAGTTAAAAAGAGCTCAGTCCTCCCATGGAGGAAGCTTCCAAGGAATGTCCCATAACAGACACCTGAGTAGATTTATCCATGATCTCTGGGGTGACAGAGATGCTACCAACAGAATCTTGCAGTGAGATTGCTTGATTTTTAGCAATATCTGTTGAATCAACGGAGCTGGAGGATACGCATATCCTATCATTCCGTCTCAAGAGATCGAGAGAGCGTCTACTGCGAACGCTCGAGGATCTGGGCATGGAGACACATACGTCTGCAACTGATTGTTGAGATGCATCGCAAACAAGTCTATCATTAGACGATCCCATTGGTAGCAGATCTGATTGAATACTCGCTTATTGAGAGTCCATTCTGACGGCAACGTACGTCCTTTCCGAGAAAGGGAGTTCGCTAGAACGTTCAGACGACCCGGAATATGACGGACCGACAGAAGAACATGATGCTCTAGGACAAATAGAAGGATTCTTTCCGTTAAGTTGAATAATGGAATGGAATGAGTGCCTCCCTGGTTCCGAATGTACGCTACAACTGTCGAATTGTCGGACAGTATTTGAACATGTGAATTCTGAATTATGTTCATCCAATGACGTAGCGCAAGCCAAATTGACATCATCTCTTTGATGTTTATGTGCTTGTTCAGAAAATGTGGATCCCAAAGACCCTGGCACTTCGAAATCTGTTGGGCTCAATGTCGCACCCCGAATTGTTTGACTCGCATCCATCATAATCATAAAAACCGGATCTGGCAGTTGCAGTGGAACTCCTTGAGTCAACCACTGATTATCTGCCCAAGTCTGAAACTCTTGTTTTACTTGGTTCGACAAGACGATGTTCGTTTCGAGCGAATGAATCTTCACACTCCAATTCTGAGTAAAAAATATTTGGAGCGGACATGTGCGTAGGCGCCCCATTGGAATAAGGTCAGCAGCGGCTCCGCACAAACCTATCAGTCGCATAAATTCTCTCGCTGTTACTACATCTGAGTGTAGACAAAAGCGAGCATAACAACTGACTAATTTCGCTCTGGGTAACGGAAGACGAACCAGATTGTTGTGTATCTCGATGCTCATTCCCAAGTGAATGAACGACTTGGACGGAACAAGATCCGACTTCTTTTCGTTTACTATAAAACCGAGCCGTCGGGGCAATTGAAGCAGACTCTGAACATCGTTCTGAAGCGTTAATCTGTCGCCGTACCTCTGAAGAATGTCGTCTAAGTAGGCCGACGTTACCGCAGATGAATGAGCTCGGAAATGAGTCATTACCGAGTTCATTATTCGAGTGAAGGCCCAGGGCGCTAGATTCAGACTGAAGCACATTGCTCGGAACTGATAAACGACTCCTAGGACAGCGAAGCGGAGGTACTTTCTGAACGTTGGATGTACCATGACGTGAAAGTACGCATCCTTGAGATCTAAGCTCGCAGCATAATCGTTCACTCGAATGCTTGCTCTCACCGATCGAATGGTCTCCATATAAAATTTCGGAGCCATGATCAGCTTGTTTATCCAGCTTAGATCTATAACTGGATGGAACGAGCCGTCTGGTTTTGGTACCAGGAACAGGTGACAGTAAAAAACGGGAGATTCCCAGTTTTCTATGACCTCTATTGCATTCTTCTCCAGAAGAGATTGCACCTCTGATAGAAGCAAATCTCTCTTCTGAAGGTTTGACGGAAGCTGAGTCCATTGTGGACTTCGTGTTAACGGAGGCTTTTCTCTGAAGGACAGTTTTAGACCTTCCGAAATAACCTCCTGAACCCATCGGTCGTCCGTAATTGACAACCAATTGGTTAAGAATCTTGACAGCCTTCTGTCCACTGGAGCACAATAGAGGTTCTGACCTTCACCTCCTGGACCTGCGAGGCTTGCAGGAGGAGAAACTACGTCCTCCCTGACCCGCACCTCGACCAGTCGACCTAGGGGCATCTGACCGGTTGTTTCGGCCAGCATTACGTCCCCAACCTGAGTTGCTACTCTGACAGTCTCTGGAGTAAGAACCAGAGGCTTTTTTAGATCCTCTATAGGAGCTTCCCTTGGACGTACTTGCCCCAGAAGTTCCTGACTTATTCCTCTCTGCTGAGTCTGTTTTTTAGAAACGGACTTAAAAAGCAGAGAATGTGAAGCTTTAATTTCTTGGTAATCTGATCGTAGATTAATGAAAGCTTACCATCAAAGAGAAGTTCTCCTGAAACTGGAGCGACTCGAAGAGAGTTTTTCACCTTAGAATCCACCCTAGTGGATGAAGCCAGGGCAGCATCACGTCTGACTAACTCCAAATTTGCCACTGAAAGGGTGAAGTTATACGTGGAAAGTTAAAAAATTTATAGTAATTTATATATTTTTTATACTTACCAATGACCCAGACTTAGCTGGTGCTAACTCTTAAAAATATAGGGCCAAACACAAATTTTGCCCCCCAATCCCCAAAATTTGCATCTAAAACCAAAGAAAACATGTCCTGAATGGCCCTCCACACTTCACCTCTACTGCGCATGCGCAGTGTCAAGGACGTCCCGAAATTGGCACCATTAATCATTCTTGTAACCAGTGCCTGGTAAGCGCTATGTACTCAGTGGGGAGGTATGAGTTCCCAACTCCTGGGAGGGCCATCCCCGTTTGGGTCATTGGTAAGTATAAAAAATATATAAATTACTATAAATTTTTTAACATTTTTATACTGTACCAATGACCCAGACTTAGCTGAATAGTAAAAAGGCTGGAGGGCCTAGGACATAGAGCAAGTTGAAATACGCTCAATTATATAAAATAGAGTCATCCCCTCTAGGGGAAAAGGAGTATTAGGCCTTACATGTATCTTTCTTATTCATGATAAATTAGAAAGACACAACACCTTCCAAAATTGAGCATCATAACATCCATGTACTCTATTAATATCCAGTATAATCCTTATACTAATAATTTTTAAAGTAAGCCAATAAATAAAGTCTAGAGAATAGAGACTCTTTGTACTCCTTAAAAGTGTCAGAGGATTGTATAATAACGCCTGTTTTACACGTGATATATTCAAAAGCTATACTTTAAAAACTATGACCTGAATGAATTTTAAAACATAAACTTCTCACTTAAAAGCCATCCCAGTAACAGCTCAGAATTACTAACTCCGGAGGAGGTATCCCCTTGTTTTCATAATAAAACAGGTGACCCAAGGGAACACCCTCCCCCCCCCCCCCCCCTTTTTCTTGCCCTGGGTCAAATAGCCCAGAGCGAAGAGGGCAGCAGGACGGAGTCACTGCCGGAACAGAAAGCCTACCTAGCTATAGTAGCAACTGTTAAGTGAATGACATTCTGAGCAGTAGATAATAGACCTAACAATGGAGGCCTCCAAAAATGGACTCAATATTCTGAGATAAAAATTCATGAATGTGGATGGCTGAGCGCAATGAGCAGCCTTCAAAAATCTATAATAGTGACACTATTAGTGTAAGCCCAAGATGTAGAAAGAGCTCTTACTTCATGAGCCGAAATCTCAAGCACAAACTGCTGAGTCAATGATATACCATAAGCAGTACCGATAGTTAATTGAATCCATTAGCAATAGAATGGAGCGTAATGTCCTTCTATTAGGCATCAAGACAGAAGAAACTTACGTCCGTACTAATAAACTGATATCTGTTTATAAATACGTAAACTCTAACCGGACAGAGTAAAGGCCTATGCCCATACGAAGACGGAAGGACCTTAATATCAATAGGTTCCGGATATTATTAGGAGCCTGACTCTTAACCAAAAATCCAACCTAAGTAGTAAAGGAAGTAGTGTTTCCGTCACTACAAAAGTGAGAATCGTCCACCGATAGTGCATGAAGCTCACTGACTCCTCAGTAAAAGAGAAGACTAACAGAATTACTGTCTTAAAAGGTCAGAATTTGAAAACTACTGTTTCCAGAGGCTCAAATGATTACTTAGCTAAATAAGAACCGAAGCTAAATTCTAGGTCTATTTATCGAAAAGTTTCTAACTGACTTAGATAAAGAGACATAAGACTCAATTGTAAACTATCATAGAGTGCATAGGTATGAGATAACATAGACCTATAACCTTAATAGTAACAGGCTGCAGTTGATCTTGTCAAACAAGTATACTAGAAAGTTGCAATGTCTAGTATGAAGGGATCAAAAATATCAACATAATGATCCCTACACCAACGACAGAAGAGCCTCCACTTTAGCCGTATAGTATAGCGAAGAAGAGGTTCTCCTACAGTAAGAAATCGCGTCCAAAGCTCGTCCTGTACATTGCTTGCCATGCAAGAAGGATCACACAACGGAATACGTGAAGGTTGAGACCTTGCGGGTTGTGATGAAGTTGACACGATTTCCCCAGCGAAAGAAGATCCTCTCATGGAGGAAGTTTTTGCGGTAAGTCCCACAGTAGACACCTGAGTAAATTTACCCACGGTCTCTGTGAAGACAGAGATGCTATCAACAGAATTGTATTATGGATGTTTATCTTAGCAATACTTGCTGAATCAACAGCGCTGGAGGATACGCATATCCTATCATTCCGTCCTATTAGATCAATAGAGCGTTAACAACATAAGCTCAGGGATCCGGACATGCAAACACATACGTCTGCAAATGAATAGTGAGTTGTGTCGCAAATAAATTATCATTGGGCGTTCCCATTGATAGCAAATCTGATTGAATACTTGTTTGTTGAGAGTCCATTCTGACGGCAACAAGCGACCCTTACGTGAAAGGGAGTCCGCTAATACAATCAGACGACCCGGAATATGACGGACCGAAGCAGAACTTGGTGTACTATAACAAACAGAAGGATTCTTTCCAATTGAATAACGGAATCGAATGAGTGCCTCCCTGGTTCCGGAGAAACGCAACTACTGTCGTATTATCGGACAGGATTTGGACATGCGTTTCTGAATAATGTTCATCCAATGACATAGTGCAAGCCTAAAGAACATTATTCCCTGGAAGATAAGTGCTTGCCTAGAAACTGCGGAACCCAAAGACCCTGGCACTTCGAATCCGTTGGGATCAATATTGTACCCCAACCTGTTTGACTGGCATCCGTCATAATCATAAAACTCGGATCCGGCAACTGCAGTGGCACTCTCTGAGTCAACCACCGAATGTTGCCCCAGTCTGAATCTCTTGATACACTTGATAGACAAGAGAACGTGTATATCGAGCAATTCATAGATTGCTGAAGAGTTGCCGTCGAAGAGAAGCTTCTCCGAGACCGAAGCGACTCTGAGAGAGTTCTTCACCTTACTATCCACGCGCGTGGATGTAGCTAGGGCTGCATCACGTCTAACCAACTCCAGGTTGCCACTGAAGGGCGGAGTTATATGTGGAAAAACTACTGCCCTTGAAAGAAATCACATTGAGGATCATATCCTGGAATTCTTTCTCTTGAAGACGTAATGATAACGCCTCAGTAAGGTGGTCTACGTATGATAAAGCGTCTAAGTTAAGTCTATTAGACATCATTGTCGTTTCCAACATCGTGGTTGGAATTGACATAGACGGCGAAAAAGATAATTCCCAGTCTTCAACCTCGCCGTCTAGACGCATATGAACTCTCGGTATGCCCTGTTCTGCCAAAATAAATTATTTCCTAGAATTGATAAAAGGCAGAAGAGCATTGCGGACAAGAAACTAGACTATCATGCTTGGTAGCAAGCTTATATATAGCGTCGTTAAATAATTCAAATGTTCTAATGACATTATTGGACTGTGTCGGTAAGTCAGGGTCAATGTCCCTGAACCGATCCAAAACTCCGTGTCCAATGACGCTATTAGTCTCTTATCCAGCATTGCAGCAATGTAGTCCGACGGAACAACCTGTGGAAGATAATGCCGGAAGATATGTATGGCAGCTTCCGTTGTTCCGAAAGGGAAAGCTCGAAATCGTCCGAATCCCTTTCGCCATCCTGTCGGACCCTATAAAGTGTTCGGTCGTCCGAACCTGATGCAACAGCAGAGCGCACCGACCCAGTGCCGTCGGATAATTCCTGATCCGACCGAGAATCTGTCGATTGCTGGGATGCTGCGATAAACTGTGCTAACTTGGATAGCACGTCCGTCACTGAGGCCTGTGTAGAAGCGGTCTTACGATGCATTGCCGCTGGAAACTCCATGCTCGTTACCCTGTGCATACATCTATTATGCGAACGAACGGAGTGTATAGGCCTCGTGTCCCTTGGCTACCGGATGGCGTGACCTGTTCGCCGTGGAATCACTGAATGACGAAGCTGGCCGGATACTCGAGGTCACGTAGCCAATGTGCGGTCGTGTGCGCTGCTGTGAGGATGAGGAAGCATTATCGACAGTCTCTCGGACTGTCAATATAACGGAGCGTCCCAAGCGGCGGACATATGCTCCGAATGCGAAATATCTGTACCACAACATCCGGTCCCATAAGTTGTTGTACGAGAGAGGGACCTCTCTCGCTCACAGCCCGGACGGACCTGGACGAGCTAGGAACCGGACTAACAGGCTTCCTCCGATCTGTCCTCTAATCCATCGTCACTGGGTGTGTACTAAAGTTTATTATAGTGCTCGCATCACCCAAATCTCCTTCCTAGACCGCAACGGACGAACCCGGCTGCCGAACCATTCGATGAATGGACGCTACACCGGGTGAGCTAGCGAATGTCAACTCCGTCAATCTAGGGACCTATTAGGCGATTGACATATTCCATGAGCACTTATTGCCGCTAGCTCTTCATTAACTATGACGACAGAGGCACACTTTGAAAGACATCTCCGTAACTTTGCGAACAAGAAACCAGACATGCTTGTTAATAGCAAGCAAATAATAATATATATAGCGTCGTTCAATAATTCGAAAGTTGTGTGACATTATTGGACTATGTCGGAACTGAGGGACGATGTCCCTGAACCGAACCAAAAATTTCTGTGTCCACCGACGCTATCAGTTTCTTATCCGGCATCGCAGCATTCTGGTCCGACGAAAGAACCTCTAGAAGATAAAGTCAGATGACATAAACAACAGCTTATGTTGTTCCGAAAGGGAAAGCTCGAAATCCTCCGAATCCCTTTCGGCATCCCGTCGGACCAGATGAAATTTTCGGACGTCCGTACCTGCTTCCGTGGAACGTCCCGACCCAGCGTCGTCGGATAATACATGATGCGACAGATTCTGTCGCTGCTGGGATGCTGCGATAAGCTGTGCTATTTGGGATAGCACGCCCGTCACCGAGGCCTGTGCAGTAGCGGTCTTACGATGCATTGCCGCCGGAAGCTCCGTGTACGTTAACTCCCGCACACTTTCTTATGCGAACGTCCGGAGTCTGCAGGCCTCGTGTCCCTGGCTACCGGATGGTGTGACCTGGTCGCCGATAATTCTCTGATTGGCGAAGCTGACTGGATATCCGAGGTCACGTAGCCAAGAGCGGTCGTGTGCGCTACCATGAGAATGAGGAAGCCTTACTGACAGTCTCTCCGGACAGACTATATATCGGAGCGTCCCGATCGGCGGACGTATGCTCCGAATGCGAAACATTTTGTACCACAACATCTGGGGCCAGATGTTGCTGTACGAGAGAGGGGCCTCTCTCGCTCGCAGTCCGGATGGACCTGGACGGGCTAGGAACCGGACTGAAAGGCTTCCTCCGTTCTCCCTCTAATCCGCCGTCACTGGGTGTGCATTTGGTTGATTTATAGTGCTCGCATCACCCCAAAACTCCTTCTAGACCACAACGGACAAACCCGGCTGCCGAACCATTCGATGAATGGACGCTACACCGGGCGAGCTAGCGGACGTCAACGGCCGTCGAACCTACTAGGGTCCTCTTAGGCAATTGACGTATTTACATGAGCACTTTTCCGCTAGCTCTTCATTAATTGTGACGACGGAGGCACACTTTTGGAAGACATCACGGATACATCACCCTATTCTTGATCGTCTGAAACAGAGATTGATAAAGCAGAGTGACCCTGCAGGGAAAGGACCGGAATGGCCATTTCCCCACTAACATAACGTGACATACGCTTCCCATTTTGTCATCGAAATTAACACATACAGAACAGGAGTTAGTGCGAGTACACTGACTACATATACAATGATTATGAAAGTCAGAGGAAGATTTCCTCTTATTACAATTGAACAATATCCTTTCATTGTGAAAAGAAAACAAAGCCCTAGTACTCGCACCAACCCCTGACAATCAAAATACATAATAATATGATCCATTGATATAGAAAAAATAATTGCAATCAAAAAATTTTGAAAACATATTTTTTCAGAACAGCCCAAGTTTCTGAAAAGTAACGTTGAGCCCCAATGGATCCCAAGCCTAAGTGTGGACAAAAATTCTAAAAATATTTTAAACAATTTATGCAACACTTACGAACAATAATAATGTATCTAGTTATGATTAAATTAACATCCAGATATTATTTTCAAGAAATTCCCCCTAACACAGAGGGCTGTAGTAAATGTAAACAATAAGTGTAAAAACACTAGAACAAGACTCCAGGCACCCTGGCCCGAAATCAGTTACCAATAATACACTATCTGATGCAAAACAGAGACTTCCAGGGAAGAAACTGCAGAACATCAGATGGTAGATGCAGAACACTACGCCTAACCACACATAGGTGAAGACGTAAACATGGGGAAAAGAACAGAATTCATTCTGTTATCCAGCTAAAACTCCCAAGAAATTTTAGTAATAAAATTACAGAAAATATGCCAAAAATGGGAGAATAGCAAGAGGGGACTTAAAGGAAAAGGAGAGAGGAAAACACTGAACAAGCAGTGTAATTTGATTAACAAGAATGACCACAACAGGCTGCTGCCTCGAAAATAGGTAACTTAACATAATTTCATTAAAAAAATTTAAGTTACAGCCCTGATTATTTTCTGTCACTCATTTTTCCTCTCCTCCTTCTATATCCTCCTTAGAATCACCATTTCTCTAATAGTTATGTGTCTGGCATCATTTAAACTGAGATTTACAAGCACAAAGATCAGTCAGATGTTAACTGATGAAGGGCCAAACAAAGAATGATTAATGGCGCCAATTTCGGGACGTCCTTGACACTGCGCATGCGCAGTAGAGGTGAAGTGTGGAGGGCCATTCAGGACATGTTTTCTTTGGTTTTAGATGCAAATTTTGGGGATTGGGGGGCAAAATTTGTGTTTGGCCCTATATTTTAAGAGTTAGCACCAGCTATGTCTGGGTCATTGGTACAGTATAAAAATATCAGAGGAAGACTTCCTTGATTTACAATTTGAACAATTTTCTTTCATAATTAAAAAAATATTATGCAGCCGTAGTACTCGCACTAACCCTTGAAAATACAAAGATACATAATAATAATACAATCCATAACATAATTTTGAAAAATAATTCAAAAGAAAATTTTCAAAAAAATTTTGACATGAGCCCAAGTTCCCAAAGGGAATGATGAGCCCAAATGGATCCCAAAAAGAGCCTAAGTGTGGATAAAAATTTTAAAACATTTCTAAAAATTAATGTTACACTTACGGACAATATTAATGTATCTGACTATATAACAAACCTTACAGATGACAAGAATCACTGACAGAAGTAACTGTTGTCAACGTAAACAAAAGTCAATAAAAACCGGAAACAAGACTCCAGGTACTGAAAAACATGGCCCGAAATCAGTAACCAATTTAAAACACTATCCGATGTAAAACAGAATCTTCCACAGAAGAATCAGCAATACATCGGATGGTAGATGCATGACCAAAACGCCTAAACAACCCTAAGGTGAGGACGTAACCATGGGGCTAACAGAATAAACATTCTGTAACTATTCTAAAACTCCCAAGAAATTTCAATAGAAAAATTATACCAAAAGCATGGGAGATTAGCAAGCGGGGTTTCAAGGAAAGGGAGAGAGAAACACTTAACAAAGAGTGGAGATTTCATAGCAAGAATGAAAACATCAGGCCCATCCCCCGAAATTAGGAAACATGAAATAATTTTACATAAAAATTATAAGTTACAGCCCTGAACATATCCTTCCACTGTTTCTTCCTCTCATCCTCTTATTTCATCCTTGGATCCACCATTTCCATCATGATTTTGTGTCTGGCATCATTTTAACTGAGATTATAATCACAGATATCAGTGAGATGTTACTGATAGAAGGGCCAAACACAGAATGAAGATTTGGTGCCAAATTCGGTACTTCCTTGACACTGCGCATGCGCAGTGGACAAAAGTATGGAGGACCATATAGGACATTGGATTTTTTTGATTTGGATGCAAATTCTGGGGATTGGGGGGAGGGGGGGGGGGGGGCAAAATTGGTGTTTAGCCCTGAATAATTTAGAGTTAGCACCAGCTTAGCCTGGGTCATTGGTACAGTATAAAAATATCTATAGTTCCCATTTAAGTCAGCCTGAATAAGCATACCAAGTTTCAAAACAACCTGAAAATGAATGTACTCTGAGATGTGCCAAAGGAAAATGTTAATGCACAAATGTTTGAAGGTTGTTGCTAGTGGCAATGTTTTTTCTTCTCTTTTTGATGGAAATGAAAATGAAATGGCAAAGTTGAAGATTATTGGCTTCCACGAGAGAAATTTAACAACACCATAGCGTGTATCTCAGCTGACCACTACCAATTTCTGTATAGTGCACAATGCAGAGCATGACAAAGAAAAATGTTGATGCAAAAATGGCAAAATAAGAAAATTAATAGTGCATATCTAAAGGTTGCTCCAAACCAGCACCCCAAGTTTCAGATCAACTGGACCATAAATGCGACCTGTGCTGTGTGCCAAAAGAAAATGTCAATGCACAAAAGGGCAAAGTTGAAGGTCATTGCTAATGGCAACTTTTTGGAGGGAAATCAAAGAAGCTCCCATTGGAGGTCAACTAAAAAAAAAGACACCAAATTTCAAAGTGAACCATTCATGAATGTACCTTGTAGGGCATGGCAACGGAAAATGCTGAAGAACAAAGGCACTAAGTTTAAAGGTCATTGCTAATGACAACTTTTTTGATGAAAATGGAAGAAAATCGATAGCTCCCATCCAGAGATCACCCCGAATAAGCAAACAAAGTTTCAAAGCGATTTGATGATAAATGTGACCTGTGCAGTGTGCCAAAGGAAATTGTCAACATCCAAACAGATAAGTTGAATGTCATTGCTTACGGCAACACTTCTCGGTGGAAATGAAAGAAAATCATAAACTCCCATCTAGAGGTCAGCCCAAACAAGCATACTTAGTTTCAAAGTGATCCATTCATGAATGAACCCTGCAGAGCATTCTAAAGGAAAGTTAAAAAATTTATAGTAATTTATATATTTTTTATACTTACCAATGACCCAGACATAGCTGGTGCTAATTCTCAAAATCTAGGGCCAAACACAAATTTTGCCCCCCAATCTCCAAAATTTGCATCTAAAACCGAAAATAACATGTCCTAAATGGTCCTCCATACTTTTCCTCCACTGTACATGCGCAGTGTCAAGGAGGTCTCGAAATTGGGGCCAATTATCATTCTTACAAGCAGTGCCTGGTCAGCGCTATGTACTCAGCGGGGAGGTACAAGTTCCCAACTCCTGGGAGGGCCATCCCCGTCTGGGTCATTGGTCAGTATAAAAAATATATAAATTACTATAAATTTTTTAACATTTTTATTATATACCAATGACCCAGACATAGCTGAATAGAAAAAAGGCTGGAGGGCCTAGGACATAGAGGAAAATCCAATAAGCTCAACTATATATAATAGAGTTATCCCCTCGAGGAGAAAAGGAGGATTAGGCTTTACATGTATCTTTCTTATTTATGAAAAATTAGAAAGACACAACACCTTTCATAATTGAGCATAATAACATCCATGTTCTCTATTAACATCCAGTATAACCCTTTATACTAATTATTTTTAAAGTGAGCCAATAAATAAAGTAAGTCCAGAAAATTGAGACTCTTTATACTCATTAAAAGTGTCCGAGGATTGTATATTAACGCCCGTTTGACATGTGACATATACAAATGCTTCACACCAAGCTACACTTTAAAAATATGACATGAATGAATTTAAACATTAGTTTTACACTTTAAAACCATCCCGGTACCGACTCAGAATTACTGACTCCGGAGGAGGTATCCCCTTGCTTTTCACTATAAAGCAGGTGACCTAAGGGAACACCCTCCCCCCCCCCCCCCCTCCCCTTCCCCTTGCTCTGGGTCAAATACCCCAGAGCAAAGAGGGCAGCAGGACAGAGTCACTGCCGGAACAGAAAGCCTGCACAACCATAGTTGCAACTGTTTAGTGGACGACATTCTGAGCAACAGATAACGGACCTAAACAATGCAGGTCTCCAGAAATGGACTCAATATTTCTGAGATAAAAATTTGTGAATGTGGATGGCTGAGACCAAAATGCAGCCATCATTAAATCTGTAACAGCAACACTATTTGCGTAAGCCCAAGATGTAGAAAGAGCTCTTACTTCATGAGCCGAAATCTTAAGCACAGACTGCTGAGTTGAAGATAGATTATCATAAGCAGTATGGATAGTTAATTGAATCCATCTAGCAACAGAATGGACCGTAATGTCCTTTCTATTAGGCATCAGAGACAGAAAGAAGCGTTTTCGTCCCTTTCTGATAAACTGAGATCTTCGTTTATAAATACGTAAAGCTCTAACTGGACAGAGTAAAGGCCTATGCCCGTCTGAAGACGGAAGGGCCTTCATAACAATAGGTTCCGGATATTTATTAGGAGCCTGATTCCTAGCCAAAAATCCAACATTAGTAGTAAAGGTAATAGTGTTCCCGACACTACGATAGTGAGAATCGTCCACAGATAGTGCATGAAGCTCACTGATTCTTCTAGCAGAAGAGAAAGCTAAGAGAAATGCTGTCTTATAAGATAAGAATTTGAAGTCCACTGTCTCAAGAGGCTCAAATAGCTTTTCTTTTAGTTTAAGAAGAACCCAAGCTAAATTCCATTTAGGAATTAATCTAAGGGTTCTAGGTCTATTTATCGAGAAGTTTCTAACTAATTTAGATAAAGAGACATTAGATCCAATTTGTAAACTATCATGGTGTGCATAGGTATCAGATAACATAGACCTATAACCTTTAATAGTAACAGGCTGCAGTTTGATCTCATCAAACAAGTATACTAGAAAGTTTGCAATGTCTGGAATGGAGGGATCAAAAATGTCAACAGAATGATCCCTACACCAACGACAAAAGACCTTCCACTTAGCCGCATAGTTTAGTGAAGAGGAGGTCCTCCTACAGTTAGAAATTGCGTCCACTGCTTGTCCTGTAAAATGCTTGCCATGCAAGAAGGACCGCACAACGGAAATACATGAAGGTTGAGACCTTGCGGGTTGTGATGTAGTTGACGCGATTTCCCCTGCGAAAGAAGATCCTCTCGTGGAGGAAGCTTCCGCGGTATGTCCCACAGCAGACACCTGAGTAGATTTATCCACGGTCTCTGAGGAGACAGAGATGCTACCAATAGAATTTTGCATTGAGATTGTTTTATCTTTAGCAATATCTGCTGAATCAACGGCGCTGGAGGATACGCATATCCTATCATTTCGTCCCACGAGATCGATAGAGCGTCTACTGCATATGCTCGAGGATCCGGACATGGTGACACATACGTCTGCAACTGATTGTTGAGCTGTGTCACAAATAAGTCTATCATTGGCCGCTCCCATTGGTAGCAAATCTGATTGAATACCTGTTTGTTGAGAGTCCATTCTGACGGCAACAAGCGACCCTTCCGTGAAAGGGAGTCTGCTAATACATTCAGACGACCCGGAATATGACGGACCGAAAGTAGAACTTGGTGTTCTAGTACAAACAGAAGGATTCTTTCCGTTAAATTGAATAACTGAACGGAATGAGTGCCTCCCTGGTTCCGAATATACGCTACTACTGTCATATTGTCGGACAGGATTTGGACATGTGCTTTCTGAATAATGTTCATCCAATGACGTAGTGCAAGCCAAATTGACATCATTTCTTTGATGTTTATGTGCTTGCCTAGAAACTGCGGATCCCAAAGACCCTGGCACTTCGAATCCGTTGGGATCAATGTTGCACCCCAACCTGTTTGACTGGCATCCGTCATAATAGTAAAACTCGGATCCGGCAACTGCAGTGGAACTCCCTGAGTCAACCACTGAATGTTTGCCCAAGTCTGAATCTCTTGTTTCACTTGATTTGACAAGAGAACGTCTATATCGAGCGAATGAATCTTTACTCTCCAATTCTGAGTCAAGAAAATTTGGAGAGGACGAGTGCGTAACCACCCCATCGGAATGAGATTTGCAGCGGCTCCGCACAGAACCTATCAGTCTCATGAATTCTCTCACTGTGACTTTGTCTGAGTGAAGACAATAGTGAGCGTAACAACTGATTAATTTCGCTCTGGTTAACGGCAGACAAACGAGATTGTTGTGCATCTCGAAGCTCATTCCCAAGTGGGTGAATGACTTGGACGGCACCAGATCCGACTTCTCCTCGTTTATTATAAAACCGAGATGTCGGAGTAATAGAAGCAGATTCTGCACATCGTTCTGAAGCATTAACTCGTTGCCGTACCTCTGAAGAATGTCATCCAGGTAGGCCGATGTTACCGTAGATGAATGAGCTCGGAAATGAATCATTTTAATTCTGGAATACAGTAAGACCTGTTTTGAGAGACCACTGTTGGGAGAGACCATATGTCTTGAGAGACCAGTGACATTGTACTGTTTTGTTGTTTTACTCTGTAATGGACCTGTCATGAGAGACCACCTGTTTTGAGAGGCCACTTTTGCTTGGCAAAAAGGGTGGTCTCTCAAGGCAAGTTCTACTATATGGCAAAGAGAAATAAGTAATAATCATAAGATACAAGTAATTTCTATATTACCTTCCATATTTTCATCTACTTTCTCCTGCTCTGTTTCATCTGTGGCCTGAACTTCATCTTTTTCTGTCCTTTCTGTCAGAACATCTTCTTCCTCATTATCACTTACTGAATCATCAGCTTCATCAACTTCAACCACAGGCCCTGTCCAAATCAGTAAATTTAATTACATGAAGACTTTTTATTTGTGGGTGTTCAGGTCACTTTCACCATCTATGGTTATACAATGAATACAAACATAGCTTATAACCTCTTACTGGAATAAGCTCATTCCAGTGAGGGATTATAAGGTATGCTATGGAAGAAAACAGGGAGGAGTCTGACTCCTTTGTGGAAAATTTTGGCAACTCCATGACAAAACCAACGATTTTTGCTACATAGATATCATGATTTTTCAAAGTATTGAACCTGTTTTCAGAATCTATATCCCCGACATTTAACCTTTCCCTCAAATTGATTGAAAGATGGCCCTTGCACAAAACTTTTCTGGATCATTGTGAAATAATAATAAATATAATTTTTGTCTCAAAAACATTACTACTGACCCCATATTGAACAAAGCTATTTTTTGGAAGAAAAAGAGATAAAATTTGAATGGCAATTTTTGTGAACAGCTTTGTCTGGGTATCACGTTGGGTAAAGGGTTAATCAGATTTAACAGTGGTGATATGGGTTACACAGTCTAGAATTTTTCCATGGTTTTAGACCATTCTGGCATCTTCAATGTGCTCAACTGTTCTTTCTAATGGTATGTGCAATGCATTATTCCATTCATATTCATCTGCCAATTACATGTGTTAAAAAAATACCCTATGAAACATAGTAAAGAAAGGAAGCTTTTGTATTCATAGCCCATTCTTTTTTTATTGGGGTTTAATGACACTTTTGACAGGCAGGGTCACCTTGTGTCAGACAGTTTTACAAGTGGAAGCTGGATTAGCTGGAGCAACTGTCCGACTGTCCACACAAGCAGGGTACCATCGATGTGCAGTACACCTTAGTAGATAGCTCCATCATTCCCCAATGTGAGCAAGTGGGATTAAGTGCCTTGCCCAAGGACACAACATAGTTAACCCATGTGGATAGAACCATGGACCTTTCAGTTTGAAGTCCAATGCCGACCAATGAGCAAGCATGCTCCCTACGGCCCAATCAAAGAACCAATTAATGATAATAATGCCAAATTTTAATGACAGAAAGAACTAATCTGCTCTACAGTTGTAGCGAAATGTCCCCTACTGACTTCTATTGACTTGTGTTGCTCACTTTTGAGCTAAGGCATGGAAAACCAGGCTTGAAATTAGTAACTCACTTTTGAGCTAAGGAAATTAGTAAAGTTGAACACTGAATAGTGAAACAACAAGCGGCTAGATGGAAGGACAGACTTGGATACCTACTTTTACTTAATAGAGAAAATAGAGAAAATAATTTAGTGAATTATTGAATTTGAATTGAAGAGAAATCAGAGAGAACATTTTAATGTATAAAATTAAGCAATAAATTGTGCATAGTTTAGAAGTGCACTACAGTGACACTGGTGTTTATAAATTATATCTATAAACATCAGTGTTAATTCCTCCATTGTTTTGTTTTATTGTAACTGAGTGTTAGTTCAAGCGGTCAGAACACTGAGTATGGTGTTTTGGAGGTAAATTAATTGGAATTTTTCTATTGGTTGAAATACTCTCTGAAATTGTATATAAGCAGGAGTTTTGGACCAGATCAGGCAGTGTGCAGCGGACGCGGCACCTCATTCGCAGCCAAGCAGCGATAACTAACGCAACTAAGTAGCATACTCATTCCAGTCCAATACTCTTAGGCTATTAGACTATATAGAAGGTAAGACTTATTTCTTAATGGAAACTTAGGTATGGGTCCTTCTCGCCGCGTCCATGGGTAACAAGGGGCTGTGCCAGTTAGACAAGTAAAGGTCAGTGTTAATCTTATCTTACATATAAACTTAAGATTTATCTCTTATTCTCGGTATTGTTATTGACGAGAAAGTCTTTGTAATTAAGAAAGTCTTGTAATTGAGAAATTCTTTGTAATTAATTTTCATTTGCATATCTTAAAGTATATAAAAGAAATTTAAACATATCTTATTGTCTTATTTTTCTGTTCCTGTAGAGAAGAACCTGGTAAGAAAAGTCGCGGCTCTAAGACTCTTGTCTTGGGGTACACAACAGTCCTCCTTCGGGTAACTAGACCATAGCTTACAAAAACGTTGTGGCCCAGGTATTAACCCCTATGCTACACAGTGCTGTACTTCTTGAATGTTCAATACACATATTAACCTTCAAATGCCTATTTCTGACTTTTACAATCTCAGAACAGGTGCCCTTAACATGTCATCATGAGGAGATCCTGCTGACAATAGACAAATTACCAAGGCAGTTGGTTCTAGTTCAGTCTTGGCTGCCTTAGGAGGCAGCCAAGACTTGACTAGAAATCACTGCATGTGTATAGGCTGTGGTCAGGTGTGAATTCATGCCACCTTTCCAGGCCCTTAAGGGTAAACCCTTCACCAAACTGCCCCCACTGCTCACTGATGTCAAAATAAAGAAATTTCCGAGGGCAAATTTTTCACACACTGGACTACAAATTTAAACAATGCAACTCAATGAGCTCTGTCAACAAGATTGAATTGGTTATATTCCAACTTGCATTATGGGAAAAAATTGCAGGTTGAAATTTTGATATTTGAAAAATACGAATTTTTTTTATACACATGAATCCAGGGAGCTGAACAACACCCCCTCCCCACCCCCATCCCACCCCACCCCCTCCCCCAAGGTTGTAAATTAAAAGATTATGTGGATCTGAAGAAAACGATTTTAAGAACATTCCTCATACTGCAATAAGTTAAAATTTGGCCTCCCATAGGAAGCCAAAATATCAATCTAGTGACTAGGATTTGAACAAAAGTGAATTTGACCTGCATACTGCATTAAGTAAAAATTTGGGTTCCCATAAGAACTGTAAATATTGCTCCTCAAATTCTCATTGAACAAACTTTAGTGTCACCTGAAAATGAAGCTGAAATGCTTAATACCAAAGTAGGTATAAAAGGAGAGTTTACTATCACTTGTACATGTACGTGTACAACATACGTTCACGATGAGTTCACCAACGTGGAATTCAGTGTTAAATCACACGCCTGTTCACAAAACTGTACATGATCTTGAATCCCCCCCATGTACAGTTGTGACTCCTAGATCGCACTTTTAACCTTCAAATACTCGTGGTGAACGCGCCTTTTTAAAAAAAGTGTGAAATCGTACATCTTCGCTTGTATCTTGTACGTAATTTTTCGACGACGTTCCCATCGCAGATCAGACCATCGATCCATCGTTGACGAACGCGAGCAAAAGCAAAAAATTCTGGGTCATCATCAAAAAACGGTCTTGGGGACTCTAGATCAGCGATCCAGAACCCGCAATTGTTTTGAGACAGATGGTGCAGAACTCTCCCTTGTTTTTGAGGCGGTGGATTTTTCCCATTTATGACGTCATTAGGGGAATTCCCCACTATGAGAAAATTCCCAAACTCAGCTAATCGAGCGATTGGATCGCTCGATTCTCGTAAACTCGATCTGAACGAAGAGTGTCGTCGTCGGTGTGGTTGGAAATTCGCAAGCCCGCTGTCACGTTTTTGATTGATATATATATAGGGGAGAAAAAAAATATATAAATAAATAGTTATTTAGAAAATTAAATATATCAAATCGAATAGATAATAAAAAAAAAAATACGTAAATCATGAGCGATTCTCAGACTATTAGAGCGAGGTTTCTTTTAAACATGCTGATGAGAGCATACGCAATCTGTGTGAACGAACAACTACGTCCCATCTTGTTAGAACGATGCATCGGGTGTCGGGATCATCTAGACTTCGATCACGAGAATCATTCGTGTCTGACGATGGAAAGGGAAGACATGGTCATCATGTATTTCGAACCGGCGTTCGAACGCGTTAAATTCAACGATGTGATCACGTTTTGGAAGAGATTAGTCTTCTGTAAGAATCGAGACAGGCCCACAGATTCGGAAGAACTGAAATTGGCGCGTAGAAGTTTGACTTTAGAAGACAAGGGATGCATCAAGAAATTATTGCTGAACGAAGCATACGTCTAAGTTTTTTTTCGTTGATATAAAAATAAGGGAGAGTAGAAAATTAAAAAAAAAAAATAAATACACACATAAATTTTTTTATCTAATATTAGAAAGAAAGAAAAAACACAAAATGAGAACCAGAAATAAATTGTATCCGACGTTAGTGGACGACGAGGACGAGAAGCCGAACGGCGTTTTGCCGACAGCGCCGTCGCTGGAAGAAAGAGAAAGAGGAGAGAGGTATCGCATCGACCAAATCAGTAGAATCCAATTGTATCTGACTCGAGAGAGAGAGATTCTCGTCGTTCCCTCAAGAAGAAGTATTCGCGTTTTGTGAAATTCGTCAACGCGATCGACACGACACTCATCACGATTTCCATGGGTTTACACGCGGCCGGCATCGGATTGTTGTTGACCGTGGTTGGCATTCCGATCGTGTTGACCGTAGAAGGAGTGGCTCTCGCCGCCGGATTGTTTAGCACGCTCGGAAACTTTTTGAGTAGGAAATTATATCTGAAGGCGAGGAAACACGACAAGATTCGCGTCTTGGCCGACTCCAAGATCGACACGATATCCGAAATGATCTCTATGGCGTTGAAAGACGGTAGGATATCGGATGGAGAATACTTTGCAATATTGAGTGAGAAAACGAAATACGATGCCATGAAAGAAGCCGTGAGAATCAAGACTCGTCAGATCATCAAGGAAGAGATGAAGGATTCTCTCGTGGAAAAGGGGAGGAAAGAGGCCAGGGAGGAATGCAGTAAGATGATAGAACTCAAGAGCAGCGATTGAAAAAAAAAAATATATATATAATAAGAACAGAATTTAAAAAAAAAAAATATTAAATTTATATATAAAATAAAAAACGAAATTAATTTAAATAACTCTTAAAAAAATGTATTGCGTAAAGTGTAAGAGAGTTACCGAGACGAGTAATTCTAGAGAAGTGCGAACTAAAAACGACAGACGGATGCTTCGCGGAATTTGCGACGTGTGTGGTTCTGTCAAGACGCGATTCGTCAAACAAAAGAACGCGAGCAAAGGTAAAGGCATCGTGAATAAAATGATCAACAATCTACCTTTCAAAAATGCATCTGCCCGGTCACAGTTTCACGGGACCCGGAACGAAATTGAACAAGAGGCTCAACGCCGATCTGACTCCCAAATCTTGGAGCAAACCCGTGAATAGGGTGGACGCGGCCGCGTACGATCATGATCTGTGCTACGCCGGACATCCCGACACCAAGACTCGCAACGACGTCTGCGACAAAAACATGTTGGGGAGATTGAGAGGCATATCGAATCCGACCAGGAGAGAGAAGATGGAACGTTCGCTGGTCGGCAATCTGATCGGTGCGAAACGTCGATTCGGATGGGGCGTTTAAAAAAAAAAAGCGCATCTGAAAAGAAGAAGAAACGATTATTGATGAGCGAATTAGCCGAGGAGTTACACAAACCCATAGTGCGTAAATTTCAAAAGAGAAGGGTGTTCGTGAAGGGTCTGGGTGACATTTGGTCTGCCGACTTGGTCGACATGAGATCGTTTTCGAGGTGGAACGAGGGCGTCAAATATCTATTGACGATCATCGACGTGTTTTCCAAATACGGTTGGATCAGAGCTTTGAAGGATAAATCGGGACCTTGCATCGCCGAGGCTCTGAAGAGCGTGTTTGACTCGTCTTCTCGAAAACCGAGTAAATTGTGGGTGGATAAGGGAAAGGAATTCTACAACAAGGATGTTCGTCGATTGGTAGACCTCTACTCGATCGAAAACGAAGAGAAAGCCAGCGTGGTGGAACGTTGGAATCGAACGATGAAGGAGAAGATGTACAGATACTTCACGGCGAATTCGACCAAGAAATACATATACGCTCTGAACGGTCTGGTCAAAGATTACAACAACACGCGACACAGATCGATCAAGATGACTCCCGCGGAAGCTAGCGATCCTCGAAACGAAAAACGGGTCTACGCGAATCTATATCCCGAGAGATCTAAGATCAGGAAGAAGTCTAGAACGCCGAAATTTGCGGTCGGCGATCGAGTGAGAATCTACGCTTATAAGAAGCACTTCGAAAAGGGTTATACTCCTCGATGGACCTCGGAAATTTTCGTGATCATCAAAATATTTCACACAGATCCGGTGACTTACGAAATCAAAGCTTTGGATGGAGAAGAGATCATCGGAAAGTTTTACGAACAACAATTATAGAAGACGAAGTTTTGATGAAGAACACAAAAATTTTTTTTTATTTACTCTCTTTGACATTTTCTTGTTTACACACATATATATATAAGAGAGAAAAAAAAATAATAATAAAAAATAATTAAAAACTATTTTTTTAGATAAAGAAAGCAAGTGAATTAATAAACAAAAAAAAACAACTAAAAATCCTTTAAAATGACAAATATACTAGATATAGCACAAAGCATAGTGAAAGATGAAAGTATTCAAGAATATGAGGTTCATGAATACGAACCGGTAACCGGGACGAGTTTGAACAATGCGGGAGAGATAAGAATCAACGTCGAAACTCAAGATCTATTCGTACATCCTAGCGAGAGTTACATAGTGGTGCAGGGACGTCTCACCAAGGAAGATGGGAGTGACTACGCCGACGACGACACGGTTACTCTTGCCAATAATGGCATCATGCATCTATTCAGTAACATAAAATACATGCTATCCGGACAAGAGATAGAATCCGTTTTTCATCCCGGTCAGGCCACCATGATGTTCGGACTCTTGACGTATCCTGATGATTTTTCGAAATCCAGAGGACTTAATCAGTTGTGGGTGAAAGACACCGTAGGCCCTGCTAGCGCAGGCGCCGCCACGATATTCGACTACGTCGTCAAGACGTCCAGACCTAAAGGAACGTTTTCGTTCAGGATACCTTTGAAACACATCTTCGGATTCGCAGACGATTACAACAAGATCATGTACGGATTCAAACACAATCTGACGTTGATTCGAAATGGAAACGACGACGCAATAGTGAAACTCACCGCGACCGATGCGGGTAAGATAACTCTACACAAGATATCGTGGTTCGTTCCGCACGTGGAGCCTTCGATCGTGGAGAAAGCGCGTCTCTACAAGATCATAGAATCCAAGAGTAAATTACCCGTGGGATTTAGAATGAGACAGTGCGACACGGCTACCATTCCTCTCTCCACGAATCACTTCGATTGGAGATTGACGGTGAAATCCGCTTCCAAGAGACTGCGTTTCATCGTGGTTGCGTTTCAGACCGATAGGGACGGGTCTCAGGGAAAGAATGCGTCGCTGTTCGATCACTGCCATTTGAGAAACATGCAAGAGTTTCTGAACGCCACAAGATATCCAGCAATCGATTACAATGCGTCGTTCGACAAGAACGATTTCTCCAGACTGTACGGCGACGCCGCTGATTTTAGAAAGAAGTATCACGGTCTAGACGAATTGATGAGCAACCCCAACATATCTCCCGGCGAATACAAGTCGATGTATCCCATGTTCGTGTTCAACGTCAGTAAACAGAGTGAATGACTCAAGAGTAGCGTGTTAGACATTCAGATCAAAATAATGAATTAAAAAAAAAATAATGTGTGATTATTAAAAACAAAAAAAAAAATAAAAAGTAATGAGTCATTATTAAAAACAAAAAAAAAATAAGTAAAGTAATGTGATCTAGAGAGATTGAACATCTCTCTAAATCTCATTACTTTTTTTTTTCTTTTTTTTTTCTGTTTTTAATAATCACACATTATTTTTTTTTTAATTCGTTATTTTCCACGCGTTCACTGTTTGTTCAAAGGATCTAGTTCGATCAGTAGACTCACCACGAAAGTGGCGGCTTTGGGATTATTGGTTTTCGTGACGAAATTAATCCTGTCTCCGGCGTTCACTTTGAGAGGCGTGCCAAACGTGCTAACATTCGCGTGTTGATTCTCAGTCTTTTCGACGCTGTATCTCTTATCGCTCTCCACACCATTCACCATGAGATTGATGACCGCTCTGTTATTCAAATCCAAGGAAGCCAGGCTCATTCGAAGGATTTCACCTCCCAGCGGCATGGGATATCCCACCTGACCATGTTTCGATCTGCTACCTCCATTTCCGAAAGACCACTCAGCTTTTCCCTCCTCTAAGGCGCCGGCCTCTTCGGCCCACACGGTGATCAATTGTCTAGCATATTTGACTTTCTCCACCACCGAAATCAGGGTGCAGGCATCCGTCATGTTCACGGGATCCGGTAGATTCGGGAGCGCGTGTCCACCCATGTCTAGTTTACCTTCCATGATGTCGCCCTTTCTCCAGACCGAGTTGTCGTCCACGTACTTCCTGCTTATCGTGATCGAGACCGAATAAATTGTGACCGTTCATGTTGATGCCACCCTCCATGGTTCCGCCGGATTCTTTGTTCAGGTAGAGATCGTCCACTTGCGATTCTAGGTATTCTTGCGATTGTATCACGGCAGAATCTACGTAGCCCTTGTTGACCGTGGTTGAGTCCGCATCCGTGTCGTCGATCTTCGACAGATTCAATATCTTGTGGAATCCCACATTCAGATCCGATTTCATTTCTCGTCTGTCAGACTTTCTCTGTTCCAGATCTACGTAGTGTTTGGTCGCCACGTCCTTGGGATTCTTGGGAGTGGCCATGTTCGTTATCTTGTTAGAATTGGCGTTCAATTCCGAGTGCATCGTTTTCAGAACGTATCTATTTCTCAGGTGTTCGCTGAATCTCGCGTGAGAGTCGTCCGCGTATTTCTTGGTCGCGGCATCAGTGGGATCTATGGGATTCGCGACGTTCACCAAACGTTTGGATTTCAGATCGAGATCGTCGGTCATGGTTTTATCCACGTAATTATCTAGCAGGATTCGTTCGAAATCGGCGTTCCCCCTGTCAACGTATTTTTTAGTCGCAGCATCTGCGAGATCTATCAGCTCGGGAAGATTGTAGAGCTTCTTATCGTTCATGTTCAAAGGTTCTTCTTGAGGTTCGTATCTCCGAACGTAACATTCATCCAAGTTGGCAACGTTGTAACCATCGTCGACTTCGAACGTCTTCCTCTTCTTTCTCGGGTTGACTTTTTCATCGTCACTTCTACCAAATTTATCGACTGGCATGTTGTTGTGGGATTTTTTTTTGTTTTTAGAAAAAATATATTCAAAACGCAGTTTATTAAAAATGAACTATGTTATTTTATTTTTCGTTTTTATTCGATTAAAATTTTTTTTAAAATAATTTTTTATCTTTATATATACTATAAAAAAAAAAAAAAATCTCTCTCTAATGTAAATCATTGAGAATGTCTTGAAATCGATCTCCTTCAGACCATCTCTTGAGAACGTAGAGACACAGGTGACCACAAAACACTTGATCTGGTGATTGCACTTGTTCCATGTTGTAACGAACCATCGATTTGTTGAAATAGTTCTTTATTTCTTTTGGCGGCGAGATTCCGTAGCTGTCGAAATAATAGTTTTTCTTCTTCCTGTTCTTCATCCACGCCACCCAGTGAGTGCCTTCACCCGATAAATCGTCTAGATTTAAAATTCTGCATTCCGATTGTCGAGGTCTTCTCTTCGGCAAGGCATCTCTGGAAAACACTCCAAGAAAATCTTCGATTTTCAAATCTTTTGCCGCATTCAACAGATCGATGTTGGATAGGGGTTCGTTGGGTAAGACGACACCTTCTACGGATATCTTTATTTTCTTATTCATAAATAAGTATATATTTTTTTTATTTATTTTATTATAATTTACTAAAAATGACGTTATTTTTTTTTCCTATTTTTTTCTTTTTCTTTTTAAACTAACTTTCTCGATGTCACTATCCATTTCTATAATTTTGCGTTCATCTAATTCTTCTTGATTTTCTAGAATCCTATCATCCACAATCGTATCTGGAATCTTATCATTCACAATCGCATCTAGAATCCAATCATCTCCATTCATATCGTCTAAAATTAGATCCAAAGTCCAATTTCCGAGTGCCAAAGTGCTTATTTTATCGTCTAACACGAGTCTCTTGTCATCGTCGGCCGTCAGCGAAATCTTGTTGACTATTTCGGTATACAAGTCGTGATTTTCGCTTCGAATCGATTTCATAGTCTTATACACCGGACCACTTCCTAACAGACAATCTTTATACTCTTGGAAAGAGATGTTTTTCTTCACCACGCACGCTTTAACTCCTTTGCACTTCTTGATCTCTTCATCATCTTCTAGACGATAAGCATACAGTTTGGGTCTCAAGCCCACGAATTCGACGATCTGTTTACCGCCGCTCTCGTCCTTAAATTTACCCAACACCTTCTTGTTGTCGTTCGATTGAATGTTGGACGGGTGATCGACGGGATAATTGCTCGTGTCGAACCAATCGGCCACGTCCGGAGATATATCTCGGTAGACGTCTTTCGTCTCTATCTCGTAAACTAAACTGTCCGTGTCGGTGAACAGTAGTTTGGCTTTGTCACCAAATTTTCGTTTGACGTAATCGTAGTGAAACTCGTACATCAATCGCTTGCTGATATCTAAGATGATCGGTCCGAGATAATACGGTTTGTCGAACTTCAGATGCGTCTTTTGCATGTGAACGGCCACTAGATTTTCGTCGAATATGGTTCGGTGTTTGTAATTGGGTTTCGCCACTAATTTTTTAGCTCTTTTCTCAGACGTGACGAGTCGAACATCGGTTCTCTTCCTGATGTTTTCCATCGATTTGCCGTACACGCAGTTGTTCATGAGTTTGAAGAAATCTTTTTCGAAATCGTTCTTGGCTCGAGTTCTGAGATTCGTGTTGAGATCGATGTATTTTTTCATCCAAGGCTCTTCATCAAATCGAATGATGCGATGTATGTCGACTAATTTCATCCCGTAATCGACGTACTGTTTCAAATTCTCGCTGTAGACGACGTAGTTACGTTTGTTAAATAAATTGGGAATGAGTTTTTCCTCGTCTCCTTCGTTTGGTTCCATTCGTTCGGGAGCCAGCGGATAATCGTTGTGTGGACCGTGTAATTCTTCCGGATAATTCAAATCGACTTCTAAAATGCAAGGATAGTCTCTCCATTTTTGCATCTCTTCCGGTTCCTTCACCCATTCGAAATTTCTAATCGGTAAAGGATGACTCATAGCCCAACCGTACAGATTATTGGCGTCCCAATACTGTATGTATTTAGTCGACCGTTTCGAATCGAAACCTTCTTTCATGTAGGGATTGTTAGCCTCAGAATATCTGTGGGAGATCATCGAGACGCCACCTCTCGCAGCCCTTTCGAACATGAGCAACATGTCCACGTCGGATAATAATTCCAATTGGACTTCGGTGGTCTTCAACAGAGCGTCCCACGCCAGACCGGGTGCGGTGAAATACCAAGCGGGATCCAGATCGTAATTTCGATGACAGACGTCTCGAAAATTTTCGAACAAGTCTGCCAAGAGCAGAATGTCGGTCTTCAGATAGAGATCGTGATAATCTCTCATGGTTTTCATATCGAATGATTTCCACACGTTTTTGGTGTGTTCGTAATTCTCGTCGGAAATGTCGGATTCGTATAATTTCGAATAAAAATCATCTTTCGAAGGTAGTGCGGTGTCTTCGAATCTCTTTAGATCGTTCATGTAATCGTAAGGATAGACTCCTTTCCTCAACATGACGTCTACTCGTTCTCCGAAATGTTCGCTCGTGATTTTAAATTTATCCTTGCTCATGTTATCGACTAATTTTTCCAGAGCGGTCGACATGAATTTAAAACTGTCGATGAAACGTATGCATCTACGAATGGATTTCGTTTTTTCTTTCAACGTATTTCCGTCGATTACTCTTTTCTTCTCCATGAGCTTCCATTTCGTGAAGGAAATGTATCTTTCTTCGCTGTTCGCGATGCAATTTAATTCTTCGTGTGAGGTGCCAAGATTTTTTACGAACAGATGACTGTCGTAACCCGAGAGATTGTGAAACATCACCGGATAGAAAGTGGCGTCTCGATATTTTAAATTACACTTGCTGTGAGCCGGACCGTGATACAGACCCGTGTAATGATCGTGGTCTCTGACCTTCTTATTTTCCTCCGAATTCTCGTCGAACGATTGTCTGCATATGTCACATTCGGTGGCTCTGTTATTTTTGCCCTGCTGCTCTCGCGTGATGATCATTTTCGCCAGGGTTTTGAATTTGTCGTATAACATTTGAAGTTTCGATTCTAACTCTTCCACGAACCTTTGAGCCACGTCGTCGTCTTCGCACTGTTTCGTGTAGGTGAAGGGACCCATGTCGTGTTGCGAGTCGAAAGCGCATTTCACGTAAATGCAATAGCCCGAAGGTATGTGTTTTTGATATCTTTCGACGTAACTTTGAAGAGCGTTAGGTTGACAGGAACTCATCTTCGCGGTGAAACATTCGAAATCGGCGTACACGATGAATGGTACTTTTAACCTTCTATTGTGATTTTCAAACTTCACGATGGTGTTGGGTTTGGGCATTTCGACGGCGACACCTTGATTTTCGTTGCAATATTCCTGATGTTTCGCTAATGATTTTTCGGTCTTAAATATGTTCATGCAATTGTAACATAAAGATATCTTTCCGTTATGATTATTATTTTGTTTCAACAGTAATCGGGTCAGATGTTTAACCCAACAATAATGACGATTGTCACCATTTGAAATCAATAATAAAATAATCGTCTTTTCTCTTCTGAGATACGAAGTCTGTCTGAGAGGATAGATCGTTCGTTTTTCGTCGTCATATCCAAGGACGTTCACCGCTACGGTGGGATTTTGAGCCTCGAAATGTTCGATGTGTTTTAACTCTGTTGGAAAAGTCACTCCGGTCCAATCGAGATTTTTAGAAGTTTCCTCGTAACGAGAAACTCTATCAGAGTTTATTTCGACAGGGTATAAAGCGGAGGTGACTGCCCATTTAAAACACTGATCATCTTTATTTCTCACGTTGACCACGGCATGTTTCTTAGTCAAGAAATACGGTAATTCCAAGTAGGAAGATCCTTTCAACGGTTTGTTTTTATTCATGTGAATTTCGAGTTTCAACACCTCACCGAACGTCCAATTACTACCTTCATGTTGATAATTCGCGAGAGACGTCGACATCTTGTCTTTCATCTTTTCGAAAACGTCCGATAGATCTGAACCTCGAAATACAGGTTCGACGTTAGATCTGAAATATGCATTTTTCACGATGCTCTCACCGGACTTCACGTCGATTTTATTCATTATGCAATGGAGTATCATCTTAATTTTTAATCCCACGTTCATGTATTCGCGAAACAAATCCAATACTTCTTTCTTCACCCGTTCCATGAACAATTTCTGATCGACTTTCTTCAACGAGGGAATCACGTCGAAAGTTTTAAAAATGCCTTTGATCGCACTCTCCCGTTCTAAGGGTTTCGATTGGAATAGTTCCGCAACGAGTCGTGTTACATATTCTTCTCCTTTCTCTTCGTCGATTGCTCGTTGAATTTCGCTCGATATATCTCGTTTGTCTTGAATCTGAAGTGCATCACTCGTTTTCGTTTTAGTTTTTGTTTTCTTTTCTTTGGAAACTTGATGTTCTTCAACGGCTTTTCGTTTAGTCGTCTTCTTATTTTTCACAACCGATGCATCTTTTGACGTCGTTGCTATCGACATTTCGTTTGCCTTTCTAGCGTTTCGCAAATATTCTTGTATGACTTCAATTTTTTTTGATTTAGTTCTATGATTTCTGAAATCTGAAATTTGTAATAGTTTACAAATCTCGTTTAACTGAGG
Source organism: Pictodentalium vernedei (assembly GCA_031216915.1). Classification (NCBI taxonomy): domain Eukaryota; kingdom Metazoa; phylum Mollusca; class Scaphopoda; order Dentaliida; family Dentaliidae; genus Pictodentalium; species Pictodentalium vernedei. The sequence goes on along the minus strand of CM062294.1, from coordinate 241,470,974 downwards.
TATGGTTTTCTCATTTAAATTTACCATTGTTTTATCTGTTTGCTTCATTTGTAAGAATATATTTTTTTTTTTGAATTTTGTATTAAATAATTTGTTAAAAAAGTTTTGCTTTTTTACTCTTTTTATATATACATAATAGAAAAAAAAAAAAAAGTTAAATTTTAAATTCAATTTTTTTTTTCTTTAATGTGTTTTTATTCAAAAACAATTTAAGACCGCTTTTATTTCTCGCTCGCAAACCGAACACGTTTTCTCGTCTTCCGAATGACATTCTCTACAGTACGCAGGTGTGCGCACGGTAGAAACAAGACGTTTGCGACACCTTCGCAGACCAGACACTTAGTGGTGGACGTTTTACTCGGTTTGTTTTCGACGAGTGACGATAACTCGTCCGCTTCCGCCATGAATTTGATGAGATGTTCTAAAGTTATGAATTGAGACAGGGTCTTGTTCGCGATGTTTAACGCATCGTACAATTGTTCCTCGGTGTATCCGAGTTGTAACATATCCATCAATAATTTTTGGTTTTTATCTCTATCCCTCTCGTCTTTGATTTTGATCAATCCCAACGTTAGGATCTTGTTCAAATAATCGCATTCGTCTTTTTCAATATTACTTATGTGTTCTAGTAAAGGTACGTCGTGAGGTTCCCAATTCATCAAATGTATGTCACAACAAAAACATTTGACTTTGTCGCCTCTACCCACGTAAACGAAACCCGCGGCGGCTAAATCTTCGGGTTTTTGAGCGAGATGCGAAGGCCAATTTTTAAACGTTTGAAGTCTTGCACGTTCTAGGCTATAATTCGGTTGTTTGGACTTGATCATTGTTTTTTACCTCAAAATTGAGTTTGTAAGAATTTTTTTTTTTTTTTAACTTTTATTTATATATAAAGAGAAATAAAGAGAAACTTTTTTTTAACAAATTATTATTTAAATACAAAATTTAAAATATACATTATTTGCAAGAATTCATAAAAACCAAATAATCGATCATGACAACAACACCTAAAAGATGCGAATTGAAATTGAAACGAGACGAAAGGTATGAGAAATCCAGTTTTAATATCTATACATTACAACCACACGATCCCATCAAATTGAATGAGGTCGAGATGGTGGACTTAGAGTGCTACTACCACAAATATCGAATGTGTTTGAAAGTGGATGAAGCCGCGCTCGATTTGTTTTACGAGTACCAAAGCGAACTGCTGATTAATATCATCGTCGCCGAAGACAGAGAATTCGACAGGGGTGATTTATTGTTGTCCTATGGAGATTACATATATCCAATAATCTCACCCGAACTCGTGAAGAAATCGGGTGGTGAGAGCGCATTCGCCTATGAAAAAAAACTCAAAAGAGTAAAGATAAACATTCACACCATTTTCGTATCTGGAAAAATGACGAATGTCAACTTGCTAATAACAGACTTGGAAATATAAACAATAGAGAGATTGAAACGAATGTCAACTTGCTAATAACGGACTTGGAAATATAAACAATAGAGAGATTGAAATTAAAATTTAACTTTTTATATATATATAAAAAGAAAAAAAAACTTTTACTAAAAAAATTTTTACATTAAAGAAAATTAAAAATTAAAAAAACAACTTTTTTGTATATATAAAGAGCAAAAAAAAAAAAAAAAGACTTTTTAAACAAATTATTCTGTAAATACTAAATAATCGATCATGAAGACAACAACACCTAAAAGATGCGAATTGAAATTGAAAAGAGTCGAAACGTGTAAGAAATTCGGTCATAAAATCTATAGATTACAACGACACGATCCCATCGAATTGAACGAGGTCTAGACGAAGGGCTTAAAGCACAAATACGAGAAATATAAGATGCCTTTGAAATTGGACGAAGCCGCGCTCGATTTGATTTACGAGTACCAAAGCGATCTGCAGAACATCGTCATCGCCGAAGATAGAGAATTCGACAAGGACAATTTGTGGTTGCCCTATGGAAATTACATATTTCCAAACATCTCATTCGAACTCGTGAAGAAATTGGGTGGTGAGAGCGAGTTGACAGATGTAAAAAAACTCAAAAGAGTAAAGATAAACATTCAACACGTTTTCGAAAAAGGAGAAGACACGCGTGTCAAGATGCTAATAACGGACTTGGAAATATAAACAATAGAGTGATTGATTTTTAGCGAAGAAAAATGAAAAAAAAAAAAAATAAGATCATCTTTAGATCTCATTACTTTTTTTTTTTTTTTTTTTTGTTTTCCTTCTTCACTATCATCATAATATATTATAATAACGTTTCCTTTTCTCTCAGTTTTCAGCGTCGATTCTTCTTCTTTTTCTTTTTTTCTTTTTCTTTGTGATATGATACGATTATAATAACATTTTTGTTTATCCGAATAATAATTATGAACGAATGTTGTGCATCTCTTGGTAACACTCGCATCATTACCATTCTCTTCAGAAGGTAGTGGTGACCGTGGAAAGCATCGTCTCATTCTCAACCGTCTATCCCGCGCTTTATCTATCTCTTTCATTAGTTCTTTCCTTAGATATCCATCATTAGCGTCTAACCATTTTTTTATTTTTTTGCTCTCTGGCTTGCGATGTTCGTCATTATCGTCAAATTGTTTCTCCACCTTTTCATCCAGGTGATAAATTTGTTTCTCCACCTTTTTATCCATTTTAAATATATTATTTTATACTTTCTATGATTTTATATTTTATATAATTTTTATATTATAATAACATATTCAAAATCGGTATGTTCTTAAATGGCGAATTCTCACCGAGCAACAAACCCTTGCCGAGTCGCTCGACGTTCCGTCCACTCTTCAGATAGAGACCGTTTCCTCTCAGAGAGTTGCCACCTCTAACGGGTTCTAGATACAATCCTTTACCGCTGTCGTCTACGTGGACGCGACACACGGCTCCTCCCTTCTTCAAAAACAGTCCGCTGCCACCCATTAATTTCTCAACTGCCGAACTAGCGAGTCCTGTGAGAGCTCCCACGCCGAGAGTCTTTCCGAGAAAGGGTAGCGCCTTTGTGGCGAAGGGTAATGCTTTTGCGGCTATTCCTGCCAATAGCAGTAGGAAACCACCTTTCATTCTCAAATTGTATCTCAATTGAGCGGGACTCATTCTCACCGTCAACCCTCTTCCATCGCGAATCGCTTTCTCCATCCTTTTGATTTGACTTCTGGTCCAGGCGATCGAATCCTGACTGCCTCTCGTCAGATCTTCGTGAGTGAATTTGAATCTCACCGCCTCGCCTCAAGTTGTTAACGCTCTCTTAAGTTTCTTCCTCTGTCCTGCGGATATGTTCACGTTTTTAACCACGTATTCTGTCATAATTCTGTTTTTTTTTTTGTTTTTTTTTAAATATATTTACTTCAATTGTTTCTTGTTTAATAATTATATTAAAATAATTTTGTAAAATTAATATTGCGTTTATTTTATTTTTGTTATCTATATACATATAATATTTTTTTTTTTTTGGCTTTTATATTTCTCTTATGTGAAATCGTATTGTCACCCTCTCTCCGCGAAGATCTAACAGTTCACCATTTTGATCCGTCAACATGGTTTTGAGACTATACAACGTGTCTAAAATCACTGGTAGATAAACTAAATTTCGAGGTCGCTCCACGATCTTATAACCCGGCGACACGTTTGGAAAGAAAGAATAGATCGTCGGTTGAGCGCTACCATTCACGTAGCTTCCAGCAATCACGTCCACGTTCACCAGAATGCTATTGACTGCGAGAATGTCGACCGTATTTTCAGATGCCGCGTGGCCTCGATACATCTTTCGATGGAATCCCAACATCTTGCCTATAGAATCGTCCGTGTTGAAATCCACTCGAAAATTATCTTCCAAATCCAACATCGTCTGTAAGGTATTAGGATTGGGAGCGAGTCTGATCTTGTTGCTTCCCTTTCCATCCGTCTTCATTTGCGTCTGAATGTAATTGTTCAAATAGTCTATGTCGTAACTCCCTTTGGGAATTCGAATCTCCAACCAATCCGTTCCGTCGGAATACTTGAACGAGTTATTCTTTTCGGTGACGTTGGGAAAGGAATAATAAGTCTCCAGATTCACCAAAGCCATCTCGTAACTTTTCTCTCTATTCAATTTGATGGAAGGTTCGAATTTCGTAGCGAATCGAGTCGAATCGCCACTCACCACGATTTGAATGGATTGTTTTGCAGCCGTATTCTCGGCTATCCGTTCTAACAATTCTCCATGTTCGAACATCATATTTAATTTTATTTTTTTTATTCAAAACTAATTATTTGAAGATTTATTATTTTTCTAATTTTTTTTTATTTTCACGCTCTATCTTATTATTATCATCGGAAACATAAAACTTGTCAAATCCGCACCGATATTTTCCGCGATTAAATTCGCTTGTCAAATCGATCACGACGAAATTGTAAAGACCACCATCCCAAACCCTCTTGAAGAATCTCCTGAATTCCGCAGCGCTCATGTCGTTTGCGACGTGATCGCCGTAGATGTGATTGAGATTCTTGACATCTTGGCGAAAGAGACATAGAAAATTAGCGTTCTCCCTTATCGTCTGTCTGGGCAATCGAAAATAATTCTGCGACAGGTAGAAACAGTCCACGTTGCTGTGTCGACCCCTAACGTAATACGATTCGCATTAGTTCTGTCTCTCCAAAAGCAGATCATTGAAAATCATGAGATTCTTATCTTCCGATTTCAGTTCTCTAGGATCCGAAACATCGCTAGCGTTCTCATAAAATCGACACTCGACGTTCGAAGATGCATTTCTCTTCATCAGCTCCGTCGCCGCGCCGTCCAAAATGGTCGAGAGTGGAGCTCCGCTCTTGTCGAATTACTCCCTACTGTCAAAGATTCTGGCTATGACGTCCTTGGGCAATCTGCGATCCATGCACTCTCGAAGCAATCTGTATTTGGGTTGAAGCAAGCTCTTGCCAAACACGAACAATCTGTCGTAATCCAACCAGTCGGGTCGGGACAACAGATTCATCAACAGATTGGTCTTTCCACAATTCGATTTTCCCACTATCAAGCCTCTTATGCTCTTGGGAAAGAACTCGTTATTCGACCTCTTGGTCGCGGCGTCGTTCCAAGACATATCTTTAATGTTCATCTTTGTTTTATTTTGTTTGTTATTTTAGATTCTTTTCAAACACAAATTTTTTTTATGTTTTTTCAAACTCTGTTTTTAATGTTATTATTATTTATTTATATCGCACCGTCGCGAGTTCTCTTCAATCCGGATCCACTTGTCATTTTGGCCAAATCTTGTATGGGCACCACAGCATCCTTAAAATCTTTCCAACTTTTCGGCGTTCGCTCTAACGCAGCTCGCTTCGCCGGCGGACTGATCAACTTGTCGATCAATGCGTCGGCTGGCCTCTTGCCAGCCACAGAAGCTATCCTACCACTGGCTTCGGAAGTGGCTTTCTTACCAGCATCCAAAGCCGTCTTCTTACCGACCTCAAACGCGGTCGATGCGAGTTTTCTACCCGCATTGCTCGTGAACGCTCGCATTATAGAATCGACGATGCCAGAACCGCCTTGAACGTAAGTTCTGATGTATCCCCTGTTCTTTATCACCAACATATTTTATTTTTATGATATATTTTTGTTTTTTTTTTCACTGGTAAATCATTTTGTTGTTTTTAAATACTTTCATTATTCTAGTGTAAGAATTTACTGTTTTATTTTTGTTTGTTTGTTTGTTTGTTTCTCTCTACTTATTATATACACATCAATCCTTCAATTCGTTCATCAGCCTTTTATACTGGTTTTTATTCAAAACCTTCTGTCTTAACAATTCGTCAGATATAGCAACTATCTGATTATCTAATCCCGTGTTACCAGCCCGTCTGCTCGCCATCAACAAACTCAATCTCTGAGACAGAGCGTCAGAATCGCTCGGAAGAAAAGTGGTTTTCACCCCTTTGCTAGTCACCGATTCGACGAACTTCTTGTTCATATCCCATATGGGTTTCACCACTTTCGTCCTCTTGTAACCTCTGTTGGCTTTGGGTCTCGTCTCTCTGGCATCGTTATTTCTCTTCATGGCGTGAGTTTGAACTAGAATGTCGCCGTAATTGTCGAAATCCTGTTCCGTGTAATCTCCAGGCTTGTCGTAAAGGAGCAATCTCCGCAGACCATCAGTTACTTTATATTTATTCGAACCCACGATCAATTCATCATCATCCATTTCCACTTCTGTGTCGCCTAAAAAAGTTCTACCGTCAGAATCCTTATAAATTCCATACGACTGATCTCTCTTACCGCCATCATCATCGGACGATGCGACGCTACTAGTGGTGATAGTCGAAGCCGTATCGGTGTCGCTCTCGCTCATATCTGTTTGAATTCCCGTGGGAACGTAATCCGGTGTAGATTGAACGGAATACCAATTTCCAAAACTAGGAGGTAACGAACCCATTCTCAAAGAACTCTCCTTTATGGGTCTCAATTCTTCGACTATCTCCTTCCTGCTTCGCTCTTGACCCTCCGTCACGGGTTTAAATATTTTTGTGGCTTCGCGTTTGAGTTCCATCTCACCGAGACGTCTGCTTCTGTCAGCAGACTGAATGCTCTTCTTAGCACGTTCATACTCGCCTAAAATTAAATCACGGCGCCTAGGATCCATCTGTAAAAACATCTTTCGTTTTTAATTGTTTTTATTATTTTCAAAATTAAATGTTTAATTATATTGTTTTTTATGTTTTAAGTAATAAAAAAACTCTTTCCGTCTTAATATATAATAATCTGAAAATATTCACATCTCAACTGACTGTGTTAATTGAAGTTTAAAAAAATACGTTTAAACAGTACATGACAAACCGGTTTCTGATTTAACACATTTTGACAGTAGTTTTTACATTTGTCAAAAGATTTTTCATTCACACATCAATTCACTGAGTGTCGAATTAAGAGAGAATCCTTTTGATGACTGTTAAACAGTTTCAACACACAAACGAAAACTGATTTTAACGCTCATTACAAAATCTCTCTCCGATTGCTATCATGAATATATTAAAAATTTTACCACTCAAAACCTAATTGAGCGGAAAATGCGTTTTAAAACATTCCGATAAGCGTCTGACTTTTTCGAACGAACGCTTAACAGTCAATCTCTCTCATCAAGACAAAACACGCATATCTATTACAGATCAACTCTTTCGAACAAAAAAACCCTCAAAACTCAATTTCTATCCGTCCCATCAAGAGAAAACATGAATGTCTATAATACAGCCATAGTCGATTAGTTGAGTTTGGGAATTTTCTCATAGTGGGGAATTCCCCTAATGACGTCATAAATGGGAAAAACCCACCGCCTCAAAAACAAGGGAGAGTTCTGCACCATCTGTCTCAAAACAATTGCGGGTTCTGGATCGCTGATCTAGAGTCCCCAAGACCGTTTTTTGATGATGACCCAGAATTTTTTGCTTTTGCTCGCGTTCGTCAACGATGGATCAATGGTCTGATCTGCGATGGGAACGTCGACAAAAAATTACGTACAAGATACAAGCGAAGATGTACGATTTCACCCTTTTTTTAAAAACGCGCGTTCACCACGAGTATTTGAACGTTAAAAGTGCAATCTAGGAGTCACAACTGTACATGGGGGGGATTCAAGATCATGTACAGTTTTGTGAACAAGCGTGTGATTTAACACTGAATTCCACGTTGGTGAACGCATCGTGAACGTATGTTGTACACGTACATGTACAAGTGATAGTAAACTCTCCTTTTATACCTACTTACCAAATAGCAACCTATTCCATCCATTGGATCACAAGAAGATGATTTTTAAAAAAAAATAGGGGCAATTTTACCCAACCCCTTCCTTGTGGGGCATGGCAACTTGATTTGGTTAAAAGTACAATGCCACCCAATAACAAATAACCAATAATTCCCGAAAATTTATTTGAAATTGGTTCAACAGTTTTTTAATAAAAGCCACAAACACATTCATGCAATATGATGGACAGGGAGTATTCACTATAGCTCATCCTCAGTCAGCTGAGCTAAAAATAATAAAATTTTAATGGTGATTTTTTTTCCCCTCTTCTTGCCAAAAGATAGCTCATGTGAACATATGCTGAATTTGGAGAAAGGCAGAATTTTAAAATTTCCCACGACTGCACACAGAGCCTGCATTCAATGTTGATTGAAAAATTCACTTAATTTAGCAATTTCACAATGCATCACAAGCCTGTTAATAACTGTTCAAAGTTGTGAAATCTTCATGTAGGTTTTTTTTTTTACAAGTTACAGAATAATGCCTGTTGCCAAGTCCATCAAATCCTGAGAAAGTACCTTTATGGATTTACAGACAGTTATCTTTTGTAATATATACCACAGCAAAAAAAAAAATAAACATAACAGGGTTGTCAGCACTAAACCTACTTTTCCCAGGTTTTGCAACACTGGCCAATGTTGGCTTCCAACACTGAATAGATACCCCTTTACCCAACCAAGTTTGCATATAATAGTACCAATAATATCTTTAATATTTAACGTATAAAATTAATTACTTTTTCTAAAAAACGTTTTATGTCCCTCACTATTATTATTTATTTATTTATTGGTGTTTAAGGTCACATATTTCTGCACAATGGCTAATCATGACCATGATTACAGGTGGAGGAAGCTGGAGTACCTGGAGAGAACCATGGGCAATGGTGAACAACTGTCAACTCCTCAACATACTAACTTCACATAAGCAGGGTTAGCATTGGTTGAAGACAAGTGCTCCATCGACGTGCAGTATGCCTTAGTACACAATGCCCCCATGTGGGCAATGGGGGTGAAGTGTCTTGCCCAAGGACACAACATGGTTGCTGCACATGGGATTCAAACCAAGGACCTCTTGGCTTGCAGTTTGTGACCTCCACCTACTAAGCCAGCATGCCCTATGTCCCCCACTCGAATAAGCCTATGTAGTTAGCTCCATTTTCATGTAAAGCACCAGTTGGAGTTTGTGCATGTATCAGGTCCAGAGTGAAAAGTTCAAACTAAATAATTACAGGCATTTCTATATTTTCCACTTTAACCCTTTACCTAACAAATCGCCAACATCTGTCCATGTAATTTACAAACTGAGCAGTTAAAAAATTTATAGTAATTTATTTATTTTTTATACTTACCAGTGACCCAGACTTAGCTGATGCTAACTCTTAAAATTTCTGGGCCAAACACAAATTTTGCCCCCCCCCCCCCAATCCCCAAAATTTGCATCAAAATCCCCAAAATCTATGTCCTATATGGTCCTCCATACTTTTGTCCACTGCGCATGCGCAGTGTCAAGGAAGTACCAAAATTGGTGCCAAATCTTCATTCTTACAACCAGTGCCTGGAAAGTGTTATGTAATCAGCGGGGAGATATGAGTTCCCTACTCATGGTAGGGCCATCCCTGTCTGGGTCATTGGTAAGTATAAAAAATATATAAATTACTATAAATTTTTTTCATATTTTTATACTGTACCAATGACCCAGACTTAGCTGAATAGAAAAAAAGGCTGGAGGGCCTAGGACATAAAGGAAAATCCAATAGACTCACTTACATGTAAATAGAATTATCCCCTCAAGGAGAAAAGGAGAAACAGGATTTACATGTATCTTTCTTGTTTACACAAAATAAGAAAGACACATTACCAGTCCGTAATTGAGCACAATAACATCAATGATCTCTATTAACATCCAGTATAACCCATTATACTAATTCTTTAAAGGAAAGCCAATAATTAAAGATAGTCCAGAGAATGAGATTCTTTATACTCATTTAAAAGTGTCCGAGGATTGTATATTAATGCTCGTATGACACGTGACATATACAAATGCTTCACACCGAGCTACACTTTAAAACAAAAATATTACATAAATGAGATAAACATTAGCTTTACACTTTAAAACCATCCCAGCACCGACTCAGAATTACTGACTCCAGAGGAGGTATTCCCTTGCTTTTCACTATAAAGCATGTGATATAAGGGAACACTATCCACCCCCCCCCCCCCCCCCCCCCCCCATCTTCCCCTTGCTCTGGGTCAATCACCCCAGAACGAAGAGGGCAGCAGGACAGAGTCACTGCTGGAACAGAAAGCCTGCATAACTATAGTTGCAACTGTTTAGTGGACGACTTTCTGAGCAACAGATAACGGACCTAAACAATGCAGGTTGCCAGAAATAGACTCAAAATTTCTAAGGTAAAAATTTGTGAAAGTAGAAGGCTGAGACCAGTATGCAGCCTTCATCAAATTGGTAATAGCAATACTATTAGCATAAGCCCAAGATGTAGACAGAGCTCTCACTTCATGCGCCAAAATCTTAAGCACAGACTGCTGAGTAGAAGATAATTTTTCATAAGCAGTACGAATAGTCAATTGAATCCACCTTGAAATAGAATGGACCGTGATGTCCCTTCTATTAGGCAGCAGAGACAGAAAGGTTTTCGTCCCTTTCTGATAAACTCAGATCTACGTTTGTAAATACGCATAGCTCTAACTGGACATAGCAAAGGCCTATGGCCGTCTGAGAACGGAAAAGCCTTAATAACAATAGGTTCAGGGTACTTATTAGGAGCCTGATTCTTAGCCAAAAATCCAACATTAGTAGTCAAAGTAATAGTATTACCAACACCACGATAGTGACAATCATCAACAGATAGTGCATGAAGCTCACTAACTCTTCTAGCAGAAGAGAAAAGCCGTTTTATAAGATAAGTATTTGAAGTCTACCTTGTCAAGGGGTTCAAATGGCGCTTCTTTTAGCTTCAGAAGAACCCAAGCTAAATTCCACTTAGGAATTAACCTAAGGGTTCTAGGTCTATTTATTGAAAAGTTTTTAACTAACTTTGATAAAGAGACATTAGATCCAATTTGTAAGCTATCATGATGAGCATAAGTATCCGATAGCATAGACCTATAACCCTTAATAGTTATTGGCTGCAGTTTGATCTCGTCAAACACGTAGACCAAAAAATTAGCAATGTCTGGAATGGAGGGATCATAAATATCAATAGAATGATCCCTACACCAACGAGAGAAAACCTTCCACTTATCAGCATAAGTTAACGAAGAGGAGGTCCTCCTAAGTTAGAAATTGCATCCACTGCTCGTCCTGTAAAATGCTTGCTGTGCAAGAAGGACCGCACAAGGGAAATACGTGAAGGTTGAGACGTTGCGAGTTGTGATGCAGTGTGCGTGATTTCCACTGTAAAAGAAGGTCCTCCCATGGAGGAAGCTTCCGAGGAATGTCCCACAACAGACACCTGAGAAGATTTATCCATGGTCTCTGGGGTGACGGAGATGCTACCAACAGAATCTTGCAGTGAGATTGCTTGATTTTTAGCAATATCTGTTGAATCAACGGAGCTGGAGGATACGCGTCGCAAACAAGTCTATCATAGGACGATCCCATTGGTAGCAGATCTCATTGAATACTCGTTTGTTGAGAGTCCATTCTGACGGCAACAAATAACCTTTCCGAGAAAGGCAGTCTGCTAGAATGTTCAGACGACCCGGAATATGACGGACCGACAGAAGAACCTGATGCTCCAGGACAAACAGGATTCTCTCCATTAAGTTGAACAATGGAATGGAATGAGTGCCTCCCTGGTTCTGAATATACGCTACTACTGTCGAATTGTCGGACAGAATTTGAACATGTGAATTCTGAATAATGTTCATCCAATGACGTAGCGCAAGCCAAATTGACATTATTTCTTTGATGTTTATGTGCTTGTTTAGGAACTGCGGATCCCAAAGACCCTGGCACCTCGAATCTGTTGGGCTCAAAGTTGCGCCCCAACCTGTTTGACTCGCATCCGTCATAATCGTAAAAAACGGATCCGGCAGTTGCAGTGGCACTCCCTCAGTTAACCAATGAATATCTGCCCAAGTCTGAATCTCTTGTTTTACTTGGTTTGACAAGACAATATTCGTTTCGACTCCTTGGACAGAAGGTACTTTCTGAACGACGGATGTACCATGACGTGAAAGTATGCATCCTTGAGATCTATGCTCGCAGCGTAATCGTTCACTCAAATGCTCGTTCGTACCGAACGAATGGTTTCCATATAAAATTTTGGAGCCACAATCAGCTTGTTTATCCAGCTTAGATCTATAACTGGACGGAACGAGCCGTCTGGTTTTGGTATCAAGAACAGGTGACTGTAGAAACCGGGAGATTCCTGGTTTTTTATGACCTCTATTACGTTCGTCTCCAGAAGAGATTGGACCTCTGATAGAAGCGAATCTCTCTTCTGAAGGTTTGCCGGAAGCTGAGTCCAACATGGACTTCGTGTTAACGGAGGTTCTTCCTTGAAGGATAGTTTTAGACCTTCCGAAATAACCCCCTGAACCCATAGGTCGTCCGTAATTGACAACCAATTGGTTAAGAATCTTGACAGCCTTCCGCTCACTGGAGCGCAATAGAGGTTTTGACCATCACCTCCTGGACCTGTGAGGCTTGCGGGAGGAGAAATTACGTCCTCCCTGACCTGCACCTCAACCAGTCAACCTAGGGGCATCTGACCGGTTGTCTCGGCCAGCATTACGACCCCTGAGTTGCTACTCTAACGATCCTCTATAGGAACTTCCCTTGGACGTACTCACCCCAGAAGTCCCTGACTTACTCCTCTCTGCGGAGTCCGGTTTTTCGAAACGGACTTAAAGAACAGAGAGTCTGAAGCTTTCTTAGTAATATGATCACAGATTAGCGAAAGCTTACCATCAAAGAGAAGCTCTCATGTAACCAGAGCGACTCGAAGAGAGTTTTTCACCTTAGAATCCACTCTTGTGGATGAAGCCAGGGCAGCATCACATCTGACTAACTCCAAATATGCCACTGAAAGGGCAGAGTTATACATGGAATATGCTACGGACCTCGAAAGAACTCTCAAGGAAGTTTGAACATCCTGGAATTCTTTTCCATCGAGACGTTGTGACAATGCTCTGCGTAAGATAAGGCGTCTAAACTGGCTCTGTTAGACAAGATTGTAGTCTCTAACGTACTGGAGAGAATCAACATAGACGCCGGAATGACAACTCCAAGTCTTCTGGCTGGTCGTCTAAACACAGAGGAACTATCGGAACGCCCTGTCCTGCCGTTTCAAATCTATTTCTACTGTTGATGAATGGCAGATGTAGAGCATGAGACGATAAGAAACTGGATCTGCCAGTCTTAGAGGCTAGCCTGAAAATAGCATCATTCAGCAATTCAAATGTCCATGAGACACTTCTGGACTGGGCCGGAAACTCAGGCGCGAAGTCCTTACCCCAGCCAAAAAAGTCTGTGTCCAGTGATGCTATCAGTCAGAAAGCCTGCATAACTATAGTTGCAACTGTTTAGTGGACAACTTTCTGAGCAACAGATAACGGACCTAAACAATGCAGGTCTCCAGAAATGGACTCAATATTTCTGAGATAAAAATTTGTGAATGTGGATGGCTGAGACCAATAAGCAGCCTTCATTAAATCTGTAATAGCAACACTATTTGCGTAAGCCCAAGATGTAGAAAGAGCTCTTACTTCATGAGCCGAAATCTTAAGCACAGATTGCTGAGTAGAAGATATATTATCATAAGCAGTACGGATAGTTAATTGAATCCATCTAGCAATAGAATGGACCGAAATGTCCTTTAGGCATCAGAGACAGAAAGAAGCACTTCCTTCCCTTTCTGATAAACTGAGATCTTTGTTTATAAATACGTAAAGCTCTAACAGGACAGAGTAAAGGCCTATGCCCGTCTGAAGACGGAAGAGCCTCAATAACAAGATCTTAATAACAATAGGTTCCGGGTATTTATTAGGAGCCTGATTCTTAGCTAAAAATCCAACATTAGTAGTAAAGGTAATAGTGTTCCCGACACTACGATAGTGAGAATCATCCACCGATAGTGCATGAAGCTCACTGACTCTTCTAGCAGAGGAGAAAGCTAAGAGAAAAGCTGTCTTATAAGACAAGAATTTGAAATCTACTGTCCCAAGAGGCTCAAATAGCTTTTCTTTCAGTTTAAGAAGAACCCAAGCTAAATTCCATTTAGGAATTAATCTAAGAGTTCTAGGTCTATTTATCGAGAAGTTTCTAACTAACTTAGATAAAGAGACATTAGATCCAATTTGTAAACTATCATGGTGTGCATAGGTATCAGATAACATAGACCTATAACCTTTAATAGTAACAGGCTGCAGTTTTATTTCGTCAAACAAGTAAACTAGAAAGTTTGCAATGTCTGGTATGGAGGGATCAAAAATATCAACAGAATGATCCCTACACCAACGACGAAAGACCTTCCACTTAGCCGCATAATTTAGCGAAGAGGAGGTCCTCCTACAGTTAGAAATCGTGTCCACTGCTCGTCCTGTAAAATGCTTGCCATGCAAGAAGGACTGCACAATGGAAATTCGTGAAGGTTGAGACCTTGCGGGTTGTGATGAAGTTGACGCGATTTCCCCTGCAAAAGAAGATCCTCCCGTGGAGAAAGCTTTCGCGGTAAGTCCCACAGCAGACATCTGAGTAGATTTATCCACGGTCTCTGTGGAGACAGAGATGCTACCAACAGAATCCTGCATTGAGATTGTTTTATCTTTAGCAATACTTGCTGTATTAACGGCGCTGGAGGATACGCATATCCTATCATTCCGTACCACGAGATCGATAGAGCGTCTACTGCATATGCTCGTGGATCCGGACACGGTGACACATACGTCTGCAACTGATTGTTGAGATGTGTCGCAAATAAGTCTATCATTGGCCGTTCCCATTGGTAGCAAATCTGATTGAATACCTGTTTGTTGAGAGTCCACTCTGATGGCAACAAGCGACCCTTCCGTGAAAGGGAGTCTGCTAGTACATTCAGACGACCCGGTATATGACGGATCGAAAGTAGAACTTGGTGTTCTAGAGCAAACAGAAGGATTCTTTCCGTTAAATTGAATAACGGAACGGAATGAGTGCCTCCCTGGTTCCGGATATACGCCACAACTGTCATATTGTCGGACAGGATTTGGATGTGAGCTTTCTGAATAATGTTCATCCAATGACGTAATGCAAGCCAAATCGACATCATTTCCTTGATGTTTATGTGCTTGCTTAGAAAGTGCGGATCCCAAAGACCCTGGCACTTCGAATCCGTTGGGATCAATGTTGCACCCCAACCTGTTTGACTGGCATCCGTCATAATCGTAAAACCTGCACCTCGACCCGTCGACCTCGGGACGTCAGACCGGTTGTGTCGGCCCGAAGAACGTCCCGTACGTGAGTCGCTGCCTTGACGGTCTCTGGAATAAGACCTAGAGGACGTATAAGAACCTCTATAGGAACCTCTCTTGGGCTTATTTGTCCCAGAAGTACCTGTCTTACTCTTCTCTGCTGTATCCGACTTTTTGGAAGCGGAACTAAAAAGCAGAGAATCCGAAGCTTTCTTAGTTATCTTATCATAGATTGCTGAAAGCTTGCCGTCGAAGAGAAGCTCTCCGGAGACCGAAGCGACTCTGAGAGAGTTCTTCACCTTACTATCCACAAGTGTGGATGTAGCTAGGGCTGCGTCATGTCTAACCAACTCCAAGTTTGCCACTGAAAGGGCGGAGTTATACGTGGAATAAGCTACTGCCCTTGAAAGAAGTCTTAATGAGGATTGTATATCCTGGAATTCTTTCCCTTGAAGATGCAATGATGACGCCTTTGTAAGGTGGTCTGCGTATGATAAAACGTCTAAGCTTGCTCTGTTAGACATTATTGTCATTTCCAACGTCGCGGTTGGAATAGACATAGACGACGGTAATGATAATTCCAAGTCTTCCGCCTCGTCGTCTAGATGCAGAGGAACTCTCGGTATTCCATGTCCTGCTGCATCAAATTTATTCCTTGAATTGATGAAAGGCAGGTTGAGAGCATTAGCGGACAAGAAACCAGCTTTTCCTGTTTTGGAAGCAAGCTTATAGATAGCGTCGTTCAATAATTCAAATGACACATTGTGTCGGAAACTCAGGGACGATGTCTCTGAACCGCTCAAAAAATTCAGTGTCCAATGACGCTATCAGTCTCTTATCCGGCATCGCAGCTGTCTGGCCCGACGGAACAACTTGTGGAAGGAAGTGCCGGATGAAATCTACGGCAGCTTTATGTTGCTCCGAATGGGATAGCTCCAAGTCCTCGGTATCCCTTTCGCCATCCTGTCGGACCTCATGATGATCTCGATCGTCCACACCTGATGCTTCGGCGGGGCGTACAGACCCAGCGTCGTCGGATAATTCTTGATCCGATACCAATTCTGTCGGTTGCTGGGATGCTGCGATAATTTGTGCTATCTGAGCTAGCACGTCCGTCACCGAGGCCTGCGGAGTAGCGGTCTTACGCTGCTTAGCCGCTGGAAGCTCCGTGTAAACTGACTCCTGCATACTTCTCTTATGCGAACGTCCGGAGTCTGCAGGCTTCTTGTCCCTGGCTACCGGATGGCGTGACCTGGTTGCCGTGGAATCCCTGATCGGCGAAGCTGGCTGGATATCGGTGGTCACGTAGCCAAGGCGGTCGTGTGCGCTGCTGAGAGGATGAGAAAACCTTTTGTACAGTCTCTCCGGACTGTCTATACAACGGAGCGTCCCGATCGGCGGACGTATGCTCCGCTTGCAAAACATTTTGCACCACAACATCTGGTCCCAGATGTTGTTATACGAGAGAGGGGCCTCTCTCGCTCGCAGCCCGGATGGACCTGGACGAGCTAGGGACCGGACTAAAAGGCTTCCTCCATTCTCTCCTCTTATCCGCCGTCACTGGGTGTGCACCTTGAATATTTATAGTGCTCGCAACACCCAAATCTCCTTCCTGGACCGCAACGGACGAACCCGGCTGCCGAACCATTCGATGAATGGACGCTACACCGGGCGAGCTAGCGGACGTCAACGCCGTCGATCCTACTAGGGACCTCTTAGGCAATTGGCGTATCTCCATGAGCACTTTTGCTGCTAGCTCTTCATTTGATTGTGACGACGGAGGCGCACCTTTGGAAGATATCACGGAAACATCACCCTGTTCTTGTTCCTCTGAAATAGAAACTGATAAACTAGAGTGACCCTGTGGAGAAAGGACCGGCATAGCTCTTTCCCCACTAACAACATACCGTGACACACGTTTCCAATGTTTGTCATCCCAAAATTCACGTACTGAACAGGGGTTAGTGCGAGTACACTGACTACAATTTATACAATGATCATGAAAGTCAGAGGAAGATTTCCTCTCATTACAATTTGAACAATATCCTTTCATTGTGAAAAGAAAACAATAAGTACTAGTACTCGCACGAACCCCTGCAAACAAAGATACATAATAACATGATCCATTAACATAGAAAAAATAAATGAAATCAAAAATAATTTTTAAAAAAATATTTTTTCAGCAAAGCCCAAGTTTCTGAAAAGTAACGTTGAGCCCCAATGGATCCCAAGCCTAAGTGTGGACAAAAATTTTAAAAATATTTTAAACAATTAATGCAACACTTACAAATAATAATAATGTATCTTATAATGAATTAAACTAGTACAAAGACAAAAAGTCCCCCTCAACAGAGACTGTTGCCAATGTAAACAAGAAGTGTAAAAACACCAGAAACATGACTCCAGGCACTGATAATCCTGGCCCGAAATCAGTTACCAATAATACACTATCTGATGCAAAACAGAGACTTCCAGGGAAGAATCTGCAGAACATCAGATGGTAGATGCAGAACACTACGCCTAAACACCCATGGGTGAGAACGTAAACATGGGGAAAAGAACAGAATTCATTCTGTTACCTAGCTAAATCTCCCAAGAAACTTTTGTAATAATATTACTCAAAAATATGCCAAAAGCATGGGAGAATAGCAAGGGGGGATCTAAATGACAAGGAGAGAGGAAACACTGAATAAGCAGTGAAACTTCATAGCAAGAGTGACAACAACAGGCCCATGCCTCGAAAGTTAAAAAATTTATAGTAATTTATATATTTTTTATACTTACCAATGACCCAGACATAGCTGGTGCTAACTCTTAAAATATAGGGCCAAACACAAATTTTGCCCCCCAATCCCCAAAATTAGCATCTAAAACTAAAGAAAACATGTCCTGAAAGGCCCTCCACACTTCGCCCCTACTGCGCATGCGCAGTGTCAAGGACGTTCCGAAATTGGCGCCATTTATCATTCTAATAACCAGTGCCTGGTAAGCGCTATGTACTCAGCGGGGAGGCAAGAGTTCCCAACTCCTGGGAGGGCCATCCCCGTCTGGGTCATTGGTAAGTATAAAAAATATATAAATTACTATAAATTTTTTAACATTTTTATACTGTACCAATGACCCAGACATAGCTGAATAGTAAAAAGGCTGGAGGGCCAAGGACATAGAGCAAAATGGAATACGCTCAATAAAATAAAATAGAGTCATCCCCTGTAGGGAAAAGAAGTAATAGGCCTTACATGTATCTTTCTTATTTATGATAAATTAGAAAGATACAACACCTTCCAAAAATTGAGCTTCATACATCCATGTACTCTATTAATATCCAATAATCCTTATACTAATAATTTTTAAAGTAAGCCAATAATAAAGTAAGTCTAGAGAATAGAGACTCTTATACTCCTAAAAGTGTGTGAGAATTGCATAATCATGTCCGTTGACATATGCAATATTCAAAAGCTATACTTTAAAAACTAAGACTTGAATGAATTTTATAAACTTAAACTTCTCACTAAACAACCATCCCAATAACAGCTCAGAATTACTAACTCCGGAGGAGGTATCCCCTTGTTTTCATAGTAAAAACAGGTGACCCAAGGGAACACCCTCCCCCCCCCCCCCCCCTTTTTCTTGCCCTGGGTCAAATAGCCCAGAGCGAAGAGGGCAGCCGAACGGAGACACTGCCGAAACAGACAGCCTACCTAGCTATAGTAGCAACTGTTAAGTGAATGACATTCTGAGCAGCAGAAAATAGACCTAACAATAGAGGCCTCCAGAAATGGACTCGATATTTCTGAGATAAAATTCATGAATGTGGATGGCTGAGCGCAATGAGCAGCCTTCAAAAATCTATAATAGCAACACTATTAATGTAAGCCCAAGAAGTAGAAGAACTCTTACTTCATGAGCCGAAATCTTAAGCACAACTGCTAAGCCAATGATATACCATAAGCAGTACGCTAGTTAATAGAATCCATTAACAATAAAATGGAGCGTAACGTCCTTCTACTTGACATCAAAGACAGAAGAAGCTTACGCCCTTGTAATAAACAGATATCTGTTTATAAATACATAAACTGTATCCAGAAAGAGTAAAGGCCTATGCCCATACGAAGACGGAAGGACCTTAAAATAATAGGTTCCGGATAATAGGAGCCTAACTCTTATGCAACAATCCAACCTAAATAGTAACGGAAGTATTGATTCCGAAACTATGAAAGTGAAAATCATCCATCGATAGTGCATGAAACTCACTGACTCTACAGTAAAAGAGAAACCAACAGAATTACTGTCTAAAAGGTCAGAATTTGAAAACTACTGTTTCCAGAGGCTCAAATGATTACTTAGCTAAATAAGAACCGAAGTTAAAATCCGTATAGGAATTTAATCTAAAGATTCTAAGTCTATTTATCAAAAAGTTACTAACTGACTTAGATAAAGAGACAAAAGACTCAATTGTAAACTATCGTAGAGTGCATAGGTATGAGGTAACATAAACCTATAACCTAAATAACAACAGGCTGCAGTAGATCTTGTGAAACAAGTATACTAAAAAATAGCAATGAGTAGTATGGAGGGATCAACAATATGAACATAATGATCCCTACACCACGACGGAAGAGCCTCCACTTTAGTCGCATAGAATAGCGAAGAAGAGGATCTCCTATAGTAAGAAATCGCGTCCAAAGCTCGTCCAGTAAAGTGCTTACAATGCAATACGGACCACACAACGGAATACATGAAGGTTGCGACCTTGCTGGTTGTGATAAAGATGACACGATTTACCCAGTGAAAAAAGATCCTCACATAGAGGAAGATTTCACGTTAAGATCCACAGTAGACAAGAGAGTAAATTACTCATGATCTCTGTGAAGATAGAGATGCTATCAACAGAAATGTATTGTGATTGTTTATCTTAGCAATACCTGCTAAAACAACAGCGCCAGAGGATACGCGTATCCTATCATTCCGTCCTATAGATCAATAGAGCGTTAACAGTATTAGCTCAGAGATCTGGACAAGCCAACACATACGTCTGCAATTGATTAGCAAGCTGTGTCATAAATAAAACATCATTGGGCGCTCCCATAGATAGCAAATCTGATTGAATACTTGTTTGTTGAGAGTCCATTCTGACAGCAACAAGCGACCCGTAAGAGAACGGGAGTGCGATAAAACAATCAGACGACCCAGAATATGACGGACCAAAACTGAACTTGGTGTACTATAACCAACAGACGGATTCTTTCCATTAAATTGAATAACGGAAACGAAAGAGTGCCTCCCTGGTTCCGGAGATACGCCACTACTGTCGAATTAAAGGACAGGAATTTGGGCATGCGTTTCTGAATAATGTTCATGCAATGACATAAAGCAAGCCTAAAAAACATTATTCCGCGGAAGTTAAACTGATAGCTAAAAGACTGCGGAACCCAAAGACCCTGGCACTTCGAATCCGTAGGGATCAGTATATATCCCAATCTGTTTGACTGGCAACCGTCATAACAGCCACACTCGGGTCCGGCAACTGCGGCGGCACTCTCTGAGTCAACCACCGAATGTTTGCCCCAGTCTGAATCTCTTGTAACACTAGATAGACAAGAGAATGTATAAATCGAGCAATTCATGGATTGCCGGAAAGATGCCGTCGAAGAGAAGCTCCTCCGAGAACGAAGCGACTCTGAGAGAGTTCTTAACCTACTATCCACGCGTGGATGTAGCTAGGGCTGCGTCACGTCTAACCAACTCCAATCAGCCACTGAAGGGCGGAGTTATACGTGAACAAACTACTGCCCTCAAAAGAAATTACATTGAGAATAATATCCCGTAAATCTTTTCTTGAAGACGTAATGATAACGCCTCAGTAAGGCGGATTACGTATAATAAAGCGTCTAAGTTAAGTCTACTATACATAATGTCGTTCCCAACATTGAAATTGGAAAAGACATAAACGGCGAAAAAGAATATATGCAGTCTTTAATCACACCGTCTAGACGCATATGAACTCTCGGTATGCCCTGCTCTGCCAAAATAAACTATTTGTAAAAAAGATAAAATGGCAGAAATGAGCCACGCGGACAAGAAACTAAACTATCATGCTTAGTAGCAGGCTTGTATATATATATAAATATATAGCGTCGAAAAATAAAACACATGTTGAAATGACAATATTGGACTGCGTCGGTAAGTCAGGGACAAAGTCCCTGTACCGATCGAAAAATCCGAGTCCAATGACGCTATAAGTCTCTTATCCAAGATCGCAGCAATGAAGTCTGAAAAATAATCACTGGAAGAAATGCCAGAAGATATGAAAGGCATCTTCCGATACTACTAAAGGGAAAACTCGAAATCTTTCGAATCCCTTTCGCCATCCTGTCGGACCCTATAAAGCGTTCGGTCGTCCGTAGCTTGAAGCAACCGCGGACCGCACCGACCCAGCGCCGTCGGATAATTCCTGATTCGACCGAGAAACTGTCAATTGCTGGGATGCTGCGAAACAACTGTGCTAACTCGGATAGCACGTCCGTCACTGAGGCCTGAGGAGAAGCGGTCTTACGATGCATTGCCGCAGGAAGCTCCGAGATCGTTACCCCGTGCATACTTCCAATATGCGAGCGAACGGAGTGTATAGGCCTCGTGTCCCTTGGCTACCGGATGGCGCGACCTATTCGCTGTGGAATCACTGAATGCCGAAACTGATCGGATACTCGAGGTCACGTAGCCAATGTGCGGTCGTGTGCCCTGCTGTGAGGATGAGGAAGCATTAAAGACAGTCTCTCGGACTGTCAATATAACGGAGCGTCCCGAGCAACGGACATATGCTCCGAATGTAAAATATCTGAACCACAACATGCGGTCCCCTATGTTGTTGGCTTCCTCCGATCTGTCCTCAATCTGCCGTCACTGGGTGAGTACTAAAGTAATTAAAGTGCTCGCATCACCCAAATCTCCTTCCTAGACCGCAACGGACGAACCCGGCAGCCGAACCATTCGATGAATGTACGCTACACCGGGTGAGCTAGCGAATGTCACTCCGTAAGCGATAGACATATTCCATGAGCACTTATTGCCGCTAACTCTTCATTAACTATGACGACAGAGGCACACTTTTGAAAGACATCTCCATAACTCTTCGAACAAGAAACCAGAAATGCTTGGATAGCAAGCATAAGATAATAATATATATAGCGTCGTTCAATAATTCGAAAGTTTGTGTGACATTATTGGACTATGTCGGAAATGAGGGACGATGTCCCTGAACCGAACCAAAAATTTCTAAGTCCACCGACGCTATCAGTTTCTTATCCGGCATCGCAGCATATGTTGTTCCGAAAGGGAAAGCTTGAAATCCTCCGAATCCCTTTCGGTATCCCGTCGGACCGGATGAAACTTTCGGACGTCCGTACCCACTTCCGCGGAGCGTCCCGACCCAGCATCGTCGGATAAAATATATGCGACAGATTCAGTTGATGCTGGGATGCTGCGATAAACTGTGCTATTAAGGAAACCACGTCCGTTCCCGAGGCCTGTGCAGTAGCGGACTTACGATGCATTGCCGCTGGAAGCTCCGTGTACGTTGACTCCCGCACACTTCCTATGCGAACGTCCGGAGTCTGCAGGCCTCGAGTCCCCGGCTACCGACCCAGCGCTGTCGGATAATTCTCGATCCGACACCGTTTCTGTCGGCTGCTGGGATGCTGCGATAAGCTGTGCTATGTGCACAAGAATGTCCGGCGTCGAGACCTGCGGAGGCGCAGTCTATCGCTGCTTCGCCGAGGGCAGCTCCGCATCAGATGGCTCCCGCATACTTTTCCTATGCGAACGTCCGGAGTCCATCGGTCTCGAATCCCTGGCTGCCGGATGGTGTGACCTGGTCGCCGAAGAATCCTTGATCGGCGAAGCTGGTAATATATCGGCGGTCACGCAGCCAAGGTGCGGTCGTGTGCGCTGACGAGAAGAGGAAGCCTTAGCAGTCTCAGCGGACTGCCTATACAATGGAGCGTCCCGAGCGACGGACGTATGCTCCGCTAGCGACACATTTGTACCACAACATCTGGGGCCAGATGTTGTTGAACGAGAGAGGGGCCTCTCTCGCTTGCCGTCCGGATGGACCGGAACGAGCTATGAACCGGACTAAAAGGCTTCCTCCGTTCTCCCTCCGATCCGCCGTCACTGGGTGTGCATTAAGTTAATTTTATAGTGCTCGCATCACCCCAAAATTCCTTCTAGACCGCAACGGACGAACCCGGCTGCCGAACCATTCGGTGAATGGACGCTACACCGGGCGAGCTAGCGGACGTCAAAGGCCGTCGAACCTACTAGGGTCCTCTTAGGCAATTGGCGTATTACATGAGCACTTTTCCGCTAGCCCTTCATTAATTGTGACGACGGAGGCACACTGTTGGAAGACATCACAGATACATCACCCTAATCTTGATCGTCTGAAATAGAAATTGATAAAGTAGAGTGACCCTGCGGGGAAAGGACCGGAGTGTCCAAATCCCCAACAACATACCGTGACATACGCTTCCCATATTGTCATCGAAATCATACGATACAGAACAGGAGTTAATGCGAGTACACTCACCACATATAGAATGATAATAAGGTCAGAGGAAGACTTCCTCTTAAAACAATTGATCAATATCCTTTCAATGTGAAAAGAAAACAAGTCCTGGTACTCACACTAACCCCTGGCAATCAAAATACATAATAATAATATGATCCATTAATATAGAAAAAATAACTGAAATCAAAATATTTTGAAAAAATATTTTTTCAGAACAGCCCAAGTTTCTGAAAAGTAACGTTGAGCCCCAATGGATCCCAAGCCTAAGTGTGGA
This sequence comes from Pictodentalium vernedei, assembly GCA_031216915.1. Taxonomy (NCBI): domain Eukaryota; kingdom Metazoa; phylum Mollusca; class Scaphopoda; order Dentaliida; family Dentaliidae; genus Pictodentalium; species Pictodentalium vernedei. The sequence continues at coordinate 241,446,919 of CM062294.1, read as the reverse complement.
CAAAAATTTTAAAAATATTTTAAACAATTTATTCAACACTTACGAACAATAATAATGTATCTAGTTATGATTAAAATAACATAAAGATATTATTATTTAGAAATCCCCCCCTCACACAGAGGGCTGTTGTAAATGTAAACAATGAGTGTAAAAACACTAAAATAAGACTCCAGGCACTCAGGCCCGAAATCAGTTACCAAAAATACACCATCTGATGCAAAACAGAGACTTCCAGGGAAGAAACTGCAGAACATCAGATGGTAGATGCAGAACACAACGCCTAACCACCCGTAGGTGAAGACGTAAACATGGGGAAAGAACAGAATTCATTCTGTTATTCAGCTAAAACTCCCAAGAAAATTTTAGTAATAATAATTACAGAAACTATGCCAAAAGCATGGGAGAATAGCAAGGGGGAACTTAAAGGACAGGGAGAGAGGAAAACACTTAAAAAAAACAGTGTAACTAAATAATCAGAATGACAACAAAATGGCTGCTGCCTTGAAAATAGGTAACTTAACATAATTTCATTAAAAAATTTTAAGTTACAGCCCTGATAATATTCTGTCACACATTCTTTTCCTCTCCTCCTTTTCTATCCTCCTTAGAATCACCATTTCACTAATATTTATGTGTCTGGCATCATTTAAACTGAGATTTAAAAGCACAAAGATCAGTCAGATGTTAACTGATGAAGGGCCAAACTTAGAATGATAAATGGCGCCAATTTCGGAACGTCCTTGACACTGCACATGCGCAGTAGGGGCGAAGTGTGGAGGGCCTTTCAGGACATGTTTTCTTTAGTTTTAGATGCAAATTTTGGGGATTGGGGGGCAAAATTTGTGTTTGGCCCTATATTTTAAGAGTTAGCACCAGCTATGTCTGGGTCATTGGTACAGTATAAAAATATAGGCAACTTAACATAATTTCATTCAAAAATTTTAAGTTACAGCCCTGAATATTTTCTGTCACTCATTTTTCCTCTCCTCCTTCTATATGCACTTTATATCCACCATTTCTCTAATATTTATGTGTCTGGCATCATTTAAACTGAGATTTACAAATATCAGTCAGATGTGAACTGATGAAGGGCCAAACAAAGAATGATAATTGGTGCCAATTTCGGGACGTCCTTGACACTGCGCATGCGCAGTGAGGGCAAAGTATGGAGGTTCTTCAGGACATGATTTCTTTTGGTTTTAGATGCAAATTTTGGGGATTGGGGGGCAAAATTTGTGTTTGACCCTAGAATTTTAAGAGTTAGCACCAGCTAAGTCTGGGTCATTGGTACAGTATAAAAATAAATAATTTTTAAAATAATAAATAATGATATCCTGTGCATTGGGTAGAGGGTTAAAGTAAGAGACACTTTTGTAGTACAAAATTTAACTCACATCTCCTTGGATTTCTGAGACTCTTTTTCACTGTATCTGATGCATCATCATAGAATTTTTCATATAAATTCAATATTCTGTGGCGATCCAATATTCCTATCTGGAAGAAAATTGAAAGAAAACATAATCCATTTTATTTTCACTGTTACCATTTAGACAGATAAGATTTTAAAACTGCAGTCCAAAATTAGTAACAGCATATTCAGAACTTAGAAAAAACACTTGTTGGGTTGTCATATTGAAAATGAAAATCAGATTTGGTAAGTGGTTTTCACTCACCTCTATCAGTTGTCTGAAGGACGAGTCGATTTCTTTAATACAAAATGTAAAAGAGGTTGAAATGATTAATTGATTTACTTACACTTGAATGGTTACAAACAATTTTTCTACTCATTAACCTCACATGCATGAAAGAACAGTCCTTAGATTCTCAAATCCATGGAGGTGCGAAAAATTGCACCTCTCAAAAGGTCAAGGGTTGGTATTTCTATTGCGCTAACTAGGACCCTCCGTAATGACTGGAGGGTCCTAGTTAGGACAACTATTTCAAGAACCTAACATAAGTTATTTTGAGGGAATGTGCACCCCAGCAATCAACAATTTTGTTTTAAGTTCAGTCTTGGTGTCAAATTTTTGAAGGCAAATTTAATTGTGGTTATTTTTGGGGGGTTATGTACAACATCTATTGGTTGGTACTTACTGTTTGGTGACTTCCAGTTCACAGAAGTTGACATTCAAGTTCAGTGGGACTTATATACTAGCGGAAAAAAGAAAAGCAAGTTTTTTTCTGTGGTAAATATTTCAAATGTGTTATGGATGATTATTTCATAGTTTGGATCTTGATGTTATTTCTTCATTACTGATTAAATTTTGACGAGTTTTGTCTTAACACAGAGGGCATTTGCATCGATAACGTTCAAATATGGAAATCATACACCATTTCCTGATCAAAATCAATAGCGGGTGTGCCCACCCAGGGCTTCAGTCGCTGCTCTGACTCTCCTAACCATTGACCCCATCAAGTTGTTTATGGTCCTTCGTGGGATGTTATTCCACTCCTGAAGAAGGGCCTTAGTGAGCTGAGCGACATTGTTTGGGCTGTTGACGCGCTTCCTGACTCTCCTGTCCAGCTCGTCCCACAAATGTTCGATTGGGGACAAATTTGGACTGCAGGGTGGCCAATCGAGAACTGGGACATTGTTTTGGTTGAGGAAGTCACGACAAACCCTAGCAACGTGTGACCTCACATTATCCTGCTGCAATGTAAGGTTTACGTGTATGGATAAATGGAAGGACATGAGGCATGAGGACCTGATCCTGATACCTTACAGCTGTAAGATTGCCCTGGATGACCACGAGAGGGGTTTTCATGCCATGAGAAATCCTCCCCCCCCCCAAAACCATAACAGACCCTCCCCAAACCTGTTGTTTTCCTTAACACAAGCACCAGAATATTGCTCACCTTGACGTTGATAGCAACGTTGTCATCCATCTGACATGTAAAGTATGAACCGAGACTCGTCAGTGAATAATACATGTCTCCAGTGGGCCAAGTGAAAGCGTTATGGTGCATGTGATGTTAATGTCACCTGGGTTTAAGTTGTGGACCAATGCATGGACGTTGTGGCCTTAAATTGAACTCCTATAACTGATTCCTAACTGTTCTTGGACACACTGGGCGACCATGAGTGCATACAACCTGACTCACCATCTCTGTCAAAGCTGAAATCAGTTACGGAGATGTGAGAGATGCATGCCTCTATCTTGATGTGGCAATGAAACGCACAGATGTCTGCTCCTGGGACAGCCAGGTAATCTTCCTGTGGCTTTGAGACGTCCAACTAAATGAGCTATCATTGACCCCAAATTGCTGGGCGACAAGATGTTGCGATACAGCCCTACCTTTATCAACTTCGGACATTCGTGGAATTTTGCTTTTCAAATGAGTTGAATTAAAATGGTGTGCAATCGATGTGTACTGTTCAAAACTTCGATTTGGTATGGTTTTCAAGTCCATAGCACATGCGAGGAGTGCCCTGGATGCATGCTTTGTTGAAAGATCTGTTGAAAGCATGCAGCATCGCACATGGTCATGATTGAATGAATTTTATAACTAAAGACTCTTTAGACAGTACCTGAGGTAGCTATGTATCAAATTTTACTACTTTTGGTCTACGGATAACAAAATTATATTAACAAAACTGAACTCGCTTTTTTCTGTCAGTACAGGACTGGCAGGTGAATAAGGTGATAGAAGTGTAAAGAGAATGAACATTTCTATCAATTCATCTCATACCATTATGTACTTAAGAGATGGGTAATTACTCCAGTATGAGCATGGCCAGATGCTTGATCCAATGAGTAGGCCTTTCTAATGTGTCTTCATGTATATATATGTGGCAGGGGATGGTGCATTGTTTGGGGGGGGGGGGGGGGTTCAGCAGCTGAACTTGGGTCACTGTTTTCAGGTTTTATGAATCAGGAGCCATGAATAATGATGCTTGATGATTTTTCATTTTATTGGCAAAGTGATCAACCATCATACCAGTGTACAAGTGGGTGAGTCGGAAAGGTTCAGGCATGCTCATTTTCACACTCCTTGCGAATGAGTGAGGTGTGCAGGTGCAACCTCACACCTCAGGAGAGCTGGAAGGTTTTGATTTCTCATATTTGGTTTCTGTTTCGGTTTGGTATCTGAAAAAAAAACCCCTGATTTCGGTTCAGTTTTCATGTGTTAAGAACATATAATAAATAAAACAGGTTGCTTCCCTTGGAAAAATCTGCAGTAGTTTGTACGACACAACTTAGCACAAAAAGCTCTGTCTGTGAGTATTACCACTGGGTTCAGACTAACTTCCCAAGGGCGATCACTCTTAGGGGTTCTATGGGATCAGTTTTAACCTTATTCAGTCTGGACAAAATTATCCTAAGGCCTTACATCCCAAAATTACTTACTAATGCATTCTCAGCTTAAATGAGAGAGACAACATGTTTTAAAAATGTCTTGGTATTGATTAAGTTGCTTGTTTATTTGTTTATTGGAGATTAAAGACACTTTCTACAGCCAGAGTCACATCGTGACAGACAGTTTTACAGGTGCAGGAAGCTGTAAAGAACCACTTAGCAACCGTTAGACTCTCCAGCTTATTAACTGGTTGAGGGCTAAATTATTTTTCCAGGTGGATTTGTAACGTGAGTATTTTTTTAAAAAGATACCATGCTACCAGCAAGGGAAGCCTTAGTTCAGTAAAATTATGTTAAAAAAAATGATAAATTTAAAGTAATTTGTATATTTTTAATACTTACCAATGGACCAGACTTAGCTGATGCAACCCCTCAATATTATTAAGGGCCAAACACAAATTTTGACCCCCCCCCCCCATCCCCAAAATTTGCATACAATACCTAAAATTAAAAGTCCTATGTGGCCCTCCATACTTTTAGTACTTGCACATGCGCAGTACCCAGGAAGAGACTGGAATTGACACCAACATCATTCTTTCTAGTTGTGCCTACTGAAGTGATAACTCAGTGTGGAGGTATGAGTGCCCACTCATGGGAGGGCCATCCCCATCTGGGCCATTGGTAAGTATTAAAAATATACAAATTATTTTAAATTTATCATATTTTAATACCCAAACCAAATGCTCAGACTTAGCTGAATCGTAAAAAGGTAGAGGGCCTAGGACTTAAAGAATTAGCAGACCAAAATACAGCTCCTTAGCCTGCATTAGAACTTCCAAAGTGAAAAGGTGTTTCAAATTTTAAGGAATTACCTATGTCTCGCTATACCACAATATTGAAGACATACCACTGAAATAAGGAGCAATAAGTGATTACGCTAAATGGGTGTAACAAGCCCCCAATTTTAAGGCTAGTCCGGAATAAGAGACTTAAAATTAGGAAAAGCATGTACATAATATCAGAATAATCTATAGACGATAACAGCTTAACCCTTTACGCAACGAACCGCCTGCGTAATATGCAAATTCAGTAGTAGAAAAAATATTATTTTTCAAAAAATTTCAACAAAACCATATCATGTGACCCCTCGTTGGAACGAGCTCGACGAGCTCGTTCCAACGAGGGGCCACATGATATGGTTTTGTTGAAATTTTTTGAAAAATTTAAAAAAATGTTATTTAAAATAATACATTTTGATATCGTCTGCATTGGGTAAAGGGTTAACTCATAGTTACACACTTATTAAAAGGCCAGAAGAGGTAAGGAAAAAACACCCCCCCCCCCTTTTTTTTTGAAGGAATAATCTTCAAAACAAAGAGGGGAGCAGTCTGGAAACAGTGAAAAAGCGGTCCCGAATAATATATATATTCGTCTAAAAGGCACCCAGCTATTAATTATTATTAATATATTATTAATTGATTGTTGCTTAATGTTACCTCAGCAGCTAAGGCTATATCGTGGCGATCCCGGTTATTAAAATCACAAGCTTAGAAATGTATTCCACATCTGGAATACGCAAATAAGTTGAAAAACCAGTGATATAAATATGTACAACCTTAACTTGACCAATTGAATCCCAATGGAAAGTTATCTAACAGAACTATATGCTTCTTAGCCAACACACAGGCAACCACGTTCAGGTGTACAATTAATGAACCTTCCAATTGTAACCTTACAATTATATGAGAGAAGGAACAGACCTTGTGTACCACTCTATGGTCAAAAACTGCATTTAGAAAATGGAAAGGGATACTAATAAAAAGCCTGTCACGGACCATCCCCAAATAATTCATTGTTCCCTAGGTCCATTAAAACCAATATGACTGTTCAGAGAAAGAATTTACCACTCCAAATAATGAAGTCAAAAATATAGAAAGTATGGATAGACGGCCTATTGAAAACTCCATAACTGATCCAACTAGCCCCAAAATTCTCATAAGCTCTATAGTAATGCAGAACCAGAATCAAGAGAATCTATTCCGTAATAAGTCTGCCTAATAATGGATACATATCATGCCCGCAATCAATGGAATCCCACTTTATAACAACGTTAATGTGATTAACCTGAGGAACAGACTCATACGCCGTAAGAAAAGCAGAGAGCTCTGAGCGTAACTACTCAGAGTACACTAATTGCCACATTTGAAGAATGTCGCCCAAATAAATGACATGCCTGCCATACAGTAACACAAAGGCTAGTAATATCAACTAAATGTATTCATAATAGAATTTAGAATCCAAGAACAATTAGTGTTCAGGAATCATATGCTCATATATCACTTATGAACGATCAAATCACAGGAAGCAAACCAACTCGAGTGGTTGAGCCCCTGATGTCGCCGTTAGACCACAACCCACCCGCCAATCAAAGAGCAATGAAAGGCATGCATATAATTGAATGCATATAAGGCTTACTGGAAGAGCACTACATCCTGCCCTGTAATCGCCTATTAACATATTGGCAGTGTGTGTGTGTGTGTGTGGGGGGGGGGGGGGGGGGGGGGGTCGACGAATAAATCATATCAAACCCCCGTCACCCGCAAGACTTGAATTGCTAGATAAGTAAGGCCGGCGCAGTAATATAAAAGCTTGGAAGAGTGACAAATTCCTTTTTTCGCTATAAGAAAAAGAAACTTCACGCCACATTCCCAAGTTATACTGCTGCTGCTATTCTCAATAAACAGAGCTAAAAAGCTTGTAGTTAGCCCAAGCAAGCAGAATGACACTAATCCGGCGCGACTCGTATTGCTTTAGTGTTAGTTATCTAGAATAGCATAGAAACCATATGGCTCCTTCACATCTGACCGACTCCATAATGCCACCAAGGATGCAGGGGGACGTGATGAACATGGCACTATTGCAAGGAATATACCTGCTGAAACAGCATCGACATATCCTTTGAAATTAAGACAGTACGCCATGTCATCAAATAATACACCATATAGACAAAATATCCAATCATCAAGTGGAAATATAATCCACAACATTAGATTTGATACAAATGAAAGCGGGAGATGAAAATTATGTTCCGGCACCCGATCACAAGAAACCTAGATGAACTCCTTGTGTCATAATTGTGAAGACCGGATCTGGCAGTAGAAGCGGAACTCCCGGAGTCAGCCACTGGAGATCCGCCCAAATCTGAACCCTTTGTTTTACTAGGTCTGTTAAAACAATCTGGGTTTCGAGCGATTGCGTCTTCACACTCCAGTTCTGAGTAACGAAAATCTGGAGGGAACGCTTGCGCAGGCGGCACATCGGAATAAGATCTGCAGCTGCTCAGCACAGCACCATCAGTCGCATAAACTCCCTCACAGTCACTGTGGGAGAGTTTAGACAAAAGCGAGCACAACAACTGACTAATTTCGTTCTGGGTAACGGCAGACAAACCAGATTGTTGTGAGTCTCAAAGCTCATTCATAAGTGAATGAAGGACTTGGGCGGAGCTATATCCAACTTCTCATTTATTATGAAACCGAGATGGCGGAACAACTGAAGCAGACTCTGAACATCGTTCTGAAGAATAATTCTGTTGCTGTATCTCTGAAGAATGTCATCCAAGTAAGGCCGACATTATCACTGCCGAATGAGCTCGGAAGTATGACATTACAGAGTTCATTATTCGAGTGAAAGCCCAAGGAGCCAGGTTCAGACTGAAGCACATCACTCTGAACTGATAAACCTCTTCTTGCATGGCAAAACACAGGTACTTTCTGAATGCCGGATGAACCAGGACATGAAAGTATGCGTCCTTTACATCTATGCTTGCCGCATAGCCGTCCACTCGAATGCTCGCTCTTACCGACCGAATGGTTTCCATATAGAACCTTGGAGCCATGATCAATTTGTTTATCCAGCTCAAGTCTATTAACGGTCAGAACGAGCCGTCTGGCTTCGGTACGAGAAACAGGTGACTGTAAAAACCTGGAAAATTTTGATTCTCGACGACATCTATTGCTTTCTTTGATAGGAGAGTCTATACCTCCGCAAGGAGAGACTCTCTTTTGGAACAATTCGCCGGAAAATTTGTCCAATGCAGACTTCTTGTAAGTGGGGGCTTTGCTCTGAATGATAGCCACAGGCCTGCTGAAACTACATTTCTCACCCACTGATCTTTCGTAATTTCCATTCAGTTTTTCATGAAGTTTGATAACCTTCTGCCAACTGGAAAGCAACAAAGGTCTAGACCATCACCTGTATGACTTGCGAGGCTTGCGGGAGGAGAAACTACATCCTCCTCATGAAGAACCTCATCCCGTCGGCCTAGGGGCATCTGACTTATAGTCTTGATCAGATTTGTGTCCCTTTCCCAAGTCGCTATATTAACGACCTCTGGAGTAACTGTAAGAGGCTTTCTTAGACCCTCGCAAGGAGCTCTCTTTCGATGATTGGGAACTGGAATGACCTTGCCTACTCTGGCCAGCTGATTCATGTTGTTGAGACGCTGATCTCAGTAGTACTGTGCTGGAAGCTTTTTTTGGTAGCTTGTTCATAGACTAAGGAAAGCTTGTCGTCAAACAGTGCGTACCCGGAGGCTGGAGCGACTTGGAGAGAGCTTTTCACCCTGTCATCTATAATTGATGATGACCCAAGGGCTGCATCACGTCTAACCAACTTCAAATTTGCCACTGAAAAGGCAGAGTGGTTTGTGGCATACATGACTGCCCTGGAAAGAACTCTTAGTGAGAAACTAACATCCTCAAATTCCTTTCCATTTAGACGCTGCGCCAGAGCCCTGGTGATGTGATCTGCATAGGACATAGCATCCAAAATCACTCTATTAGATGAAATAGAAGATTCCATCATATCCGAGCGAAAATTGAATGATGTAGGCAAGGATATATCCAAATCCCCAGCCTGCTTATCCAGACGCAGAGGAGCTCTCTGAAATCTTCTCCAACCGTTTTAAAATAACGTGCTGATTGAAGATGCAGATAAGAAACTGCCTTCTTTTTCGAACTTGCTAGGTTGAATATGGCGTTGTTAATGTGGCCGAAGGCCTCCGACACTTGCCAAGATAGTCCCGAGAAGGATAGCACATCATCTTTTCTTCGCACGACATCTCTGTCTAGAGACGACAGCGGTTTCTGCCTAGCAGACGCAGCTTGCTGATCAGGTGGAACAAAGTCAGGATAGTATTCATGAATGAAATTCATTGCTACCATATGTTGTTCCGAAAGGGAAGGGTAACCCTCCTCCTTTTCCCTTTCAACATCTGACTGATTCAGCTGAGAATTATGGTCAAAAGCATCTGAATGTACAGATGATTGGACCGACCCAGCACCGTCCAACAGCTCACTACCGGAGTCTGCGGAAGGCTGCGCTTGCACTTGCTGGAAAGTTGCGATAAGCTGCGTAACCTGTGACAACAAGTCCATTACAGAGGCTTGAGGAGCAGCAGTCTTTTGTTTTTTCGCCGCTTGCTGCTCCTGGGATGGAGATCTGGATGTAGATCTCTTCTCCGAACATCCAAATGAAAGAAACCTTGGATCACTAGCTACTGGATGAGGAGGCTTCGCGGGCAAAGACTGGGAATGTCTTCGCATGGCTGCCTGGATATCCGAAGTTGAGTAGCTAGTGTGCGGTCGTGTGAAGAAGCTGTAACTGTAGCAGACCCCGGCTGCAGTTTAGATGGAGTGTCCCGAGTGGTGAGTGTGGACATTAGCTCCGATTCAGTCAAGTTTCTCAAAACAACATTTGGCCCCAAATGTTGCTGGGTTAGAGAAGGCTCTCCCGCTCGTGGTCTATCAGACCTCGCCAGGCTTCCCTAAGAGACACTTGAAGGCTTCTTCCCTTTAGCCATCGTTGGTGGGTGACCTTTAGTTTTTGAGGTGCTCGCTCTACCCAATTCTACACTTCCCTCGACCGCAACGGACATACCCAGTGTCCCGGCCTCCGCTTCACCGGACCATGTTCTTGTTCCTCTGAAAAAGAAACTGAAAAACTTGAATTATCCTGCGGTGACAGCTCCGGCATCGGAACTTCACTGCCGACGACATACTGCGACACCCGTCTTCAATATTGGACATCCCAATGTACACAAGTAGGACAAGAATCTGTAGGAGTGCATAGACTACAGGCATGGCAACGAGCATGTAAATCCAAGGAAGACTTCCTTGCCTTGCATTTAGAGCAGTAAGCTTTCATAATTAATTACAATAAAAAAAAACAAAGTCGATAGCACTCCTACAAGTTCAACAACAAAAATACATGATAAGGATACATGAAAATAGCAATCAAATTAATTTCAAATTTTTTTTTTTAAAATGCCTGAGTTCCCAAAGGGAACATCATGAGCCCAAGGGAATCACGGTAGAGCCTAAGTGTGGACAATTTTTTTGAGCGACACTACCGGAATCATAATCAATGTATCCTACAATAATTCTAAAGTATTATAATACTAAATACTACATGTTAAGGGCGTAGCCAAATGTAAACAACGTCAATAGAAACAAGCCAAGCCCAATACCGGGTCTGGACCTGCGTCGCTGCATGCAATTGAATCGGCAAACAGGAAGTGGCTGCACGGCAGATCTGAACATTGCATACACGATACAACTGATCATTATCAGGCTCCAGATGAAATATAAAATCAATCCCTTGCATAGAAGCCGAGAAAAGTTTGACGAAAAATTTCAATGTTCAGTGGGTACAGTAAAATTTCAAAGTATCGGCAAACAGGAACTGGCCGCACGGCAGGTCTGAAAATCGCTTACACGATACAACACATGATTATGAAGCAGCAGACCAAATATAAAATCAATCCCTTGCATAAAAGCCGAGAAAACTTTGACGGAAAATTTCAATGTTCAGTGGGTACAGTAAAATTTCAAAGTATCGGCAAACAGGAAGTGGCTGCACAGCAGATCTGAAAATTGCTTACCCGATACAACTCATCATTATGAAGCAACAGACCAAATATAAAATCATTCCCTTTCATAGAAGCCAAGAAAACTTTGACGGAAGAAGTGTTTCGGACGAACTGACGGACGGACTGATGGATGGATGGACTGACGGACGGAGTCGAGCGGTTACTAGAGCTGCTCTGCTGCTGGCGATGCAGGTAAAAAACAGGAAACAAGACAACAGGCACAAAAAAAGGCCCATAGTCACTAACCGATTTAAATGTTACCAGATGCAAAGCTAGGTCTTCATGTGAAGAAAAAACAATACATCGGATAGAAGATGCAAGACCAAAATGACCCAACACCCCTATGGTGAGGACGTAACCATGGGGATAAACAGAATAAACATTCTGTAACACACTTAAACTTCCAAGAAATTTAATAAAAAATTTCAATAAAAACAGCCAAAAAGCTTAGGAGTTTAATAGGAGGGTTCATGGAAGTATAGGGAAGGCACACTTAACAAACAGTAGATAAATCATTATCAAGAATGATGACCTAAGGCGCATGTCCCGAAAATGGACAACAAGAAATAATTTGTATAATTATTGTAAAGTTACAGCCCTGAACATCTCAAACCACCGTTGTTCAATTCCATCATCCATTTATAGCCTTGAATCCACCAATTCTTTCACTGATTTGTATTTGGCACCTTCAAAAATGAGATTTTAAAGCACAGATGTCAGTTCAGTTGTTAATGAGTTTGGGCCAAACAGAAGAATGATGTTTGTGCCAATTCTGGTCTCTTCCTGGGTACTGCACATGTGCAAGTACTAAAAGTAAGGAGGGCCAGATAGGACTTTTAATTTTTGGTATTGTATGCAAATTTTGGGGATCGGGGGTTCAAAATTTGTGTTTGGCCCTTAATAATATTGAGGTTGCACCAGCTAAGTCTGGGCCATTGGTTTTAGTATTAAAATGTTAAAAAATTTATAGTAATTTATATATTTTTTATACTTACCAATGACCCAGACTTAGCTGGTGCTAACTCTAAAATATCTAGGGCCAAGTGCAAATTTTACCCCCCAATCCCCAAAATTTGCATCTAAAACCAAAAATTACATGTCCTATATGGTCCTCCATACCTTTACTCCACTGCACATGCGCAGTGTCAAGGAGGTCTCGAAATTGCCACCAAAAGTCATTCTTACAACCAGTGCCTGGTAAGCGTTATGTACTCAGCAAGGAGGTATGAGTTCCTAACTCATGAGAGGGCCATCCCCATATGGGTCATTGGTAAGTATAAAAAATATATAAATTACTATAAATTTTTTAACATTTTTATACTGTACCAATGACCCAGACTTAGCTGAACAGTAAAAAGGTTGGAGGGCCTAGGACATAAGGAAAATCCAATAGACTCAATTACCCATAACAGACCTATTCCCGTAAGGAGAAAAGGAGAGACAGGTTTACATGTATCTTTCTTATTTGTATCAAAAAAGAAAGACACAACACTATTCTGTAATTGAGCACAATAACATCAATGATCTCTATAAACATCCAGTATAACCCTTTATACTAATATTTTTTAAGGAAAGCCAATAAATACGGGAGTCTAGATAAATGAGACTCTATATACTCATTTAAAAGTATTCAAGGATTGTATATTAACGTCCAATTAATCACATGATATCTACAAATGTTTCACACCAATCAATACTTAAAAATTACACAGACGAGTAAACATAGGCTTTACCCTAAAAATCATCTCAGAACCGACTCGGAATTACTGACTCCAAGGGAGGTATTCCCTTGCTTTACACTATAAAGCAGGTGACCTAAGGGAACACCCCCCCCCCCCCCCCCACACTTTCCCTTGCCCTGGATCAAATACTCCAGAGCAAAGAGGGCAGCAGGACAGAGTCACTGCCGGAACCGAAAGCCTATACAAACATAGTTGCCACTGTTTAGTAGCCAACATTTCGAGTAAAAAATAACGGACTAAACAATGTAAATCTGCAGAAAAGGACACAATATTCTCAGATACAAAATCGTGAAAATGGAGGGCTAAGACCAATATGCAGCCCTCATTAGATCTGTAATAGCAACATTATTAGCTTAAGCCCATGATGTAGAAGAACTCTTACTTCATGAGCTTAAAGCTAAAGCACAGACTGCTGATTGAAGATGTTATCATAAGCAGTACTAATAGTAAATTGAATCCATCTGGCCATAGAATGGACTGAAATGTGGAGGAAGCTACCACGGCATGTCCCACAACAGATGCCTAAGTAAATTGTCCACAGTCTTCGTGGAGCTAGAGAAGCTACCAACAGAATTTGCATTGAAAAAATTACACTAGAGCAATATCTGGTGAATCAACGGCGCCGTAAGATATGCATATCTTATTATTCCGTCTCACAAGATCGATAGAGCGTTTACTGCAAACGCTTGAAGATCCAAACATTGACACATACGTCTGCAACTGATTGTTGAGATACGTCGCGAATAAGTCGATCATAGACCGCTCTCCTTGGTAGCAATCTGACTGAATACTCGTTTGTTGAAAGCCCATTCTGGCGGCAACAAACGGCCCCTCCGTGAAGGGAGTCTGCTAATACGTTCAGACGACCCGGAAAATGATGGACCGATAAGAGAACTTGATGTTCTAGTACCAACCAAAAGATTCATTCCGTTAACATGAATAACAGGATGTAATTAGTGCTTCTATAATTCCGAAAATAAGCTAATACCGTCAAGTTGTCGGACAGAATTAGCATATGAGCATTCTGAATAATGTTATCCAATAACGTAGCGCAAGCCAAAATGACATCATCGTTGATGTTTGAGGGCTTGATAAAGAACTACAGAATCAAAAGACCCTGGCACTTCAAATCCATTGGGCTCAATGAAACGACCCAACGTGTTTGAGTGGCATCCGTCAAAACTGTAAAACTCGGATCCGTCAATTGCAGTGGAACTACCTGAGTTAAGCACTGAAAACTAGCCCAAGTCTGAAACTCTTATTCACTTGATTTGACAAGATGTCCGTATCGAGCGAAAGAATCCTCACCCTTCAATTCTAAAGTGAAAGAAATTGAAGAGGACCAATGCGTAACCGCCCCATCGGAATAAAATCGCGGCAGTTCCGCATAAGCGTATCAGTCTCATGAGATCTCTCGCTGAGACCTTGTCTTTGAAGACAATAGTGAGCATAACAACTGATTAATTTCGCTCCGGTTAACGGCAGATGAACAAGAATGTAATGCGTCTCAAAGCTCATCCCCCAGTGGGTAAATGACTTCGACAAAACCAGATCCGACTTTACTTAAGAAACCGAGACGTCGGATCAATAGAAGCAGAATCTGCACATCGTTCTGAAGCATTAACTCATTGCCATACCTCTGAAGAATGTCGTCCAGGTAGGCCGACGTTACCGCAGACGATTGAGCTCGGAAATGAGTCATTACCGAGTTCGATATTCGAGTGAAAGCCCAGGGACAAGATTCAAACTGAAACAGATTGCTCGGCACTGATACAAAATTCCAATGATCAAGAAGCAAAGATACTTTCTAAACGCCTGATGTACCATGACGTGAAAGTATGCAACTGAAAATCTATGCATGTAGCATAGTAGTACACCCAAATACTCGCTCTGACTGATCGGATAGACTCCATATAGATACTTGGAGCCACAATCAGCTTGTTATCCAGCTCAGATTATGAGTGGATGGAACGAGCTATCTGGTTTGGAATCAGAAAGGATGGTTGTAGAAACCTGGAAATTCCTAGATTTCTACGATCTCTATCGCGATCCCACCAAAAGAGACTGGACTTCTAGTGGAAGTGAGCCTCTTTCCTGCGTACTTGACAGAAACTGGGTCCATCTTCGACTTCGAGTTAACGTAAGTTACGTTAGAAGGACAATATAGTCCTACCGAAATCATCCTACGAAACCAAGGGACGTCCGTAATCTACTCCCAAAAGTTTGAGAAACTTGACAGTCTTCCACTCACTGTACATGATAGAGGATAAGACCAATACCTCCTGGTCCTGCGAGGCTAGCGGAAGGAGAAACCATGTCTTCCACAGCCCGCACCTCAACCCACCGACCTAGGGGCGTCTGACCAGATGTCTCGGTCAGAATTACGGCCCCTACCTGAGTCGCTACCCTGACGATCTTTAAAGTAAGACCTAGAGGACACATAGAAACCTCTATAGGAACTTCCCTCGGGCGTATTCGCCCCAGAAGTACCTGTCCTACTTTCTCCGCTGAATCCGACTATAGGAAGCGGATTTGAATAGCAGAGAGATTATGCTTTCTTAGTTATCTGATAATATATTGCGGAAAGCTTGCCGTCGAAGAGAAACTCTCCGGAGACCGGAGCGACTCTGAGAGAGTTTTTCACCTTACTATCCACACGTTTGAATGTAACCAGGGCCGCGTCATGTCTAACCAACTCCATATTGCCACTAAAGGGCGGAGTTCTACGTGAGGCCCTTGAAAGAATTTATAGGAGGCTATACATCCTGGAATTATTTTCCCTTGAGGCGTAATGATAAAGCTCTGGTAAGGTGATCTGGGTACGATAATGTGTCTAAGCTAGCTGTATTAGATTGATATTAATGTTTCCAACATGGTTGGAATAGACATAGACGGAAGTATAGACAACTCTAGGACTTAGACCTGGTTGTCTAGACGCAGAGGAACTCTCGGAATGCCCTGTCCTGCCATTTCAAATTATTCCATGAATTGATGAAAGGCAGATGAAGAGCACTTGCCAATATGAGACCGGATTTGCTCTATTAATATCAAGTTATATGTAGCGTCATATAAAAGTTAAAAAACTTATAGTAATTTATATATTTTTTATACTTACCAATGACCCAGACATAGCTGGTGCTAACTCTTAAAATATAGGGCCAAACACAAATTTTGCCCCCCAATCCCCAAAATTTGCATCTAAAACTAAAGAAAACATGTCCTGAAAGGCCCTCCACACTTCGCCCCTACTGCGCATGCGCAGTGTCAAGGACGTTCCGAAATTGGCGCCATTAATCATTCTAATAACCAGTGCCTGGTAAGCGCTATGTACTCAGCGGGGAGGCAAGAGTTCCCAACTCCTGGGAGGGCCATCCCCGTCTGGGTCATTGGTAAGTATAAAAAATATATAAATTACTATAAATTTTTTAACATTTTTATACTGTACCAATGACCCAGACATAGCTGAATAGTAAAAAGGCTGGAGGGCCAAGGACATAGAGCAAAATGGAATACGCTCAATAAAATAAAATAGAGTCATCCCCTGTAGGGAAAAAGAAGTAATAGGCCTTACATGTATCTTTCTTATTTATGATAAATTAGAAAGATACAACACCTTCCAAAATTGAGCTTCAAACATCCATGTACTCTATTAATATCCAATATAATCCTTATACTAATAATTTTTAAAGTAAGCCAATAAATAAAGTAAGTCTAGAGAATAGAGACTCTTATACTCCTAAAAGTGTCTGAGGATTGCATAATCATGTCCGTTGACATATGCAATATTCAAAAGCTATACTTTAAAAACTAAGACTTGAATGAATTTTAAAAACCTAAACTTCTCACTAAACAACCATCCCAATAACAGCTCAGAATTACTAACTCCGGAGGAGGTATCCCCTTGTTTTCATAGTAAAACAGGTGACCCAAGGGAACACCCTCCCCCCCCCCCTTTTTCTTGCCCTGGGTCAAATAGCCCAGAGCGAAGAGGGCAGCCAAACGGAGACACTGCCGAAACAGACAGCCTACCTAGCTATAGTAGCAACTGTTAAGTGAATGACATTCTGAGCATTAGATAACAGACCTAACAATAGAGGCCTCCAGAAATGGACTCGATATTTCTAAGATAAAATTCATGAATGTGGATGGTTGAGCGCAATGAGCGGCCTTCAAAAATCTATAATAGCGACACTATTAATGTAAGCCCAAGAAGTAGAAGAACTCTTACTTCATGAGCCGAAATCTTAAGCACAACTGCTAAGTCAATGATATACCATAAGCAGTACCAATAGTTAATAGAATCCATTAACAATAAAATAGAGCGTAACGTCCTTCTACTAGACATCAAAGACAGAAGAAGCTTACGCCCTTTGTAATAAACAGATATCTGTTTATAATTACATAAACTGTACCCGGAAAGAGTAAAGGCCTATGCCCATACGAAGA
Organism: Pictodentalium vernedei; assembly: GCA_031216915.1. Lineage (NCBI taxonomy): Eukaryota > Metazoa > Mollusca > Scaphopoda > Dentaliida > Dentaliidae > Pictodentalium > Pictodentalium vernedei. The sequence continues at coordinate 241,429,502 of CM062294.1, read as the reverse complement.
CGGAAGGACCTTAAAATAATAGGTTCCGGATAATAGGAGCCTAACTCTTATGCAACAATCCAACCTAAATAGTAACGGAAGTATTGATTCCGAAACTATGAAAGTGAAAATCATCCATCGATAGTGCATGAAACTCACTGACTCTACAGTAAAAGAGAAACCAACAGAATTACTGTCTAAAAGGTCAGAATTTGAAAACTACTGTTTCCAGAGGCTCAAATGATTACTTAGCTAAATAAGAACCGAAGTTAAAATCCGTATAGGAATTTAATCTAAAGATTCTAAGTCTATTTATCAAAAAGTTACTAACTGACTTAGATAAAGAGACAAAAGACTCAATTGTAAACTATCGTAGAGCGCATAGGTATGAGGTAACATAAACCTATAACCTAAATAATAACAGGCTGCAGTAGATCTTGTGAAACAAGTATACTAAAAAATAGCAATGAGTAGTATGGAGGGATCAACAATATGAACATAATGATCCCTACACCACGACGGAAGAGCCTCCACTTTAGCCGCATAGAATAGCGAAGAAGAGGATCTCCTATAGTAAGAAATCGCGTCCAAAGCTCGTCCAGTACAGTGCTTACAATGCAATACGGACCACACAACGGAAAACACAAAGGTTGCGACCTTGCTGGTTGTGATAAAGATGACACGATTTACCCAGTGAAAAAGATCCTCACATAGAGGAAGATTTCATGTAAAGACCCACAGTAGACAAGAGAGTAAATTACTCATGATCTCTGTGAAGATAGAGATGCTATCAACAGAAATGTATTGTGGTTGTTTATCTTAGCAATACCTGCTAAAACAACAGCGCCGGAGGATACGCGTATCCTATCATTCCGTCCAATAGATCAATAGAGCGTTAACAATATTAGCTCAGAGATCTGGACAAGCCAACACATACGTCTGCAATTGATTAGCAAGCTGTGTCATAAATAAATCATCATTGGGCGCTCCCATAGATAGCAAATCTGATTGAATACTTGTTTGTTGAGAGTCCATTCTGACAGCAACAAGCGACCCGTAAGAGAACGGGAGTCTGATAAAACAATCAGACGACCCGGAATATGACGGACCAAAACTGAACTTGGTGTACTATGACCAACAGACGGATTCTTTCCATTAAATTGAATAACGGAAACGAAAGAGTGCCTCCCTGGTTCCGGAGATACGCCACTACTGTCGAATTAAAGGACAGGAATTTGGGCATGCGTTTCTGAATAATGTTCATGCAATGACATAAAGCAAGCCTAAAAAGTTAAAAAATTTATAGTAATTTATATATTTTTTATACTTACCAATGACCCAGACATAGCTGGTGCTAACTCTTAAAATATAGGGCCAAACACAAATTTTGCCCCCCAATCCCCAAAATTTGCATCTAAAACTAAAGAAAACATGTCCTGAAAGGCCCTCCACACTTCGCCCCTACTGCGCATGCGCAGTGTCAAGGACGTTCCGAAATTGGCGCCATTTATCATTCTAATAACCAGTGCCTGGTAAGCGCTATGTACTCAGCGGGGAGGCAAGAGTTCCCAACTCCTGGGAGGGCCATCCCCGTCTGGGTCATTGGTAAGTATAAAAAATATATAAATTACTATAAATTTTTTAACATTTTTATACTGTACCAATGACCCAGACATAGCTGAATAGTAAAAAGGCTGGAGGGCCAAGGACATAGAGCAAAATGGAATACGCTCAATAAAATAAAATAGAGTCATCCCCTGTAGGGAAAAGAAGTAATAGGCCTTACATGTATTTTTCTTATTTATGATAAATTAGAAAGATACAACACCTTCCAAAATTGAGCTTCATACATCCATGTACTCTATTAATATCCAATATAATCCTTATACTAATAATTTTTAAAGTAAGCCAATAATAAAGTAAGTCTAGAGAATAGAGACTCTTAAACTCCTAAAAGTGTCTGAGAATTGCATAATCATGTCCGTTGACATATGCAATATTCAAAAGCTATACTTTAAAAACTAAGACTTGAATGAATTTTAAAAACTTAAACTTCTCACTAAACAACCATCCCAATAACAGCTCAGAATTACTAACTCCGGAGGAGGTATCCCCTTGTTTTCATAGTAAAACAGGTAACCCAAGGGAACACCCTCCCCCCCCCCCCTTTTTTCTTGCCCTGGGTCAAATAGCCCAGAGCGAAGAGGGCAGCCGAACGGAGACACTGCCGAAACAGACAGCCTACCTAGCTATAGTAGCAACTGTTAAGAGAATGACATTCTGAGCAGTAGATAATAGACCTAACAAAAGAGGCCTCCAGAAATTGACTCGATATTTCTAAGATAAAATTCATGAATGTGGATGGCTGAGCGCAATGAGCGGCCTTCAAAAATCTATAATAGCGACACTATTAATGTAAGCCCAAGAAGTAGAAGAACTCTTACTTCATGAGCCGAAATCTTAAGCATAACTGCTAAGTCAATGATATACCATAAGCAGTACCGATAGTTAATAGAATCCATTAACAATAAAATGGAGCGTAACGTCCTTCTACTAGACATCAAAGACAGAAGAAGCTTACGCCCTTGTAATAAACAGATATCTGTTTATAAATACATAAACTGTACCCGGAAAGAGTAAAGGCCTATGCCCATACGAAGACGGAAGGACCTTAAAATAATAGGTTCCGGATAATAGGAGCCTAACTCTTATGCAACAATCCAACCTAAATAGTAACGGAAGTATTGATTCCGAAACTATGAAAGTGAAAATCATCCATCGATAGTGCATGAAACTCACTGACTCTACAGTAAAAGAGAAACCAACAGAATTACTGTCTAAAAGGTCAGAATTTGAAAACTACTGTTTCCAGAGGCTCAAATGATTACTTAGCTAAATAAGAACCGAAGTTAAAATCCGTATAGGAATTTAATCTAAAGATTCTAAGTCTATTTATCAAAAAGTTACTAACTGACTTAGATAAAGAGACAAAAGACTCAATTGTAAACTATCGTAGAGTGCATAGGTATGAGGTAACATAAACCTATAACCTAAATAATAACAGGCTGCAGTAGATCTTGTGAAACAAGTATACTAAAAAATAGCAATGAGTAGTATGGAGGGATCAACAATATGAACATAATGATCCCCACACCACAACGGAAGAGCCTCCACTTTAGTCGCATAGAATAGCGAAGAAGAGGATCTCCTATAGTAAGAAATCGCGTCCAAAGCTCGTCCAGTACAGTGCTTACAATGCAATACGGACCACACAACGGAATACATGAAGGTTGCGACCTTGCTGGTTGTGATAAAGATGACACGATTTACCCAGTGAAAAAAGATCCTCACATAGAGGAAGATTTCACGTTAAGACCCACAGTAGACAAGAGAGTAAATTACTCATGATCTCTGTGAAGATAGAGATGCTATCAACAGAAATGTATTGTGGTTGTTTATCTTAGCAATACCTGCTAAAACAACAGCGCCGGAGGATACGCGTATCCTATCATTCCGTCCTATAGATCAATAGAGCATTAACACTATTAGCTCAGAGATCTGGACAAGCCAACACATACGTCTGCAATTGATTAGCAAGCTGTGTCATAAATAAATCATCATTGGGCGCTCTCATAGATAGCAAATCTGATTGAATACTTGTTTGTTGAGAGTCCATTCTGACAGCAACAAGCGACCCGTAAGAGAACGGGAGTCCGATAAAACAATCAGACGACCCGGAATATGACGGACCAAAACTGAACTTGGTGTACTATAACCAACAGACGGATTCTTTCCATTAAATTGAATAACGGAAACGGAAGAGTGCCTCCCTGGTTCCGGAGATACGCCACTACTGTCGAATTAAAGAACAGGAATTTGGGCATGCGTTTCTGAATAATGTTCATGCAATGACATAAAGCAAGCCTAAAAAACATTATTCCGCGGAAGTTAAACTGATTGCTAAAAGACAGCGGAACCCAAAGACCCTGGCACTTCGAATCCGTAGGGATCAGTATATATCCCAATCTGTTTGACTGGCAACCGTCATAACAGCCACACTCGGGTCCGGCAACTGCGGCGGCACTGTCTGAGTCAACCACCGAATGTTTGCCCCAGTCTGAATCTCTTGTAACACTAGATAGACAAGAGAACGTATAAATCGAGCAATTCATGGATTGCCGGAAAGTTGCCGTCGAAGAGAAGCTCCTCCGAGAACGAAGCGACTCTGAGAGAGTTCTTAACCTTACTATCCACGCGTGTGGATGTAGCTAGGGCTGCGTCACGTCTAACCAACTCCAATCAGCCACTGAAGGGCGGAGTTATACGTGAACAAACTACTGCCCTCAAAAGAAATTACATTGAGAATAATATCCCGTAAATCTTTTCTTGAAGACGTAATGATAACGCCTCAGTAAGGCGGATTACGTATAATAAAGCGTCTAAGTTAAGTCTACTATACATAATGTCGTTCCTAACATTGAAATTGGAAAAGACATAAACGGCGAAAAAGAATATATGCAGTCTTTAATCACACCGTCTAGACGCATATGAACTCTCGGTATGCCCTGCTCTGCCAAAATAAACTATTTGTAAAAATGATAAAATGGCAGAAATGAGCAACGCGGACAAGAAACTAAACTATCATGCTTAGTAGCAGGCTTGTATATATATATATATAGCGTCGAAAAATAAAACACATGTTGTAATGACAATATTGGACTGCGTCGGTAAGTCAGGGACAATGTCCCTGTACCGATCGAAAAAACCGAGTCCAATGACGCTATAAGTCTCTTATCCAAGATCGCAGCAATGAAGTCCGAAATAATAATCACAGGAAGATAATGCCAGAAGATATGAAAGGCATCTTCCGATACTACTAAAGGGAAAACTCGAAATCTTTCGAATCCCTTTCGCCATCCTGTCGGACCCTATAAAGCGTTCGGTCGTCCGTAGCTGATGCAACCGCGGACCGCACCGACCCAGCGCCGTCGGATAATTCCTGATTCGACCGAGAAACTGTCAATTGCTGGGATGCTGCGAAATAACTGTGCTAACTCGGATAGCACGTCCGTCACTGAGGCCTGAGGAGAAGCGGTCTTACGATGCATTGCCGCTGGAAGCTCCGTGATCGTTACCCCGTGCATACTTCCAATATGCGAGCGAACGGAGTGTATAGGCCTCGTGTCCCTTGGCTACCGGATGGCGCGACCTATTCGCCGTGGAATCACTGAATGCCGAAACTGATCGGATACTCGAGGTCACGTAGCCAATGTGCGGTCGTGTGCCCTGCTGTGAGGATGAGGAAGCATTAAAGACAGTCTCTCGGACTGTCAATATAACGGAGCGTCCCGAGCAACGGACATATGCTCCGAATGTAAAATATCTGAACCACAACATGCGGTCCCCTATGTTGTTGGGCGAGAGAGGAACCTCTCTCGCTCACAGCCCGGACGGACCTGAACAAGCCAGGAACCGGACTAACAGGCTTCCTCCGATCTGTCCTCAATCTGCCGTCACTGGGTGAGTACTAAAGTAATTAAAGTGCTCGCATCACCCAAATCTCCTTCGTAGACCGCAACGGACGAACCCGGCAGCCGAACCATTCGATGAATGTACGCTACACCGGGTGAGCTAGCGAATGTCACTCCGTAAGCGACAGACATATTCCATGAGCACTTATTGCCGCTAACTCTTCATTAACTATGACGACAGAGGCACACTTTTGAAAGACATCTCCATAACTCTTCGAACAAGAAACCAGAAATGCTTGGATAGCAAGCATAAAATAATAATATATATAGCGTCGTTCAATAATTCGAAAGTTTGTGTGACATTATTGGACTATGTCGGAACTGAGGGACGATGTCCCTGAACCGAACCAAAAATTTCTAAGTCCACCGATGCTATCAGTTTCTTATCCGGCATCGCAGCATATGATGTTCCAAAAGGGAAAGCTTGAAATCCTCCGAATCCCTTTCGGTATCCCGTCGGACCGGATGAAACTTTCGGACGTCCGTACCCGCTTCCGCGGAGCGTCCCGACCCAGCATCGTCGGATAAAATATATGCGACAGATTCAGTTGATGCTGGGATGCTGCGATAAACTGTGCTATTAAGGAAAGCACGTCCGTTCCCGAGGCCTGTGCAGAAGCGGACTTACGATGCATTGCCGCCGGAAGCTCCGTGTACGTTGACTCCCGCACACTTCCTATGCGAACGTCCGGAGTCTGCAGGCCTCGTGTCCCCGGCTACCGACCCAGCGCCGTCGGATAATTCTCGATCCGACACCTGTTTCTGTCGGCTGCTGGGATGCTGCAATAAGCTGTGCTATGTGCACAAGAATGTCCGGCGTCGAGACCTGCGGAGGCGCAGTCTATCGCTGCTTCGCCGAGGGCAGCTCCGCATCAGATGGCTCCCGCATACTTTTCCTATGCGAACGTCCGGAGTCCATCGGTCTCGAATCCCTGGCTGCCGGATGGTGTGACCTGGTCGCCGAAGAATCCTTGATCGGCGAAGCTGGTAATATATCGGCGGTCACGCACCCAAGGTGCGGTCGTGTGCGCTGACGAGAAGAGGAAGCCTTAGCAGTCTCAGCGGACTGCCTATACAACGGAGCGTCCCGAGCGACGGACGTATGCTCCGCTAGCGACACATTTTGTACCACAACATCTGGGGCCAGATGTTGTTGAACGAGAGAGGGGCCTCTCTCGCTTGCCGTCCGGATGGACCGGAACGAGCTATGAACCGGACTAAAAGGCTTCCTCCGTTCTCCCTCCGATCCGCCGTCACTGGGTGTGCATTAAGTTAATTTTATAGTGCTCGCATCACCCCAAAATTCCTTCTAGACCGCAACGGACGAACCCGGCTGCCGAACCATTCGGTGAATGGACGCTACACCGGGCGAGCTAGCGGACGTCAAAGGCCGTCGAACCTACTAGGGTCCTCTTAGGCAATTGGCGTATTACATGAGCACTTTTCCGCTAGCCCTTCATTAATTGTGACGACGGAGGCACACTGTTGGAAGACATCACAGATACATCACCCTAATCTTGATCGTCTGAAATAGAAATTGAAAAAGTAGAGTGACCCTGCGGGGAAAGGACCGGAGTGTCCAAATCCCCAACAACATACCGTGACATACGCTTCCCATATTGTCATCGAAATCATACGATACAGAACAGGAGTTAATGCGAGTACACTGACCACATATAGAATGATAATAAAGTCAGAGGAAGACTTCCTCTTAAAACAATTGATCAATATCCTTTCAATGTGAAAAGAAAACAAGTCCTGGTACTCGCACTAACCCCTAGCAATCAAAATACATAATAATAATATGATCCATTAATATAGAAAAAATAACTGAAATCAAAATATTTTGAAAAAATATTTTTTCAGAACAGCCCAAGTTTCTGAAAAGTAACGTTGAGCCCCAATGGATCCCAAGCCTAAGTGTGGACAAAAATTTTAAAAATATTTTAAACAATTTATTCAACACTTACGAACAATAATAATGTATCTAGTTATGATTAAAATAACATAAAGATATTATTTTTTAGAAATCCCCCCCTCACACAGAGGGCTGTTGTAAATGTAAACAATGAGTGTAAAAACACTAAAATAAGACTCCAGGCACCCAGGCCCGAAATCAGTTACCAAAAATACACTATCTGATGCAAAACAGAGACTTCCAGGGAAGAAACTGCAGAACATCAGATGGTAGATGCAGAACACAACGCCTAACCACCCGTAGGTGAAGACGTAAACATGGGGAAAGAACAGAATTCATTCTGTTATTCAGCTAAAACTCCCAAGAAATTTTAGTAATAATAATTACAGAAACTAAGCCAAAAGCATGGGAGAATAGCAAGGGGGAACTTAAAGGACAGGGAGAGAGGAAAACACTTAAAAAAACAGTGTAACTAAATAATCAGAATGACAACAAAATGGCTGCTGCCTTGAAAATAGGTAACTTAACATAATTTCATTAAAAAATTTTAAGTTACAGCCCTGATAATATTCTGTCACACATTCTTTTCCTCTCCTCCTTCTCTATCCTCCTTAGAATCACCATTTCACTAATATTTATGTGTCTGGCATCATTTAAACTGAGATTTAAAAGCACAAAGATCAGTCAGATGTTAACTGATGAAGGGCCAAACTTAGAATGATTAATGGCGCCAATTTCGGAACGTCCTTGACACTGCGCATGCGCAGTAGGGGCGAAGTGTGGAGGGCCTTTCAGGACATGTTTTCTTTAGTTTTAGATGCAAATTTTGGGGATTGGGGGGCAAAATTTGTGTTTGGCCCTATATTTTAAGAGTTAGCACCAGCTATGTCTGGGTCATTGGTACAGTATAAAAATATTCAAATGTCTCAGACATTTCTGGACTGAGATGGAAAATGAGGGACCATGTCCCTGAACCGATTCAAGAAATCTGTGTCCAGTGGTGGTATCAGTCTTTTATTCGGCAACGCAGCATTTTGGTCCAGAGGAACAATTTCAGTAAATTAAAGCCGGATGAACTCCACGGCAATTATGTTGTTCTGAAAGGGAAAAATTCAACTATTCCGTATCCCTTTCTCCATCCTGTCGGACCACTTGTAATACTTGGTCATCCATGTCTGCACCTGCAGTGGAATGTACTGACCCAGCTTCTACGGATAATTCCCGATCCGACAGAGTTTCTGTCGGTTGCTGGGATGCTGCGACAATATCTGCTAACTGCAGTAGCACGTCTGTAACGGAGGCCTGTGGAGCTGCGGTCTTACAATATTTAGCCGCTGGAAGCTCCTAAGATGTTGACTCCTGCATACTTATAATGCGAACGTCCGAAGCATGAAGGCCTCGTATCCTTGGCTACCGGATGGCGTGACCTGGTCGCCGTGAATTCCTGGTTGGCGAGATTGGCTGAATATCACTGGTTACATAGCCAAGGTGCGGTCGTGTGCACTGCCGTGAGGAAGCCAATAAACCAGTCTCTCTGGACTGCCTATATCACGGAGCATCCCGAGCGGTGGACGTATGCCCCGACTGAGGAACATTCTGTACGACATCTGTACCCAGATGTTGTTGTACGAGAGAGGGACCTCTCGCTCGCATCTCGTGTGGAGCTGGACGAGCTAGGAACCGGACTAATAGGCTTCCTCCGTACCATCCTCGTATCCGTCGTCACTGGGTGTGCACGTGTATTTATAGTGCTCGCATCACCCAAACCTCCTCCTGGACCGCACGGACTAATCCGGGTGCCGAGCCATTAGCTGAATGGTCGCTACACCGGGCGAGCTAGCGAACGCCAAAGCCGTCGATCCTACTTGGGACCTCTCAGGCAATTGACATATCTGCATGAGCACTCCTGCCACTAGGTCTTCATTTGACTGTGACGATGGAAGCACACTTTGAAGACATCACAGAAACATTACTCTGTTCTTGATCGTCAAAGAGACCTGTAGAGCCGCGGTCTTATGTAAATAGCAGCTGGAAACTCCAGGGACATTCATTCCTGCATTTATATACTATGTGAACAGCCCAACTGGAAAGGCCTCGTGTCCTTGGCAAGCGGATGGAGTAACCTGGTTGACATGGAATCCCTGGACAGCGAAGCAGGAGATCCCGGAACGTTCCTTCCTGCCTTATATCATATATGAACGTCCTCCGGAATCTGTGGTCACAAAGCCAAGGTGCGGTCGTGTGTGCTGACGTGAGGATGAGGAAGCCAATAGAACAGCCGTGTCAGACTGTCTATGCGACGGAGCATCCCGAGCAGGAGGAGTGGACGTATGCTCCGACTATCAAACGAACATACAACAACATCGCGGCACAGATGTTGATGTAAGAGAGAGGGGGCCTCTCTCGCTTGCGGTCCGGATGGACCTGGACGAGCTAGGAACCGGACTAACAGGCTTCCTCCGTACTATCCTCTGTTCCGTCGTCACTGCGTGTGCACATGGTATGTTTATAGTGCTCGCAACACCCGAAATTCCTTCCTGGACCGCAATGGACGAACCTGGACGCTGACCCATTTGGTAAATGGGGGTGACACCAGGCGAGCTAGCGGACAATAACGTCAATGCCGTCGACCCTACTAGGGGCCTCTTAGGCAATTGCCGTATATTCATGAGCACTTTTGCCGCTAGCTCTTCATTGTGACAATGGAAGCACACTCTTGGACGACATCACGGAAACATCACCCTGCTCTTGTTCCTCTGAAAAAGAGAGTAAAAAACTAGAGTGACCCGGCAGAGAGAGGGACGCATGGTCCTCTCCCCACTAACAACCTACCATGACACACGCCTCCGATATTTGTCATCCCAATTAATACACATTGAACAAGGGTTAGTGCGAGTACGTTGACTATAATTAATACAGAAATCAGAGGAAGAATTCCTCCCTTAACAATTGAACAATAAATTTTTCAAAGTGAAAAAGTTAACAGTCATAGTACTCGCACCAAACCCTGAAAACAAAGATACATAATAAAATAATCCATTATAACATTGCGAAAAAATTATTCAAAAAGAAAAATTTTTTTTTCGAAGAACCCAAATTCCCAATGGGAACCCTGAGCCCAAATGGATCCCAAAAAAGCCTAAGCGTGGACAAAAATTTCAAATCATTTTGAAAAATTAATGTAACACTTATGGACAATATTAATGCATCTTACTATGAACTAAATTAAGCAGAAGACAAGTAATCACTGTGAGAAGTAACAGTTGTCAACATAAGCAAAAGTGTCAACAAACCGGAAACATGATTCCAGGCACTGAAACAAACATGTCCCGAAATCAGTTAGAATTAAAACACTATCTGATACAAAACAGAGGCTTCCAGAGAAGAAACTGTAGAACATCAGATGGTAGATGCAGACCAAAATGCCTAAACACCCCTAGGCTGAGGACGTAAACATGGGGAAAAAACAGAAAATAATTCTGTTACCAAGCCAAAACTCCCAAGAAATTTTAGTAATAAACATTACAAAAATAAGCCAAAAGCATGGGAGAATAGCTGGGGGGAATAAAGGAAAGGGGAGAGAGGAAACACTGATTAAACAATGAAACATTCATAGCAAGAATGACCACAACAAGGCCATGCCTCGAAAATAGGTAACATGAATAATTTCGTAAAAAAATTATAAGTTACAGCCCTGAACATTTGTATCCACTGTTTTTTCCTCTCCACCTTCTATTTCCACCATATATCCACCAATTCTCTCATAATTATGCGTCTGGCATCTTAAAACTGAGATTTACAAGCACAAATAACAGTGAAGTGTAACTGTATTGAGGGCCAAACAAAGAATGACTTTTGGCGGCAATTTCGAGACCTCCTTGACACTGCGCATGCGCAGTGGAGTAAAGGTATGGAGGACCATATAGGACATGTAATTTTCGGTTTTAGATGCAAATTTTGGGGATTGGGGGGTAAAATTTGCGTTTGGCCCTAGATATTTTAGAGTTAGCACCAGCTAAGTCTGGGTCATTGGTACAGTATAAAAATATAAGTGTTTTTTTGTTGTTAAAAAATGTTGAAGAGTACCTGATGGCACTCTCCAATAAATTTTAACAAAACTATTTGATGTGAACTTTTTTTTCTATTGCTGACCAGAGGACATGCTGATGCATACACAGTAACGCCACTAAAAAGGCTTTCAGCTCCTTTCAGCAAAGCCATGATAGTAGCTTCTAGCACTCAACCAGTTAATTCGGCAGAGTCAGCAGTGGTTGAAGGCAAATGCACCAATGATAAGCAAAATGCCTTAGTACACAGCACCTCCGTACAACATATAGGCAATAGAGATTAAGTATCTTTCCCAAGGACATAACATGGTTACTGCTGGTCTGGATAGAACAGTCAGTCTTTTGCTTTAAAGTACAATGTACTAACCAATGAGCAAGTGAACTGACTTTTGTGAGTCTTGTGATAGATTTCTCACTTTTGCAGCTTGGAATGTTCCAATGGGTTGTTAGAGTGTACAAGACCAAAGATTCTATTCACTCTGCAGTCTTCAGTGACTTCCCAACCAGCAAATTATTCTAAGGGACACACCGTTTCAATGATACTCTTTAGTACTGATTAACAGACTGCTAGTTAATACTACAGAGAACCAAGATTAATCGAATGGCAAGGCTCAATGTTTTTAAAATTATGTTGTTGCACAATCAGGCAGAAAACAAAGGCCATGGGATATTACAAGGAACTATGCTCATACATTTCAAAGATTAATAATCTAACTGTTCAATCACCTAATTACACAGTACAATTTAAACCCAACTTGTACCAGTTTAAAAATGAACTATGGTCAAATAAAAACTGTTGTCTACTGCAACAATCAGCAGTTAGTCAACTAATCAAATAATGGCGACATCCTTAATCAAGACGAAGTCCTGTAGAAAATAGCCAAATTATACAGGCAGAAATTTCTAGCCAAGTCTATACAGTGGAACCCTGTTAATTGAATAGCCACTTTGCCACTGAAAATTATTCAATTAACAGTAGTATTCAATTAACAGGGATTGGGTCACTTTCCTGTATTCTGGAGATAAACTTAGCATTTATTCTATCATATCTAGTTTGACAGTTTGACATGAGCTCTGTCAAACAAGATATAATAGATTAAATGCCTGCATTGGATGTACTGAGGCCAAATTGGTCTATAAAGAAAGGAAAACTGGGGAGAGTCAGGGTTATTCAGTTAAGCGATATCCAATTAAGTGGGCTCTACTGTATAGGTAGCCAACCAAGTTTTTACTAGAAATCATTGCAAACCAACTAGCATTACAGGTTGTGATGTGGTGAAAATTCAAGAAAACTGCAGAGGGTCAAGGGTTAAAAGAATTGCACAATATTGGGCAATAATAATGTCACATAAAAATAGTGTTTCATTTGATCTGAGCAGCTTTAAGTAGGTCACAAAATATCATGCAAAACATGGAAGGCAATGATATAAAAAAAAAATTAAGTAAAATCTACAAATAAATAAGAACTTACACCACTGTAATCACAAGAAATGAAAAGATTTGTGAGTACAATTCTTCTTGCTTCTCTCTGGGTAGCAGCTCTATAAGCATCAGCACATTTGTCTAGGTGTACCATGAACTGCTCAAAAATCTCATGTGGCATGTTCTCAACTTGTGATACAATATACTGTAAGAAAAGACAACATAAATACTGACAATAAATACAATTATATGCTACTTACTAAAAGGCAATGCTGATCAGTATTAAATCTCATAGTAGTAAACAGATATTGCACATATGAAGCACTATATTTGTGGAAGATTTGAGAAGTGTATTTGAGAAAAAAGACCTGACTTCAGGTAAAAGCTGAAGTAGATGTAAGACTTTCTTCACAACTTCACAAGACATAATAGAGCAGTTGGTCGAAATAAGAAATACTGTTTAGACCTTTAACGATTAACACTGCAGCTATAAAAATGTTCTAATTTCTCCAACAATTTATATAAACACAGGCCGTAATTTGAAAAAAGATTTAAAACTTCATTGAACATTCTACCATTATATCTTCTTTGACAGCTCTAAGAGCTCTGTAAAATGAAATAGAAAAGATTAAGTAATCTATTTACTACCTAAAAGCACACAAACCTATACTAAGTTATCCAGTGCCATATAAAGTAAACAATTCCAACAATACAGAAGTTCAAGGATACATTTCTTAATGGTTTATCCACCGAACTGACCTGGGAATAAGCCCACAGGGAGCATGAAATTAAAGAGGGCCAAAGTATATGGGTATATTGGTCAGTTCTAAAACAAAGATGCATTAACCAATTTAACCCTTTACCTAATGAATCAGCTGCATGCACCATACATCTCATTGGAACGAGCACATGATATGGTTTTCTTGAAAAAAATTTAAACAAAAATAGTTGAAATGACAAATTCTGATATTGTGTGCATTGGATAAGGGGTTCTTTTTCATTGTAGCAACAGCATGGCTGTTGTCGATAGTGTCATTCAATGTCAGGGACTGGGCTTATTTGCAAGGAGGGCACACTGAAACTGAAATCTGAAAAGTTGAGAGGTGGGCTTATTTTTGATTAGAGGCTTATTCCTGGATCAGTACAGTAATGTAATGGCCATAATCAGTCAGGGCTATTTGAAATAATAGACACACAAATTTGGTTACTTTTTCAATTTTTACCTAAAACACATAACTAATGACTCCTCACTGAAACAAGCTCATCTAGCTCATTCACATGAGTGATTATAAGCTGTGTTTTTAAAGCAAATGAAAGTGTCAATAACACTGTAGCTCAACTTGTGTAAGACATGCACATGTATAGTATGTGACACAGCAATGACACACATCTAGGTAATGACCTGATAACAAAGGTACATATAAAATATTGTAACGGTTGTACAAATAATGCTGACCGTAACCTTTATCAAATGTATAGGTAAAGGTGGGTGACAGTTAGATGCTAAATTAGAAAAGAAATCTTTGAGTCCCAGAGTCGGTCTGACTGAACCCCAAAATATTTGTTCTCATAGCAGTGATAATAAAGGCACCCAAAAACACCAATTCCTGTCCCAAGTAGTGTTGTGCGGTTTTATTTTTCTTGTTTCGGTTCGGTTTCGGTTCGGTTATTTAAAAAAAACTCGGTTTATAGGTTGGTTTTCGGTTTTTTATAGTAAGACATCTGCAGTTTCCAACAGAAACTATGTAGTGTCGATATAATGCCCATACTGTCATATTTTCAATGATGATTTAATTGGCATTGACTAGCATTTGTGCTAAGTGTATAAATGGCAGGCATTATCAAAACAAAATAATATAAAAGAAAATAAAATGTAACAGTGTTCGTAGAATTTCACCACTCACCAATTCTAGGCACATGCCCCCCCACCCCCACCTCTGGTCTTTAAGTTCAGGCATAGAGAGTCTATGATGAATTGATATTAACACATGGGTGTGAAAAGAGCTAATTCACAATTTCCCAGGGCTCTGTTCAGTGCTCACTCCTAGGTGGGACCCTGGGCAGCCTAACAAAATGACCCTACCAGGCATTGCAAATAATAACAAGCGTTGCCAAGTGGGTCACCTAGACACCCATCCTAACATATTTGACAATGAACTGATGTATGGACTCTTTTCAATACCCCCCCCCCCCCCCCCCCCCCCCACACACACACACAGTGGAGACTTGTGCCACCACCCGCCCTAGTAAAATAATCAGCAATCATTTCATGTCAGCCTGGAATGGGAAAGTCATATTGTTTGTAGCTGGATGGGCTTCAAAACGAACCACTTTCCCAAATACCGTACCTATTGTCTCCCCCCCCCCCCCCCCCACCTCGCACACGCAATGGTTTTAGCTCAACGGAATTGATTTCACAAATTCACTGGTGTACTGTTATATATTGTAACTTTTTTGCGTTTGCCTCTTGCCTTTCCAATTTCTATTTCTACCGCTGATTTGTTCCTTTGGTTGGCCCCCTTAAAGTAAGTTGTGTGGGAATGCAACCGTGGCACGTTGACAGCGATATTACGGAACGCAGCTTTATCCCGTGCATATGGACGATTCGGTCTTGGGACGTTTCGGCCTCGGGACGTTTCGGTTC
The DNA here is from genome assembly GCA_031216915.1 of Pictodentalium vernedei. NCBI lineage: Eukaryota > Metazoa > Mollusca > Scaphopoda > Dentaliida > Dentaliidae > Pictodentalium > Pictodentalium vernedei. The sequence goes on along the minus strand of CM062294.1, from coordinate 241,413,941 downwards.
AAGACGTTTTGGCCTTCATATATTGAACTAAATAGAATAAGAACTTGCGGTTTCGTGTTTTAGTGGGCCGAAGCCTTCAGGACAAATCGTCTCGGGCGGAACGTCCCAAAACTGAATTGCAGCAAAACCTCTTCCCAGATAAGCACATCAAGGGAGGCAACAGACTACATCCGATGCACGTGGTGGGGCAATCCGTGACAAATGTTATTTTTTGAATACGACAATGAAATACCAAGACCTTTTTCTGATATGATATTATTCCCTGTCCAACAGATTGTAGATAAGTAATTTTAATTAAACTGATTGACTATGTTATATAAACCTGTTCAAAAACAAAGCCAACTGCGCAAGGTATTTCCTGTAATCAGTGAAATGTAGGCGTGTTGGCTGTCTGTTTTGTCATTCTCACAGAAAACACAACCCATTTTTACGTCAACGATGTGTGATTGACAACTTGTCATACATCATTCTCAAGTGATCTGGACATGCTGCAGTGGCCTCTTTACATCCAGAATGTGGCGTGCATTGACAACACTGTTATTTCCTGACAAAGCTTGACATTTCAGACATTGTTAGTGCAAAATGAATAAAGAAAACATCTCTTCCCGACATTTTAGGAAAAAACCGAAACCGTACTCATTTACCAGTTACACGGTTTCGGTTTTCAAGCAAAACCGAAACCGACTTATAAAACCGGTTAACCGTACAACACTAGTCCCAAGGTGATAACAAAGATACCCAAGAACTTTCGTGAAGATCGGTTCATAATTACAGCCTGTAGCCTGAGCCGTATTGACATGTGCACTTACTGTGTATAAGTAGCACTGAATAAATCAAAGTTCATCTAATTTGCATAATTTCTGCATGAGAAAAAAACCTGTATTATATGTGATGTATTCCAGGTTACTAAACATTCATTCAAAAATTTATTCAAATCAGAACCTTCATATAGAAGTTCTATACCAAAGACTGATTGTCCCTAATTTTTGTACAAAATGGCCACTGGCAGCCATCTTGAATTTCAGACACACCCAAAAACACTCATTCTCATCCCAAGGTGATAACAAAGGTACCTAAGAAGTTTCATGAAGATCGGTTCATAAATAGAGCCTCTAGTCAGAGCCGTATTGACATGTGCACTTACTGTGTATAAGTAGCACTGAATAAATCAAAGTTCATCTAATTTGCATAATTTCTCCACGAGAGAACAAACCCTGTATTAAATGTGATCTATTCCATGTTACTAAACATTCATTCAAAAATTTCAAAACATTTATTCAAATCAGAACCTTCATATAGAAGTTCTGTACAAAAACTGATTGTACCTAATTTCGGTACAAAATGGCCACTCGCAGCCATCTTGAATTTCGGACCGCACCCAAAAACACTTGTTCTCGTACCAAGGTGATAACAAAGGTACCCACAAAGTTTTGTAAAGATCAGTTCATAAAAACGGCCTCTAGCCTGAGCCGTATAGAAGTTGAGTACAAAAAACTGATTGGACCTAATTTTGGTACAAAATGGCCGCTGGCAGCCATCTTGAATTTTGGACCACACCCAGAAACACTCGTTCTCGTCCCAAGGTGATAACAAAGGTACCCAAGAAGTTTCGTGAAGATCGGTTCATAAATACAGCCTCTAGCCTGAGCCGTATTGACATGTGTACTTACTGTGTGTAAGGAGGACTGAAAAAATCAAAGTTCATCTAATTTGCAGAATTTTTGCATGAGAAAATAACCTGTATTATATGTGATGTATTCCATGTTACTAAACATTCAGACAAACATTTATTCGAATCAGAACTTTCATACAGAAGTTCTGTACAAAAACACTGATTGCACTAACTAAGGTACAAAATGGCTGATGGTGGCCATATTGAATTTCGGACCGCACCCAAAAACACTCGTTCTCGTCCCACGGTGATAACAAAGGTACTCAAGAAGTTTTGTAAAGATCGGTTCATAAATACGGCCTCTAACCTGAGTCGTATTGAATTGTTGATGGACTGATGAACAGATGGACAGACAGATGGATGGACAGACGTACGACGGGCCATGGCATAACCTCAAATTTGACTTACGTCAAAGTTGAGCTAAAAATGATAAATTTTAAGTAATTTGTATATTTTTTATACTTACCAATGGCCCAGAGTAGCTGGTACTAACTCAATTTAATTCAGGGCCAAACACAAATTTTGCCCGCCAATCCCCAAAATTTGCATACAAAACCAAAAACAATAAGTCCTATCAGGTCCTCCATACTTTTGTTGTCTGCGCATGTGCAGTATTCAGGAAGGTACCGAAATTGGCGCCAACCATCATTCTTTCTACAGTGCCTGCTAAATGTTATAATCAGCGGGGAGGTATGAGTGCCCACTCATGGGAGGGCCATCCCCATCTGGGCCATTGGTAAGTATAAAAAATATACAAATTACTTAAAATTCATCATATTTTATACCACAACCAATGGACCAGACTAGCTGAATCGTAAAAAGGCTGGAGGGCCTAGGACTTGAAGGAAAATCCAATCTCTCAATTACTTCGATAAAGGATAGCTCCTACAGGAGAATAGGATAAGACATAGGAATTACATATGTCCTTCTCTTTTACAAGAAAAGAGAATGGCATAACACCAACAATGTAATTGAGAATTACATAATTTCTCCATTTAATGCCAGCATAACCCATTATGCTAATTCGGTGAAGGAAACCAATATATAAAGATAGTCCAGAGAATGAGACTCTTTATACTCATTTAAAAGTGTCCGAGGACTGTATATTAACGCTTGTATGACACGTAACATATACAAATGTTTCACAGTGAGCTACACTTCAAAAACAGAAAATAAATGAGACGTTAATAAATTTATAGTAATTTATATATTTTTTATACTTACCAATGACCCAGACATAGCTGGTGCTAACTCTTAAAATATAGGGCCAAACACAAATTTTGCCCCCCAATCCCCAAAATTTGCATCTAAAACCAAAGAAAACATGTCCTGAATGGCCCTCCACACTTCACCTCTACTGCGCATGCGCAGTGTCAAGGACGTTCCGAAATTGGCGCCATTAACCATTCTTATAACCAGTGCCTGGTAAGCGCTATGTACTCAGCGGGGAGGTAAGAGTTCCCTACTCCTGGGAGGGCCATCCCCATCTGGGTCATTGGTAAGTATAAAAAATATATAAATTACTATAAATTTATTAACATTTTTATACTGTACCAATGACCCAGACATAGCTGAATAGTAAAAAGGCTGGAGGGCCAAGGACATAGAGCAAGATGGAATACGCTCAATTATATAAAATAGAGTCATTCCCTCTAGGGAAAAAGAAGTATTAGGCCTTACATGTATCTTTCTTATTTATGATAAATTAGAAAGATACAACACCTTCCAAAATTGAGCATCATACATCCATGTACTCTATTAATATCTAGTATAATCCTTATACTAATAATTTTTAAAGTAAGCCAATAAATAAAGTAAGTCTAGAGAACAGAGACTCTTTATACTCCTTAAAAGTGTCTGAGGATTGTATAATAATGTCCGTTGACACGTGCTATATTCAAAAGCTATACTTTAAAAACTAAGACCTGAATGAATTTTTAAAACATAAACTTCTCACTAAACAACCATCCCAATAACAGCTCAGAATTACTAACTCCGGAGGAGGTATCCCCTTGTTTTCATAGTAAAACAGGTGATCCAAGGGAACACCCTCCCCCCCCCCCCCCATTTTTCTTGCGCTGGGTCAAATAGCCCAGAGCAAAGAGGGCAGCAGAACGGAGTCACTGCCGAAACAGACAGCCTACCTAGCTATAGTAGCAACTGTTAAGTGAATGACATTCTGAGCAGTAGATAATAGACCTAACAGTAGAGGCCTCCAGAAATGGACTCGATATTTCTAAGATAAAAATTCATGAATGTGGATGGCTGAGCGCAATAAGCAGCCTTCAAAAATCTATAATAGCGACACTATTAATGTAAGCCCAAGATGTAGAAGAACTCTTACTTCATGAGCCGAAATCTCAAACACAACTGCTGAGTCAATGATATATCATAAGCAGTATCGATAGTTAATTGAATCCATTAGCAATAGAATGGAGCGTAACGTCCTTCTATTAGGCATCAAAGACAGAAGAAGCTTACGCCCGTAGTAATAAACAGATATCTGTTTATAAATACATAAACTCTAACCGGACAGAGTAAAGGCCTATGCCCGTACGAAGACGGAAGGACCTTAATAACAATAGGTTCCAGATATTAATTAGGAGCCTGACTCTTATGCAAAATCCAACCTAAATAGTAAAGGAAGTAGTGATTCCGAAACTACGAAAGTGAAAATCATCCACCGATAGTGCATGAAACTCACTGACACTTCAGTAAAAGAGAAGCCAACAGAATTACTGTCTAAAAGGTCAGAATTTGAAAACTACTGTTTCCAGAGGCTCAAATGATTACTTAGCTAAATAAGAACCGAAGTTAAATTCCGTATAGGAATTTAATCTAATGATTCTAAGTCTATTTATCGAAAAGTTACTAACTGACTTAGATAAAGAGACATACGACTCAATTGGAAACTATCATAGAGTGCATAGGTATGAGGTAACATAAACCTATAACCTTAATAATAACAGGCTGCAGTAGATCTTGTCAAACAAGTATACTAAAAAGTTGCAATGACTAGTATGGAGGGATCAACAATATCAACATAGTGATCCCTACACCAACGACGGAAGAGCCTCCACTTTAGCCGCATAGTATAGCGAAGAAGAGGTTCTCCTATAGTAAGAAATCGCGTCCAAAGCTCGTCCAGTATAATGCTTACAATGAAATAAGGACCACACAACGGAATACGTGAAGGTTGAGACCTTGCGGGTTGTGATAAAGATGACACGATTTCCCCAGCGAAAAAAGATCCTCTCATGGAGGAAGATTTCGCGTTAAGTCCCACAGTAGACATCAGAGTAAATTTACCCACGGTCTCTGTGAAGACAGAGATGCTATCAACAGAAATGTATTGTGGTTGTTTATCTTAGCAATACTTGCTGAAACAACAGCGCAGGAGGATACGCATACCTTATCATTCCGTCCTATTAGATCAATAGAGCGTTAACAACATAAGCTCAGAGATCCGGACAAGCAAACACATACGTCTGCAATTGATTAGCAAGTTGTGTCGTAAATAAATTATCATTGGGCGCTCCCATTGATAGCAAATCTGATTGAATACTTGTTTGTTGAGAGTCCACTCTGACGGCAACAAGCGACCCATAAGTGAATGGGAGTCCGGAAATACAATCAGACGACCCGGAATATGACGGACCGAAGCAGAACTTGGTGTACTATAACAAACAGAAGGATTCTTTCCATTAAATTGAATAACGGAAACGAATGAGTGCCTCCCTGGTTCCGGAGATACGCCAATACTGTCGAATTAATGGACAGGATTTGGACATGCGTTTCTGAATAATGTTCATCCAATGACATAAAGCAAGCCTAAAAAAAAACATTATTCCGTGGAAGATAAGTGCTTGCTTAGAGACTGCGGAACCCAAAGACCCTGGCACTTCGAATCCGTTGGGATCAATATTATATCCCAACCTGTTTGACTGGCAACTGTCATAATTATAAAACTCGGATCCGGTAACTGCAGTGGCACTCTCTGAGTCAACCACCGAATGTTTGCCCCAGTCTGAATCTCTTACTACACTAGATAGACAAGAGAACGTGTAAATCGAGCAATTCATGGATTGCTGAAAAGTTGCCGTCGAAGAGAAGCTTCTCCGAGAACGAAGCGACTCTGAGAGAGTTCTTCACCTTACTATCCACGCGCGTGGATGTAGCTAGGGCTGCGTCACGTCTAACCAACTCCAAGCAGCCATTGAAGGGCGGAGTTATACGTGAACAAACTACTGCCCTCAAAAGAAATCACATTGAGGATCATATCCCGGAATTCTTTCTCTTGAAGACGTAATGATAACGCCTCAGTAAGGTGGATTACGTTTGATAAAGCGTCTAAGTTAAGTCTATTAGACATCATTGTCGTTTCCAACATTGTGGTTGGAAAAGACATAGACGGCGAAAAAGATTATTTCCAGTCTTTAACCACGCCGTCTAGACGCATATGAACTCTCGGTATGCCCTGTTCTGCCAAAATAAATTATTCGTAAATGATAAAAGGCAGAAATGAGCATTGCGGACAAGAAACTAAACTATCATGCTTGGTAGCAGGCTTATATATATATAGCGTCGATAAATAATACACATGTTCTAATGACATTATTGGACTGTGTCGGTAAGTAAGGGACAATGTCCCTGAACCGATCCAAAATTCCGTGTCCAATGACGCTATAAGTCTCTTATCCAACATCGCAGCAATGTAGTCCGAAATAACAATCACTGGAAGATAATGCCGGAAGATATGTATGGCAGCTTCCGATGCTACGAAAGGGAAAACTCGAAATCTTTTGAATCCCTTTCGCCATCCTGTCGGACCCTATAAAGCGTTCTGTCGTCCGTACCTGATGCAACCGCGGACCACACCGACCCAGCGCCGTCGGATAATTCCTGATTCGACCAAGAAACTGTCGATTGCTGGGAGGCTGCGAAAAAACTGTGCTAACTCGGATAGCACGTCCGTCACTGAGGCCTGTGGAGAAGCGGTCCTACGATGCATTGCCGCTGGAAGCTCCGTGATCGTTACCCCGTGCATACTACTAATATGCGAGCGAACGGAGTGTATAGGCCTCGTGTCCCTTGGCTACCGGATGGCGTGACCTGTTTGCCATGGAATCACTGAATGACGAAACTGATCGGATACTCGAGGTCACGTAGCCAATGTGCGGTCGTGTGCACTGCTGTGAGGATGAGGAAGCATTATCGACAGTATCTCGGACTGTCAATATAACGGAGCATCCCGAGCGAAGGACATAAGCTCCGAATGTAAAATATCTGAACCACAACATGCGGTCCCCTATGTTGTTGGATGAGAGAGGGACCTCTCTCGCTCACAGCCCGGACGGACCTGGACAAGCAAGGAACCGGACTAACAGGCTTCCTCCGATCTGTCCTCAATCCGCCGTCACTGGGTGAGTACTAAAGTAATTATAGTGCTCGCATCACCCAAATCTCCTTCCTAGACCGCAACGGATGAACCCGGCAGCCGAACCATTCGATGAATGTACGCTACACCGGGTGAGCTAGCGAATGTCACTCCGTCGATCCTACAAGGGACCTCTTAGGCGATAGACATATTCCATGAGCACTTATTGCCGCTAGCTCTTCATTAACTATGACGACAGAGGCACACTTTTGAAAGACATCTCCGTAACTTTGCGAACAAGAAACCAGAAATGCTTGGTAATAGCAAGCATATAATAATAAATATATAGCGTCGTTCAATAATTTGAAAGTTTGTGTGACATTATTGGACTATGTCGGAACTGAGGGACGGTGTCCCTGAACCGAACCAAAAAAAGTCCACCGACGCTATCAGTTTCTTATCCGGCATCGCAGCATTCTGGTCCGACGAAAGAACCTGTAGAAGATCAAGTCAGATGACATACACAACAGCATATGTTGTTCCGAAAGGGAAAGCTCGAAATCCTCTGAATCCCTTTCGGTATACCGTCGGACCGGATGAAATGTTTGGACGTCCGTACCCGCTTCCGCGGAGCGTCCCGACCCAGCATCGTCGGATAAAACATTATGCGACAGATTCAGTTGTTGCTGGGATGCTGCGATAAGCTGTGCCATTTAGGATAGCACGTCCGTCCCCGAGGCCTGTGCAGTAGCGGTCTTACGATGCATTGCCGCCGGAAGCTCCGTGTACGTTGACTCCCGCATACTTCCCTATGCGAACGTCTGCAGGCCTCGTGTCCCTGGCTACCGGATGGTGTGACCTGGTCGCCGATGATTCTCTGACTGGCGAAGCAGACTGGATATCCGAGGTCACGTAGCCAAGAGCGGTCGTGTGCGCTACCATGAGAATGAGGAAGCCTTATTGACAGTCTCTCCGGACTGACTATATATTGGTGCGCCCCGAGCGGCGGACGTATGCTCCGAATGCAAAACATTTTGTACCACAACATCTGGGGCCAGATGTTGTTGTACGAGAGAGGGGCCTCTCTCGCTCGCCGTGCGGATGGACCAGAACGAGCTATGAACCGGACTAAAAGGCTTCCACCGTTCTTCCTCTAATCCGCCGTCACTGGGTGTGCATTTGGTTGATTTATAGTGCTCGCATCACCCCAAAATTCCTTCTAGACCGCAACGGACAAACCCGGCTGCCGAACCATTCGATGAATGGACGCTACACCGGGCGAGCTAGCGGACGTCAAAGGCCGTCGAACCTACTAGGGTCCTCTTAGGCAATTTGCGTATTTACATGAGCACTTTTCCGCTAGCCCTTCATTAATTGTGACGACGGAGGCACACTGTTGGAAGACATCACAGATACATCACCCTAATCTTGATCGTCTGAAATAGAAATTGATAAAGTAGAGTGACCCTGCGGGGAAAGGACCGGAGTGTCCAATTCCCCACTAACATACCGTGACATATGCTTCCCATGTTGTCATCGAAATCATCATATACAGAACAGGAGTTAATGCGAGTACACTGACTACATATAGAATGATTATAAAAGTCAGAGGAAGACTTCCTCTTATTACAATTGATCAAAATCCTTTCAATGTGAAAAGAAAACAAAGTCCTGGTACTCGCACCAACCCCTGACAATCAAAATACATAATAATAATATGATCCATTAACATAGAAAAAATAATTGAAATCAAAATATTTTGAAAAAATATTTTTTCAGAACAGCCCAAGTTTCTGAAAAGTAACGTTGAGCCCCAATGGATCCCAAGCCTAAGTGTGGACAAAAAATTTAAAAATATTTTAAACAATTTATGCAACACTTACGAACAATAATAATGTATCCAGTTATGATTAAATTAACATCAAGATATTATTTTCAAGAAATCCCCCCCTCACACACAGGGCTGTTGTAAATGTAAACAATGAGTGTAAAAACACTAAAATAAGACTCCAGGCACCCAGGCCCGAAATCAGTTACCAAAAATACACTATCTGATGCAAAACAGAGACTTCTAGGGAAGAAACTGCAGAACATCAGATGGTAGATGCAGAACACAACGCCTAACCACCCATAGGTGAAGACGTAAACATGGGGAAAAGAACAGAATTCATTCTGTTATTCAGCTAAAACTCCCAAGAAATTTTAATAATAATAATTACAGAAACTATGCCAAAAGCATGGGAGAATAGCAAGAGGGGACTTAAAGGAAAGGGAGAGAGGAAAACACTGAAAAATCAGTGTAACTAAATAACAAGAATGACAACAAAATGGCTGCTGCCTCGAAAATAGGTAACTCAACATAATTTCATTAAAAAATTTTAATTTACAGCCCTGATAATATTCTGTCACACATTTTTCCTCTCCTCCTTCTATATCCTCCTTAGAATCACCATTTCACTAATATTTATGTGTCTGGCATCATTTAAACTGAGATTTACAAGCACAAAGATCAGTCAGATGTTAACTGATGAAGGGCCAAACTAAGAATGGTTAACGCCGCCAATTTCAGAACGTCCTTGACACTGCGCATGCGCAGTAGAGGTGAAGTGTGGAGGGCCATTCAGGACATGTTTTCTTTGGTTTTAGATGCAAATTTTGGGGATTGGGGGGCAAAATTTGTGTTTGGCCCTATATTTTAAGAGTTAGCACCAGCTATGTCTGAGTCATTGGTACAGTATAAAAATATAGTTATTGCTTCACACCCGAGCTATATATTAAAACTACCCAGCACTGAAGCTGGACTACTGTCTCTGGAGGAGGTATTCGTTGCTTTTCACTATAAAGCCAGAAAACATAAGGGAAAAACAGTCCCCCCCCCCACCCCCTCCTTCCCCTTGTTCTGGGGTAAAATTCCTCAGAATGAAGAGGGCAGCGGAACGGCATCAGTGCTCGAGCATACTGCCTAAAGACCTTATAGATGTAATATTAATGGACGACATTCTAAGCAACAGAAAGGGGACCCAAAGATCTAAGGTCACCGGAGATGGACTCTAAATTTCTCAGGTAAAACCTGGTAAATGAAGAGGGCTGTGTCCAGTAAGCAGCTTTCATAAGATCAGTAATGGCTATACTGTGAGAATAAGCCCAAGAAGTGGACAGTGCTCTAACCTCGTGTGCTGAAATCTTGTTGACAGAACATTGATCTGAAGATAGACTTTCGTAGGCAATATGTATTGCCAACTGGATCCATATAGCGATAGAATGAACAGAAATATCTTTTCTGTTAGGAATCTGAGAAAGAATCGTTTTCTTCCCTTTCTAATAAAATCTGATCGACATTTATAAATGCGCATTGCTCTAACTGGACACAGTAAGGGTCTATGGTTATCCGAGGACGGTAAAGCCTTAATGACAATAGGCTCTGGCTCCTTATCCTGAATCTGATCCTTAGCGAGGAGTTCCCTTTTGATGATTTTGATTTAGAATGTCCTCACTTACCCCGGTCTGCTGAAGCATGTTGTTGAGACACCGACTTCAAAAGCAGAGCACTGGAAGCTTTCTTTGTAGCCTGTTCATAAGCTTGTCGTCAAACAGAGTATGTCCGGAGACTGGAACAACCCAGAGAGAGCTTTTCACCTTGTCATGTATAAGTGATGATGACGCAAGGGCAGCATCAGGTCCGATTAACTCCAGATTTGCCACTGTCAGGGCTGAGTTATACGTGGTATACATGACTGCCCTGGAATGAACTCTAAGCGAGGTACACACATCCTCAAATTCGTTCCCATTGAGGCATTGTGCCATAGCTCTGGTAAGGTGATTTGCATAGGACATCGCGTCCAAATTCGCTCTATTCGATGAAATAGCCGATTCCATCACATCCGAGTGAATATTGAATGAAGCAAGTAGGGATATATCTAAATCTCTGGCCTGCTCATCTAAATGCAGAGGAGCTCTCTGAACATCTCCAACCATTTTAAATGAACATGGTCCAAGGAACGGTATATTTATGGAAGATGTTGATAAGAAGCCGCCTTTCTTCCTCACACTAGAGAGTTTAATATGGTGTCGTCGACATGGCCAAAGGCCTGCGACACCTGTCTAAACTGTACCGGAAAAGAAAGAACTTCTTCCTTCCTCTGTATAAAGTCTGAGTCTAAAGAAACCAGCAATTTCTCCCTTGTTGTCGCAGCTTGCTGATTCGGTGGAACAAATTCAGGATAGTATTGATGGATAAATTCCTTAACTACCATATGTTGTTCCGAAAGGGAAGGATAATCCTCTTCCTTATCCCTTTCACCATCCGATTGAATCAGCTGTGAATCTCAGTCCATCGCATCTGCATGAAAAGATGACTGGACCGACCCAGCACCATCCGACAGCTCACTTCCAGAGTCTGCTGGAGGCTGCTCATGTACTTGCTGGGATCTGCGACAGCAAGTCCGTCACTGAGGCTTGAGGAGCAGAGGTTTTCTGTTTTTTAGCCACTTGATGCTCCTGGGACGGTGTTCCATAGGTGGATCTCTTCTCTAAACGTCCCGATGATCGAAGCCTCAGTTCCCTAGCTAATGGATGGTCCGACCTCACAGGCGATGAGTGGCTCCTTCTTCAAGCAGCTGGCTGGATATCCAAAGTCAGGTAGCTAGGATGCGGTCGTGTGTGCTTATGAATCATAGCGGAGGAAGCCATGACTGTAGCCGAGGCGGGCTGCAGTCTACACAGAGCGTCCCGAGCAGCAGGTGTGGACGTATGCTCTGGCCCATGCAAGTTTCTCATAACAACCTCTGGCCCCAGATGTTGTTGGGTTAGAGAGGAAACTCTCCCACTCGCGGCCTTGTCAGACCTCACCGAGCCTCCCGACAAGAAAATTGTTGACTTTCTCCCTATTTCTATCGTTGCTGGGTGATCTTTTGTTTTTAAGGTGCTCGCTCTACCCAAATCTACATTTCCTTCCACTGCAATGGACATACCCGGTGTTACGGCTCCCACGGACGGAGTAACCGCTTCACCGGTCGAGCTAGCTGCCTGCAAGGGATTAAGAACACTAACTAGAGGACTTATCCCTTGCTTAATATTCATGAGCACCTTTGCAGCTAGCTCTGTTTGCTCATCAGAACGCAACAACGGTAGCACACTTTTGCAAGGGTGTTACAATACCATCGCCATGTTCTTGTTCCTCTGATACAAGAACATGTGTGTCATCCCAATTCACACATGCAGGACAAGAATCTACAGGCAACAAGCATGTAAATCTGAGGAGGAGTTCCTCGGCTTGCATTTAGAGCAGTAAGCTTTCATGATTCAATCAAAATAAGTCGATAGTACTCCTACAAAATCCACAATAAATATATGATAAAGATACATAAATAATTGCAATCAAAATCGAAAAATTAAATTCAAAAATTTTTCGAACATTTTTTGAAAAGAGCCTAAGTTCCCAAAGGGAACATGAAGAGCCCAAGGCATCCTGATAGAGCCTAAGTGTGGAGAAAATCCAATTTTTTTTAGCTACACTACCCGAATCATAATCAATGTATTTTACAACAATCCTACAGTAATATAATATCTAAATACTACATATATTTAAAGACGTTGCCAATGTAAACAACGTCAAAGGAAAAAAACGGAAACAAGACATCAGGCACAGAAAAAAGGCCCAAAGTCAGTAACAGATTTTAAAGCTACGAGATGTAAAGCAAGATCTTCAAACGAAGAAAAAACGATACATCAGATAGAAGATGCAAGATCAAAACGACCTAATATCCCTAAGTAATGTAACCATGGAGATAAACAGAATAAACATTCTGTAATACACGTTAAACTCCAAAAAAAAAAAAGAAATTTAATAAAAAATTTCGATAAAAAACAGACAAAAGTTTAGGAGTTTAACAGGAGGGCTTCAAGGAGGGATAGGGAAGGAACACTTAACAGTGGATAAATCATTAGCAAGAATGATGACGTCAGATGCATGTCCCAAAATTGGGAAACATGAAATAATTTTATAATTATTATAAAGTTACAGCCCTGAACGTTTCTAACCACCAACGTTCACTTCCATCATCCATTTCCAGCCTTGGATTCACCAATTTTACCATTGATTTGTGTCTGGCATCCTCAAAAAAAGGAGATTTAAAAGCACAGATGTCAGTTCATTGTTGCTGATTTTAGGGCCAAACAAAGAATGATGGTTTGCGCCAATTTCGGTACCTTCCTGGGTACTGTGCATGCACAGATCTCAAAAGTATGGAGGACCATCTAGGACGTAATTTTTTTGGTTTTGCATGCAAATTTTGGGTATTGGAGGGCAAAATTAGTGTTTGGCCCTATATTAATTTGAGTTAGCACCAGCTCGTCTGGGCCATTGGTTGTCGTATAAAATTATCAGGCACACAAAAAGGACCAAAGTCAGTAACCAATTTAAATACTGCCAGATACAAAGCTAGATCTTCATACGAAGAAAAAACGATACATCAGATAGAGGATGTAAGACTAAAACGACCTAACACCCCTAGGGTGAGGACGTAACCATGGCAATAAACAGAATAAACATTCTGTAATACACATTAAACTCCCAAGAAATTTAATAAAAAATTTCAATAAAAAATAGCCAAAAAGCTTAGGAGTTTAACAGGAGGGCTTCAAGGAAGGATAGGGAAGGAACACTTAACAAACAGTGGATTAATCATTAGCAAGAATGATGACATCAGGCATATGTCGTGAAATTGGGAAACATGAAATTTTTATAATTATTTTAAAGTTACAGCCCTGAACGTTTGAAACCACCGTTGTTCACTTCCATCATCCATTTACAGCCTTGGATTCACAAAATTCTTTCATTGATTTGTGTCTGGCATCCTCTAAAAAGGAGATTTTAAAGCACAGATGTCATCTCATTGTTGCTGACTTTAGGGCCAAACAAAGAATGATGGTTGGCGCCAATTTCGGTACCTTCCTGGACCAGATAGGACTTATTTTTTTGGTTTTGTATGCAAATTTTGGGGATTGGGGAACAAAATTTGTGTTTGGCCCTGAATTAAATTGAGTTAGCACCAGCTAGTCTGGGCTATTGGCTGTGGTACAAAAATATGAAAATTTTCAGCTAATTCAAGCAAGTGTCATCACCTATTTGGGTTACATAAAGGGTTAATCAAATCTGCAATGACATAATTACTGAGAGATAACTTGTCACAATGCACAATGTTTGTGCCACCAGTTTTATTGTTCTGTTGTGGTAAGTAAGATTTGGGCGGACCCACCCCAGGGCACCTCTAGATCACCAGTGACATTAAGACTAGTAATAACAAGTGAATCAATAAAATGGAAGTGACTGTTTTTTAAATGACAAATTCATTTTTTCCCCACTTTTGAAGTCATTTTATGGCTTATTTCTCACTTAAGCAATCTTTTATGAGCTGTGTTATTGCATGCTTCTAAGCATTTTTCACATTTCGGGCTATTAAATCTATGTGCAATTCAGTTCACTTTTGTTCTAACTAATCTTTGTTAATCACTTCTCATGTGACAACGTGTAGTGACATTTGTTCACAATGCCGACCATACTTTTATCATGTTGTGCTTTTTTCCAAGCTGAGTTCGACTTTTCGGGGGTATTAGTCAGTGGATAAATTAGTTTGGGGCCAACAAAGGACATTGAGAGATCACAGGTATTCTATTAAATCTATATGCATTTCAGTTCACTTTTGTTCTAACTAATCTTTGTTAATCACTTCTCATGTGACAACGTGTAGTGACATTTGTTCACAATGCCGGCCATACTTTTATCATGTTGTGTTTTTTTCCAAGCTGAGTTCGACTTTTCGGGGGTATTAGTCAGTGGATAAATTAGTTTGGGGCCAACAAAGGACTTTGAGAGATCACAGGTATTCTAAATTTGAAATTAATGAGTTTGTACACTCAAAGAGTCAAGACCAATGAATCGCTTTGAGTTATCTGGAGTATTAGAATTTTCAAAGTTTGAATTATCGAGGTTTCGCTGTATATACAAATACATGTATACCTATATCAATACACTGGCACTGATTGCAATACACCAAACATAAGAGAGAGAAGCTCATAATACTTTTTAATCCAGAGAAAGTAACTGCAAAATCAGTAAATGAGCTCCCCCCCCCCCTTCCCCCCCCCCCCCCCCCCCCACCTCTCGACTGTGTTGTGATAAAATATTGTATAGACGTAAACCACAATAAATAACAAACATAGTCTGGAACATGAACTGTAAATTACTATAGAACATTATGTGTCACCAGTAGGGGACCTAAAGAGACCTAAAGGCTTTTGGTCACCTGCTCCAGATATTAGTTATCTTATATAATTGAAGTGGGCATAGAAGGTTGCATCTTGTCTGCAGCCTTCCTCATGTATAAGGTAAACAAATTTTAAAAAGTCCAAGAGGACGAAAAAGCTACACCCTCAACAGCTTAACTTTTATAGCTTATGAAAAAGAAAGAGACTCAGAAAACTTATGTGATAATATAAGGTCAACTGATACAGAAATTACAGAAATACATGATCATCTTCCCCTCCCCAAACAAGTTTAGCAGCTGAATGCAAAACTTGAAAGGGGAGTAACAATAAAAATCACAATTAGTTAGTTATTGTGTTACTATGATAATATACTGAAACATAATTAGGCCACACAAAGTAGATCTTCTGTTTCTCAGGCCAATATTTGCGAAATTGCATGCGGGCGAGCGTTTTTTTATTTTATTTTTTATTTCAGTAATTACTTCTTTGCCATCAAAAGTTCATGTTCTTGGTTCAAGTTTTAGGCCTCATAATCTACAGAATAGCATGGGTGGTGGAGTATTTCATCCCTTGAGTGCAAGAAGACTTTGCAATGCTAAAGCATTGCAAAGCCTTCTTGCACTCAAGGGACAAATTCATCAATTTTTTTAACTTGGGTAAAATATAAGACATAAACCATTTCATTTAAATCTTTTTAAAGATTAAATTGGTTATAAAAAGAGAGCATGCGGCAGCCAAAAGGACCATGCGGGAGGGCCTGAGAAACAGATTTCTTTAATTTTTTTAGGCCTTAGTTATGTTAAGTGGAACAGAAAGGGGTGTAGGCATTGTGGTAGCTTGTCATGGATTCACGATTTCTGTGGCCAAAATGAGAGAATATGGAAGATTGTTAACAAAAGACAGGGAGTGCAGTGGCTCAGTGGTTACTATATTGGACTTCAAACCAAAAGGTCCATGGTTCGATTCCAACCAAGGATAACTGCATTGTGTCCTTGGGCAAGGCACTTAATCCGGGATCGCCCACATGGGGGCATGGTGGCACTGTGTACTAAGGCGTACTGCACGTTGATGGTTCATTTGTCTTCAACCAATTCTAACCATGCCTGTGTGGAGTTAGTATGTTGGGGAGTATGATAGTTGCTCGCCACTGCTTGGTAGTTCTCTCCAGGTACTCTGGCTTTCTGCACCTGTAACACTGTTCGACATGAGGTAACCCTGGCTGTCAAAAGTGTCATTAAATCCCAGGAAATAAATAATACCAAAAGACAGTCTTCAAAAGCCTGGTAAGTCAAAGAATTAGGATGAAAACACTTTTAACTCCAAGAGTGGAAATCCTGTTAATCCTATTAAACACACCAGATAACATAATAATTAAAAATGGATAGCAGTGTGAATCCTTAAATGAACATAATAGACAAGATTGTCTTTATTTTAGAATAAGAGAAAGGACAACGTCTTGCAAATCTTTATAGTAACCTAATTATTCTCATACCTTCTGATATGACTAGAATTAGAAGTATGAAGAATCATAAAAGGTGGCAAAGTAAAAATATATTAGTGTGGAGTTAATTCGACACTGTGTTGGTATATAGAAACTTAACTTGTTGCATTATATCAATATAAAGAAAAGAATACCAATTTATTCTGTAATATGTTGAATACATATCAAAAATTACATACAAGACGTATCTGTAGATGGTGAATACAACACAGAGATGAGAAAAACCCATCTATAATGCTATAATTTCAGTACCAGTTCGTAATAAGGGAAACTATGGTGCAATTACAACGGTTCCTTTAAAATGACATCCAGATGCAGACAACAATATAGATGGTACCTTGATGTTTTGTGCTTAGGACAATTTGTACTCACATTTCGTACCTAGTTGGATAGATAACTTATGCAGATTTCTGAATTCACAATTATAAGACAAAGGAGACATAACCTATCATGCTGCAACCCTTGGAAAGGTACAGCTGGCCCTTCCATGGAAGTAGATAACATGGCTGGACTAACAAAGAATTACCATTGGCTACCATGTAGTACAGAGGGAAGCTATAAGACTAGAGAAATGTAACTGACTGAATTCAATAGCCCCTGTTGAAATTTTTTGGTGCCAATATTTTCACCAATGATGATTTTTTGGTGCCAAATCAAAATTGTTAGTGCATTTAGCTACACTGAGACCAGAGAGCATAAACATTTCCCAGAACTATTTAGAAATATAGCCATTCCGATTTAATTTTTCCATTAATAGTTTCCAAGTGATAAGTTTGGGTCAAATCCCAACCAAGGGTATGACTTTCAGAAAATTTTCCATTCTTCAGAAAAAATGTTTGCTGGTATCATATGCAAGTCAAGTTAAGTAAAAGGTTAATCATCACCTAATATGAATCGGAGATGGTGCATGCAAAGCATTTTTTGAATAACCAAAACTTTTGCCTCACTAACATAGCTCACGACTTACCAGTGAAGTGAGCTTATTAAGCTTGTTCCATAATGATAAGTCAAAAATTATGTTTTGGAGGTAATATGTGGAGAAATAATCAAAACTGAATGGTGATTTTTGTGAATAGCATTGGCCAGAAGATATGGCCTTTATGTTAGGAGATGAAAGGTTAAATAAGAGAGAGACAATGCACACCAAAAAAAATCAAAAACATCATTGCTGATGGTTTAATTGGATGACAATGAGTGTTACTGAAACAAAAATATAGCTTTCACCTGTGCAAAATCATCTGCTGCCAATGTCCTTCCTGATTCTACATCACCGTCATCAGAAAATGAAATCTGTGCAGCCTCATATAGTTCAGGTGGAAACTGTTTCTCTGCTATTTCCACAAAAGATCGTAGAGCTGCTTGTAACTGTAATGGAACAGAAATATACACATTATTAACCCTTTAAACCCAATGAACCACCTGCATAATATGCAAATTCAGCAGCTGAAAAAATACTATTTTTCAAAACATTTCAACAAATCCATATCATGTGTCTCCTCTGTGGAACATGCTCATCGAGCTCGTTCCAATGAGGGTTCACATGATATGGTTTTGTTGACAGTTTCTGAAAAATGTTTAAAATGATATTTAAAATAATAAATTTTGAGATCATCTGCGTTTGGTAAAGGGTTAACCCCTTACCTGATGAATCAGCTATATCTGCTTGTGTAATCTACAAATTAAGCAGTAGAATTTTTTTTTAAAAAAACAGTAATTAAAATAATAAATTTTGATATCCTGTGCATTGACTGAAAGGTTAATGTCTTGCCTGTCAATGTCAAATGTGTTCATCTATTTGCAGTACACCCTCACTTTAACCCTTACACTTTGCACACTGATGTAAAAATACCGAAATTTCAAGCAGCAGATTTTTCCTATAATGCAACAAGGAATTTAATCAATACAATCTTGTCTGACAGAGTTCAAAGAATCATGTCAAACAAGATAGAATTGGTTAAATTCACAGTTGCAATGTGGGAAAAATTATAAATTTTAAGTAATTTGTATATTTTTTATACTTTCCAATGACCCAGACTAGCTGGTGCTAACTCAAAAAATAATACAGGGCCAAACACAAATTTTGCCCCCCAATCTCCCAAATTTGCATGCAAAGCCAAAAAAATAATGTCCTATCTGGTCCTCCATACTTTTCAGATCTGCACATGCGCAGTATCCTGGAAAACACCGAAATTGGCACCAACCATCATTCTTTCTATAATTGCCTGTTAAATGTTGTAAACAGCGGGGAGGTATGAGTGCCCACTCATGGGAGGACCATACCCGTCTGGGACATTGGTAAGTATAAAAAATATACAAATTACTTAAAATTTATAATATTTTTATACAACAACCAGTGGCCCAGACTAGCTGAATCGTAAAAAGGCTGGAAGGCCTAGGACATAAAGGAAAATCCAATCTCTCAATCACTTCAGTAAAGGATATCTCCTACAGGAGAATAGGAGAAGATAGGAGTTATATATGTTTTTCCCATTTAAGAGAATCGAGAAAGATATAACACCAACAATGTAATTGAGTATTACATAATATATAATTCTCCACTTAATGCCAGCATAACCCGTTATGCTAATTCGGTGAAGGAAAGCCAATATATAAAGATAGTCCAGAGAATGAGACTCTTTATACTCATTTAAAAGTGTCCGAGGATTGTATATTAACGCCTGTTTGACACGTGACATATACAAATGCTTCACAGTGAGCTACACTTTAAAAACAGTACATAAATGAGACATAGTTATTGCTTCACACCGAGCTACACATTACAACCATCCCAGCACTGACTCAGGACTACTGACACCGGAGGAGGTCTTCCCTTGCTTTTCACTATAAAGCCAGATGATCATATGGGAAAAAACCATCCCCCCCCCTTCCCCTTGTTCTGAGGTACATGTCCTCAGAACGAAGAGGGCAGCGGAACAGCATCACTGCTGGAACAGGCTGCTTAATTAACTGTAGATGTAACCATTAAAGGGACATTCTGAGCAACAGAAAGAGGACCTAAAGATCTAAGGTCACCGGAGATGGACTCTAAATTTCTCAGGTAAAACTTGGTAAATGTAGAGGGCTGTGTCCAGTACGCAGCCTTCATGAGATCAGTAATGGCTATACTGTTAGAATAAGAACCAAAAAGTGGACAGTACTCTAACCTCATGCGCTGATATCTTATTAACAGAACGTTGAACCGAAGATCGATTTTCATAGGCAATGCGTATTGCCAACTGAATCCATCTAGCTAATGAATGAACAGAAATATCTTTCTTGTTAGGAATCAATGAAAGAAATAAAGTTTTCTACCTTTTCTAATAAAATCTGATTGACGTTTATATATGTGCATAACCCTGACTGGACACAGCAAAGGTCTACGGTTGTCCGAGGATGGCAGAGCCTTAATGATAATAGGCTCAGGCCACTTGTCTGGAGTCTGATTATTAGCCAGAAATCTCACTTCTGTAGTCAGGGTAATGGTATTACCCACACTACAGTAGTGAGATTCATCAACAGATAAAGCATGAAGTTCACTAACTCTTCCAGCAGATGCAAAGGCTAAGAGAAATGCCATTTTATAAGTCAAGAATTTGAACTCTACAACGTCCAATGGCTCAAACGGAGCTTCTTTGAGCTTCAACAGAACCCTAGACAAATTCCACTTAGGAATTAATCTGAGGGTCCTAGGTCTATTAATAGAGAAATTTCTAACCAGCTTGGACATTGGAGCATTTGATCCAATAGCCAAGTTATCATGATGAGCGTACGTGTCTGATAACAAAGACCTATAGCCCTTAATAGTGATGGGCTGCAGTTTGAGATCGTCAAACAAGTAGACCAGGAAATTAGCAATATTTGGTATGGACTGATAAACGTCTATCGACTGATCCTGACACCAACGGAAGAAAACCCTCCACTTCGCTGCGTAGTTCAACGAAGAGGAGGACCTCCTGCAGTTAGAAATTGCATCCACTGCACGTCCTGTAAGCTGTTTTCCATGCAAGAAGGACTGCACAATGGAAATACGCGAAGGTTGAGACCTTCCGGGTTGTGATGCAGTGTGCATGACTTTCCTTGATAAAGAAGGTCCTCTCGTGGAGAAAGCTTCCGGGGAATGTCCCATAACAGACACCCGAGAAGATTGATCCAAAATTTCTGGGACGACAGAGGTGCTACTAGCAGGATTTTGCAATGTTTGATCTGCTGAATCAACGGAGTTGGAGGATACACATATCCTATCATTCCGTCCCATGAGATTGACAGAGCATCTACTGCATATGCTCGATGGTCTGGGCATGGCGACACAAACATCGGAAACTGATTGTTCAGATGCGTTGCAAACAGATCTATCATGGGGCAATCCCACTGGTAGTAAATCTGCCCGATTACTCACTTGGCGCATCCTCTCCAATGCCAACCGGCGACCTTTCCGAGAGAGCGAGTCTGCTAGTACATTCAGACGACCCGGTATATGATGGACAGAAAGATGAACATGATGATTCATGACATATATGACATATAGGAGAATCTTCTCCGTTAGTTCACATAATGGAATTGAATGAGTGCCGCCTTGGTTCCTGATGTACGCTACTACTGTCGAGTTGTCCGACAAAATCTGAACATGGACGTCTGCTATTATGTGAATCCAATGTTGTAGTGCTAGCCATATTGACATTCTCTCTTTGATGTTTATGTGCTTCTCTAGGAACTGAGGGTCCCAAAGACACTTCAAGTCTGCAGGACTTAGGGTCGCACCCCAACCCGTCTGACTCGCATCCGTCATAATCATGAAAGCTGGATCTGGCAGTTGCTGAATGTCTGCCCAAATCTACCCTTTGTTTTACTAGGTCCGTTAAAACAATACTGGTTTCGAGCGAATGCGTCTTCACACTCCAGTCCTGAGTAAAGAATATCTGGAGGGGACGCATGCATAGGCGGTCCATCGGAATAAGATCCGCAGCCGATCTGCAAAACCCCATCAGTCGCATGAATTCCCTCTCTGTTAATGCATCTGAGTGTAGACAAAAGCGAGCATAACAACTGGCAGATGGACCAGATTGTTGTGAGTCTCGAAGCTCATTCCCAAGTGAGTGAACGACTTGGACGGCACTAGATCCGACTTCTTCTCGTTTACGATGAAACCGAGACGTCAGAGTAATAGAAGCAGACACTGAACATCATTTTGAAGAATAATTCTGTTGCCGTATCTCTGTACACTATGCTGCAAGCGACGATTACATGAATCGCCTAAGTCCGAGTTAAGAGAAAAGATATAAACCTGTCTGATATTACGCCCACTGAGTTAGCAATAATTAAATCCAGTGAGGCATTTCAAGAGAAAAGGATTAGCTCATGTCGCGTAATCTCGGAGATAATTGTGTAAAGGATTAGTGGTAATTAACTTCTGTACATCAACTCCACCTCATGAAAACAAAGCAGTCTTATAGACACATGCACATTTTATTCTGACAATTTCTGTCGACAATTTCACCTTGAAAATGACATTAATGAGCAATACGTTACACTGACAATTCTTCTTGAATTTTTCAATCACCTCACGCTGAATTAACATACAGTTTTAAAATGTTGAGAACAAAATACGTCATCATAATATTATACGTCAAGTTAATGTCATAGCGAACTAAGTCTCAATTATTTCTATTCAAACTTCGTTGTGACGGTGTTGTTCATTTTAAATAGTTTAGGCTCCACGTTGGCCTTCAGTTCTCATTTTTCTGCATGCGTGCGTGCGTGCATTGGAAAACAGAAGTTTGGCTTTCAGTTCTCATTTTTCTGCGTTCGTGCGTGCATTGGAAAACAGAGGTTAGAGTCGGATTCTGATTTTCGCTTTTTTTCCCCATATTGAATCTTCTAATTATCGACGATATCACCATCACATTGAATGCCAAAACAAACACAGGTACTCAGCACAAGCTTAGAAATCGAACAAAAAGGATATCTGATAGTATTTTTGGATCGATGCTGTCGTGCCCTTATTAATTATGGGTTATGGAAGCGCGGCAGCATCAAGCGCATAGTGATAACACATTTATCCAACTGTCCCGTTACAGCCCATTGCCTTCATTTCTCAGTTTAAATTAGGTTTAAGAGCCTCCATTGTAAGTATGTACAAGAAAATGAACCAGTTCAATGTTGTTTCACAGAGCTCTGTGAAATCTTGGCATGGTTAAATTTCCTGTGGATTAGGCCTACTACTGGAACAATTTGCACCTTTCGATTTTTGGATCCTAAAAAGTTAAACAGAATTTGTCAACTCGTCCTCAGTTTTCCGAAAATTACAGAACTTATCCAGTAAATTAGTCCAGACCTGATTTACTGAACTTGTTTTGTATATTCCGGAAGCCATCTATTTATCAACTCGGTTTGTGTGTGTGTGTGGGGGGGGGGGGGGGGGGGGGGGGGGGGGTGGGGGGGGGGGGGGGTTGTCGTGCCCTTATTAATTATGGGTTATGGAAGCGCGGCAGCATCAAGCGCATAGTGATAACAAATTCATCCAACTGTCCCGTTACAGCCCATTGTCTTCATTTCTCAGTTTAAATTAGGTTAAATGGGCGTAATAAGAGCCTCCATTGTAAGTATGTACAAGAACTGCTGTCAATAATTGTGAAGCTTAATCTTTTTCACAGTATGGTCCGAGAAACCAATCAAGTCGATAATCCATTTGTCTCGTACTGTCCGAGTTTTTAATCAAATGTCGGACACAGATCACAGACATACTCTCCGACAATCGTCGGCAATTTGTGAGTGATCTTGAGACACAGTTCCTCGGACCTGGGCGATTCATGTAATCGTCACTTGCAGCATAGTGTAGAATGTTGTCCAAGTAAGCCAACATTACCGCAGATGAATGAGCTCTGAAGTATGACATTACCGAGTTCATTATTCGAGTGAATGCACATGGAGCCAGGTTCAGACCAAAGGACATTGCTCTGAACTGATAAACCTTCCCTTGTATGGCGAACCGCATGTACCTTCTGAATGCCAGATGTACCAGGACATGAAAGTACGCATCCTTTAGATCTCTTCTTGCCGCATAGTCATTCACTCAAACGCTCACCCTTACCGACTGAATGGTCTCCACAGAGAATTTTGAGCCACGATAAGCTTGTTCATCCAGCTCAAGTCTATTACCGGTCGGAACGAGCCATCTGGCTTCGGTACGAGGAACAGGTGACTGTAAAAACCCTGAGAATCGCGATTCTCTATGACCTCTAATGCTTCCTTTAATAAGAGAGCCTGCACCTCTGCTAGGAGAGACTCTCTTTTGCAAGGATCCGACGGAAGATTTGTCCAATGCGGACACCTTGTTAGTGGGGGTTTCACTCGGAATGCTAGCTGTAGGCCGTCCGAGACTACACTTCTCACCCACTGATCTTCCGTGACTGTTATCTAGTTTCTCGCGAAGTTTGATAACCTTCCGCCAACTGGCAAGCAATAGGCGTCTTGACCATCACCTGTATGCGAGGCTTACGGGGAGGAGAAGCTACGTCCTCCCCACGAAGAACCTCGTCCCGTCGGCCTAGGAGCGTACTGACCGACAGTCCCGATCAGACCTACGCCCCTTTCCCGAGTTGCTATACTGACCTCCAGAGTAATTGTAAGAGGGTTTCTTGTACCCTCCTGAGGAGTTCTCCTTTGACGATTTTTGTCTGGAACGCCCTCCTTTTACTCTTGTTGCTGAAGCGGGTTGTTGAGACGCCGACTTCAAAAGCAGAGCACTAGACACTTTCTTAGTAGCCTGGTTCATAGACTAACGAAAGCTTGTCATCGAAAATGGTATGTCCAGAGACCGGAGCGACTCGGAGAGAGCTTTTCACCTTGTCATCTATCAGTGATGACGACGCAAGGGCAGCATCACGTCTGATAACTCCATATTAGCCACTGTTAGGGTGGAGTTATACGTGGTATGCATAATTGCACTGGAAAGTATGAAATTCCTTTCCATTGAGACGTTGCGTCATAGCCCTTGTTAGGTGATCTGCATTAGACATAACGTCCAAATTCACTCTATTTGAAGAAATTGCCGTCTCAATTGTGTCTGAGCAAATAGAGAATGATGCAGGTAAGGATATCTCAGGATCCCCGGCCTGCTCATCCAATCGAAGAGGAACTCTCTGAACATCTTCCCCGACCGTTTTAAAATGAATGTGGTCCAAGAAATGGTATGTTTATGGAAGCTGAAGTTAAGAAACCACTTTTTTTCCTCGCACTCGAGAGGTTAAATACGGCGTCGTCTATATGGCTGAAGGCCTGCAACACCTGCCTAGACTGAACCGGAAAAGAAAGGACTACTTCCTCCTTTGTCCGAATAAAGTCTGCGTCCAACGATGCCAGCGGTTTCTCTCTTGTCGTAGCAGCATTCTGATTCATTGGAACAAATTCAGGGTATAGTACTGATGGATGAAATCCATTGCAACCATGTGCTGTTCCGAAAGGGAAAGGTAATCTTCTTCCTTATCCCTTTCACCATCCGAGAGAATCAGTTGTGAATCTCGGTCCATTGCATCTGCATGAACAGACGACTGGACCGACCCAGCACCGTCCGACAGCTCACATTCTGAGTCTGAGGAAGGCTGCATCTGCACTTGCTGGGATGCTACGATCAGCTGCGCAATCTGCAACAGCAAGTCCGTCACTGATGCCTGAGGAGCAGCGGTCTTCTGTTTCTTAACCGCTAGCTGCTCCTGGGACGGTGTGTCGGAGATGGCTCTCATCTCCGCACGTTGCAATCATCGAGGCCTCGTCTCCCTAGCTACCGTATGGTCCGACTTCATGGGCGAATAGTGGTCCCTTCTTTGCGCAGCTGGCTGGATATCCAAAGTCGGGTAGCTAGGATGCGGTTGTGTGTGCTTTATGTTCAAAGCGGAAGAAGCCGTGACTGTAGCCGAAGCCGGCTGCAATCTAGATGGAGCGTCCCAAATGGCAGGTGTGGACGTATGCTCCAGCCTGCACAAGTTCTTCACCACAACATCTGGCCCCAGATGTTGTTTGTCCTTTCAGACCTCGCTGAGCATCCCAAAACATTTGCTGGCTTCTTCCCTAGTTCTGTCGTTGCTGGGTGAGCATGTTTAGATTTTAAGGTGCTCGCTCTACCCACAACTCTTCCTTCGATCGCAATGGACATACCCGGCATCACAGTACCCACAGACGGAGTAACCGCTTCACCAGTCGAGCTAGCTGCTGACAAGGGATTAAAACCACCAGCTAGTGGCTTTATCTCCTGCCTAATATTCAGGAGCACCTTGGCAGCTAGCTCTGTTTGCTCATCAGAGTGCGACGACGACAGCACACTTTTGGTAGGTGTCACATAACCATCACCATGTTCTTGTTCCTCTGAAAAAGAAACTAAGAAACTTGAATGACTTTGCAGCGAGAGGACCGGCATTGGCCTCTCACCGCTAACATACCGTGACACCTGTGTCCAACGTTTCTCATCCCAATCAACACATGTAGGACAAGAATTCGCAGGAGTACATCGACTACAAGCAAGGCAACAAGCATGTAAATCTGAGGAAGACTTCCTCGCCTTGCATTTTGAGCAATAAGCTGTCATGATTATTCAAACAAAGTCGATTGAACTCCCACCAACTCCACAATAAATATATTGTAAAGAAACATAATAATCAACATTCAAAATACAAATCGAAAAATTAATTTTAAAAAAATTTTCGAAATTTTTTTGACAAAAGCCCAAGTTCCCAAAGGGAATATGAAGAGCCCAAAGGTATTCCGATGGAGCCTAAGTGTGGACAAAATTCCTAAAATTATTGCTACACTACCGGAATATTATAACATGTATCTTACAACAATCCTACAGTAATAATAAGTTGAAACTACATATATTTATAGGACGTTGCCAATGTAAACAACGTCAACGAAAAAAAAAAGCAAACAAGACCTCAGGCACTGAATAAAAAGGCCTGAAGTCAGTAACAGATTTTAAAGCTACCCGATGTAAAGCAAGATCTTCAGATGAAGAAAAAACGATACATCGGATAGAAGATGCATGACCCAAATGCCCCAACACCCCTAGGATGAGCATGTAACAATGGGGATATACAGAATAAACATTCTGTAATACACGTTAAACTCCCAAGAAATTTAATAAAAAATTTCAATAAAAATAAGCCAAAAAGCTTGGGAGTTTAACAGGAGGGTTTCAAGGAAGGATAGGGAAGGAACACTTAACAAACAGTGGATAAATCATTAGCAAGAATGATGACCTCAGGCCCATGTCCCGAAATTGGGAAACACAAAATAATTTTGACAAAAATTATAAAGTTACAGGCCTGAACATTCCAAACCACCGTTGTTCACTTCCATCATCCAATTATGTCCTTGGATCCACCAATTTTACCATTCATTTGTGTCTGGCATCCTCAAAAATGAGATTTAAAAGCACAGATGTCAGTTCATTGTTGCTGACTTCAGGGCCAAACGAAGAATGATGGTTGTCACCAGTTTCGGTGTCTTCCTGGATACTGCACATGTGCAGATCTGAAAAGTATGGAGGACCAGATAGGACATTATTTTTTTCGGTTTTGCATGCAAATTTGGGGGATTGGAGGGCCAAATTTGTGTTTGGCCCGGGATTATTTTTTGAGTTAGCACCAGCTAGTCTGGGCCATTGGTTGTTGTATAAAAATATTTGCAGGTAGAAATTTAGATATTTTAACATCACTGGGCAGAGGATTAAAACCAGGGTGATCTTACAAAATTTCCCCTGTGCTACAATTAATCCCGTAAGTAGGAACTAAATGAAAGTGTCAATGACACTGTAGCTCAACTTGTCAAGACAAAGGCATGTACATGTATAGTATGTGACACTGCAATGACAAACATCTAGGTAATGACCTGATAACAAAGGTGCATATAAAGAGGTATTGTAACGGTCTGTACATAAATACTGACCGTTGCCTGTAACAAATGTATAGGTAAAGTATTGTAAAGGTGGGTGACAGTCAGATGCTAAACTAGAAAAAAATCTTTGAGTCCCTGAGTGGGTCTGACTGAACCCCAAAATATTTGTTCTCATAGCACAGTGATAACAAAGGCACTCCAAAACACACTCGTTCCTGTCCCAAGGTGAAAACAAAGGTACCCAAGAAGTTTTGTGAAGATCAGTTCATAAATACGAGCTGTATAGAACTTGTGACAAAAAACTGATTGTACCTAATTTCGGTACAAAATGGCCACTGGCAGCCATCTTGAATTTTGGACCGTACCCAGAAACACTCATTCTCATCCCAAGGTGATAACAAAGGTACCCAAGAAGTTTTGTGAAGATCGGTTCATAAATACAGCCTCTACCCTAAGCTGTATTGACATGTGTGCTTACATTGTGTAAGTAGCACTGAATAAATCAAAGTTCATCTAATTTGCATAATTTATGCACGAATAAAAACCCCTTACAATATGTGATGTATTCCATGTTACTAAACATTCATACAAAAATTTATTCAAATCAGAACTTTCATACAGAAGTTCTGTACAAAAGACTGATTGCACTAATTTTGGTACAAAATGGCTGCTGGTGGCCATCTTGAATATCGGACCACACCCCAAAACACTCGCTCTCATCCCACGGTGATAACAAAGGTACCCAAGACGTTTTGTAAAGATTGGTTCATAAATATGGCCTCTTGTCTGAGCTGTATAGAAGTTGTGTACAAAAAACTGATTAGACCCAATTTCGGTACAAAATGGCCACTGGCAGCCATCTTGAATTTTAGACCGCACCCAGAAACACTCGTTCTCGTCCCAAGGTGATAACAAAGGTACCCAAGACATTTCGTGAAGATCAGTTCATAAATACAGATTCTAGTCTGAGCCGTATTGACATGTGTACTTACTGTGTGTAAGTCGCACTGAAAAAATCAAAGTTCATCTAATTTGCATAATTTCTGCACGAGAAAAAAACCTGTATTATATGTGATGTATCCCATGGTACTAAACATTCACACACAAAATTATTCAAATCAGCGCTTTCATATGGATGTTCTGTGCAAAAATCTGATTGCACCTAATTTTGTACAAAATGGCTGCCATCGGCCATCTTGAATTTTGGACCGGACCCAAAAACACTCGTTCTCATCCCATGGTGATACCAAAGGTACCCAAGAAGTTTCGTAAAGATCGGTTCATAAATACGGCCTCTAGCCCGAGCCGTATTGGCATTGTCACTTAAAGTGCTGAAAGTAACACCAAAAACCATCAAAATTAGTCTAATTTGCACAATTTACGCACAAGAAAAAAACCCATATTATATGTGATGTATCCCATGGTACTAAACATTCACACAAAAAATTATTCAAATCAGAGCTTTCATATGGAAGTTCTGTACAAAAAACAGATTTCTGCATCGTCGGTACAAAATGGCGGCCGGCAGCCATCTTGAATTTCGGACCGCACCCCAAAACACTCGTTCTCGTCCCACAGTCATAACAAAGGTACCCAAGAGGTTTCGTAAAGATCAGTTCATAAATACGGCCTCTAGCCCAAGCCGTATCCAATTGTTGACGTACGGACAGATGGACAGACGGCCAGACGGACAGATGCCAGACAGACAGACGGACGATGGGCCATGACAAAAGCTCAAATTTGGCTTCGCCAAAGTTGAGCTAAAAAATCATCAATGGACATGTTTTGCGAGCATGTGATCTGATATGTTCTGATTTTCTTTCATTAGTTACTTACCACAAAGAGTTTGACTTGATCTTCAGTTTTTCACCCCCCCCCCCCCCCCCCTCCCCCCTTTCTTATGGACATGTTTTGTGAGCATGTGATCTAATTTTTTCTGATTGTCTTTCAAAAGTTACGTACCACAAAGAGTTCAACTCGATCTTCAGGTTTAGTTATCCAGTTTTTGAATTGTTCTTTTATTTTACTTTCTCTTCTGAGCTTTTCTTCTTGCCTTTGCCTTTCTTTCTGTTCTCTTTCTTCACGCTTTCTTTTTGCATCTGCCTTAATTCTTGCCAGCCTGTGAAATGAAGTTACGTCATTTTTCAGGATAAATGTTTTGTCCAGTTAGTAAAGCATGAATGCAGCCTTCATTGGATAAAATGCCAAATATGCTGAGTATTAAAATTGGTTCTTAGTAACAGAAGAGAAATTTTAAACTTTGAATATTCCATAATATCATCTATCAAATGTGCATGGTCCAGGATACTGCCCACACATTTTTCAATACTGGACAAAAGGAGATCATAAACCTCCTCTAAGGTGCTAAGTTTGACATTAGAGAGATTCAGAGGTAACAAAAAGTATTTCTTGACCGAAGTGGTGGTCGGAATTGATAAATTACTCAATTTGGAAATTTCAAATTTATTTTTTTGTCCAGTATAAAATATAATATTGGTTTTCCTGAGCAAATGCTCATTTATTTCTGTTGGACTTCTTCTGAATAAGACAAGTTAGTCTAAAATAAATGTCTGTTGTTTTTGTTTTATCAATCCAAGAGGCAACACAACTCTCCAGTCCTCTCTCCCAACTACCACCATGACCAAATTCCAATAAACAAATCTGTTTGTCCAGGCTGTAAAATATGATTCAGTTGACAGAATAGATTCAAGGGTCTATCACAACCTTAACCTAAGGTCATAACTCTGAAGATCAAGGTCCCAGACCATTTATCTATTCTAACTTTGTCTGGGCCATAAAGATTGTTTCAATGGACAATATTTCCAATATTAGCATTTAATCTATATCTTCTTTGACAGAACCCCAAGAGCCCCAAAGGTCATAACTCTCAAGGTCAAGGTCACAGACCATTCACCTGTTCTAACTTTCTCTGGGCCATAAAAATTGTTTCAATGGACATTATTTCCAATTTTAGCATTTAATCTATTATAACTTTGTTTGACAGAGCCCCATGGACTCTGTCAAACAAAATATAATACAATAAATACCAAATTTATCACCTGAATGTTGGAAAATATTCTGCTTAATTGAGTATATCTATTAACTGAAAATTTTTCACTGCTAAAGTGGCAATTCAATTAACATGTTTCTAGAGAAGGTCAAAAATTTCATTTAATCTTTGAAATAAAATCCAATCCACTCTTGTTGGAAGAAGTCCATTCTGGGATCATAATTTGTATTTTCCTAAATACAACTGGAACAAATTTGGAATAAAACAATTATTTTGAAAAATATTATTGGATGTTTGTAGATCAATAGACATGTCTGGCAGCTTTGTCAGTGAATGACCAATAAAAATTCACAATAATAAAATACTGACCTATTGTCATCAATGTTGAACAAGTATTTACGGAGGTCTTCTGCAACTTCTCGCATCCCTCTAACATATGGTGAAGCTTCAGAAAAATTACTATATTTGGGGTTGTTTCGCATCAAATATTGTGCAAGGAAATTTATTGGGTTGAAGTTGGGATCTGCATCCCCATTTTCTGTCAGGTTTCTTTTGTCTGCTTCATTGAGCAGCTTTTCAACACCTAAAATCAGTGTTGGCAATAGCTTATCAACCATGTAAGCTCTTATTTCTAATGTTGCATTATTATCATTCAACCATTCCTTTGCTAACATTTCTGTAGGAATTCTCCTTGCCAACATTCTAGCATCATCTCGTGAATGCCTAACATTTTCTTTTTTCTGACCTCTCATCACCATCAGACGTTCCATTACTCTCTGCTCATGAAGTCGTTTCCATCGCCTGGCTGCACTTCTTATGATAGGTTTGTTGTAATCAGCTGAAGTCACTCTGCTTCCACCTGCACTGATTTTCCTTCTACCACCAGAAGGAGCTCTTCTCTCCTCTACAGATATTCTTCTTGGTGCCCCTTTGAACGTTCCAGGGCCACTAAGAACTGCTGCTTCTGCCATTTCAACTTGTCTTCAATTTCAACCTGCAAGAAAATCAGATATTGTACAGAATTTTCATCCTTTACTAATAGATGTGGAACAATTTACTGGAACTCACACTCCACCATGATCTGCAAGCAAGATATTGCACAGAGCTGCAGGCTTGGAAATTCCAGAAGTTTCCATCACCTACTTTCTATTCTCCTGGTTTTGAGTCAGGTAACCTAGAGTTTGTTCTACTAAAATTAGTTCAGATAACCACTTGGCTATCCAACAGGCAACCTAATATGGTTACCCACTCATTACCTAGAGTCCACAAGCTTTTGGATCCCTTTTAATAACAATAATAATTGATTTTCTAGAGCGTAAAACCACAAATAGTGCTCTAAAATGCTTGACACAAATAAATACACTTTCTGAAATAAAGAGTCACATCTGTTTCAGTTGCCTCTTAGAGAAGTTCAGGAGAATGCTTCAGTAAATATGAAAGTTTTAAGATTTCTTTTGAAGATATCGAGAGTTTCTGAATTTCTGACACTAATAGGCAGGGAATTCCACAATCTGGGACCCATGATGGGGAACACATGATCATTAGCCAGATTAGATCTGCTAAAAGGTACAACTAGTTGAATTTGGTTTTTAGATCTGAGTGGAATGTAAATACACAGTACGAAAGGCATGTAATAAACACAGAATGATACACACATGTGAATGGGTTAATTGATATGGCACAAGTGCCAGCAGGGAAGGATAAAACGAGGCCACAGGCCTAGAGTTTTATCCTTCTGTGATGACACAAGTGCCATATCGATTAACCCATTCACACCTGTGTGTCATTAACTCATTCACACATGCATGTCATTGTGTTTATTACATACCTTCATGTCCATAAAAGAAACAATTATTAGAAGGACACTCAGCAATTTAGTTGACAACTATTAACAAAAAGAACACATTTCATCGCCAACCAAATTTGCGAGGGGAAGCTTTGTTACTATTTCGCTGTCTGAGTTCCAATGTGTTTTATGTGCCTACTGGCACATAGAATACATTGGAACTCAGTGGGTGATTTTTAGCTATCGCTAGGGATTCAAAATGTAATTGCGGTGCATGATTTGTAGACAATTCCAGTGAAATTTAGCTTCTAAAAATAGTACATCAACGATTTCTGTTCCGCACGTATATGTGCAAAACAGATTTTCATTTTCCACATGGCTTAGTGCTGCTGTAGACAGGGATTTCATTGAACAGGCATGTAATAAATAGTTAAACAAGATTAGATAATAGTGCTTTTTGTCATTTATTTTGTGTTCTATTAGAAATTAATAAATATGGAAGTGAATCAATCCATTTGTCATCCTTTTTTTTTGTTACCATCTGCCCTCATACATATAAATAGCAAGTATAAGCTGTCCAGACCTGGGTATGAGATGTCCAGTTTAGGGGACAGGTCATCCAGACAAGAATGAGTATGAGTCATCTAATTTTCAGTCTGATTTGACTGGTGTGAGTTGTCTTAGGTACGAGTTGTCCAGCATCTATCTATGCATGAAAGCAGCTACATACAGTACAATCGACAACATACACTACCTCACTGCTGCACATCTTAATCCCCTTGAGTAATCATGATACAATATTCAAAATCATGGAACATGATGCTGAATCCACTAATTGTTTTCAGGTCTGCATCACTGCTTTAATGTCAAGAGACTATACTCAAACTTGAGTGCCTGGGATGTTGCATCATACACATGATGTTTTATCAAGTGCCTACTGAACATGACCAACTGATTCAAGAATTGAGGGTAGGGATCACCCGGATCAATAGGGCTGCTGCATGATATTCAAAACGGAATACTGGTATTGGTATTCAAAAAAATACTGCGGTATACCTGTAAATCAAAAATGGTCAGATATCTGAACATAAGTACAACAATTGAGACTTTAGGCATCACAGTTGGAACAAATCACCAGGCTTTGATGATGCGGTTCAACACCTTTACCCAATGCAGACGATATCAAAATTTATTATTTTAAATAATATTTTATCAGATTTTTCCAAAAATTTCTACAAAACAATATCATGTGACCCCTCATTGGAACGAGCTCAGCGAGGGGTCACATGATATGAAATTTTTGAAAATTATTTTTTCAACTGCTGAATTTGTATATTACGTGGGCACATGCTAGCAATTCTTTGGGTAGAGGGATAATATTATTCATTCAGGGCTGCTGTTAAAACTCAAGACATACCGTGCAGCCCAAGGGATCAGGTCCCATAAATTCTAGTTAGGTGAAAATTTTTTCGTTCTCATCTTTTTGAGTTTAGGTAACCTTTAGGTAAACTAAACAACTGTTCGACTCAAATTTCCAAGCCTGGAACTCATTGTTTTGTTACCACATCACTACTGCCAGCCAAGAAACATTGAAACACATTTTAATATCATTCCTAAAATTTTCTCATTTACTTCTTGACTAAATGCACAGTATCAAATTTTGTTTATAGAATTTTTTTCATATATTTTTCTAACAATTTCAACAAAGCCATATCATGTGATCCCTCACTGGAATAAGCTTGATGAGATCATTCCAAGAGGAATCACATGACATGGTTCTATGGGCCCATCTACTAGTTATTATAAATTAGTGTGTGAGAACATTTAGTTCAGCACAACAAATTCAAGAACATTTGCTCACTGTGATGTGGCAAAACTTCTGACTTGAGAGTTTGTTTGTTTCGGTGGGGTTTAATGATACTTTCATCAGCCAGGGTCACTTCATGTTGGACAGATTTATGGGTAAACGGAGCCAGGGTACAAGGGGAGAACCACTGAGCAGCAGCAAGCAAATATCAGACTCTCCAATGTCCCAACTCTGCACAAGCAAAGTTAACAGCAGTTGAAGGCAAGTGCATGATCGATGTACAGTTCGCCTCAGTACATAGTGTCCCAGGGTCCCCCCATGTGGGTAGCTTCAGAGTACTGTAATACAAAAACATGCAGGCCTACAAGTAGATCAGATGTATTACTATTTAGATACCTGGTACTATAGGCAGTACACTGCGAGGGATACTGAATTACCACTATATGCCTTACTCTGTACACTGTTCTGCAATATTTTAAACCTTCACCTAACACAACAGAGGAGACTTGCACAAACAAATTCTTGAATAAGTAAAATATTTCTTGACATTTACCTCATTCCAACGAGCAGTCATAAGCTGTTTTTTGGTCAAAAAGATGAATTGTAATTTTTGAGAATAATGTTGAGCAACTTATTACCATTATGTTAAGGGTTAAGAAAATGTGGGAAGGCTAAAAAAATTGCTTCTCATAGAAAAGGAGTTTTTGTCTGAAAATGTAGCTTCTGTTGAATCTCAACAACTCCTGTGGTGATCAGGTGTCAAGTTAATGCCCAAAGAGCAGGCTTGGAAGTCTAGAAAATTCAGGGCTGCAAAAAATTGCTCCTGAGAACATGCTTTCGAGGATCAATGACAGGCAGGGTGTGCAAATGGTTACTGACCGCTCCCCTGCCCTCCCCGCCCCCCACCAGCCACTGAAATAGCAAGCAAATTGCCACACCCCATCCAAAACAAAAATCTGGAATTGCCCTGTGAAGGTGAGCAACCACTGCTATCAAGCACTTGGACTGACAACATTGGAGCTTGACACATATTTCAATTTTTCAGCTGGTAGAGTATGTTTCTTCCTTTTAAGCTGTGTAAAGTTACTTTCAGCTAAAAAAATCAACAATATCCCAAGAAAATGAAATCTTATGGAATTTGGGCACATTTAAAGCCCTGAAAAAGATGTGCCCAAAACAAAGCAAACTAAAGACCTGATAGACCTGCTACAATAAGCAGCATACACATTTCTTGAGTGATGTACCAAATGCTTTTCAGAACACAAATGATCAGTGTTTTAACAGAGTTAGGTTTTATTTCAACTGTATTTTTTCGGGAGCATTTATCTATTTGTCATCATTCTCAAGATGGAAACCATGCACCTTTGTGTTTTATGTAGTACAAATGTCCATCCCAGGTGAGAGGCATTACACAGTGGTGTGTGTCAGCATTGGCATTTATAGAGAAAATAACTCAGAAATTACTTTTAATGCAGAACTGAACAAGGGCAAAAAGAACTGGGTGAATAGTCATGTAGCTCATCGTTTCAGAACAATGCAGCCTTTATCACTTTATGATTCAAAATTCAATGATGCTGCAAACACAGGCTGCCCTACGGAAAATCTAGATTCAACAAGGGCTATGCAAACTGTGGGCCACTACCCCGCGACCTGTAGGCATGTTCGAAGTAGCAAAATTTTCTAAGTCGACTGTCGAAAAAGGGTCATAAATCTGGGAAAAATTATTGGATGGAACCTGTTCCATGTGCATATCCATTCCCCTATATGGGTCTATCAGCATACCAAAGGAGATCCAAATCTGACTGATGGCTTTGAAATTACAATGCAAAATGTTTGTACAGACAGACGGACGGACAGACAGATGGACAAAGGGCTTAACTAGACACCCCCTGAATCCTCCTTCAGAGGTCGGGGGCATAATAAACGGGAACATTTATAGAGATAATTCAGATAATTTAAATGCACCTGCATGTCAACTTAAAGTGAACTGTGCTTTTGTTTCATTCTGTTGGTTTTTACTTTTGTTTATTTGATCACTTCAGAAAAGATTTTGTTGTTAATATATGTCTTGAAAAATCATATCTCAAGCATACTTTTCTTGATTATCATTGCTTATTGTTTGTATGGTTAGTGCAGTCTGGTTATGATGAGTTGAGGTATGAGTTAGCTAGGGGTGGGTTACGAATCATCCCAAGTATGATTCATCCAGGGTTCGAGTTGTTCAGATTAGGGCTGAAATGGTCAAGCAATTTTTGTGACCAGTTAACCTGGTCAAGCAATTTTTGTGACCGGTTAACCATACTAAAAAATTGTCGTTAATTCTGAAGAATGTGTGGAGACAGTTACGTAAAAGATAAATTGCTAAATATCAATGGTAATCAACATAAACAGGTCTTTTTCGGTAGTTCTAGCAATGCCACTGGACATGACGCAACATGCCCCCGGGTGAATTTTGGCCCATTTTAAAGTAGTCCAAACTAGCGTGTCATACCTGGGCATTAAAGTATCAAAAAGTTAAAAAATTTATAGTAATTTCTATATTTTTTATACTTACCAATGACCCAGACATAGCTGGTGCTAACTCTTAAAATATAGGGCCAAACACAAATTTTGCCCCCCAATCCCCAAAATTTGCATCTAAAACCAAAGAAAACATGTCCTGAAAGGCCCTCCACATTTCGCCTCTACTGCGCATGCGCAGTGTCAAGGACGTTCCGAAATTGGCGCCATTAATCATTCTAATAACCAGTGCCTGGTAAGCGCTATGTACTCAGCGGGGAGGCAAGAGTTCCCAACTCCTGGGAGGGCCATCCCCGTCTGGGTCATTGGTAAGTATAAAAAATATAGAAATTACTATAAATTTTTTAACATTTTTATACTGTACCAATGACCCAGACATAACTGAATAGTAAAAAGGCTGGAGGGCCAAGGATATAGAGCAAAATGGAATACGCTCAATAATATAAAATAGAGTCATCCCCTGTAGGGAAAAAGAAGTAATAGGCCTTACATGCATCTTTCTTATTTAAGATAAATTAGAAAGATACAACACCTTCCAAAATTGAGCTTCATACATCCATGTACTCTATTAATATCCAATATAATCCTTATACTAATAATTTTTAAAGTAAGCCAATAAATAAAGTAAGTCTAGAGAATAGAGACTCTTATAGTCCTAAAAGTGTCTGAGGATTGCATAATCATGTCCGTTGACATATGCAATAATCAAAAGCTATACTTTAAAAACTAAGACTTGAATGAATTTTAAAAACATAAACTTCTCACTAAATAACCATCCCAATAACAGCTCAGAATTACTAACTCCGGAGGAGGTATCCCCTTGTTTTCATAGTAAAACAGGTGACCCAAGGGAACACCCTCCCCCCCCCCCCCCTTTTTCTTGCCCTGGGTCAAATAGCCCAGAGCGAAGAGGGCAGCAGAACAGAGACACTGCCGAAACAGACAGCCTACCTAGCTATAGTAGCAACTGTTAAGTGAATGACATTCTGAGCAGTAGATAATAGACCTAACAATAGAGGCCTCCAGAAATGGACTCGATATTTCTGAGATAAAAATTCATGAATGTGGATGGCTGAGCGCAATGAGCAGTCTTCAAAAATCTATAATAGCGACACTATTAATGTAAGCCCAAGATGTAGAAGAACTCTTACTTCATGAGCCGAAATCTTAAGCACAACTGCTAAGTCAATGATATACCATAAGCAGTACCGATAGTTAATAGAATCCATTACAATAGAATGGAGCGAAACGTCCTTCTACTAGGCATCAAAGACAGAAGAAGCTTACGCCCATAGTAATAAACAGATATCTGTTTATAAATACATAAACTCTACCCGGAAAGAGTAAAGGCCTATGCCCGTACGAAGACGGAAGGACCTTAATAACAATAGGTTCCGGATATTAGGAGCCT
Source organism: Pictodentalium vernedei (assembly GCA_031216915.1). Taxonomy (NCBI): domain Eukaryota; kingdom Metazoa; phylum Mollusca; class Scaphopoda; order Dentaliida; family Dentaliidae; genus Pictodentalium; species Pictodentalium vernedei. The sequence continues at coordinate 241,375,708 of CM062294.1, read as the reverse complement.
AACTCTTATGCAAAAATCCAACCTAAATAGTAACAGAAGTAGTGATTCCGAAACTACGAAAGTGAAAATCATCCATCGATAGTGCATGAAACTCACTGACTCTACAGTAAAAGAGAAACCAACAGAATTACTGTCTAAAAGGTCAGAATTTGAAAACTACTGTTTCCAGAGGCTCAAATGATTACTTAGCTAAATAAGAACCGAAGTTAAAATCCATATAGGAATTTAATCTAAAGATTCTAAGTCTATATATCAAAAAGTTACTAACTGACTTAGATAAAGAGACATAAGACTCAATTGTAAACTATCGTAGAGTGCATAGGTATGAGGTAACATAAACCTATAACCTTACTAATAACAGGCTGCAGTAGATCTTGGGAAACAAGTATACTAAAAAATTGCAATGAGTAGTATGGAGGGATCAACAATATGAACATAATGATCCCTACACCAACGACGGAAGAGCCTCCACTTTAGCCGCATAGAATAGCGAAGAAGAGGATCTCCTATAGTAAGAAATCGCGTCCAAAGCTCGTCCAGTACACTGCTTACAATGCAATACGGACCACACAACGGAATACATGAAGGTTGCGACCTTGCGGGTTGTGATAAAGATGACACGATTTACCCAGTGAAAAAAGATCCTCACATTGAGGAAGATTTCACGTTAAGACCCACAGTAGACAACAGAGTAAATTACCCATGATCTCTGTGAAGATAGAGATGCTATCAACAGAAATGTATTGTGGTTGTTTATCTTAGCAATACCTGCTGAAACAACAGCGCCGGAGGATACGCGTATCCTATCATTCCGTCCTATAGATCAATAGAGCGTTAACAACATTAGCTCAGAGATCTGGACAAGCCAACACATACGTCTGCAATTGATTAGCAAGCTGTGTTGCAAATAAATCATCATTGGGCGCTCCCATAGATAGCAAATCTGATTGAATACTTGTTTGTTGAGAGTCCATTCTGACAGCAACAAGCGACCCGTAAGTGAACGAGAGTCCGGTAAAACAATCAGACGACCCGGAATATGACGGACCAAAACAGAACTTGGTGTACTATAACCAACAGACGGATTCTTTCCATTAAATTGAATAACGGAAACGAAAGAGTGCCTCCCTGGTTCCGGAGATACGCCACTACTGTCGAATTAACGGACAGGATTTGGGCATGCGTTTCTGAATAATGTTCATGCAATGACATAAAGCAAGCTTAAAAAACATTATTCCGCGGAAGAAAATTGGTTGCTAAGAGACTGTGGAACCCAAAGACCCTGGCACTTCGAATCCGTTGCGATCAGTATTATATCCCAATCTGTTTGACTGGCAACCGTCATAACAGCCACACTCGGGTCCGGCAACTGCGGTGGCACTCTCTGAGTCAACCACCGAATGTTTGCCCCAGTCTGAATCTCTTGTAACACTAGATAGACAAGAGAACGTGTAAATCGAGCAATTCATGGATTGCCGAAAAGCTGCCGTCAAAGAGAAGCTCCTCCGAGAACGAAGCGACTCTGAGAGAGTTCTTAACCTCACTATCCACGCGTATGGATGTAGCTAGGGCTGCGTCACGTCTAACCAACTCCAATCAGCCACTGAAGGGCGGAGTTATACGTGAACAAACTACTGCCCTCAAAAGAAATTACATTGAGAATAATATCCCGTAAATCTTTTCTTGAAAACGTAATGATAACGCCTCAGTAAGGCGGATTACGTATGATAAAGCGTCTAAGTTAAGTCTACTATACATCATGTCGTTTCCAACATTGAAGTTGGAAAAGACATAAACGGTGAAAAAGAATATTTCCAGTCTTTAACCACACCGTCTAGATGCATATGAACTCTCGGTATGCCCTGCTCTGCCAAAATAAACTATTCGTATAAATGATAAAACGGCAGAAATGAGCAACGCGGACAAGAAACTAAACTATAATGCTTGGTAGCAGGCTTGTATGCATATATAGCGTCGAAAAAAAACAACACATGTTGTAATGACATTATTGGACTGCGTCGGTAAGTCAGGGACAATGTCCCTGAACCGATCGAAAAATCCGAGTCCAATGACGCTATAAGTCTCTTATCCAAGATCGCAGCAATGAAGTCCGAAATAACAATCACTGGAAGATAATGCCAGAAGATATGAAAGGCAGCTTCCGATACTACTAAAGGGAAAACTCGAAATCTTTTGAATCCCTTTCGCCATCCTGTCGGACCCTATCAAGCGTTCAGTCGTCCGTACCTGATGCAACCGCGGACCGCACGGACCCAGCGCCGTCGGATAATTCCTGATTCGACCAAGAAACTGTCAATTGCTGGGATGCTGCGAAACAACTGTGCTAACTCGGATAGCACGTCCGTCACTGAGGCCTGAGGAGAAGCGGTCCTACAATGCATTGCCGCTGGAAGCTCCGTGATCGTTACCCCGTGCATACTACCAATATGCGAGCGAACGGAGTGTATAGGCCTCGTATCCCTTGGCTACCGGATGGCGCGACCTATTCGCCGTGGAATCACTGAATGACGAAACTGATCGGATACTCGAGGTCACGTAGCCAATGTGCGGTCGTGTGCCCTGCTGTGAGGATGAGGAAGCATTAAGGACAGTCTCTCGGACTGTCAATATAACGGAGCGTCCCGACCGACAGACATATGCTCCGAATGTAAAATATCTGAACCACAACATGCGGTCCCCTATGTTGTTGGACGAGAGAGGGACCTCTCTCGCTCACAGCCCGGACGGACCTGGACAAGCCAGGAACCGGACTAACAGGCTTCCTCCGATCTGTCCTCAATCTGCCGTCACTGGGTGAGTACTAAAGTAATTAAAGTGCTCGCATCACCCAAATCTCCTTCCTAGACCGCAACGGACGAACCCGGCAGCCGAACCATTCGATGAATGTACGCTACACCGGGTGAGCTAGCGAATGTCACTCCGTAGGCGATAGACATATTCCATGAGCACTTATTGCCGCTAGCTCTTCATTAACTATGACGACAGAGGCACACTTTTGAAAGACATCTCCGTAACTTTGCGAACAAGAAACCAGAAATGCTTGGTTATAGCAAGCATATAATAATAATATATAGCATCGTTCAATAATTCGAAAGTTTGCGTGACATTATTGGACTATGTCGGAACTGAGGGACGATGTCCCTGAACCGAACCAAAAATTTCTAAGTCCACCGACGCTATCAGTTTCTTATCCGGCATCGCAGCATTCTGGTCCGACGAAAGAAGCTGTAGAAGACCAAGTCAGATGACATACACAACAGCATATGTTGTTCCGAAAGGGAAAGCTCGAAACCCTCCAAATCCCTTTCGGTATCCCGTCGGACCGGATGAAATTCTCGGACGTCCGTACCCGCTTCCGCAGAGCGTCCCGACCTAGCATCGTCGGATAAAAAATATGCGACAGATTCAGTTGATGCTGGGATGCTGCGATAAACTGTGCTATTTAGGAAAGCACGTCCGTTCCCGAGGCCTGTGCAGTAGCGGTCTTACGATGCATTGCCGCCGGAAGCTCCGTGTACATTGACTCCCGCACACTTCCTATGCGAACGTCCGGAGTCTGCAGGCCTCGTGTCCCTGGCTACCGGATGGTGTGACCTGGTCGCCGATGAATCTCTGACTGGCGAAGCTGACTGGATATCCGTGGTCACGTAGCCAAGAGCGGTCGTGTGCGCAACTATGAGAATGAGGAAGCCTTATTGACAGTCTACTCCGGACTGACTATATGTCGGAGCGTCCCGAGCGACGGACGTATGCTCCGAATGCGAAACATTTTGTACCACAACATCTGGGGCCAGATGTTGTTGAACGAGAGAGGGGCCTCTCTCGCTTGCCGTCCGGATGGACCGGAACGAGCTATGAACCGGACTAAAAGGCTTCCTGCGTTCTCCCTCCGATCTGCCGTCACTGGGTGTGCATTAGGTTGATTTATAGTGCTCGCATCACCCCAAAATTCCTTCTAGACCGCAACGGACGAACCCGGCTGCCGAACCATTCGGTGAATGGATGCTACACCGGGCGAGCTAGCGGACGTCAAAGGCCGTCGAACCTACTAGGGTCCTCTTAGGCAATTGGCGTATTTACATGAGCACTTTTCCGCTAGCCCTTCATTAATTGTGACGACGGAGGCACACTGTTGGAAGACATCACAGATACATCACCCTAATCTTGATCGTCTGAAATAGAAATTGATAAAGCAGAGTGACCCTGCGGGGAAAGGACTGGAGTGTCCAATTCCCCAATAACATACCGTGACATACGCTTCCCATATTGTCATCGAAACCATACGATACAGAACAGGAGTTAATGCGAGTACACTGACCACATATAGAATGATTATAAAGTCAGAGGAAGACTTCCTCTTATTACAATTGATCAATATCCTTTCAATGTGAAAAGAAAACAAGTCCTGGGACTCGCACTAACCCCTGGCAATCAAAATACATAATAATAATATGATCCATTAATATAGAAAAAATAATTGAAATCAAAATATTTTGAAAAAATATTTTTTCAGAACAGCCCAAGTTTCTGAAAAGTAACGTTGAGCCCCAATGGATCCCAAGCCTAAGTGGGGACAAAAATTTTAAAAATATTTTAAACAATTTATTCAACACTTACGAACAATAATAATGTATCTAGTTATGATTAAAATAACATCAAGATATTATTTTCCAGAAATCCCCCCCTCACACAGAGGGCTGTTGAAAATGTAAACAATGAGTGTAAAAACACTAAAATAAGACTCCAGGCACCCAGGCCCGAAATCAGTTACCAAAAATACACTATCTGATGCAAAACAGAGACTTCCAGGGAAGAAACTGCAGAACATCAGATGGTAGATGCAGAACACAACGCCTAACCACCCGTAGGTGAAGACGTAAACATGGGGAAAAGAAACAGAATTCATTCTGTTAATCAGCTAAAACTCCCAAGAAAATTTAGTAATAATAATTACAAAAAACTATGCCAAAAGCATGGGAGAATAGCAAGGGGGGACTTAAAGGACAGGGAGAGGGGAAAACACTTAAAAAACAATGTAACTAATTAATCAGAATGACAACAAAATGGCTGCTGCCTCGAAAATAGGTAACTTAACATAATTTCATTAAAAAATTTTAAGTTACAGCCCTGATAATATTCTGTCACACATTTTTTTCTCTCCTCCTACTCTATCCTCCTTAGAATCACCATTTCACTAATATTTATGTGTCTGGCATCATTTAAACTGAGATTTACAAGCACAAAGATCAGTCAGATGTTAACTGATGAAGGGCCAAACTTAGAATGATTAATGGCGCCAATTTCGGAACGTCCTTGACACTGCGCATGCGCAGTAGAGGCGAAGTGTGGAGGGCCTTTCAGGACATGTTTTCTTTGGTTTTAGATGCAAATTTTGGGGATTGGGGGGCAAAATTTGTGTTTGGCCCTATATTTTAAGAGTTAGCACCAGCTATGTCTGGGTCATTGGTACAGTATAAAAATACATTTGTTTCCATATAATATATATCAGCTTTCGAACAAACAACTATCAAGATGAATTGCTTCCAGATATCCGATCGACGATGTAATGAAAGGAAATGATTTAGTCAAACACACCAACAATTTAGGTACCGATACATTTAACACACCAATAATTTAGGTACATTTAACAATGCCGATCAGTAAGCAGAGCATGTATAACAATAATGAAGTCATGCTGTCAATTTACATCACCAACCAGCAGCCTTTGATCTCAGATCTCTTTGAAGTTAGTTTCATAGACGGGCTGCATTGTAACTTACAACATTGAACACTTTGATGTTTTGACAATGTACACTGCCTGAACTGCATGCACCAGGAATGTTCTCCATCAATTTAACATCTAACAAGCCATGTCTGACTGCTAAAATACCCTGTAACTTACTGTTATTTCATTACTATGAAGACAGAACTGAATTTCCGGTGGTACCGTTCCGTGAGAAAGAAGTTAATAAGTAAGGAAACCCCAGAATGCAACCAGAACAGGGCGGTACATTCACACCTCTGATGTCGGAGTGTGAAGACAACTGATTAACTACTCTCAATGGCTACATTGGATTTCCCAGAGAAACTAAACAGAACCATACCCTGGGCATCTCTTGTCCTCTCACTTTGTTTTTCCAAGTACAGGGCGAGAGCGTCCATCTAAGTTTGGAATTCAAGACTACAAATCAACAACCATCTCCTCTGGATAAGACCTCTAACACTGGTCCTCACCCAAAGGACACAGGCCCTTCCATCAAGATGAAAAACAAGAGGAATAATTCGCCCACTAAGTGCTGGGATGCCCTAAGGAAATACAAGAAGAAGGAAGTTAAGGCACAGAGGCAGGCAGAAAAGGCCACTACCATTTCCCATCTCAAACTCAAACACCGGTGACTCCCATCTTGACCCCAATTCCTTCTTCCAATGGGGCAGAATTGGAGGATCAGGCTGAAACTAGTGAGGATGAGGCGGATATCGGAAACTGTCTCCTCAAAACCTACATCTTCAAACTCCCCAATACTCTTGAACAAGCTGCTGACATATCTTTGGAGAACTGAACAATGACTGAAGTGGCGAATGCAGGATGCAGAAATGCGGAGGAGTGCTGCAGGGCATCTCAAGACCAATTCCCTTTCGACCAACTCCCACTAGGCCAATTCCCATTAGACCAACTATTTACTGTTATTGATTAAGGGTTGATTAAGGATAATTAGGAAAACATTTATTTACTGAAAAGCACTTTATTTGATGAAAAAAAAAATTTATATGCATAATGTTATTGTTATTGATTAAGGATACTTAGGAAAACATATGTTTAATACAAATATATTTTTTTTGCATTTGGGAAATTTCACAATTTCCCAAATACAAAAAATATAGATTTACAACATGACATTTCTTTAAATAACAATAACACTTTGGCCAGACGCTGATTTGTTGCGGTTCTCGGACGAGAAGGACTTGGTTCCCCCTGTACTCCCAACTGCCTCCCTATTCCCATGCTTCTCCTCTCCTCCAACACTCGGAGACGAACAGCTTGATGGCATCCCTTGCCCCATTCTTCCCAATCTCTCCGATTAGCATATTAACCCTCTCCTTTGAGACTCCCCCTAACCACATGTCCTTCATTCTCCCATCTCACTCCCCCATTATACTCCCAGTGAATCTCATTCTTTTAGACTGGTACTTTGGGCATTCTAGAAGAAAGTGTTGCAGGGTCGCCACAATGCCCCAAGTTACACATCTGTCACTCCCTTTCACCGTCTTTCCCAATTTTTCCCCTCAGCTCCAGGGATTGCGACCTCAGCTTGAACAACAGTGACCCCCCAAAGGTGCCATCAAGGTACTCTTCAAAACCTGGCTTCTCTTTATCACGCAGACCACTCAAAGACCTCTTTGATTTGACCACCTCTCACCAATTACGGTTACAACCCTCCATGACCCTTTCTCTGACGATTTTTTTACCTTGGTTTGCCCAACGTCCCGGTCCGAGATCTCCAATGAGTAGTTCTCTACTAGCTCCCTCACTTGGACCGTCCACCCTGTTTTGATATTTGAGTTGAAAATTCTCAGGAACATTACTTTACACCATTGGCTGTCGGGGAGATTTACCAAATACTTAAGATAACCGAGTTTCAACAGGTCTATCCTGTCCTTGATCCTCATCCACCCAAGCTCACTCCTGATTGCTTCTAGTGCTGCGGCAATACTCGACCCGTTATCCATTGGCCTTTTTTCATTCTGCAGTATTTCCAAGCTCTTTATGGTCATCTGGTTTAGGGGTACCACTTCCGTACCGTATGTTATACTTGGCAGCCCCACATTTCCCAAATGGTTTTCCCCACGAAAACCTTATTGAAACTGTTTCTCCCTATAAGTTTCATTTGGTTAAGGATTCGCTCCCACTTCAGAATCAATTTATTTGTGTGTTTTCGGTAGATGCCTCTTCCTGTAATGTTTATATTTATCCCCCAAATACTCGTAATCACCTGTCTCTCCTACACTGAGAAGTTTTCTGCTCCCTTCTGGAATGCATAAACATGATGTGGGAAGATGCACCTGTACCATAACCCTCAACAGCAATACATGTGACAGTTATACTGAGCACAAATACATGGCTTGGTCGAGAAATGATTCTGCATTGACCTCCCCATTTATTGGCTCACATCATTTGAAAGTTTGTGATTACTCTTATCTATAAAACACTGTTGGCCACACAGTCACCACAATCACCTATAACACAAAGGATTGTGTTTGTTTTGTTATGAAAATCAGCCCAACATGAGTTAACCACAAAACAATAAAAAGAATCACATCCTTTGAAAGTATGTGATTACTGTAACAAAAATCAGCCCAACATCTATAAAATATCAATAACATTAAATACATTTATAAATATATCAAATTATTGAGATAAAATTATTTTAAAAGTAGAACATATCAGTTGGTCTAAGGGGAATTGGTCTTTTGGGAATTGGCCTGGTGGGAGTTGGTCTAGTGGGAATGAACCCTCCCAAGAAGCCAACAAACAGTTAGATTTTATTTATTTAACACACCAATAATTTAGATACAGTTAACAATGTCAATCAGTATGCAGAGCATGTATAACAATAATGAAGTCATGCTGTCAATTTACATCACCGACTGGCAGCTTTTGATCTCAGATCTCTTTGAAGTTAGTTTTGACGGGAATGTTCTCCACTAATTTAACATCTAACAAGCAGTGTCTGACTGCCAGAATACCCTGTAACTTACGAGAGGCAGAGTACAAATTGTCCAAGGAATGAGTTGTCCTGCTCCCCTACAGGCTCTAGGAAACATAGCCCAAAGTCAAAAACAAACACAGTGTTGCAAGACATTTTGATGAATTCTAAGTCACATATGCTCACTTTGAATTCTATGACAGACAGAAAAATTTGAATCCTAGTCCCCTGGGTAGCAATATACAATCCCGACAGAGGGCACAATTAGTATTAAGATACCTATGCTGAAATACAGTTTGTGAGATATACCAGGCATTTTTCGATTTTACACAGAAGAATACGGTGTACCTCAGACAATCAGACATTTTGGGTTAAAAAAGGAGAGATTTTCTAAGACAAAGAATTTTGATTTCCAATCTGTCCAAAATAATTTTAAAAAAAATTAATTTTAAAAGTCTATAACTGGACAGAACTGGGAAATATTTGAACAATTTAGTTCAAATGAAATATAGAATTTTTAAGTGGGTAAGAAACAAGGACTTTGTGCGACTTAATATACAATCTCACATTTTTATAAAAAACAGAACAAGAATCTCTCAGAGGAGATAATGCATCAATTTTACTTCAGCATAAACACCATGTTGCTTGAGTGATCTGTTAAATATTCAAACATTCGATATTTCAAGCAAATTTAGAGTGACTGAAGCTTTTCTAAAGAAGTTCATTATTGTTTTCAACATGTATTCCTGGTAAGTTAAAAAATTTATAGTAATTTATATATTTTTTATACTTACCAATGACCCAGACATAGCTGGTGCTAACTCTTAAAATATAGGGCCAAACACAAATTTTGCCCCCCAATCCCCAAAATTTGCATCTAAAACTAAAGAAAACATGTCCTGAAAGGCCCTCCACACTTCGCCCCCACTGCGCATGCGCAGTGTCAAGGACGTTCCGAAATTGGCGCCATTAATCATTCTAATAACCAGTGCCTGGTAAGCGCTATGTACTCAGCGGGGAGGCAAGAGTTCCCAACTCCTGGGAGGGCCATCCCCGTCTGGGTCATTGGTAAGTATAAAAAATATATAAATTACTATAAATTTTTTAACATTTTTATACTGTACCAATGACCCAGACATAGCTGAATAGTAAAAAGGCTGGAGGGCCAAGGACATAGAGCAAAATGGAATACGCTCAATAAAATAAAATAGAGTCATCCCCTGAAGGGAAAAAGAAGTAATAGGCCTTACATGTATCTTTCTTATTTATGATAAATTAGAAAGATACAACACCTTCCAAAATTGAGCTTCATACATCCATGTACTCTATTAATATCCAATATAATCCTTATACTAATAATTTTTAAAGTAAGCCAATAAATAAGTAAGTCTAGAGAATAGAGACTCTTATACTCCTAAAAGTGTCTGAGGATTGCATAATCATGTCCGTTGACATATGCAATATTCAAAAGCTATACTTTAAAAACTAAGACTTGAATGAATTTTAAAAACCTAAACTTCTCAGTAAACAACCATCCCAATAACAGCTCAGAATTACTAACTCCGGAGGAGGTATCCCCTTGTTCTCATAATAAAACAGGTGACCCAAGGGAACACCCTCCCCCCCCCCCCCCCCCTTTTTCTTGCCCTGGGTCAAATAGCCCAGAGCGAAGAGGGCAGCAGAACGGAGACACTGCCGAAACAGACAGCCTACCTAGCTATAGTAGCAACTGTTAAGTGAATGACATTCTGAGCAGTAGATAATAGACCTAACAATAGAGGCCTCCAGAAATGGACTCGATATTTCTGAGATAAAATTCATGAATGTGGATGGCTGAGCGCAATGAGCGGCCTTCAAAAATCTATAATAGCGACACTATTAATGTAAGCCCAAGAAGTAGAAGAACTCTTACTTCATGAGCCTAAATCTTAAGCACAACTGCTAAGTCAATGATATACTATAAGCAGTACCGATAGTTAATAGAATCCATTAACAAAAAAATGGAGCGTAACGTCCTTCTACTAGACATCAAAGACAGAAGAAACTTACGCCCATAGTAATAAACAGAAATCTGTTTATAAATACATAAACTGTACCCGGAAAGAGTAAAGGCCTATGCCCATACGAAGACGGAAGGACCTTAAAATAATAGGTTCCGGATAATAGGAGCCTAACTCTTATGCAACAATCCAACCTAAATAGTAACGGAAGTATTGATTCCGAAACTATGAAAGTGAAAATCATCCATCGATAGTGCATGAAACTCACTGACTCTACAGTAAAAGAGAAACCAACAGAATTACTGTCTAAAAGGTCAGAATTTGAAAACTACTGTTTCCAGAGGCTCAAATGATTACTTAGCTAAATAAGAACCGAAGTTAAAATCCGTATAGGAATTTAATCTAAAGATTCTAAGTCTATTTATCAAAAAGTTACTAACTGACTTAGATAAAGAGACAAAAGACTCAATTGTAAACTATCGTAGAGTGCATAGGTATGAGGTAACATAAACCTATAACCTAAATAATAACAGGCTGCAGTAGATCTTGTGAAACAAGTATACTAAAAAATAGCAATGAGTAGTATGGAGGGATCAACAATATGAACATAATGATCCCTACACCACGACGGAAGAGCCTCCACTTTAGCCGCATAGAATAGCGAAGAAGAGGATCTCCTATAGTAAGAAATCGCGTCCAAAGCTCGTCCAGTACAGTGCTTACAATGCAATACGGACCACACAACGGAATACATGAAGGTTGCGACCTTGCAGGCTGTGATAAAGATGACACGATTTACCCAGTGAAAAAGATCCTCACATAGAGGAAGATTTCACGTTAAGACCCACAGTAGACAAGAGAGAAAATTACTCATGATCTCTGTGAAGATAGAGATGCTATCAACAGAAATGTATTGTGGTTGTTTATCTTAGCAATACCTGCTAAAACAACAGCGCCGGAGGATACGCGTATCCTATCATTCCGTCCTATAGATCAATAGAGCGTTAAGAATATTAGCTCAGAGATCTGGACAAGCCAACACATACGTCTGCAATTGATTAGCAAGCTGTGTCATAAATAAATCATCATTGGGCGCTCCCATAGATAGGAAATCTGATTGAATACTTGTTTGTTGAGAGTCCATTCTGACAGCAACAAGCGACCCGTAAGAGAACGGGAGTCCGATAAAACAATCAGACGACCCGGAATATGACGGACCAAAACTGAACTTGGTGTACTATAACCAACAGACGGATTCTTTCCATTAAATTGAATAACGGAAACGAAAGAGTGCCTCCCTGGTTCCGGAGATACGCCACTAATGTCGAATTAAAGGACAGGAATTTGGGCATGCGTTTCTGAATAATGTTCATGCAATGACATAAAGCAAGCCTAAAAAACATTATTCCGCGGAAGAAAACTGATTGCTAAAAGACTGCGGAACCCAAAGACCCTGGCACTTCGAATCCGTAGGGATCAGTATTATATCCCAATCTGTTTTGACTGGCAACCGTCATAACAGCCACACTCGTGTCCGGCAACTGCGGCGGCACTCTCTGAGTCAACCACTGAATGTTTGCCCCAGTCTGAATCTCTTGTAACACTAGATAGACAAGAGAACGTGTAAATCGAGCAATTCATGGATTGCCGAAAAGTTGCCGTCGAAGAGAAGGTCCTTCGAGAACGAAGCGACTCTGAGAGAGTTCTTAACCTTACTATCCACGCGAGTGGATGTAGCTAGGGCTGCGTCACGTCTAACTAACTCCAATCAGCCACTGAAGGGCGGAGTTATACGTGAACAAACTACTGCCCTCAAAAGAAATTACATTGAGAATAATATCCCGTAAATCTTTTCTTGAAGACGTAATGATAACGCCTCAGTAAGGCGGATTACGTATAATAAAGCGTCTAAGTTAAGTCTACTATACATAATGTCGTTCCCAACATTGAAATTGGAAAAGACATAAACGGCGAAAAAGAATATATGCAGTTTTTAATCACACCGTCAAGACGCATATGAACTCTTGGTATGCCCTGCTCTGCCAAAATAAACTATTTGTATAAATGATAAAATGGCAGAAATGAGCAACGCGGACAAGAAACTAAACTATCATGCTTAGTAGCAGGCTTGTATATATATATATAGCGTCGAAAAATAAAACACATGTTGTAATGACAATATTGGACTGCGTCGGTAAGTCAGGGACAATGTCCCCGAACCGATCGAAAAATCCGAGTCCAATGACGCTATAAGTCTCTTATCCAAGATCGCAGCAATGAAGTCCGAAATAATAATCACTGGAAGATAATGCCAGAAGATATGAAAGGCATCTTCCGATACTACTAAAGGGAAAACTCGAAATCTTTCGAATCCCTTTCGCCATCCTGTCGGACCCAAAAAACGTTCGGTCGTCCGTACCTGATGCAACCGCGGACCGCACCGACCCAGCGCCGTCGGATAATTCCTGATTCGGCCGAGAAACTATCAATTGCTGGGATGCTGCGAAACAACTGTGCTAACTCGGATAGCACGTCCGTCACTGAGGCCTGAGGAGAAGCGGTCTTACGATGCATTGCCGCTGGAAGCTCCGTGATCGTTACCCCGTGCATACTACCAATATGCGAGCGAACAGAGTGTATAGGCCTCGTGTCCCTTGGCTACCGGATGGCGCGACCTATTCGCCGTGGAATCACTGAATGCCGAAACTGATCGGATACTCGAGGTCACGTAGCCAATGTGCGGTCGTGTACCCTGCTGTGAGGATGAGGAAGCATTAAAGACAGTCTCTCGGACTGTCAATATAACGGAGCATCCCGACCAACGGACATATGCTCCGAATGTAAAATATCTGAACCACAACATGCGGTCCCCTATGTTGTTGGGCGAGAGAGGGACCTCTCTCGCTCACAGCCCGGACGGACCTGGACCAGCCAGGAACCGGACTAACAGGCTTCCTCCGATCTGTCCTCAATCTGCCGTCACTGGGTGAGTACTAAAGTAATTAAAGTGCTCGCATCACCCAAATCTCCTTCCTAGACCGCAACGGACGAACCCGGCAGCCGAACCATTCGATGAATTACGCTACACCGGGTGAGCTAGCGAATGTCACTCCGTAGGCGATAGACATATTCCATGAGCACTTATTGCCGCTAACTCTTCATTAACTATGACGACAGAGGCACACTTTTGAAAGACATCTCCATAACTCTTCGAACAAGAAACCAGAAATGCTTGGTTAGCAAGCATAAAATAATAATACATATAGCGTCGTTCAATAATTCAAAAGTTAGTGTGACAATATTGGACTATGTCGGAACTGAGGGACGATGTCCCTGAACCGAACCAAAAATTTCTAAGTCCACCGACGCTATCAGTTTCTTATCCGGCATCGCAGCATTCTGGTCCGACGAAAGAAGCTGTAGAAGACCAAGTCAGATGACATACACAACAGCATATGTTGTTCCGAAAGGGAAAGCTCGAAATCCTCCGAATCCCTTTCGGTATCCCGTCGGACCGGATGAAACTTTCGGACGTCCATACCCGCTTCCGCGTCCCGACCCAGCATCGTCGGATAAAATATATGCGACAGATTCAGTTGATGCTGGGATGCTGCGATAAACTGTGCTATTAAGGAAAGCACGTCCGTTCCCGAGGCCTGTGCAGTAGCGGTCTTACGATGCATTGCCGCCGGAAGCTCCGTGTACGTTGACTCCCGCACACTTCCTATGCGAACGTCCGGAGTCTGCAGGCCTCGTGTCTCTGGCTACCGGATGGTGTGACCTGGTCGCCGAAGAATCCTTGATCGGCGAAGCTGGTAATATATCGGCGGTCACGCAGCCAAGGTGCGGTCGTGTGCGCTGACGAGAAGAGGAAGCCTTAGCAGTCTCAGCGGACTGCCTATACAACGGAGCGTCCCGAGCGATGGACGTATGCTCCGCTTACGACACATTTTGTACCACAACATCTGGGGCCAGATGTTGTTGAACGAGAGAGGGGCCTCTCTCGCTTGCCGTCCGGATGGACCGGAACGAGCTATGAACCGGACTAAAAGGCTTCCTGCGTTCTCCCTCCGATCCGCCGTCACTGGGTGTGCATTAGGTTAGTTTATAGTGCTCGCATCACCCCAAAAATCCTTCTAGACCGCAACGGACGAACCCGGCTGCCGAACCATTCGGTGAATGGACGCTACACCGAGCGAGCTAGCGGACGTCAAAGGCCGTCGAACCTACTAGGGTCCTCTTAGGCAATTGGCGTATTTACATGAGCACTTTTCCGCTAGCCCTTCATTAATTGTGACGACGGAGGCACACTGTTGGAAGACATCACAGATACATCACCCTAATCTTGATCGTCTGAAATAGAAATTGATAAAGTAGAGTGACCCTGCGGGGAAAGGACCGGAGTGTCCAAATCCCCAACAACATACCGTGACATACGCTTCCCATATTGTCATCGAAATCATACGATACAGAACAGGAGTTAATGCGAGTACACTGACCACATATAGAATGATAATAAAGTCAGAGGAAGACTTCCTCTTAAAACAACTGATCAATATCCTTTCAAAGTGAAAAGAAAACAAGTCCTGGTACTCGCACTAACCCCTGGCAATCAAAATACATAATAATAAAATGATCCATTGATATAGAAAAAATAATTGAAATCAAAATATTTCGAAAAAATATTTTTTTAGAACAGCCCAAGTTTCTGAAAAGTAACGTTGAGCCCCAATGGATCCCAAGCCTAAGTGTGGACAAAAATTTTAAAAATATTTTAAACAATTTATTCAACACTTACGAACAATAATAATGTATCTAGTTATGATTAAAATAACATCAAGATATTATTTTTTAGAAATCCCCCCCTCACACAGAGGGCTGTTGTAAATGTAAACAATGAGTATAAAAACACTAAAATAAGACTCCAGGCACCCAGGCCCGAAATCAGTTACCAAAAATACACTATCTGATGCAAAACAGAGACTTCCAGGGAAGAAACTGCAGAACATCAGATGGTAGATGCAGAACACAACGCCTAACCACCCCTAGGTGAAGACGTAAACATGGGGAAAGAACAGAATTCATTCTGTTATTCAGCTAAAACTCCCAAGAAAATTTTGTAATAATAATTACAAAAACTATGCCAAAAGCATGGGAGAATAGCAAGGGGGAACTTAAAGGACAGGGAGAGAGGAAAACACTTAAAAAAACAGTGTAACTAAATAATCAGAATGACAACAAAATGGCTGCTGCCTTGAAAATAGGTAACTTAACATAATTTCATTAAAAAATTTTAAGTTACAGCCCTGATAATATTCTGTCACACATTCTTTTCCTCTCCTCCTTCTCTATCCTCCTTAGAATCACCATTTCACTAATATTTATGTGTCTGGCATCATTTAAACTGAGATTTATAAGCACAAAGATCAGTCAGATGTTAACTGATGAAGGGCCAAACTTAGAATGATTAATGGCGCCAATTTCGGAACGTCCTTGACACTGCGCATGCGCAGTGGGGGCGAAGTGTGGAGGGCCTTTCAGGACATGTTTTCTTTAGTTTTAGATGCAAATTTTGGGGATTGGGGGGCAAAATTTGTGTTTGGCCCTATATTTTAAGAGTTAGCACCAGCTATGTCTGGGTCATTGGTACAGTATAAAAATATGAGTTACTACCACTTACAGTGGAATGATTTTGACAAAATAAAATAGATGACATAATGACAGTGCAGAAGCACAGACTCATACCGGTGGGTCCCCCTAAACACCGCAACTCCCTGCAACCCTACTTTTCTTATCAGGCCTTTATATTACCCCAAATTCAAGGTGGTAAAGGCTGTGCCCAAATTAGGAGATGGGTATGAACAGCTTGTAAAATTCTAAAATAAAGATATTTGTTAAGAAATACTTTTGCACCATGAAAAATAGGTCTTAGAAAGCCCTGTATTATATTCTATTTGTATGTATATTGACTTATAATATAGTTTCTCATATTTTGGGGGGCGCGGTAGCTCAGTTGGTAGAGGTGCAGGCTGCAAGCCGAGAGGTCCTCGGTTCGAATCCCACCTGCGGCAACTGCGTTGTGTCCTTGGGCAAGACACTTCACCCCCATTGCCCACGTGGGGGCCCGGTGACATTGTGTACTACGGCGTACTGCACGTCGATGGTACACGTGTCTTCAACCAATGCTAACCCTGCTTGTGTGGAGTTGGTATGTTGGGGAGCTGACAGTTGCTCGTGGTTCTCTCTGGGTACTCCGGCTTCCTCCACACGTAAAACTGTCACGGTCACGGTTAGCCATTGTGCAGAAATATGTGACCTTAAACACCAATAAATAAATAAATTCTCATATTTTGGGCGCATTTTTCACTTGAATCTGATGTGCCCAAATTAGGTGAATATAAAGGCTTCTTCTTATATGTAACTCATTTATTATTCTGTTTTAATATAGGAACATTATTAATATTATGGAAGGTAAATCAGACCAAACAATGTACAATTTCCACTACACCTAAGAGTTTTCATTCCCTTTTTGGGGAAAAATCAATATTCATAAGGGAAGTACTCCACACGATTATGTGTGATTTTGCACTATGCTGTTTACACATGCCAGTCACTCAAGTTAAAAACGATCATTAATTAAGCAAAATAATTAATGTAGGTGAATCATGGCTCTGGTAGCAAATTGTTTTATCCCTAAGGAGTTTGTCCGCTGACTAGTTTCTGCCAGGGCCAATTCAGCAGACAATATTTTTGGCATCTTGCTATACTTGCATCATTCATGGCACCTTTCATTAGCCTATCCTTATCTTGGACAAATGTTTCATTTTTGCATCATTTTGCTGTTAGACCACAACATTAGCATGGCACGGGTACAAGAAAAAGTGGGGGTGCGGTGGCTCAGTTGGTAGAGGTGCAGGCTGCAAGCCGAGAGGTCCTCGGTTCGAATCCCACCAGCGGCAACCGCGTTGTGTCCTTGGGCAAGACACTTCACCCCGATTGCCTACATGGGGGCACGATGACGCTGTGTACTGAGGTGTACTGCACGTTGATGGTGCGCATGTCTTCAACCAATCTAACCCTGCCTGTGCTGCGGTGCAGAGTTCAGAGTTACGATGTTGGAGAGCTGACAGCTGCTCGTCGTTGCTCGGTTGTTCTCTCCGGGTACTCCGGCTTCCTCCACCCGTAAAACTGTCACGGTCACGATTAGCCATTGTGCATAAGTATGTGACCTTAAACACCAATAAATAAATAACAAGAAAAAGTAGCGTTACACATTCCTTTATTCTTTGTTTCATGCCCTAGAGCACGTATTCTCTGAATGATATTGAACTTAAGAGTTGGAAACTTTTCCAACTGGGCCACAGGGGCTCGTTACAAACAATGACTGAGGAATTAAATAATATTATAAGAGAAGCATAACTGGATACCCCCCTAGTATATAATATAATAACAAAAGGGAGGACACACAATTCCTACCTCGATTTTTCAAATGGTTCAAAATATATTCTGCCTACATTCAGCCATCGATTTCTATGCACCGTTTTGTCGGGAAAAGACTTATCTTCCAGACTGCACACATGTTTTCATCATATTAAATTAAAATCAATACACAAAACATGATTTATTGTCACTTTCCTTCGAAAAGAACTCTGGTGGTACCGGAAGTTCGGCTTTCAGCTGTTGAGTCTCATCACCACATCCCCAAGAAAAGTCAGTCCTGAACGTTTCGTCCGCAACGGCGGTTCATTTTTGTCAGTCATTTCTTCCATATTCAGAGGCCGGAAAACGGCGGGGAGTGTCTGTCCCGTACAGTTTTGAGAATTTATGTGAAAAATATTCAGCAAATGAGTGTCGACAAATGCTTTTATTATTTGTATCACGGCTTATATCTGTTTACAACTAAATTGACAGTGTAAGTGTCTATTTTAATGTTTTCAGCCAAAGTACTTGAGTCTTCTTTTCGAGCGGACAGATTACACAAGGTTGGCATATTGTTCGGTCTGGGTGATTTCAGTGAATTTCTGGACTACAATGAAGAGTTTTGGACACGTAGTATGTTAGAGAACTTCATATTGTATATTATATATATTGTTGTGAGGATATAGGAGTGGCCGTCCTTCCATCCCCTTGTTTCAGAGTTCTGAACATTGGATTAGGATTATCTCTAACTCTTATGATGTTAAACTCTGATATTAGGGGGTCGAATTCAGTCACTCAATCAGAAATTGGCCACTTACATACACTTATCGCATACGCTAAAATCGGCCGGATTACTTCTCAGGTCACAGAGTTTTACATGAATTCCGAGACATGGTTTCGGAAATGACCTCTTACATTTCAGCGCCTCTGACTTTTAAAAGCAATACAAAAAACAAGAACCCCACACCCCGGTCGCTGAGTTTTCCGTCTGTATTTCAAATACTACCAAAGATTGGCCCTTGGAGCATATTCTTTTGAATTATAGAAAACCATTCACTATTCGCTACTCCTTAAATCGTTTTTCGTCTCTCCTACACCCCAAACACACATTTATCACGTTATGTTTCACACAACTCTAGCGTTGGTGTTTAGTAGTAGTGAATTCATCTTATGGGATACTCCCAATGCCCACCCCCAGTCATAGAGTCCTCTTTTACACTCATGTCTCCATTACGGGATGATCCAATGAAATTTGTATTAAAACACTTCGACTTAATTGAACACTTTTGAGTCGTACTCCTTGAAACCCTGAAATAGTAGAACTGTGTACAATCGTTTGGGAATAGTGTTTCTCGTTGGATAATCTGGATTTGTGTTTATAGCAATGGAAACAAATCTCCCACGAAACAATCCGCCACACGCTATCTGAAAACATCAGATTTGTGAGTTTCACTCTTGTTACTGTATGTATATAACATGGATACAATCTCTTGAAGGTAATGGTTTGCGTGCGGGGGTGGCATAGGGATAGAACGGCTCCGGCGCTCGCAAACTACCCCCCCCCCCCCCCCCCCCCCCCACACACCTGCATGGCTCGCCTTGAGTAAAATGGTCGGGGCCTAAAAAAAGTGCCCCACATATTGAGGTTGGGGCCTTTTCGGGGCTGATTTTCCATTTTGTCCATTATTGTTAGTACTTTTTTGTGGAAAATGTCGGGGCTTGAAAAAAGCCCCCAGCAAGTGCTCCTCGGGGCTGATCTCGGGGCCTGGGCTGATCAGCCCTGACTCAAGGCAAGCCCTGCACCTGAGAGGGTGTTCCGCCCATAAGGCTGTGAAAGATGCCATCATGGTTCTGCTGCACCCCATGTCTTTTGTCCAATTTTTCACGCAGGGCTATTCACAATTCGGCGAAGTTGAAGTAGGCACAATCCCGCCAGGAGCCGTTGTTTGTTCGCTCCTCAAAAATGATTAGAAACAAGACAGATGCAGATTCTACTTTCCCAATGACGATTCCTCTAGTGCCCCAAAAAAGAACACGGCCACCATGGATAAAACCCCACTTGATTGTTTTCTTTTATTTCTGCATATGGACATTATTTGTTTCTCAAACCATCAGGGGGCCCAAGACGCACTGGGCGATAATGGTTTAGCCCGGCAGGTGAAAATGTTGAAAATTGCATATGAAAAGGAACAAAATCCTCGATTCTTACTTAGCTCATACAGGATGTAGATTTTATGTTCGCCAGTGGAGAATATGCAATCTACATGTAGTTTGGGTTTATTGACTTTAGCCACTGGAAGGAGCCCCCACCGGAGGAAACAGAGTGCACCTTTAGTGCTTTTTGAGATACTTTAATAAAATGCAACCTTCAATAAGAAGATTATTTTTCTGGGTGGGCATGGAGCCCAGGTAGTTCAGCGATCTGAACGTAGTGGCTACCCCTCTACGTTCAGATTCTTCCCATTCAATCCTATAGAAAAAGTTCCCATCAAGTTTTTATGGGAACTCAAAACTCGAAATTAGGAATATATATCAAGCTTTCGCCCTTATGACCGGCTGCAATCGATAGTACACGTATTTCCTTACATTTGGGCAGAGTTTATTAATCCAAACTAGGTTTTATCCTTTAATTGTCGTCATTTGTGTACTCGTGAGGCGGCGACGGAGATTTCAAAATCGGCCATGTTTTTGTTTAAATATAAAACAGTAAAAACGATAACCCGGTAATGGCGCCGAAACGAATAGACCTTTTCATTGATGCGGAATAGGAAATTCGATCTCATTCGCACAGAGGAGGTCATCAAACTCGGTTGCATTCGCACTGAGCAGATTATCAAACCCATTCTGCGCAATTGCGATCGAATTTCATATTCCACATCGATGAAAAGGTCTATTCGTTTCGGCGCCATTACCGGGTTATCGTTTTTACTGTTTTATATTTAAACAAAAACATGGCCGATTTTGAAATCTCCGTGGCCGCCTCAAGAGTACACAAATGACGACAATTAAAGGATAAAACCTAGTTTGGATTAATAAACTCTGCCCAAATGTAAGGAAATACGTGTACTATCGATTGCAGCCGGTCATAAGGGCGAAAGCTTGATATATATTCCTAATTTCGAGTTTTGAGTTCCCATAAAAACTTGATGGGAACTTTTTCTATAGGATTGAATGGGAAGAATCTGAACGTAGAGGGGTACCCACTACGTTCAGATCGCTGAACTAGGAGCCCAGGGTGTCTTCATATACAGACACTGGCTGGGCACCTGTCTCGTTTCGAGGACCGACATGAGGGTCTCTTAGCAGTCATCGGATCTCGACTGAGGCCTATATGCTAGTGTACACGAAGTACAGTTGGTGATTTACGATACATGAATTCAAATTCCTGCAAATACAGACATCCTTTCCGGCCTCTGAATATGGAAGAAATGACTGACAAAAACGAAACGCTGTTGCAGACGAAACGTTCAAGGCCGACTTTTCTTGGGGATGTGGTGATGAGACTCAACAGCTGAAAGCCGAACTTCTGGTACCACCAGAGTTCTTTTCGAAGGAAAGTGACAATAAATCATGTTTTGTGTATTGATTTTAATTTAATATGATGAAAACATGTGTGCAGTCTGGAAGATAAATCTTTTCCCGATAAAACGGTTCATAGAATTAGAAATCGATGGCTGAAAGTAGGCAGAATATATTTTGAACCGTTTGAAAAATCGAGGAAGGAATTGGGTGTAGTCCCTTTTGTTATTATATTATATACTAGGGGGTATCCAGTTATGCTTCTCTTATAATATTATTTAATTCCTCAGTCATTGTTTGTAACGAGCCCCTGAGACTGGGCTACAATTTAGTACAAAAAATTACATTTTTCCATTCATGAAACAAAACAAACATGAAAACTTGAAGTATAATGTGATTGATTATCTTCTTCTCTGTTGACTTACAGTACTTCAAAGAGGCCTCTTTCATAATGTAATATTTCATTATCCCTCATCAGCACACTGAATGCCGGTGCGCCTTTATACCGCAGGTCCCCGATTTTACCGCAGGCTACCGCAGGTCCCTCAAAATTACCGCAGGTCCCTTGTTTTTCTGGGTATTATCTTTGTTTTAACTAACAGTTCGAGGCAACTGTCGTCTCGTTGATATTTGGGGGTATTTTACACCAAAAATCAATAATAACGGAGCGTATTTTTCTATTTACGCTATATAAACAACATAAACTTATCACACTCTTCTCGTCTAAACAACCGCAGCCCCGCAAAATTACCGCAGGTCCCTTGTTTTTCGGGGTATTATCTTTGTTTTAACTAACATTTTGAGGCAAATGTGGTCTCGATGATATTTGGGGGTACTTTACACCAAAAATGAATAATAACGGAGCGTATTTTTCTATTCACGCTATCACGCTCTTCGTGTCTAAACAACACACACGCACACAATCCGAAACATGATTCAAAATATTCCAGCGATGCAGGTTAGCCCAACTTTGTGACATTACTATATCTTATTTCTCGGGGCATGGCTTTTGGTAATTCATTGCATTTATTGGGCATAAAAGGCCTGCTGTCGAGCCTGACCACAGGTCCCAAAATCGATCGTAAACTACCGCAAGTCCCTTCAAATAGATTTCTTTCGCTAAACAAGATGGCTGTTTCTTCCACAAGTCGATGGACCTGCGGTATATTAAAACTATCACAAGCTACCAGAGGGCCATATGAATTATTTCCCTGCCCCCCCCCCCCCCCCCCCCAAAAAAAAAATAAAAAAATAAAAAATTCTAGCAATGTACCACACCATTCTCAAAACAAGGAACCTGCCAGTGCTGTAGAACAAAAACTATCAGAAGCTATTGCATGGAATTGGGATGTATTACCAAGACAAAAAAAAAAAAAAAAAAAATTAAACTATTTTTTAGTGATGACCAAAACTGGTTATTATAATATATTTTTAATAACACCACAGGTCACTTGTTTTGCTGTGACCTTCACAAGACAATGGACCTGCGGTATAATAAAACTATCACAAGCTACCGCAGGTCCCTTTTAGTTTTTCCCCTCATCTTCACTCTCTCCGTCATTTACTGCAGGTTAATACTGATAAATGTTTTGTTTCGCGGGGACTTTGGGGTGAGACCGGTCAACTCTGTTATGGTATCCTGTACCGCAGGTCACTAAATCCTTCGCATATTTATTTCTAATATACCGCAGATCCCTCGTTTTGCTGTTACTTCCACAAATCGAGGGACCTGCGGTATATTAAAACTATCACAAGCTACCACAGTTCCCCTTTCAATTATTTCCCTGATCCCTACTCCCACCCCTCAAAATGCTAGGCAATGCGGTCGACCATTCACAAAACAAGGGACCTGCAGTACAATAAAACTGTAAAAAATGTGCTTTCAATGAGAAAGACCAATACAACATTAAAGCGGCACTAAACAGGTTAGTTCGTTATTTAAATATATGCAAAGTCGTTTAATATATTTCTTTGTCCCGCCTCTGGTAACTAAGGTTACCCACCCTAACGGACTAGCATTATAGACGAACGTTGTTACTTAAACCTTAGACCCCGAAGCCGTCGCCATGAGCCGCCGTCGCCACCCGTATTTTATGTCAGCCGCCGCGAGCCACATTTTTCTTCAGCCAGCCGTATTATAAATCAGCCGCCACGAAATCTGCGCCGGCTTAAGTCATGTAAATTGTCAACATTTCACTAATTACCCCTTTACCCAACACTAGTAGCAGACGACACTCGTAACAAAATGTCTCGTATAACTAAAAATTTTCATATTTTGCTTCCAAAACATAGGTTGTGACCCCTCATTGAGACGAGCGGTAATAAACTATATTTAAGGAGCAAATGTCCGAGATTCTCAATCGCAACAAGCCGATTCGAATATTAAATGGCTAGAAAACCAGTCTTGATGATTATTTTCCCCAGATCAAGTCTATGGTATTAATTACTTTCGCACCATCAGTAGAATAAGAGGATTAATACTTGTGTGGCAATTAATACTATACGTGTATTTGTATACAATAAAACGGTGTCGTCCTGCTTCTCCCACTTTTATTTTCACACCTACATCTAGTGTTGTTTTATGATTTGGAGTCCGTACCATTTTTGTTAGCTTTTTACTTGATATCCCGTTTCTCCCACTTTCTTATTTTCTCAAGGCAGTGGTGAGTTTGTCTGAGTTTTGAGTTTTCTTTTTTTTATTTATTTTTGTTTTTTTATTTTCTGTCTTTGTTAAAAGGTAATCACTTGATACCAACTATTGAAAACTTGTTTTATTTTCTCATATGTAGCGTTGAAGAGTTAAACAGCTCATAAGTAAAGAGCTCGTTTTGTGGTTTGTAGCATTTGGTTGCTATCGTATGTCTAATTTCAATGGATAATGTTATTATTTATCAGTATTAACCTGCAGTAAATGACGGAGAGAGTGAAGATGAGGGGAAAAACTAAAAGGGACCTGCGGTAGCTTTTATTTTACCGCAGGTCCGTTGTTTTGTGAAGGTAACAGCAAAACAAGCGACCTGCGGTATATTAAAAATATGTTAAGATAACCAGTTTTGATCATCAGCTAAAAACAGTTTCATTATAATTTTTTTACATGGTAATGTATCTCAATTCCAATAGCTTCTGATAGTTTTGTTCTGCCGCAGGTTCCTTGTTTCATGAATTTTTCACCCTAATAGTGAGGCTTGGAGTGGGATGACCAGGGGACTTATGTTAGATCACGATAGTTCTAACATGCCGCAGGGAAATACTTAAAAAAGGACCCGCGGTAGTTTGTGATAGTAACGTTTTTAATATACCGCAGGTCCCTCGATTTGTGGGAGTAACAGCAAAACGAGGGATCTGCGGTATATTAAAAATAAATATGCGAAGGATTTAGTGACCTGTGGTAAGGATACCCCCACGGCGCAGACCGGTCTCATCCATGAATCCCTGCGAAACAAAACATTTATCAATATTAACCTGCAGTAAATGACGGAGATAGTGAAGATGAGGGGAAAAACTGAAAGGGACCTGCGATAGCCCTCTCTCGCCCCCCCCCCCCCCCATAAAACTCTGGTACATTGCCCGAGTTTTTTTTGGGGGGGGGGAGGGGGGCAGGGAAATAATTCATATGGACCTGCGCTAGCTTGTGATAAAGTTTTAATATACCGCAGGTCCCTCGACTTGTGGAAGAAACAGCCATCTTGTTTTGCAAAAGAAGGGACTTGTGGTAGTTTACGGTAGACTTTTATGCCCAATAAATGCAATAAATTACCAAAAAGCCGCAACCAAAAATACGATATAGTGGTGTTAAAAAGTTGGAACGCTGAAATATTTTGAATCATGTTCCCGAGTGTGGCGGGGGCCACATGGGGTGGGATGCCATCATAGGTAATTTTCCTGACACAGTCATGGCAAGCTCTGAAAGCCTGATGAATTGCATATCGGAATGTTATGTACAATAGAAGACAGTTTTTATATTAGTTATAGTTTTATAGGTCTGCACACGTTGTTTTGACACGAAGAGCGTGACAAGTTTATGTTGTTTATATAGTGTAAATGGAAAAATATGCTCCGTTATTATTGATTTTTGGTGTAAAATACCCCCAAATATCAACGAGACGACAGTTACCTCGAACTATTAGTTAAAACAAAGATAATACCCCGCAAAACAAGGGACCTGCGGTAATTTTGAGGGACCTGTGGTAGCCTGCGGTAAAATCGGGGACCTGCGGTATAAAGGCGCACCCCTGAATGCTACTGGTGTAAACAACTATGAAAGTGTCTATTTTGGTAATTCGTCGCGTTCATTTTCTTAATTTCTTCACTCATAGCTCAAATTCCGAACCACATATTTACCTATTCGTCCACTGAAATAGCAATACTGTCCTTCGATTTTTCAATTCGGGTTGAATTAAACGGAATACGTTATTTTGCCATACTGAAAGAAGATTTAACGTCTATTATTTTCTTAAATGCGGTAGTTGACATTCCACCATTTCGTTGCTATGAGGACAGAACAGAACTTCCGGTACACTTCGGACTGTTCCGTGGGAAAGAAGTTAATAAGTAAGGAAACCCTGGAACGCAATCAGAACAGTGGCCACATTCGCACCTCTGATTTCCGAGTGTTACCTTATGTTGTAACTGAACGCAGGCTTTTTCGGCTTCTGTGTTCAGATCTGTATCTTCATTTGACAGTCGAGTAGTAACTGAGAAAGAGAAACTAAAGAGAACCATGCCTCTGGGCGTTCTTGTTCTCTCACTTGGACTTTCCAAGTGTAACGGATCTGGTAAGAGCAGTTGAAAAATAATATACAATAAAAGTTCTAAATCACTCTGTTGTAATTCGTCGAAAGGAAAGGAATGGTTTCGAGTGCCGAAGGCGCGCAGGGACGGTACGGGAACAAGACCCCTTCGACTCTAAATGGCTGTAGATGATCAATTCTCATATGTCTAGGCGTGTTGAAGGAGGGACGGGCTCAGGTACTCGGCAGGTGTCACCGGTGGCGGCGGGATGGTCTCTTTGGCTGATGTCGGCTGAACCCTTGGGTGAGGACCAGTGTGAGAGGTTGGGTCCTCTAACAAAGGTACTACCTCTCCCCGATGGTGCAGTGGTTCTATGTTTTCTGGCGAGTAGATAGTTTTCAGGCAAGTAAAGTCTGCCACTTCGAGGATGATTTTGAGTGATGGCCATCACTGGTAAACTGTATAAACTGCCTTAGGCTGTCTCTGTTTGGTAGGACGTCTTTGAAAGAAACAACAACGACCCCTTTCGGGGACCACCAGAAAGAAGACCCGAACTTCCCTGGTTCGGGGGCAGGCCTGCATTATAATCCTATTGGGTTGGGATAAAAAATGCTCGATGCGCTTACAAAAAGGGACAGAGGCGGGACGCAGTACCAACGCTCGCCTCCCTTAAAGTGGTCGACCACTTTTAGGGATGGAGTGGAGGATGTTCAGGACCCATGGGGGTTACCGTTTTCATAACGGATAGACTGTCCATAGCGGTTATTGGGTTGTTGGTCAAAAATCATCTTCTGTGTACCTGCTTAAAAGAAGAAGGCAGAATTAGTTTTCATTAGAATGTGTAAGATATAAGATGAAAATAGCGCATTTTGTTTAATTTTTAATCCAATCTCTTGCTGAGTCGGTGAAGGCAGCCCTTTCTGGTAGTAGGCCACAGTTAAGCTGTTAATCTGCCTGTCAGCTCACCTGTGGCTGGCAGTGAGTTTGCAGCGGGAGGGTAAAAGGTTTAGCACAACTAAACCACACCCGAGGGTGTTTCTGTCCTGTTGTGCCCTCCGCTGGTAGCGACCTTGTTTGGGTGGAATTATAGTATTTTGTTCTAGTTTTTAAGTGTCAGTGTTTGTGTGCATAGTGTTTGTACGTGTTCTGGTCACGATGAACGTGACTGTTGAGTTGGTGTTCCTTATCAGTGTTAGTGGATTGCCGAGCGGTTTGGTTCAGCTATTGTAGCATGCCTTAAAAAGGACATATCGTACTGTAGGGGCGCAGTAGAGTTGGCCTCCCCAGGCTTTCTCTGTTGTGATTGCGTGCCTGCCAAGTTTATGTTGCGAGAGAGGTTCGAGTGGTTCGGTTCAGCGTATTGTAGCATGCCTTAAAATGGACATATCGTACTGTATGATCGCAGTAGTGTTGCTGACAATAGCCTGGCCTCCCTATCTTACCCCATGTTGTGTTTGCGTGCTGGCTGATATAAGTCCTGATTATTATTTCTTATTTTAGTATTTTTTAGCGATTGACATTTCGGGGTTTTCGTCTGCTATCGCAAATTGCCTGTAATTCGGATATTAGCTGGCTATCGGCTAGCCGTTCGTGGTTCTTCGCGGCCAGGGTGGCTAGGCGGTCTTTGATGGTGGGGATATCGGCCCTGTCGTGGAGTGTTTTAATGGGTGTGTCCCATGGGGCGCGGAGGGCGTCTCTAAGCGCGTGATTTTGAACCCGTCGGAGTTTACTCATATTAGTTTGATTGAGGTCAGTTAGGATGATTGCGCCGTACTCGAGTACTGGGCACACAAAGGCTTTGTATAGTTTGAGTAGGGTGGACTGGTTGGCTTCCCATGAAGTTCCCTTAAGCATTTTCAAAACGTTGATGCGTTTAGTTGCTTTTTTCGCCAGGTCGTCGGTGTGTTTGTTGAAGGACAGTTTTTGATCAATAGTGATGCCGAGGAATTTTGCCTCTTTGCATTCTGGGAGGACTTTGTCCATTAGCTTGATGTCAAAATCGCGGTTCTCAAGTTGTTTTGCGGATAAAGGTGATTCGTTGGGTTTTATTGGCGTTCAGTTTTATTCTCCATTTGGCACACCAGTGTTCTAGGTCGTCGAGAGCGCATTGCAGAGGTTTTTGGAGTAGATAGGCCGTGCTATTAGAGTCCCAGAGGCCCTTATCGTCCGCGAAATGTGAGACTTGAACGCGATCCTCCGTGAATTTTAAGATCGTTGACGTACTAGTAGATGATGTACAGGAGGGGGCTGAGGACAGACCCCTGGGGAGTGCCTGCTTCTAGGGGGACACTGTCGGACATTTCGTTGTTAACTCTGACTTTAATTTCACGATCATTTAGGAAGGAGGAAAGTAGTCTAAGTAGTTTCATTGGGAGTTTCATTTTAGATAATTTGAGGCGTATTCCGTTGTGCCATACAGAGTCGAATGCTTTTTCGACATCTAGCAGAACAGCCGCGCCTATTTGTTGATTGTTGATGGCGGTTTTCATTTGGGTCACTAGTCGGTATACATGCTTGATGCCTTCTTTACGGTTTCTATAGGCTCTTTGCCATTTATTGAAAAACTCGTTGTCTTCGAGGTGCCCCTCAGTCGATTGGTAAGGATTCGTTCAAATACGTCTGCTCATAACAGAGGTTTAATTCTATTTTTGTTGGCTTCAAGTCATTTCCGTGTTTAAAATGAATCGATGTACCTTCTTGGTTCACGCCGCAGTGCACTTTGCTGGGGTGCGCCTTTATACCGCAGGTCCCCGATTTTACCGCAGGCTACCGCAGGTCCCTCAAAATTACCGCAGGTCCCTTGTTATGCGGGGTATTATCTTTGTTTTAACTAATAGTTCGAGGCAACTGTCGTCTCGTTGATGTTTGTTTGTTTGTTTGTTTGTTGGTGGTTAACGTCACATATTTATGCACTATGGCTAATCGTGACACAACATGGAGATGAAGTCAAGTTTAGTCAATCGTTGATCAACATGTTGCCCATTTTAGAGGACTTTCACCCCAAGCATTGGTGACTGGGTCCTATTTTACTAGTAAAGCGGAACTGGTTTACCACAGTAAACAAGTGCTGCTTACTTCCCGGGGTTCCCACGGGGACGTCTCGTTGATATTTGGGGGTATTTTACACCAAAAATCAATAATAACGGAGCATATTTTTCCATTTACGCTATATAAACAACATAAACTTATCACGCTCTTCGTGTCAAAACAACGTGTGCAGACCTATAAAACTATAACTAATATAAAAACTGTCTTCTATTGTACATAACATTCCGATATGCAATTCATCGGGCTTTCAGAGCTTGCCATGTGTCAGGAAAATTACCCATGATGGCATCCCACCCCATGTGGCCCCCGCCACACTCGGGAACATGATTCAAAATATTTCAGCGTTGCAACTTTTTAACACTACTATATCGTATTTCTTGGTTGCGGCTTTTTGGTAATTTATTGCATTTATTGGGCATAAAAGGCAGGCTGTCGAGCATGACTACAGGTCCCAAAATCTACCATAAACTACCACAAGTCCCTTCTTTCGCAAAACAAGAAGGCTGTTTCTTCCACAAGTCGAGGGACCTGCGGTATATTAAAACTTTATCACAAGCTAGCGCAGGTCCATATGAATTATTTCCCTGCCCCCCCCCCCAAAAAAAAACTCGGGCAATGTACCAGAGTTTTATGGGGGGGGGGGGGGGGGGCTAGAGAGGGCTACCGCAGGTCCCTTTCAGTTTTTCCCCTCATCTTCACTATCTCCGTCATTTACTGCAGGTTAATACTGATAAATGTTTTGTTTCGCGGGGATTCAGGGATGAGACCGGTCTGCGCCGTGGGGTATCCTTACCACAGGTCACTAAATCCTTCGCATATTTATTTATTTTTTAATATACCGCAGGTCCCTCGTTTTGCTGTTACTCCCACAAATCGAGGGACTTGCGGTATATTAAAAACGTTACTATCACAAGCTACCGCGGGTCCTTTTTTAAGTATTTCCCTGCGGCATGTTAGAACTATCGTGATCTAACATAAGTCCCCTGGTCATCCCACTCCAAGCCTCACTATTAGGGTGAAAAAATCATGAAACAAGGAACCTGCGGCAGAACAAAACTATAAGAAGCTATTGGAATTGGGATGCTGTTGTTTCATTCGTCGAGGGATTAATCAGATTACAGTATTCGAAATCTTTCCCCGCGAAATTATCCAAAATAAGAGCAGTCTCGCTCGTAATTCGTCGTCCACTTTTTGTTTGGGTAAAGCTTTGATCTAGCTGTCCGAACATAAACCTATACACTAGCTTAGTGTGGGGACACTTTGTAACATGTAAAAAGGTTAACCATAATTGGTGCCGTTATTTTCGGACCCATTCAACTCGGCCCTGTTAAGAATCAACGTTTCTGACAATGATTCTCTCCGGGTCCGAGTTCTGTGGGAACCATTCAAGCTAATGGACTTGCTGGGTGCAATTTAAACCCCTTCTGGTAAAAAGTGTAGTGGACCCGTGGTTTTTGACCCATCATTCACAATCATGTACATTTCATATCATACTTTTTTTGGCTTCTTAATAAACCACGTATAAACTGTTATTCCTATTTTACTGTGTATTCATCCAGACCACAACACATAACATAATGGTTATTCTACCTCTGGAGTTGGGTTATATTTTATCCATGGTTTGCTAGTTGACCCAGATCCTCACGAATCTGAAGAACAACAGGGAGATTTAGGCCAGGGTTCTAGCCCCTGGAGAGTCGTTCACCCCACCCCTGTTACACAAGTAAAGGGCGAGAGCGCCCATCTAACTATGGAATTCAAGACTACAAATGAACAACCATCTCCTCCGGGTAGGACCTCCTCTCACACGGGTCATCACCGGACGGGCACAGAGCCTTCAATCAAGATAAAAAAGAGGAAAATTCTATACATTAAGCGCCGGGATGCCCCAAGGAGGAAAAAGAAAGAAGGAAGAAGCTAAGGCGGAGAGGCAGACAGAAAAGGCCACTACCATTTCCCCACTTCAAACTCCGATGACTCCCATCTCAACCCCAAATCCTTCCCCACAGGAGGGAGAATTGGAGGAGCAGGCTAAAACTAGTGAGGCGAGGCGGATATGGGAAACTGTCTCTTAAAAACCTACATCTTTAAACTCCCCAATACTCCTGAACAAGCTGCTGACATACCTTCGGAGATCCGAAGAATGATTGGAACGGCGAATGCAGGATGCAGAAAGGCAGATGAGTGCTGCACAGGGCGCCACAAGAAGCTGACAGATAGCCAGAAGTCAACAAGAAGAACTGCTGAGAGAGGCATAGAAACGGTGACGGGTCGTTTCATTCCTTTTCGTCCCCGGGTAGTTTCGTACCTTTACCTTTTCGTACTGGGTCGTTTCGTACCCTTTTAGGTACGAAACGACTCCCAAAAATAAAAAGGAACGAAACAACTCACATAACCAATCGCCCCCTATCGCTAGTCTGACTTCACTACCAAAACCACCGGCCATGGAAAAGAAGAAAACACACAAACCGTCCAGACGCCGCTAAAACGCATCCCAACGATTTGCTACCTTTGCCCTCAAGGCTGCGTCAGACACCAACAGAACCAAACACTGCCACCGGGGTTGAAATGGGTTGCATAACCCTACACCACCCCTGCACATCTCCGGCGCGCTGAAACCATTCTCTTCGTGCAATCAGATTTTTTTTCCCACAAACGAGTGATAGATACATTACACAAAATGAGATACAGACATGAGGAAACGAGAATGGAGCAACCTCGCCAAAAAAGGTAGGTACACATTACTCGGGCATTATCAGGGCATAGTCTTTGATATTTGGCGAGGCTAAACTGGCAGATGTTCATCAAGGACAATGTCTCCAATTAACAAGTCCTCCAATTTCCAGGAATATCGATCGGAGAATGTCTAAATTTCAAATTATTCATGGACGAGATGGGAGGCTCCCTGCATACACACCCAACCCACGTCGTCGAAAACATTTGCCCCATCGGCACTCACGGTGCTGGCTTTGCTAATCACTAGATTTTCTTAGACAACTGAATTTGCAACCCCAAAATATTCGCTCGACGCCTATACGTTAGACCGATAAGTAGACTAATTACTGACGATGGTGCGACAGTAAACTGTTACTTATATAAGTTGCCTCTGAGTATACATACAATAGGACATGGTAGGCCAACGCAATGCAGTGAAAGCGATAAAGAGTTAATTTATACCATCAAAGGCGACCAGGTCGCATTAGTTGCCAGTAAGCTTTTACAAAAGTAACGCCAGACCACTGGAGGAGGAGGGTGAAGGAAATTGCAGACACCGAATGTGGAATTTTACGTTTTCTTCAATTTCATCCACACAAACACGAATTATTTCTCCATCAAACTCTCAATACTCACCATAGTGCATTCGCTGAGAAAGAAATGTTCTGAACAGACATAGAAATACATACAGACGTGTGCCGTCAACACTCCCGGAGAAAATGACATTATTGACAGAAACAACATACAGGATCACGAGCAAATTCCAAGACAAGCACTGTTAGCACTACGCGAAAGCTGGAAAGCATAGCAATACGAAATATTTCTCCTCTCATGGAATCTTGAAGCCTGTGTATCTGCTCTATATTATAACCAGATTGAAAGTGTCACACTATAAACTAAGACTCGCGTTATTAACGTGTTAATTTTTTTCTAACTCAGTTAAAATATTTTAACGCGTTAACACGTTAACTCGCCCTGGCGACGCTCATAGACAATATATTTTCAAACAATCTAATAAACTCTTTCAAACCGGGCATACTTCTCACTGATGTATCCGATCACTTTGGAATCTTTTATGCTGAATCTGTAATTATGCCATTAGATAGTACAAGGCCACTTCTACCCAGGAAAATAAACCCTACCAGTATCGAAAATTTCAAAGTATTGTTGCCCCAGTGTGACTTTTCACCAGTTATGGATTCCAACTGTCCCAAATGCTGCTTATGAACATTTCTTAAACATTTTTCTGAACGCATATGAGTCAGCATTTCCTTTGCAAACTGAAAAACGGAACAAGAAACGCATAAAGCGATAGCCTTGGCTGACGAAAGGTCTTTTAATCTCAGCCAACAACAAGCATAAATGTTTCATAAAAAAATAAGAAGTCCAACAGAATTTAATGTAAGAAACTACAAAAATTACTGTCGATTGTTTAACAGAATTAAAAAACAAAGCAAAGCTATGTATTACGAAAATGTCCTGTTGGAAAATAAAAGCAATCTGCGAAAAACGTGGCAAATTCTAAATAAAGCACTGAACAGAAACAAAAACAAAAGTAATTTACCTTCTTTTTTTAATCTGGGTGAAAAAAGATAAATACCCCGAACGAAATCGCTCAGGAATTCAACATTTTCTTTGCAAAAATAGGACAGGAGACATCAAAACAAATAACGAATCCCCGAAAACCTTTCGTCGAATTCATGAAATCTCCACTCCCAGATAATATGTTTGTTCTACCAACGTCGTCTTTTGAAATTATAAATATCGTAACTAAAATGAAGCCTGAAGCAAGTCAGGACTGTGAAAATATTTCATCGAGTATCCTTAAACACTCGATAGATTCAGTTGCCAACCCTCTTGCTCATATTATGAACATTTCCTTCAGCCAGGGAATAGTAATTACTTGCAAAAGTAATCCCAATTTTTAAATCAGGCGATGAAAACAACTTCACAAATTATAGACCAATAAGTATTTTGCCTGTCTTTTCAAAGATTTTAGAAAAACTTATGTTTGACAGATTGATGAAATTTCTGAACAAATTTGATATCCTCTATCACCACCAATATGGTTTTAGGAAGCAGCACAACACACTACATCCAATTATGCAATTATTAAAACATGTCGCCGTCGAAAATAACAAAGCCAGTAAGGACACCACTTTAGCTATATCTTTCTTGACCTTTCTAAAGCCTTTGATACAATAAAATCACGACATCCTTCTCCAAAAACTTGAACATTATGGAATAAGAAGTAACGCTATTAGTTGGTTCAAAAGCTATCTAAAAACAGGAATCAGTATGTATCGTTTGGTGATAGTAAATCTAATCTAACTAAACTGACATGTGGAGTTCCACAAGGTTCTATATTGGGTCCCATTTTATTTGTAATATACATTAATGATATAAGTAATTCAACTGCATTGAATGTCTTATCGTTTGCCGATGACACAGAAGCATATAAGTCTGGAGCGGAGATAAATGCCCTAATCTCAGATTTCAATGAGGAATTACAAAATATATCTGACTGGTGCGCAGCCAACCACCTAGTCCTGAACAAAAAGAAAACGAAATACATTTTACTTAATCCAGGTCACAGAGAAAGGAAAGTTACTCATCAGAATGTCTATATAAACAATCCGGCAATCTACAAGTGGGGAAAGTGAGAAGTCCTTAAAGTTTCTTGGTATAAATATTGATGACAACTTATCGTACAATGCCCATATATCTCACCTCTGCACGAAAGTCGGACTTGCCAACTTCGTTCTCAATAAAGCCAAAAGGTTTCTCCCTCATAATGTTATGAAAACTTTATATTTTACTTTGATACAGAGCCACTTCATCTATGGAATTCCTTTATGGGGTGCGTCAAAATCCTGTGATCGCCTTCAAAAACTGCAGAAACGAGCTTTACGAATTATAAATAATAAGAAATACAATGCCCACACTGACCCCCTATTTATCAATGATAGGATATTGAACCTGAAAGACTTATACAAACTACACGCCTTATTATTCATGTTTGATTGGCATTATGGAAACCCTCCAGGTTCATTTGTAAACTTCTTCTCAACTAACCAATCTAATATGAATACTCGTCAGGCAGGTCTTTTGCACAGACACAAAACTAGAACCAAGACTCTGGATAAACTACCGGTATTTGCTCTACCAAAGCTATGGAATGAGCTAGAAGTAGACATCAGAAATACAGCGAATAGGAAGGAATTGAAGAAAAAGCTAACAACAATGGTTTTTTCCTCTTATTCCGAAGACATTTCCTGTTCAAACCCTTATTGTCCGGATTGTCTCCGCTGATCTGGATGCCATAAAAACTAATCAAATGTCTAGCACCGCTTACATTGCCTTCTTGACGTAGTTTTTGAAAAACTATACATTCTAACCTATAATTCAAGGACATAGCTCATGCCCCTCCACCCCCCTCCCCCCATTGGCGCGAGCTCAACGAACAAAAATGTGAATAGGGACTTCTATTAAGGGCGCGGGGTGGTTTCGGAGGTTACGTTGGTAAACGGTTAACGATTTGTTGTCCACTGTAATTGTTGTTGTTGTCTGGTTTTCTCGCCCATGTCGCCTCTCTTGCAGCTCCCACAAACCATTTCATAGATCTTCCCAAACTTGTACTATTTCCATGATAACGGGAGGAATGGTGTCAGCAGAATTAACAGAGCGACATTTCGCTGTTGGCCATCAGCGACACTTTGCGCGCATGCTGTATGAGACCCATTCAAGACACAGTAACTGGAAATGCTGAAGTGTAATATCCACCTCTTTCTCTTGATCATTCTTTCTCTTTCTTTTTCTTCCTTCTAAGGGAAAGGCAGGAAGACAGCCAATCTGGCTATGCCTTCCCCTGACAGTACACAATGCAACAATTAATTGCAATTTTTTGTAATTTAATGTACAATATGCAATATTTCTTCTTGTTGAAATTTCAATATTTTTATTACATGGTCTATAATGTATATATTGCTATATTTTAGTGTACTGGCAAATAAAATATCAATCAATCCTTCCGAGTATCCCTTGCACTGTGTGTTTAGTTTCTGTAAAGATATTTTTTGTCGCTGTTGAGGTAGACACGCCACACTTTTGGAGGGGGTATAAATTATAAAAAAGTAAAGTTACGTAAAAACGTAGAAAATGACGTTAATTTTTTTTTTTTACAAAAACAGCTACCTTTTTATTTTCGATCTCTAGAAATTTCACACAAATCGAAGAAACTTTAATTTTTCCGACGTTGACGACCTACCGTCAAAACCAACGACAACCACAGACGAATTGTTGGTGGGCTGAAAACCGACTGCATTTTAGATATGGGTTTTATTGGAGAATATATTTCCAAAATTTAGTCTTTAA
The DNA here is from genome assembly GCA_031216915.1 of Pictodentalium vernedei. Taxonomy (NCBI): domain Eukaryota; kingdom Metazoa; phylum Mollusca; class Scaphopoda; order Dentaliida; family Dentaliidae; genus Pictodentalium; species Pictodentalium vernedei. The sequence continues at coordinate 241,339,176 of CM062294.1, read as the reverse complement.
AAGGTTCTTAGGGTGCTCGAATTGGCACGAAATGTTTTTTCCGCCGAGGAAGACGTTGGGCCGTCACGCATGGGTGGGATGCATACTCCTAACCCTGCTCTAGGTGAAATTCAAGTGTGTATGTGTGTGTCGGGAGGGGAGGGGATGGGGGTGGGTGGATACGTTTCTACTGTCATTGACAGTAAAAAATATCTCACCCACTTGATTTAACCTGGCGACGTCCTATTGACACTCATTTCAGTTTCTTTACAGACATGCTTTATTTTATCCATTGATGAAATCATCCCCTTACATTTATCCCTGGAAAGCTCTCGCAGACTGCGTTTGAAGAATCAATGTCAGAGGCTTATATCGCCATTGGAGAAAAATGATAATTTTTAAACTGCGCTTATCATCTGAAACTGCAGTTTCTGAAAGTCTTGTACAAAGAAGTAACACGGACAGGTCTGATACTACACGGAGTATCAATGTGTAACTGAGAAACACAGTGTGCAAGTTATGAACAGTAAAGCACGAAACTATCTACCAAGAGGCAGGATCACACAGTGGTACCTGTTGGACCCATCCCCCACACTTTTCCAAGCAACTTTATCTACAACTCAATGTCGGTTTGTTTGTTTGCGTCTTATTTCACTTTGAGCAGCTACATCACAAATACAACAGAAGGATGAAGTCCAAGTTCAGTCAGTCGTTTATAATTTTGTCACCCACTTCAGAGAACAGGTACTGGTTACCAGGTCCAATAGACCAGTAGAAAATAACTTGTTTACCGAAGTAAACAAATACTATTCCACATCTCAGTGTTCCCGTGCCTGAAATTCCGGACGCTGGTTCAAGTAACCATCCTGATATTTCGTGGGTCACTTTCTCATAGTTATGCCATCATTTTCTTAAGACTTATCTATTTATTCACGCTCAACATCTATAATTATATCATGACCATAGCACAAGGATGAAGTAGAGTTTAGCCAATCCTTTATGCATGCACAGCCAACTTTGAAGGACTATCACTCCAGGCATCGGTTATACGGTCGTATTTACCAGTAAAGCATAGCTTGTTTATGTCAGTAAATGAATTCGAAATCTCTTTGCGAACTGTAATCAGTATGGGGAGGAGAGCCAACAGATAATTTCTGCCGCATCATAACGCAGTGACGATCTCATCAAACATCCCTGTCTATGAACTGTAATCAGTATGCGGTGGAGAGCCAACAGATAATTTCTACCAGATCATAACGCAGTCACGATCTCCACGAAAATCTCTCTACGAACTGTAATCACTGAGGGGAAGAGATCCAACAAATAATTTCTACCAGATCACATAACACAATCTCGATCTCATCGAAAATCTCGTTCTATAAACTGTAATCATTGTGGGAAGGAGAGCCAACTGATAATTTCTACCAGATCACAATGCAGTCATGATCTCATCGAACATCTCTGTCTATGAACTGTAATCACTATTGGGAGAAGAGCCAACAGATAATTTATCAGATCATAATGTAGTCAAGATCTCATCGAAAATCTCTCTACGAACTGTAATCACTGTGGGGAGATCAAACATAATTTCTACCAGATCATAACACAATCACGATCTTATTGAAAATCTGTCAACAAACTGTAATCACTGTGGGGAGGATAGCCAACAAATAATTTCTACCAGATCATAACGCAGTCATGATCTCGCCAAAAATCTCTACAAACTGTAATCACTGTGGTGAGGTGAACCAACAGATAATTTCTATCAGATCATAACGCAGTCAAGATCTCATCGAAAATCTCTCTCCGAACTGTGATCACTGTGGGGAGGAGATCAAACAAATAATTTCTACCAGATCATAACACAATCACTATCTTATTGAAAATCTGTCAACAAAACTGTAATCAGTGGGGAGGAGAGCCAACAAATAATTTCTACCAGATCATAACGCAGTCATGATCTCACCAAAATCTCTTTACAAACTGTAATCACTGTGGAGAGGAGAGCCGGCAGATATATAATTTCTACGAGACCATAATGTAGTCATGTAGTCTTATCAAAAATCTCTGTCTACAAACTGTTATCACTCTGGGAAGGAAAACCAATAGATAATTTCTACCAGATTATAACGCAGTCACGGTCTCAATTGGGTGACATCACAATCAGATGGGAGAAATTCGTATTTAAACCGACCCTTTCCCCAAGATCGCAAAGACAAACATGGCATCGTACCAATTCTGCGGCGACTGTCAAAGTAATCATAAAGCACGAAAATCGTGCTTTATGATTACTTTGATGTCGCCACAGAATAATTTCTTTGAAGTAGCCGATGACGGTGCTTTCATTGTCTTTGATGCCACGTTTGGAAAGTTAAAATGATCGGCCTTATCGACAGTGGCGTAGATAAGGGGGGGGGGGGGGGGCGGGGCGGAGGCCCCCCACCATAAGTTTTGTCGGAAATTTTTTGGGACCATTTTTAGGCGAATTTATGCCTAATAACATTAAAATGCTGGCTTTGGGGATAAAAATATGCCATTTTGGGTAAATTTTGGGTAAAAAAAAGACCAATTTTCAGTACTTTTGCAGTAAACAACAGATTCATTCTGTTTGTTTGGGTTTTTGTTGTTGTTACACTGTCGGAAAATTTTCGGTCTGTCGGAAAATTTTGGGCTTGCCCCTCTGCCAGCGAAAAGCTATCTACGCCACTGCTTATCGAGGTGGTGGTGCAGAGAGAACATGCCCCTTTGGAGTGTTTTGATATGCTCATTCACAAATAAGCTGAAAGTATGTCGTGTAAGTGTACAATGCACAATTCGTCCCCTGAGTTCCAATGTGTTCTTTGTGCCAGTAGGCACATAGAACACATTGGAAATCAGGGGACGAACTATTAGCACGTTTACCCTCTTTCAGTTAGGAATCCCCCCCCCCCCCCAAAAAAAAAAAAAAAAAAAAATTTGTCCCGGTACCGGTTGGAGAAAGAGGGAACTGGCGGTACCGTTACCAGTTGAAACGCCTGGTATAGCGACTGTCCACCGTTGGGTGGCTGTGTACCAATTCAATCTAGGTAACGGTTATAATATAACCCTCTTCTGAATATGAGGTTAATTGTTGTGTTACCTCACATACAAAAGCCAATGTGCATATGTAATACCAGATATTAAAAACAAGAGTTTCATGGCTCAGTTTATTGATGGATGATGGAAATAAACAAAGAGAAAAAAAAAACAAAAACAAAAAAACAAAACCATTTACCTAAAATATTTTCCATTATGTAAACAATATAAATTGATTAGCATTTTAATAAGCACTATTATAATCAAGGAACACCAATCACCAACTTTAACAGACTGCACTGCAGAACCCGATGAATTGGGGTACAAAATTATTTTTATTTTAAAAGTGTCAATATAATTATTTCATTTTAATAGCGTCAATGTACCTTTTCATTCACAAAATGGTGGACTATAACAAAAACAACATCAAACAGGTGCCCTTATATTTGAAAATAGATTTCCATACTAATCTGATCTTACTCTTTATCTAATATAGTGGTTATATTCTACCTGCGCTGTTCACAATAATCGCCATTCAAATTATATTTGTTTCCCATTTTGGTTCTTGTGAATTAGTTTTATTATAATTAATTACTGAGAATGCCTACAGCAGGGTTCGTACACATTTTTAAATAAGGAATGGTCGTTTTTTGATGTCTATTTCGTGAGTTATGAACCCCAAAAACTAAGGCCAAACTGTGTAAATGGGAGTAGCCCATTTACACTACGTTTGGCCTTTGTTTTTTGGGGTTCATATCTCAAGAAATAGACAGAAACAAACGATCATTCCTTGTAATTAAACTTGAGGGGCAATAAATTTAAACACTCTCTACTTTGAATTAAATAAAAACCAGGTCGCATCACGCTTGTTAGTGGCAACAGAATAAAAAGGCATAGCTTTCTAAAATTTTGTTTGAAATAACAATACATTTCACTGAAACACGTTCTTGTGTCATTAAGAATTTTATTGACCAATGAATTGCGTAAGTTAAAAGGACTGTCATAGGCCACACCCACACAAAACTTCAATCTCCTTTTCCACTTGACTTGTGGGTACTGTCATTCAAACCAACACTGAATTAAATTTAATTCTGACTTTGACCATTTCCTGAGAAACTGAAAACAGTTTGTAAATGCTGAGTTCAATATAAAACCAGGTGACCTGAAGTTGGCTGAACTTCGTTTCAGAACAGTTCATTCAGGCTATTTGGAAATTGGAAAGTTTTGTTCGCATGAGTTTCGTTTGTGGATTATTATGGCCGGTCATTGTTTATGTTTGATTTGGGTGAACACAGATGATCACCAGACCTGTTGCGTATAAACAAATTGAACATGGAATAAAAAGCATGATAAGGATTTCATTGTTTTTTAAATTACATTTTGAAAGTCTTCTTAATATGATGAGATAAATATTAATTACTTTTCATGTTCAAACAATATGAGCGTGCAGGGGTTCTTTTCCATTCTCACTGTGCGACGTAATCTTTAAGACAGACATTTGGGGCATGGTTTAGAGTGGGCCTAAATGTGTTTTTTTTTTTTCGGTTCATTGTGTTATGAAAAGAAAAAAATGAAATACTTTAGCCAATCATTTTGCCTGAAAATGCATGAACAGAAAATTAATTATAGATGAAATGCCATTAATTTTTTCGAATGAATTTTCCGAAATATTAATGTGATTTCGGAGACAAACCTGGAAACTAAAGTGGAATTTTTTAAGCATCTGGGTCATGGTAAAGTCCTGGATTATCCATGACTTTTCCAAGACCCAGATGCTCGGGATAAATTCCCCTTTAGTTCTCACTACCACATTTCACAGAACTGTAAATAATCAATATTATAAAATGGAACATCTAATGAATACATCACCAAAACCAACATGTATTTACAAAAGGGGTCTATCTGTACCATCACCAGTAATTACCATAAATATACCATTACTTATTTATTGGTGTTTAACGTAGCATACTTCTACACAATGGCTAATCGTGACCACAATTTGGATATAAAGTTGAGTGAAGTTTATACCCATGTTGCCCATTTTAGAGGACTCTGGGCAATGGTGATCAGGTCCTATTTTACCAGTAAAACAGAGGCTGTTTTCCACAGTAAACATGTACTGCTTCACTTCAGTCCTTTGCGCTAAATCAATCTCTGCAATGTTTTGTGACTACACTTTCATCAGCAAATTTGATATCATATTGGTATTACATTTCTTGTGAAATTTCCATGATTTTTTCAGACCAGATGCAAAAATACTCCCATTTTCCCATGAATTCTAGGTTTCCATGGCTAGTACAAACTCTGCTATAGGCATTCTCCAATAATATTGGCAAGAAAATTCAATATGAACAAAATATTTTTGCTTCTTGTATGAAGCACATTGACAAAATCTGAAACCTTTCAGTAATGGTATGAACACCACTTGCCAGGAGATCCCACACATGGGTGTCTAACACTCCACAAGGATAACAGGATACAAACACTTTTAATTCAGGTCCAAATATGAGCGTCTAGCACTCAACTAGTTAGGTGGTGTGAAGTATTTAGCTCAAGGGCACAATTCTGGTGTGCAATATCTGGCTCCTGGACACAACAGAAGCCAGAGTACCACTCAAAAGTACTATTAACTATTTCTGAGAGAACACAGAAAAATTGTCACCCTCTTGTTTCAAGAACCACAAGGTACAACCTGATACTGCTTTATTCACCTGAGGTATTATTATTATCCCTGATGGGTGAGGGCATGAGATGGGGAAATCTCACCCCAGGGCAAGATATTTGGTGCAGACACGAGCCTTACCGAGTATCTGGACCAAATATCTCGCCCCGAAGGTGAGATTTCCCCATCTCACCCCCACCCCCATTAGGGATAATTTTCTCTCTCCCCCCACACCACCCCACCAAAACACTCCGACGTCATCAAAAGTAATCCAGGGGCATGTGCAGCTATATCGAACAATTTTGTTGTCCATTTCTGAAAAAAAAAACTTATTTGGCTATCTGAAAGAGCACACAAACATTATGTATATACCACATGTATATACCACAAAATTAAATGCCATCGCTGACAAGACCCAGGTGGAAGATTTGTAGTGAAATGAACATTGACACATTCCGATGACGTCAGTTGGGCGCGTACATCAATCAATCGATGGAAATTCTGCACAGCCATTTGACACTATTTGCTTTCCATATTTATGTTCCTTCAAATGTTTATCATGCGATGATTAAATAGCCTGAGTGCTTATTAAATACGCTAATAAGCCGGTAACGTGTGTCATGTGAGATAGATATCTATCTCACATGGCCTTCTCACACGAGACAAGCATATCTTGCATAGAAAGTGGGGGTGGGGAGTTACATCTTTGACAACTGTTGATATTTGCTCCCATGATATGCACATGCAGTCAAATTATATTATCTCCCTTGATGTGCAAAGCAAAAAAAAATTATTTTTTTTTAAAAATTGCATTTCTGCCGATTAATGTTTGTTTTACTGGGGTTTAACGACTTTTCCAAAAGCCAGGGCCACATCATGTTCAACAGTTTTTATGGGTGGAGGAAGCCTGAATACCCCGAGAGAACCACCGATTGGCCACAAGCAACTGTCAGTTTATACAACTTACCAATTCAGCACAAGAGTTTGCAAAGTTGACGGTAAGTGTGTCATCGATGTGCAGTATGCCTTAGTACACATCGCCACCGTGACCCTACATGGGCAAACAGGATTAAGTGTCTTGCCCAAGGACACAAAGCAGTAACCATGATCAGGATCAAATGATCAACCTTTCGGTTAAAGTCTAATGTTCTAACCACTGAGTCACCATGCTCCCACTTATTGATGAAATCAGGTCAAAATTGGAAATGAACATTCTTAACTGGTAGAGTGCTGGAAGCCTAAATTTGGACTTTATTCTGAAGTGCAGCATTGCAACTTAACTCTTTGCATGCTGCTAATGGATATTCCTGCCCAGGACAGGAAAATCACTTGCCAATAAAACAAGGAAAATTTGAGCACATTTGACACATTTTCCCCACACAAATTGTATTACCTTTTTGACCACTGATTTCTTGAGTCACATTTTCATGGATTTGAAGCAGCCATGACTAGATTTGATGAAAAATATTTGTAAAAAACTCAGCAGGTTAACAGTTAAAGGCCTCATTTTCAATGGATATGCTTCATATCTGCGAAGTGAATTTATTTAGTCTGTAAGTATTTGCCTCGTTAAAATTTATGGAATTATAACAATTATTACAGGCAAAGACAAGAGAACCAATTTTTATAGCCAAAAATAACTGAGCACACTTCCAGTTAATATGGGCACCAATGAGGTAGTTGTTTCAGAAAAGATCTTCAGATATTCAGACATCTGAGAAATCATAATCATAAGTTCTGTCTACAGATCGAGAGACTCGCCAACATAATGACCTTAACAAAACTTCCGAATCATATACAGTGCCAAGATATGATTTATTGGTGTTTAATCCTTTACCCAAAGGGTGAAAGCATACGTTATCAAAATTTATTATTTTAATTATTGTTTTTTTTAAAAATTTTTCAAAATATTTCAACAAAACCAATTGAACCATATCATGTGACCCTTCATAGGAACGAGCTCAACAAGATGTTTCAATGATGGGTTAAATGATATGATCTTGTTGAAATGTTTTGAACAATATATTTTTTCAACTGTTGAATTTGTAAAGTATGTGGGTGAATGCAGCCATTTCGTTAGGTAAGTATTAAGATCACTTTCAGCATCCATGGCTATATGATGACCACAAAATGAGTATAAAGTAAAGTTTAGAATATTTTTTACAATTATGCTGCTCATTTCAGAGAAGTCTCTCCTCCTCCCCCAATCATTTACAGATTCCTATTATACCCCCCAAAATAAAACTTATCACCCATAGTACAAAAACACTGCCACTACGGTAAGTTCCCATGGAGAAGGGCAATGAAATTAGATCCTCCAATTCATAAGGCCTGGAAATAAATCACTAATGTTGTAACCAGTTAACAGGTTATACTATATAACATGGTAACTTGCAGGAAAAAAAGTGTAATGAGTTTCCACCTTATCTGTTTTTAATATGCCAGCCATGCTGTTTTTCTTTTAGAATTTACACCCAAATAAATAGCAACAACTAACGTGTGATTCTTGGCAAGATCAGGAATTATTTGTTGCTATTTATTTTGGTAGAAATTCTGTTAACTGCTAGAGTGCTAAATTATTTTTGGTCACAAGTCATTGCCTTGTTCCAATTCATGGGTGCTCAGGCCTGGCAATCTAGAAAATCAAGGAGTGCAAAACAAAACAGATTGCTTGGGAGTGAAATTGCACCTGAAATTTTCAATGCAAAAACTTGTGTGCTATTTTGGTTATATTCACTTCAATGTATTAATTTTGCGACTGAAAAATTGTACTACATTCAGCTACACAGTGGAAATATTGGCTCACACATCTCATTATTCAAAATGTTGCATTCAATTCTTATGTGACATGAATTATTGCGAATCACTGCAACACTCACAAATCATCTCCTGAGTTCCAATGTGTTCTCTGTGCCAGCAGGCACAGAGAACACATTTGAACTCAGGGGACGAAATGATAATAGATTTTAAAGGCAGTCCCAAACAGGTCTGACATTCCTGAAAATCAAGGGATGCAAAAAATTGCCCTCCTCAATTTTTTCTAGACATGCAGAACTCCTGCACTCCTAAAGAATGCCAGGCCTGGGTGCTGCCATTAGGCAGTTTCCCATAAATTATAACATGGCAAGTCCATTCTGACTAAAGAATTTTACTTTTATGATTAAATGAAGCACACACACAGAAAATTGTGGAGCCTGAGAATAACTTGAGAATAAAGCCCAAATGTAGGATTCCAGCACTCAACCAGTTCAGATGTTAACAAACATACCACTCTATTCATATGTGGATGCAATGAGCAACTTTTGAGTTGAGTTAGTTCTAAATGATTGTAAAGTCTGACTGGCAAAACATCCAGGATTAGGATTTAAAAGGTATTATTTTGTCGTTACCTGCAGGTTGTTTGTCTATTTTATGACAGAAGTAACAAAAACAATGGTTCACAGGTTATTTCCAGGCCCGAGTCAAGTCAACATCATCCAATTAGCCCCCCCCCCCCCCACCCCCTTTCACACAATGATGGGAAAATTCCAATCTAAAATAAAATTTGGGGCATGTTCAAATGGGATGCCCCACTTCATGTTTCATCTGAGAAAATGTTAATAAATTCTCAGAAATGACCCTGGTTATATATATGGGTGACTGGGTTAGTGATGAAATTCAAATTGTGTGCATTGATACTACTAATACAAAAGTTAACCCTTTATCCAATATAATGGCTCAAACGGGCCAGCACTATTAAAAACAAGAGGCCCCAGGGGGCCTGAGGGCGCTCACCTGACATGGTAGCCTAAATATCAACCCAGAGAATTGATTTTCACAAGTTGCATCTGCTCCTCCTAATAAAAGCTGAAACCAAATATCCAAATATTCTGACCAGTGGATCTAAAAAAAGATTTTTAAAGAATATTCCTCATATTGAACTAAGTCATAATTCGGGCTCCCACAGGGAGCCCATATATGAACCCAGGGACTTGGCTTTAACAAACCTGAAACTCACACCCCTAAGGATTCTGCACACCAATTATCAAAACATTCCGACTGCTGGATCTGAAGAAGAAGATTTTTAAAGAAAATTCCTCATTTTGAACCAAGTTACAATTCGAGCTCCCACAATCAGCCCAAATATGGACCTAGGGACATGGCTTGAACAAACTTGAATCTTACCCTCCTAAGGATGCTGCATAAAAAATATCAAAAGCATTCATCTGCTGGATCTGAAGATTTTTAAAGAAAATTCCTCATTTTGAACTAAGCTGTCATTCAGGCTCCCATAGTGAGCCCAAATATGAACCAAGGGACTTGGCTTGAACAAACTTGAATCTCAGCCCCCTAAGGTTGCTCCATGCCAAATATCAAAACATTCTAACTGCTGAATCTGAAGAAGAAGATTTTTAAAGAAAAATTCCTCATATTGACTACGTCATAATTTGGGCTCCCACAGGGAGCCCAAATATAGTTCCATGGACTTGGCTTTAACACACTTAAATCCCCCCCCCCTCCAAGGATGCTACTCACCACATATCAAACCATTCCGACTGCAGGATCTGAAGAAGAAGATTTTTTAAGAAAATTCCTCATTTCGAACAAAGTTACAATTCAAGCTCCCACAGTGAGCCCAAATATGGACCTAGGGACATGGCTTGAACAAACTTGCATCTCACCCCCCTAAGGATGCTGCATACCAAATATCACAAGATTCTGCCTGCTGGATCTTGAGAAGAAGATTTTCCTGAAATGCACTAAGTTCAAATTTGGGCTCCTATACTGAGCCCAAATATAAACCCAGGGGGCCGATTTGAACAAACTTGAATCAGATCCACCCCACAATGTTGCATACCAAATATCACAAGATTCTGCCTGCTGGATCTGGAGAAGATTTTTGAAGAAATTTGCCTGAAATGCACTAAGTTTGAATTTGGGCTTCTATAGTGAGCCCAAATATGAATCCAGGTGGCCGATTTGAACAAACTGGAATCAGATCCACCCCACAATGTTGCATACCAAATATCAAAAGATTCTGCCTGCAGGATCTGGAAAAGAAGATTTTTGAAGAAATTTGCCTGAAATGCACTAAGTTCGAATTCGAGCTTCTATAGTGAGCCCAAATATGAATCTAGGGAGCAGATTTGAACAAAATAGAATCAGATCCACCCCACAATGTTGCATACCAAATATCAAAAGATTCTGCCTACTGGATCTGGAGAAGAAGATTTTTTAAGAAATTTGCCTGAAAAGCACTAAGTTCAAATTTGGGCTCCTATACTGAGCCCAAATATAAACCCAGGGAGGCGATTTGAACAAACTTGAATCAGATCCACCCCACAATGTTGCATACCCAATATCAAAAGATTCGGCCTGCTGGATCTTGAGAAGAAGATTTTCAAAGAAATTTGCCTGAAATGCCCTAAGTTCAAATTTGAGCTCCTATACTGAGCCCAAATATAAACCCAAGGGGCCGATTTGAACAAACTTGAATCAGATCCACCCCACAATGTTGTATACCAAATATCAAAAGATTCTGCCTGCTGGATGTGGAGAAGAAGATTTTCAAAGAAATTTGCCTGAAATGCAGTAAGTTCAAATTTGGGCTCCTATACTGAGCCCAAATATACACCCAGGGGGCCGGTTCAAACAAACTTGAATCAGATCCACCCCACAATGTTGCATGCCAAATATCAAAAGATTCTGCCTGCTGGATCTGGAGAAGAAGATTTTTTAAGAAATTTGTCTGAAATGCACTAAGTTCGAAATCGGGCTCCTATACTGAGCCCAAATATGAACCCAGGGGGCCGATTTGAACAAACTTGAATCAGATCCACCCTACAATGTTGCATCCCAAATATCAAAAGATTCTGCCTGCTGGATCTGGAGAAGAAGATTTTTTAATGTTTTTCCCATTGCCTACAGTGTTAAAAAGTGCTGACTCAGCACTTTTTCAAAGTCCTGAAACTGTACCCTATGATAAAACCGATGGCAATTTTTTTTTTACCAATTCTTTCTGTTGGTCCTAAGGAAGCTTCACACCATATAAAAAAATTCTCGGTGCCGTGCAGTTTTGGAGATATGGGCGTTTTAATTTTTTTCTATTTTTAGCTCCTGCGGTTCCCATGGGGCTACGGGAAAAAAAAAATCAGCATAAATTAGGTACTTATGACCCAATAAGCCCTCACATAAAATTTGGTTCAAATCAGCCTCTCGGTTTGGAAAATAGAAATTTTGGGCGGGGCAAAAAATTTTGCCCCTCCCATAACGACGCCAAGTATAGCCCCACAAACTTCTCTTGAACAAATCTGAGTCTACACCTCAAAAGAAAGCTGCACACCAAATATCAAGTCTCTGCTACTGCTGGTTCATGAGAAGAAGATTTTTTAAGATTTCAGCACACTTTTTGGGTGTGGCCCTACCCACGGGCGAGGCAACTTAATTTGAACAAAATCAAATTGCGATGTCATAACAAACTATTATCTCAAATATCAATTAAATTGGTTCAGCGGTTTGGGAGAAGAAGACGCAAACACCATGTTCACAGACGACGGACGGTGAGTGATCACTATAGCTCTCCTGACTGAAAGTCAGGTGAGCTAAAAATTGTGCATAGCTGTCTTTAAAGCAAAAAAAGGAAAAAAAAACTCAGTTATACAATAATTTTTTTTTTTTTGCAAGTGTTGTCTGCTATTCAGGTTGGGTAAAGGGTTAACAACTCACTGTGACAGATATACATTGTATAATCAGTTCTATACATTTGGCAAAATCACAGACACAAGAAACAAGTGCAAACGATGCAAGGATGCCGGAAGTGGGGGGGGGGGGGGGGGGGGGGATATGTCCTTTTCGCCAGAAGTGCTCTATTGGAAAAAACTTTATTTACCGAGAACTATAACTGAGAAACTCCCTGAGTATTCGTTTCTAATGTATTTCACATTGTCAACAGTGGGAGGTTAGAAATAATGATGGAGGCTGGTCGTTAATCATCAAAGAAGCTATACAATCAATGGGATGAATTCTAAAGCCTCATATCTTCCCTTGAGTGCAACAGCATTGCAGATTGCCTGTTGCACTCCAGGATTGATATCATGTCAATACTACTGAGTGTCAGGTACAATGAGGGAGACTGATAGATAATCATCAAACCAAAAAGCTATACAATTAGCGGGGTGAGTTCCAAAACTTTATATTCTCCCTCGGGTGCAACAAGGTGCCACAAATCTGCAATGCAACAGCATTGCAGATGGCAGCTTGTTGCACTCAAGGGACGGTATAATATCACAGGGCTTATATTTCAACGAGAATCTGAAAAATCATTCACGCAAAGATTCGCCCAAAAACCCCCAGCAAGAATCCATGTAGATTCTTGCAGCATCTCTGCTAGGATTTGCATGAAAAGAATTGAGTCAATTTAACCCTTTATCTAACACAGCAGCAGCAAATTAAACAATACAAGGCTAACATGACCTGAAATGCCCTGATTGTACAATAATGGCTGTCATTGGAACCAGCTCAATGAGCCGGTTCCAATGCATCCATAGTTGTACGTTTTTATTGATAAATATTGTTTATTTTTTAAAAAATTATCAAATTCAGTTTATATTTTAAAAATTAAAAAGCTGTGTTGGGTAAAGGGCTAACGTGTGTTTCAGTATACAACAGGGGTTCAACCATGGTGGCCTAATGGGATCCTAGGACACTCATAGGAGGTATGGATTCTCACAACCATTTTCGTGAGAATCTAAATGGATTCTCACAAATTTAGATGATATATAAGCCCTGTATCAATAGAACTGAAAGTCACATTATAAGTTATGTTTTAAACTCCCAGTCTTAACTCGAGTTCCCTTTCTGATACCCCATGACCTTCTTGCCCTTGGGATACTTCCGGAACCCTTGCAACCAGGGAATATTTAATCAGATTTTTCTAGAGCTGAAACAGTTAAGGGGTTTTTTGGTCGATTAATCACGTGGATAAACCTTGGTTAACCTTTTAATCACTTGTCTAAATAGATATCTGAATAATTGCCATATCATTGAATAATTGCCATACAGCATGAACCCTTTACCCAACATAACAAACAAAACCAACTAGGCCTATATACAAAAATCTCCATTCAAATTTATTATGTTTTCAAGTTTTGTCTCAAAAATGTTGTGCTCGTTCCAATGAGGGTCATAAGCTATGTTTTTGATACAGAAATTGAAATTTTTTAGTAATTCATGAATTTATTTTGCAAGTATCGTCTGCTACCCGCAATGGGTAAAGGGTTAAGAATGACCATTTCCAGCTACTGATACAATATGATGATCATGCAAGTAAACAAGTATGTCAGCAAGTAACTTGCATGCTTTACTCTGTCTCGTATAATTGATGTGAGTCAGTTTGACAATGTTTACCTGTTTTGGAGCAAGTTTGTTCCTTTGTTAACCCATATAATACAGTAGTTCAAAAGTAATGGTTAATCGATCAATTACTTTTTGGATCGTGCAAGATGTTTTTCATTGATTAATCGATTAATCGGTTAACCGTTTCAGCTCTAGATTTTACAGTGCCATATAGGCATCAAAAGGAATGAATCGGACACACCATTTTTCATTAAATATGTAAATATGCAATTTGTAAATGAGAAATTTATCAAAATCTTCAAAAATATTTTCATCATAAATAACAAGTTGCCCTGCCCACTGTGATTTTGTCTTCTTCAAGCAATTTTAAGATCATTTTCTTGGCTGATTTATTGTTTGTACCTTTGGACTTGGCACATTAGACTTTGATGGCAAAGGTTTCTCATGAAAAGCTTTCACTGCAGATGGTGGAAAGTCTTTGTCTCCCTGTCAAAAAAAAGAGATCATTTTCACAATATTTCATGAAAAATAAAATATATGAACATTTCTCAAGGGTTTTGAAAAACATCTGACTGTGACCATACCCTTTAGTAGACTTTCATCTTAACCCTTTACCTAACACGAAAGACTGACGACATTTGCAAACAAAATTCTTGAATAACAAATTTTTTTCATTTTTGGCATCAAAAACATAGCTTTTGACCCCACACTGGAACAAGCTCAATGAGCTCGTTCTAATGAGGGGTCATAAGCTATTTTTTGTGACAAAAAATTGTAAAAACAATGAAAATTGAATGATTTTTGTGAATAGCACTGGCCGGTTTTGGCAGTAACGTTGGGTAAAGGGTTAAAAACTACATTATATTTCAATACAGTTGACCCCACTTCTAAATGGATATCTCTTAAATTAATAGTCCTGTTAATTGAATATAATTTCCAAACACAAAACAATTATGCCATACCTTCAGTATAAATGTGACATCTTAATTGCATATAGGTTATACCGTAATCTGTTAATAGAACAATAACATGATTTTGAAGGGCATTACAGTGTATTAACGACCTAAACAGAAATGGTTAACAGCCCAAGAGTTTATTAGCGAACTGAGACGAAGTCTCGGGCCGCTAATAAGCTCAAGGGCTGCTAACCATTTCTGTTGAGCAGTTGATACACTGTAATGCCTGACAAAGTCATGCTATTTCTATTATTGCCACTTTTGTACAGCAGATACATTGCATTTAAATTATATGGGAAATAAGATAAATAAATGAAGTTTGACGTTTTCGAATTAAAAAAAAGCAGCAACTATCGTCTGATTTGTTGACAAACAAACAAACCGGGTAACATGACTATTGTCTGATCAGTCTACGGCGAAATTTGGAAAGCTAGATGATGAAATATATCTTCGAAATGCGAACTTTTGGCAATGAGTTTATTCATCAAAGATGTCATCACTTACTTTGTGAGTATCGCTTCCTATATTTGATATATTATCTTTCCGTGACACAAATGGAAACACTTGAAACAAAATTATTGTCTTTACAAATTAAAAATCCGAATTGGATATTTCGATCCAAATGGAAATTTGGAGAAAAATATTATTGATCGGCTGAGAGATATGACATCATTGTCTATATTTAGACGTTTCAGGCTGTTATTGACTTGTCGGGCCGTTATAGTCCATAAAGGCCTGACCCTTCGACTGACTTGTACTTCTGGAGCATTAAGAGGCTTCAACGCCTGGTAAAACATCGTTAATGTGCTAGGAATGCCCGCAAAAGTGGTAATAATTGAATAAAAAATCTTGTAACATGTAAAGAAGTTACCCTGTTTATCTTACCAAGTTCCTCTTGTTTATTGACCTGTTTTGTCTCAGTGCATCCATTACATGCATTTAATCTATTATATCTTGTTTGACAGAGTTCCACAAGCTCACCACCAGGGAATCTCCCCAATGTGCATGAATATGATAAATGAAAGTGTCAATGGCACTGTAGCTCAACTTGTCAAGACATGTACACGTATAGTATGTGACACAGCAATGACAAACATCTAGGTAATGACCTGGTAACAAAGGTACATATAAAGTATTGTAACGGTCTGTACATAAATACTGACCGTAGCCTGTAACAAATGTATAGGTAAAGTATTGTAAAGGTGGGTGACAGTCAGATGCTAAACTAGAAAAGAAATCTTTGGGTCCCAGAGTGGGTCTGACTGAACCCCAAAATATTTGTTCTCATAGCACAGTGATAACAAAGGCACCCCAAAACACACTCATTCCTGTCCCAAGATGGAAACAAAGGTACCCAAGAATTTTCGTGAAGATCAGTTCATAAATACGAGCTGTAGAGAAGTTGTGTACAAAAAACTGATTGGACCTAATTTCGGTACTCAGAAACAATCGTTCTCGTCCCAAGGTGATAACAGAGGTACCCAAGAAGTTTTGTGAAGATCGGTTGATAAATACAGCCTCTAGTCCGAGGCGTATTGACATGTGCACTTACAGTGTATAAGTAGCACTGAATAAATCAAAGTTCATCTAATTTGCATAATTTCTGCACGAGAAAAAAAACGTATTATATGTGATGTATCCCATGGTACTAAACATTCACACAAAATTTTTTTCAAATCGGCGCTTTCATATGGAAGTTCTGTGCAAAAATCTGATTGCACCAAATTTTGTACAAAATGGCTGCCACCGGTCATCTTGAATTTCGGACCGCACCCCAAAACACTCGTTCTCGTCCCTCGGTGATACCAAAGGTATCCAAGAAGTTTCATAAAGATCGGTTTATAAATACGGCCTCTAGCCCGAGCCGTATTGGCATTTGCACTTACAGTGCTGAAAGTAACACTAAATACATCAAAGTTAGTCTAATTTGCATAATTTACGTACGAGAAAAAAACCTGTATTATATGTCATGTATCCCATGGTACTAAACATTCATACAAAAAATTATTCAAATCAGCGCTTTCATATGGAAGTTCTGTGCAAAAATCTGATTTCACCTAAGTCTGTACAAAATGGCCGCCAGCAGCCAACTTGAATTTCGGATCGGACCCAAAAACACTCGTCCTCATCCCATGGTCATAACAAAGGTACCCAAGAAGTTTCATAAAGATCGGTTCATAAATACCGCCTCTTGCCCGAGCCATATTGAATTGTTGACGGACAGACGACAGACTGACGACTGGCCATGGCATAAGCTCAAATTTGGCTTTGCCAAAGTTGAGCTAAAAATGACAAACCGACTGACCATTCACGTGGGTTGGAGATGGCTAACTGAACACCTGGCTATGTAAAAATTCTTCAGAAACTGCCTTTTATCATTAACAAATATTCATATATTGCATGGAATTGAAATATATATAGCCTCTCAAGGTAAAAGTCTAAAAATCTATCAAGACACAAGAAAGGCTGCTTAACTGGTAGAGTGCTAGAAGCCCATATTTGGGCTTATTTTGAACTGCAGGTACCTAAAGTTAAAGGCTTCATATTTTCTAGATGTCCTTCGTATTATCTTGTAAGTAAAATTACTTCATCTCCATCGATTTGCATTGTTACAATTTATGGGAGAGTGCCGGCACTCTCCGATGAATTGTAACAAGACAATAATGTGTCAACAAATCTTGAGGCAGAGAAAAAATTTAGCACTCTACCAGTTAAGTGACTCAGACTTTACCATTCAAGATGCAACTTCTGACTAACCGGTCATCCGTTCGCGTTGATTTAAATTTGTGTAACCACCACGCAAAAGAAACAAGCATTCTCATCAAATTTTGCACACTGTTGAATGATAAGCTCGAAAGCTAATTTTTGGTGTGAGGCGAATGTCCTTAAATACTACACCCAAAATTAACTTATGGCTATACCATCTAATTTTCAACTTGGACCATATCATATCATTTGAAAGATAAGATATAAAAAGAACCTCAGGATATTTTTTTACAAGTTAGTAATGGACATCAATTATTGCAAGCATGTTGTAAAAGTATCATTGCTATCCTTTTGCATGTTATAAATTAGATTTTCTTTTCCCTTTACCCAACTGAAAATATTAGCAGCTTTGTGGACGAACACATCAAAATCTTCGTCCCAACTTACAGAAGCTGCCTTAGGGATACCACCCACTTCCTGAACACTCTAGATCAACTTGATAACTTACCAGCAAATTTTCAGCTTTGGCCGATGGACGTCACATCACCTTATACAAATATACCAAATCAAGAGGGCCTAGTAGCCTGCGCACGGTGCATCAGGAGGCATGAACCTCACTGGGATGTCTCACCTCACAATTTACTTGAATTACTCAAATTGGTCTTACATTGCAACAATTTTGAATTTAATGGGGAACACTATCTCCAGGTTGGGGGCACAGCTATGGGAACCAGACTAGCACCTAGCTATGCCAACATTTTTATGGGCGAACTAGAAAACAAACATCTTGAGGGCTTCAGACTTCAACCTGAACTATACCTTAGATTCATCGACAACAGCCAGAGCCAGAGTAGCCCCACTCAAACAGATCAGTGGCCTACAAATACAGAACCCCTTCTCACCATGCAACCCCCCCCCCCCCCCAGTGCCAAGTTTTGCCAGAATCTCCCCACACAATTGGGGTTCAAAAGTGTGGCAACCAATAAACGGCACAGAGAGCCATACAAATCCAACTGTCAAACAAGAAACTGTATCTACTTGATCACCTGCCACAAATACAGGAAACAATAGGTTAGTGAAATCAAAAGACATTTCCAAATTTGCATTAAGGAACACATTTCTGATATCTGCCACAAAAGAGAGACTCCAGTCTCAATACACTTCAACGATGAAGGCCATTCTTGGAGTGACTTGACATACAGAATTATCCAAGTCCTCAGATCAGACCCTGAGAGTGCCGCCTCCACTCCACAAAGACGAAAATGCAAAATGCAATGGATATATTCACTACGCACTCTCATACCAATCGGCCTGAACAGAAAGGATTTCTTAGAATATATTTTCCCTTTACCCAACCTGAATAGCAGCCGACACAAAATAATTTCTTGGAAAAACTAAATTTCCAAAAAAAATTTCCCTCAAAAACTAAGCTTATGACTTCCTCATTGGAACAAGTTTGATAAGCAAAATGACAACATTTAATGGTGATTTTTGTGATTTGCACTGGCATATTTTGGTCAGAGCATTGGCTGGTGGGTTAAAGAGACAGATTCACATTTGTAAAAAAAAAAAAAACAGAAAAGAAGATTTCAAGTTTCAATTTAAAAAAATCTACTCACCTGGCAGATATTTGATGTGAAAGCACTCATTAGATTTTCATTTGTTATGGATGGTGGGATGAGTGTGTTATTTATTTAATGGTGTTTAAGGTCACTTTCAGCATCTCATGACTGCAACACAGGGATGAAGTCAAGTTTAGCTAATCATTCATACCTATGCTGCAAGTGCGCACTGTTGAGAACTTCCAACCCCAGTTGTTGATTCTGGGTCCAATTTACCAGTGAAGCAGAACTTGTTTACCACAGTAAACAAGCACTAATCCACTTTCTGGGATTCTGGGGGTGGGGTGGCAGTCAAGTAGGGATGCGAGCATTACTTGCTCTTGTTAATTAAATATATCCTGTAAAAGGTAAAGCAGTGGAACCCTGTTAATAGAAGAGCCACTTTGCCAATGAAAATTATCCAGTTAACAGGAGTATTCAAATAACATGGATAGTGTCACTTTCCTGTATTCTGGAGATAAACTTAGCTCTGTCAAACAAGATATCATAGATTAAATGCCAGTATTGGATGTACTGAGGCCAAATAGGTCTATATTCTAAAAACAAAGGAAAACTAGGGACAGTCAGGGTAATTTCTCGACAAGTTACAAGATTTTTTATTCAATTAACAGGAGTTTATGCTATAACCTGTATTCAATTAACAGGTCAAATCTGTACTGGAGGTATAGTAAATGGTTTTGTGTTGGGAAATTATATTCAATTAACAGGGTTATTTAGTTAAGAGATATCCAATTAAGTGGGCTCCACTCTAGTCCCCTTAAATATTTCTTGGTCCCAGACTCAATTGAATTTACATCAAACAAGCGGCCTGCATCACAATGTGCTGCTTATGCCCCCAACCGCAAACAATTTTCTAAGTGGAAATGAGTGAAAAAGATCCGTAACTCTGGAAACAAGAGGCCCCAGGGGGCCTGAGGGCGCTCACCTGACATGGTAGTCTAAATATGAAACCAGGGACTTGACTTGAATAAGCTGCATACGCCCCTCCTAAGAAAAGCATATACCAACTAGATGAAGTGATTGTGCCCACACAAGACACAGGATTTTCCTTCTATTTTCAGTTCCTGCACTTTTATGTCCCAAAATTGAGATAAACGCATAAAAAACAGATTTTTTTCCCAAACAAAATACTTTCAGCCTAAATTTTTTTCTTCTTCTTAAAACGCATAAAAAACGATAAAACTAATTTCCGGATTTTGGTCCAAAAGTCCCACACGGACCCCAAATTTTGGGTGTAAAAAAAATTTTTTTTTTGTCTTAAAATTGACAGAAACGCATAAAAAACAAACAAAAAAAAATTACGGATTTTGGTCTCAAATTTTCGAAGTCCCACCCGGACCCCAAATTTTTGGTGTAAAAAAAAAAAAAATTTTTTTTGTCTTAAAATTGACTGAAATGCATAAAAGACAAAAAAAACAAAATTTCCGGATTTTGGTCCAAAAGTCCAACCCGGACCCCAAATTTTCAGGGGAAAAATGAAAGAGTCAATGACTCCGTATCTCAACTTGGATATGACAGGAATTAGTACTTGCTGTGACCAAGACAACTGAATAATGAATATGACAGGAATTAGTATTTGTTTTGGCCCAGTCAACAATAATAAAAGAATTACAAGGTGACTGTAATGGACTACAGATTAAGACCAATCATTGTAGATTATTATTTTTGTGTGGAAATTTTCAGTCCCAAACAAAATATTTTCAGACTAAAATTTTTTCTTCTTCTTCTTCTTAAAATTGACCAAAATGCATCAAAACACAAAAAACTAATTTCCGGATTTTGGTCCAAAATTTTCGAAGTCCCACCCCAAAAAACCTGTAATATATGTAATGTATCCCATGGTACTAAACATTCATACAAAAAATTATTCAAATCTGAGCTTTCATATGGAAGTTCTGTACAAAAAACAGATTTCGGCATCGTCGGTACAAAATGGCTGCTGGCAGCCATCTGGAATTTGGGACTGCACCCAAAAACACTCGTTCTCGTCCCACGGTCATAACAAAGGTACCCAAGAAGTTTCGTAAAGATTGGTTCATAAATACGTCCTCTAGCCCGAGCCATAGCAGCTTGGCACTTACAGCTCTGAAAGTAACACTAAATAAATCAAAGTTAGTCTAATTTGCATAATTTACGCACGAGAAAAAAAACCCGTATTATATGTGATGTATCCCATTGTACTATACATTTATACAAAACTTTATTCAAATCAGAACTTTCATACAGAAGTTCTGTACAAAAAACTGATTTTTGCATCATCGGTACAAAATGGCCACTGGCAGCCATCTTGAATTTCGGACCACACCCAAAAACACTCGTTCCCGTCCCAGGGTCATAACAAAGGTGCACAAGAAGTTTCGTAAAGATCGGTTCATAAATACGACCTCTAGCCCGAGCCATAGCCAATTGTTGATGTACGGACAGACGGACGGCAGGCCATGACAATAGCTCAAATTTGACTTCATCAAAGTTGAGCTAAAAATAATTTTTTTTTGTCTTAAAATTGACGCAGAAAAAAACAAAAAATTTTTTTTCGGATTTTGTCCAAAATTTTCTAAGTGCCACCCGGACCCCAAATTTTCAGGGGAAAAAAAAAAATTTTTTTTTTGTCTTAAAATTGACCGAAACACAGAAAAAGCCCAAAAATTTTTTTCGGATTTTGGTCCAAAATTTTCTAAGTGCTTCCCGGCCCCAAAATTTTCAGGGGAAAAAAAAAAATTTTTTTTTTGGTCTTAAAATTGACCGAAACGGAGAAAACACACAAAATTTTTTTTTCAGATTTTGTCTAAAATTTTCCAAGTGCCATCCGAACCCCAAATTTTCAGTCGAAAAAAAAAAAAATTTTTGTCTTAAAATTGACCGAAATGCAGAAAAAGCCCCAAAAAATGTTTCCGATTTTGGTCCAAAATTTTCTAAGTGCCACCCGGACCCCAAATTTTCAGGGTGAAAGAAAAAAATTTTTTTTTTGTCTTAAAATTGACCAAAACGCAGAAAACACAAAAAAAATTTTTTTCGCATTTTGGTCCAAAATTTTCTTAGTCCCAAGGACCCAAAATTTTCAGTGTAAAAAAAATTTTTTTTTTGTCTTAAAATTTACCAAAATGCATAAAAATCAAAAAAAAATTTCAGGATTTTGGTCCAAAATTTTGTCTTAAAATTGACCGAAACGCAGAAAACACACAAAAATTTTTTGGGGGGATTTTGGTCCAAAATTTTCTAAGTCCCACAGACCCAAAATTTTCAGTGTAAAAAAAAATTTTTTTTTGTCTTAAAATTGACCAAAACGCATAAAAAAACAAAAAAAAATTTCCGTATTTTGGTCCAAAATTTTCAAAGTCCCATCCGAACCCCAAATTTTCGGGGGAAAAAAAAATTTTTTTTGTCTTAAAATTGACCGAAACGCAGAAAAAACAAAAAATATTATTTTGGATTTTGGTCCAAAATTTCGAAGTCTGCAACGGGACCCCAGGTTTTCAGCCTAAATATGAACCCAGGGACTTGGCTTCAACAAACTTGAATCTCACCCCCTAAGGGTGCTGCATACCAAATATCAAAAGATTCTTATTGGTAGATCTGAAGAAGAAGATTTTGGGAGCAGTGGTTTGGGAGAAAAGTAGTCTTATGTTTTTCCCATCACCCACAGTGTTAAAAAATGCTGACTCAGCACTTTTTCAAAGTCCCCAAAAAGTACCCCATGATAAAACCGATGACAATATTTTTTGACCATTCCATTCTGTTGGTCCTAAGGAAGCTTCACAACAAATAAGAATTCTCAGTGCCGTGTAGTTTTGGAGATATGGGTGTTTTAATTTTTTTCTATTTTTAGCTCCTGTGATTCCTACAGGGCTATGGGGAAAAAAATTTCTGCATAAATTAGGTACTTATGACCCAATAAGCACTAACATAAAATTTGGTTCAAATCGGCCTCGCAGTTTGGAAAATAGAAATTTGGGGCGGGGCCAAAATTTTTGCCCCTCCTTTAACATCGTCAAATATAGCACCTCGAACTTCTCTTGAACAAATTTAAGTCTACACCTCAAAAGGAAGCTGCATACCAAATATCAAGTCTCTGCTATTGCTGGTTCTTGAGAAGAAGATTTTTTAAGAATTGGAGCATTTTTGCCCCATCCCTCTGCTCAATATGAGCCGAAACCTAATTTGACAAAAAATCAAAATGCCCTTATATAACCCCTACTCACATGAAATTTCATTAATATGCGGCCAGTGGTTTGGGAGAAAAAGGCCCAAACACCACCTTCACGCCGGACGACAGACGACAAGTGATCAGAATAGCTCACCCTGACTTTCAGTCAGGTGAGCTAAAAATGTGTGGAAGAAACTCATGCTACACAGATATCATTCCTCCATGATGCTCTATCACAACACCAAATATCCTTCAAATCGGAGTGGCAGTGGCTGAGATAAAGGGGGGGGGGAATGTTGGCATAGATGGATGAACATATAGACGGATGGATGGATGGATGATGGATGGATGGATGGATGGATGGATGGATGGACAGATGGACAGAGGTCTCCACTAGACACCCCTTTGACTTTCCCAGTCGGGAGCAAAAAAAATTCATGACTGCTGCAAGAGTTCACTCTTTGTCTACTGCTAGTCAATTTTCCTGCTGATGACAAAATACTCTGTTGTCCAGTTTACTGGCTCTTGTTGACAAAAGATACCTTATAAATTAGGAGGACATGTAGTCCTGTTAACAATTATTTCTTGATTACATACAATATTGAATTTTCATCAAATCAATTCATCGCTGCTGCTGCAACACAAGCAGGGTTGGCACTGGTTGAAGAGAAGTGCACAAACGATGTGCAGTATGCCTTAGTACATAGTGCCACCCTGCTCCCACACAAGACAATCGGGATGACGTGCCTTGCCAAAGGACACAACACAGTTACCGCTGGTGGGGACTGAACCGTGGATCTTTCAGTCTGAAGTCAGATGCCGTAACCACTGAATCACGATGCTCCCTGAGCCTTTTTGAATAGCATTTGGCTCATCACACACCCTGCATTATTTATTTATTGGTGTTTAAGATCACATGTTTCTGCACAATGACTAATCGTGACTGCAACAAGGAGATAAAGTCCCAGTTTAGTCAATCATTTATACCCATGTTGCTCAATTTAGAGGACTTCCACCCCAAGCATTGATGACTGGGTTCTATTTTACCAGTAAAACAGAGCTTATTTACACCAGCAAACAAGCACTGCTTCACTTCCCAGGGTTACCATGGGGGGAGGGGGCACATACTGCATTGCATAATGTCTGTCTTACCTTTGTGACAGCCCCTGACACCAACAAAGTTTGATGGTGCTTATCTACCTTGGGAGGACTGAAAGATAAAAGAGACTGGTTTCAGTACATTTCTCATGATCAAAGCATACATGTACATGATGAGTAAGTTAATGATTTGCCACACATAAATTAGAAAATGCCAGAGAACAAGCAATTTACCTCAATGAGAGAATGAAATGTGTCTTGATACATATGCGCTGTATAATAAAAGGAGCAGTGACATTCTTGCAAAATAACAAAACGGTATGAACACATAATCATAAACACTGACTTACTGACTGAGAAATCAAAGTCAAACAGTTGTAAACAAGATGTTAATTAAAAACAGAATTTGTTGTAATTTTTGGAATTCACTAAAAAAAAAAACTTTCCACAGTCCATTCCAATGAGGGGTAGGGCTGCACGGTAATTCAGTATTTTACTGAAACTCAGAATTTTTTTCGATACTGAGTAAATACCGAGCAATTTTCAACTTAAGCGGTATACCGACTTTCAAGGTATTATCGAATAAAAAAGTCCATATGTGCCACGAAAAGATTATGTGGGGCTAACCAATTGCATCTCATATCAAAGTAAGACTGAAAAATTGCATATTTTAGACTAATGCGTTAACGTTAATCCGTCGAAATAAGCTTCCATCGAATGGTGTGAAATTGGTAATTGATAACTTTGCAAATTCAATGCCTGTTTATTATCGGACATGCTGTTCCATTGCCTGTAGCACAATTAAGAGAACAATAAATTTAATGCTTCTTTATTCGAGTACATCCTGTCTCAATGTATTCCGTATAAACTCGATTAGTATTCTGCCACCAACAATAGAAAAGCCATACTGGTGTTTTATTAGCTGCAAGCAAAGTTAATTGAGATTAAATGACCAAAGTTTTTTGGTAACAAGCATTTTACCGACAATCGTTTTTTAACACTTTTGTTGGAGTGAAGAAATTCATAACAATGAAAAAGTTAAAAAATACATTGTCTGCAAAATGCTCGTTGAAAAAACAACATTTGTTCGTCATCGAAGCACAGGCATCTGGAAACTTGATCTAAAGAGATATATCACCCCTACTTCAAAATACCCCCTCTTATATATTTAATATACACGTGTATATTATCTATATAAGAAAGGGTATTTCGAAGTATGTGTGATATATATCTTTAGATCAGGTTTCCAGATGCCTAAGATTGAAGTTCCCCTGTCCAGCTGTCCCGAAAATGTAAAGCTGATGACGCTCACAGTATTTAGTCATACCGCTGTATTTTATTTTATACCGTCCTCGGTATTGAAAAACCAAATAACGTGCAGCCCTAATGAGGGGTCATAGAATTTGAAGGCTGTTTGAGAATGGGAGATGTCACTTCTCCTTCTAAAGACTTTAAGGAGAAGTCAAATGAAAACAGGGAAAAGTGAACCAGAGGGAGCAGCATGAATGGACTTTTGCATGATTGCTCCATCATGTTGTGTTCTCACATCTAAATAAATCAATAAAGTTAAGACAGAAAACAAGAGGCCCCAGGGGGCCTGAGGGCACTCACCTGACATGGTAGTCTAAATATCAAACCAGGGACTTGACTTGAATAAGCTGCATACGCCCCTCCTAAGAAAAGCATATACCAACTAGATGAAGCGATTGTGCCCACACAATACACAGGATTTTCCTTCTATTTTCAGTTTCTGCACTTTTTCCGTCCCAAAATTTGAGATAAACGCATAAAAACAGATTTTTTTTTATTTTTGTTCGGAAATTTTCGAAGTCCCAAACAAAATATTTCAGACCCCAATTTTTTTTTTCTTCTTAAAATTGACCAAAATGCATAAAAAACCAAAAAACTAATTTCTGGATTTTGGCCCCAAAAATTTCGAAGTTCCCACCCGGACCCCAAATTTTCAGTGTAAAAAAAAATATTTTTTTTGTCTTAAAATTGACCAAAATGCATAAAAACAAAAAAACTCATTTCCAGATTTTGGTCCAAAATTTTCAAAGTCCCACCCAGACCCCAAATTTTCAGTGTAAAAAAAAAAAAAAATTTTGCCTTAAAATTGACCAAAATGGCATAACCCCCCCCCCCCCCCCCCCCCCCCCCCAAAATTTTCCGGATTTTGGTCCAAAATTTTTAAGTCCCACTCGGACCCAAAATTTTCGGTGTAAAAAAAAAAAAATTTTTTTTGTCTTAAAATAAATTAACCGAAACGCATAAAAAAACAAATGAAAGTGTCAATGACACTGTAGCTTAACTTGTGTGTTGTGTTTGATGAAAAGGATAATGTTCAATGTTTATGAAAGGATTATGAAATAAGACAAGAATTGTGATAATTGGGAATATGTTCATTTCTGTTCCCTGTATGCTATGTTTTTGATAAAAATAATATAAGGCACGGTTTCCGCTATACCGGCAGCGGGTCCGTCGACCGGACCCATTCCCCCCGCCGATTATACTATGATCAGTCAGAAAAGCTGGTGGTTAAAATGTCGAGTACAATGCTGTATCGTAACGACACTCGGGATCCTTTGTTTCCACGCAATATGGGCACAATTATGTTGTATACTATGCCCACTATTACTGGCGACAACCTGATACCTTATAACCCCCAGACGAGAGGGGGAAACAAAGTTCAAATCCTAAACGTTGCCTATAAAATTTCGGACTCAAATTGTCGAGTTAGCTCCGAAATCACTGGCTTTTATTTTGAGCGACAAATGATGTACTCGTTTTGGAAGCTGTCACTTGTTTCAAATGAGTGTGCAGGCTGCTGTCAGGAGTTGTCTGAAACACGCCCACAACATATAGTTTTCACAGTGGTTGAATATCATCAGAAAGATACTGATTGAACACTGCCACTTCGAGCGGTGCTCAACTCATTGTGAAAGAACACTGCCACTTTCGAGCGTGCACAACTCATTGTGAAAAACGGGTGTTAAGAAATTAATGAGAAAGGGGTAATTAAAAATAAAAAATAATTGCAACTCTGGTATTTGAGAATTATATAACAATATAACCAGGGATATGATTTATGACTTATTGGTTTAATAAAACATGCTCATTTATCATTTCATCATGCCCTGCAACATGTGAAGTTATGATTTTCAGTGTAAAATCAATTTTTCGAATGGTGCCAAGGGAGGCAACTATTTTGTTATTCATATTTCGCTGTGTAAATTTTATCTGGTCTTCATATTATGATTCTTTTATTGAGTTTGTGTGAAGCTATATTTTGTTTTATTCGTAAATTTTTTTAAAAATGTACATATTTAAAAAAAACCTCTATTTTTAAACAGACAATGTTTGTCTGTTTTCAAGGGGCTGGTTTGCAGTGCTGATTGACATACTTAACGTCCATTTCTGGCTTCGACTTTCGAGAGTAGCCTGTAGAAAAAAAATGAAAACAACACCGCATGGTTTTCTGTTTGTTTTATTCATTAAATTGAGGATTAAAACCCGAAATCTGAAAATGAAACGTATGTACAAGATAATTATGAGAATTTTTAAAGCAAATTCTATAAACTGAAAAAATTTATAGTAATTTATATATTTTTTATACTTACCAATGACCCAGACATAGCTGGTGCTAACTCTTAAAAATATAGGGCCAAACACAAATTTTGCCCCCCAATCCCCAAAATTTGCATCTAAAACCAAAGAAAACATGTCCTGAATGGCTCTCCATACTTTACCTCTACTGCGCATGCGCAGTGTCAAGGACGTCCCGAAATTGGCACCATTAATCATTCTTACCATCAGTGCCTGGTAAGCGCTATGTCCTCAGCGGGGAGGTATGAGTTCCCAACTCCTGGGAGGGCCATCCCCGTCTGGGTCATTGGTAAGTATAAAAAATATATAAATTACTATAAATTTTTTCAGATTTTTATACTGTACCAATGACCCAGACATAGCTGAAGAGTAAAAAGGCTGGAGGGCCCAGGACATAGAGGAAAATACAATAAGCTCAACTATATAAAATAGAGTCATCTCCTGTAGGAGAAAAGGAGAAATAGGCTTCACGTGTATCTTTCTTATTTATGACAAATTAGAAAGACACAATACCTTCTATAATTGAGCATCATAACATCCATGTTCTCTATTAATATCCAGTATAATTCGTATACTAATTATATTTAAAGTAAGCCAATAAATAAAGTTAGTCCAAAGAATTGAGACTCTTTATACTCTTTTAAAAGTGTCCGAGGATAGTATAATAACATCCGTTTGACACATGACATATTCAAATGCTATACTTTAAAACTATGACATGAACGAATTAAAAACATAACTTTCACTTAAGAAACCATCCCAGTAACAGCTCAGAATTACTAACTCCGGAGGAGGTATCCCCTTGTTTTCATAATAAAAACAGGTGACCCAAGGGAACACCCTCCCCCCCCCCCTTTTCTTGCCCTGGGTCAAATAGCCCAGAGCGAAGAGGGCAGCAGGACGGAGTCACTGCCAGAACATAAAGCCTACATAGCTATAGTTGCAATTGTTAAGTGATCGACTTTCTGAGCAGCTGATAATGGACCTAAACAATGCAGGTCTCCAGAAATGGATACAATATTTCTGAGATAAAAATTCGTGAATGTGGATGGTTGAGACCAACATGCAGCCTACTTAATCTATAATAGCAAAACTATATGTCAGCCCAAGATGTAGAAGAGCTCTTACTTCATGAACCGAAATCTTAAGCACAGACTGCTGAGATAAGGATAGATTATCCTAAGCAGTACCGATAGTTAACTGAATGCATTAAGTAATAGAATGGACCGTAATGACCTTTCTATTAGGCATCAGAGCCAGAAGAAGCTTTACGTCCTACTGATAAACTGAGATCTGTTAATAAATACATAAAGGTCTATCCGGACAGAGTAAAGGCCTATGCCCGCTCGAAGACGGAAGGACCTTAAAAACAATAGGTTCCGGATATCATTAGGAGCCTGATTCTTAACCAAAAATACAACATTAGTAGTAAAGGCAATAGAGTTCCCGATACTACGAAAGTGAGAATCGTCCACCGATAGTGCATGAAGCTCACTGACTCTTCAGCAGAAGAGAAGGCTAAGAGAATCACTGCCTTAAAAGACCAGAATTTGAAACTGCTGTCCCAAGGATTCAAATGGTTGCTTTAGTTAATAAGAACCCAAGCTAAATTCCGAATAGGAATTAATCTAACGATTCTAGATCTCTTATCGAAAAGTTTCAAACTAACTTAGATAAAGAGACATTAGGCTCCATTGTAAACTATCATGGTGTGCATAGGTATCAGATAACATAGACCTATAACCTATAAAAGTAACTGGCTGCAGATGATTTCGTTAAACAAGAATACTAGAAAGTTTGCAATGTCTGGTATGGAGGAATCAAAAATATCAACATAACGATCCCTACACCAACGACGGAAGACCCTCCACTTTAGCCGCATAGTATAGCGAAGAGGAGGTCCTTCTACAGTTAGGAATCGCGTCCACTGCTGGTCCTATACAGTGCTTACTATGCAAGAAGGACCGCACAACGGAATACGTGAAGGTTGAGACCTTGCGGGTTGTGATAGAGTTGACACGATTTCCCCAGCGAAAAAAGATCCTCTCGTGGAGGAAGTTTCCGCGATAAGTCCCACAGTAGACATCTAAGTAAATTTATCCACCGTCTCTGTGGGACAGAGATGCTACCAACAGAATTGTATTGTGAATGAATAATCCTAGCAATAATTGCTGAATCAACAGTGCTGGAGGATACGTATATCCTATCATCGCGTCCTACTAGATCGATAGAGCGTTAACTACATATGCTCAGGGATCCGGACACGGTGACACATACGTCTACAATTGATTGGAGAGTTGTGTCACAAATAAATTTATCCCTGGGTGCTCCCATTGATAGCAAATCTGATTGAATACTTGTTAGTTGATAGTCCATTCTGACGGCAACAAACGACCCTTACGTGAAAGGGAGTCTGCTAATACGATCCGACGACCGAGAATATGACGAACCGAAACAGAACTTGGTGTTCTATAACAAACAGAAGGATTCTTTCCGTTAAAATCAATAACGGAACCGAATGAGTGCCTCCCTGGTTCCGGATATACGCAACTACTGTCGTATTATCGGACAGGATTGAACATGCGTTTCTGAATAAAATTCATCCAATGATGTAGTGCAAGCCAACATAATATTCTTCCTTGGAAGTAAAGAGCTTGCCTAAAAACTACGAAACCCAAAGACCCCGGCACTTCGAATCCGTTGGGATCAAAATATGACCCAACCTGTTTGACTGGCATCCGTCATAATCGAAAAACTCGGATCCGGCAACTACAGTGGACCTCTCTGAGTCAACCACCGAATGTTTGCCCACGTCTGAATCTCTTGTTACACTTGATAGACAAGAGAACGTGTATATCGAGCAATTCAAGATTGATGAAAGGTTACCGTCGAAGAGAAGCTTCTCGGGGACCGAAGCGACTCTGAGAGAGTTCTTCACCTTACTATCCACGCGCGTGGATGTAGCTAGGGCTGCGTCACGTCTAACCAACTCCAGGCTGCCACTAAAGGGCGGAGTTATACGTGGAAAACTACTGCCTCTGAAAGAAATCCCATTGAGGATCATATCCTGGAATTCTTTCTCTTGAAGACGTAATGATAACGTCTCAGTAAGGTGGTGTACGTATGATAAAGCGTCTAAGTTACGTCTATTATACATCATTGTCGTTTCCAACATCGTGGTTGGAATTGACATAGACGGCGAAAAAGACAATTGCAGTCTTGAGTCTCGCCGTCTTAGACGCAAAGGAACTCTCGGTAAGCCCAGTTCTGCCAATAAACAATTATTTCCTAGAATTCACGAAAGGCAGAATAGAGCATTGCGGACAAGAAACTATACTAGCACGTTCATAGCAAGCTTATATATATATAGCGTCGTTCAATAATTCGAATGTTCTAAAGACATTATTGGACTGCGTCGGCAACTCAGGGACAATGTCCCTGAACCGATTCAAAACTCTGTGTCCAATGACGCTATTAGTCTCTTATCCAACATCGCAGCAATGTAGTCCGACGGAACAACCTCTGGAAGCCAATGCCGGAAGAAATGTATGGCAGCTTCTGTTGTTCCGAAAGGGAAAGCTCGAAATCATCCGAATCCCTTTCGCCATCCTGTCGGACCCTATGAAATATTCGGTCGTCCGTACCTGATGCAACAGCAGAGCGTACCGACCCAGCGCTGTCGGATTATTCCTGATCCGACCGAGAATCTGTCGTTTGCTGGGATGCTACGATAAGCTGTGCTCTTTTGGATAGCACGTCCATCACTGAAGCCTGTGGAGAAGCGGTCTTACGATGCATTGCCACTGAAAGCTCCGTGTTCGTTACCCCGTGCATACTTCTATTATGCGAGCGACCGGAATGTGCAGGCCTCGTGTCCCTTGGCTACTGGATGGCGTGACCTGTTCGCCATGGAATCACTGAATGCCAAAGCTGGCCGGATATTCAAGGTCACGTAGCCAATGTGCGGTCGTGTGCGCTGCTGTGAGGATGAGGAAGCATTATCGACAGTCACTCGGACTGTCTATATAACGGAGCGTCCGGAGTGGCGGACATACGCTCCAAAGGTGAAATGTCTGCACCACAACATCCGGTCCCATATGTTGTTGCACGAGAGAGGGATCTCTCTCGCTCGCCGCCCGGACGGACCGGACGAGCTAGGAACCGGACTAACAGGCTTCCTCCGATCTCTCCTCTAATCCGTCGTCACTGGGTGTGTACTAAAGTCTATTATAGTGCTCGCATCACCCAAATCTCCTTCCTAGACCGCAACGGACGAACCCGACTGCCGAACCATTCAATGAATGGACGCTACACCGGGTGAGCTAGCGAATGTCAACTCCGTCGATCCTACTAGGGACCTCTTAGGAGATTGACGTAATCCATGAGCACTAATTGCCACTAGCTCTTCATTAACTATGACGACAGAGGCACACTTTTGAAAGACATCTCAGTAATTTTGCGAACAAGAAACCAGATATGCTTGTACATAGCAAGCATATAAAAAATATATATAGCGTCGTTCAATAAATCGAACGTATCTGAGACATTATTGGACTGTGTCGGAACTGAGGGACGATGTCCCTGAACCGAACCAAAAATTTCTAAGTCCACCGATGCTATCAGTTTCTTATCCGGTATCGCAGCATTCTGGTCCGACGAAGAACCTCTAGAAGATGAAGTCGGATGACATATACAGCAGCTTATGTTTTTCCGAAAGGGAAAGCTCGAAAACCTCCGAATCCCTTTCGGCATCCCGTCGGACCGTATGAAATTTTCGGACGTCTGCAGCTGATGCTTCCGGGGAGCGTCCCGACCCAGCGTCGTCGGATATTATATTATGCGACAGAGATTCTGTCGTTGCTGGGATGCTGCGATAAGTTGTGCTATTTGGGATAGCACGTCCGTCACCGAGGCCTGTGCAGAAGCGGTCTTACGATGCTTTGCCGCTGGAAGCTCCTTGTACGTTGACTCCCGCATACTTTCTTATGCAAATGTCCGGAGTCTGCAGGCCTCGTGTCCCTGGCTATCGGATGGCGTGACCTGGTCGCCGAGGATTCTCTGATTGGCGAAGTTGAATGGATATCGGAGGTCACGTAGCCAAGGTGCGGTCGTGTGCGCTGCCATGAGAATGAGGAAGCCTTATTGACAGTCTCTCCGGACTGTCTATATAACGGAGCGTCCTGAGCGGCGGACGTATGCTCCGAATGCGAGACATTTTGTACCACAACATCTGGGGCCAGACGTTAATGTACGAGAGAGGGGCCTCTCTCGCTCGCAGCCCCGGATGGGCCTGGACGAGCTATGAACCGGACTAAAAGGCTTCCTCCATTCTCCCCTCTAATTCGCCGTCACTGGGTGTGCACATGGATGTTTATAGTGCTCGCATCACCCAAAACTCCTTTCTAGACCGCAACGGACGAACCCGGCTGCCGAACCATTCGATGAATGGACGCTACACCGGGCGAGCTAGCGGACGTCAAAGGCCGTCGAACCTACTAGGGTCCTCTTAGGCAATTGACGTATTACCTGAGCACTTTTCCGCTAGCTCTACATTAATTGTGACGACGGAGGCACACTTTTTGGAAGACATCACGGATAGATCACCCTGATCATGATCGTCTGAAATAGAGATTGATAAAGTAGAGTGACCCTATGGGGAAAGGACTGGAATGGCCAATTCCCCACTAACATACCGTGACACACGCTTCCCATGTTGTCATCGTAATCAACACATACAGAACAGGAGTTAGAGCGAGTACACTGACTACATTATACAATGATTATGAAAGTCAGAGGAAGATTTCCTCTTATTACAATTGAACAATATCCTTTCAATGTGAAAAGAAAACAAAGTCCTAGTACTCGCACCAACCCCTGACAATCAAAATACATAATAACAGGATCCATTAACATAGAAAAAATAATTGAATCAAAAACTTTTGAAAAAATATTTTTTCAGAACAGCCCAAGTTTCTGAAAAGTACCGTTGAGCCCCAATGGATCCCAAGTCTAAGTGTGGACAAAAATTCTAAAAATATTTTAAACAATTTATGCAACACTTACGAACAATAATAATGTGTCTAGTTATGATTAAATTAACATCAAGATATTATTTTCAAGAAATCCCCCCTCACACAGAGGGCTGTTGGAAATGTAAATAATAAGTGTAAAAACACTAGATCAAGACTCCAGGTACCCTGGCCCGAAATCAGTTACCAATAATACACTATCTGATGCAAAACAGAGACTTCCAGGGAAGAAACTGCAGAACATCAGATGGTAGATGCAGAACACTACGCCTAACCACCCATAGGTGAAGACGTAAACATGGGGAAAAGAACAGAATACATTCTGTTATCCAGCTAAAACTCCCAAGAAATTTTAGTAATAATATTACAGAAAATATGCCAAAAGCATGGGAGAATAGCAAGAGGGGACTTAAAGGAAAGGGAGAGAGGAAAACACTGAATAAGCAGTGTAATCTTGATAACAAGAATGACCACAACAGGCAGTTGCCTCGAAAATAGGTAACTTAACATAATTTCATCAAAAAATTTTAAGTTACAGCCCTGATTATTTTCTGTCACTCATTTTTCCTCTCCTCCTTCTATATCCTCCTTAGAATCACCATTTCACTAATATTCATGTGTCTGGCATCATTTAAACTGAGATTTACAAGCACAAAGATCAGTCAGATGTTAACTGATGAAGGGCCAAACAAAGAATGATTAATGGCGCCAATTTCGGGACGTCCTTGACACTGCGCATGCGCAGTAGAGGTGAAGTATGGAGGGCCATTCAGGACATGTTTTCTTTGGTTTTAGATGCAAATTTTGGGGATTGGGGGGCAAAATTTGTGTTTGGCCCTATATTTTTAAGAGCTAGCACCAGCTATGTCTGGGTCATTGGTACAGTATAAAAATATTGGTAGGCGGTTTCCAAAGAAACGTAACATACCCAGTGGATATTTACTTACCTTATATCGCCAATTTCAGACGCATCCCAACGCGTCTTGCAAGTACTATTACTCGTCCCAAAGCCCCCCCCCCTCCCCCACACACATACTTTGCAATTTATCTACTACAAGCACCCCCCTGGGCTTCTATACGAGTCAGTACGGTAATTGCATGTGTATGACGTCACACGTCAGCATCATGGTTCTTTTCGAATATTACAGCAAGCGGTTGTAAACAAAGCTCAGTCACTGTTAGGATTCGTGGATTTCGTGTTGTTTTGGGTTTGTATTTTTATGAAACCTCCGACCAGATGTAGTATTGTGTGTCCCGTGGGAATTTAGAGAATTGTAGGAGGACAAAATACATATTTTCCACATCAAATATTCAGCATTTTAGCGACCAGAATGTCCCCAGAGGCCAAAAGAGAGTACCTAAAAATCAAAACCCCCCAAGACCCCCCTCTATACGCATGTGCTTTCTTTAAACTACCGGACCCACAAATTTTCCCCTAGCGGAAAGCCTGTATAAGGTGTACACTGTACTAAATAGCTGAGGGGTGGGTTAATATGACCTCACAGTTAATGAATGTGGCCCTCACAATTAACGTATATCAACGAAAGTTACCAAGTTACAGTGAAATTATTCCAAAACGAGCCATCCTATCAAGTTACATTGAAATCCCTTCATAAATATGGCCTGTAGACTATGCTAAAGGTTTTCGGGCTTCGGGCCCCTGTAGCCACCAGTTTCCCAATTGCGTCCAAAGGGGACGTTCTCATCTAGACATTATATGAAGTCAACCTACCAAGTTACAATGAAATCCCTTCATAAATATGACCTGTAGACTGTGCTAAAGGTTTTCAGGCTTTGGGCTCTGGCAGCCATCATGGCTGAATGATCGCAACCAAAAGGGGACATTCTCATCTGGGCATCATCTGGAGTGATCCTGCGAGGTTACAATGAAATCCCTTCATAAATATGACCTGTAGACTGTGCTCAAGGTTTTTGGGCTTCGGGCACCTGTAGCCATCACAGCTGACCAATCACGACCAAAAGGGGATGTCATCATCTAGGCATTATATGGAGTCAAACTAACAGGTTACAATGAAATCCTTCCATATCCTTCCATAAATATGCAGCCCTCGAAATTGACTACGGCAAATGGCAATGCCGTAGTAAAATGCTGTAGTAAATTGATTTTGCGATGGCACATAATTGCCGTAGTAAATCACCAGGAGAGTTGGTCTCCATCGCCCAGCTACGGCAAAAAAACAAAACAAAAAAAACCAAAAACCCAAAACTTAAAATTAATTAGCTTTCGTAACGGCGCCGTAATGTAAACTCCGCTTCCATAATTATTTTCTGTTGTCAATTTCGCTCAGCGTTGTTGCCGACAAAACTGAACGTCACGCGCTATTATCGGACTTGATTCGCCTAATGACGCTAGC
This sequence comes from Pictodentalium vernedei, assembly GCA_031216915.1. Lineage (NCBI taxonomy): Eukaryota > Metazoa > Mollusca > Scaphopoda > Dentaliida > Dentaliidae > Pictodentalium > Pictodentalium vernedei. Next base: position 241,302,611 of record CM062294.1, on the reverse strand, counting down.
TGCTGTCGGCGTTGCCTGGGACAGGGAAGATGTTTTATCTTCCCTGCCAGGGACTGTGAAACGCGCCCTGCTGTTGCCCATATAGGCTTCACGCGCTATTATCGGCCTTGATTTGGCACGCGACTTGGCAATACATGGTTTTTCAAGGTCGACCAAAGTGATAAAACAAAAAATGGGTGTAAAAAGAAAAACAGTCTTGTCCTGAGGCATCGACTGTATTGGCTTTGAGATGGAGGAAGATGCCGAGACTGTCAAAACAGTCTATTGCACATTATGCCGCGAGATTTACGACTCAGGACCCAGTGGACAATTATCCATAAATAATCCCCAGCATAAAGGCCGGGTGCTCGAAAAAACTGACAAGTGGATCACAGGGACAAGCATTATTAAAAAATGCAACGCTATCACCCATCTTCAGTCCTGGGTGCACAATTCTGCACTGTTAAGAAAGCGTTCGGCTGATTTCAGCGGCGGTGAAAATAAGCCCACTAGTACTAGCAAGACAACTGAAAGCGAATCCGCCACATCAATATCAAATTCATTTTCAAAATTACCGAATACTAATAGTCAACTCTCTCTCAAAGAATCTGTTCAGAAACTCACCCAGTTCCAACAGAAACAACTTGTTTCTAAGTTTCAGCTGGCACACTTCATAGCCGTGAACAATAAATCTTATAAAGACTTTGAACGCATAGCACATTTTCAAAAAACATTTCACCAAGTAGATATGGGCTCGGGTCACATCACCGATAAGGCTGGAAAGGAAATGGTCTCCACTCTTGCACATGTAATCCGGAAAGAGGAGGTCACAGATCCCCTGAACACTGGCCAATGTAATTTTTTATCCATGCTTTATGATGGGTCGTCAAGTGCGAAAACCGCCGACGAGAAGGAGCTTTATGTTATAAAACTGTGTAAAGCAGGAACCCCCCGCTTCTATACTGTGGCACTCGAAGAGCCAGAAAATACAAATGCTGAAGGCCTCAAAGTGGCCTATCGAAACTGCCTGTCAAAGCTTGAGCTTGATTTTGACCCAAAAGAAAAACTAGTTGGTGTGGGGAGCGATGGGGCGGCTGTCAACCATTCCTTGTTCAACATAATTAAAAAAGAAACTGGTTCACATGTTCTCATGGGATGGTGTGCTAATCACCGTATTGAGTTGGCTCTGAAGGAGAGCTTTAAGGGCTCAACATTAAGTACTGCATGTGACGAGGAGCTGGAAAATTGTCATAAAATATTCAAATGCGCGAACCTGCGATGGAGGCTTATGAAGCGTCAAGCATGCTTCTCTGGATTGAGACTGTACAAATATAAAAGAGTTAATGGTACAAGTTGGGTCTCTTTTCAAGTGGAAAGTTCTGAAAATTATCTTCGTAACTTGCCAATCTTTCTTGGCTTTTGTCACCAACAGATCAGCTCACCCTTCAATAAAACAATGAAAGATTTTATTCCAAATTTAAAAGGATATCTGAAAAATGCTATGCGCCTTGATCACTTGATCTTTCTGGCTGCTCGAAGGGACCTGTTAGCCTACCTCGCTCAATTTTCGCAAACTTTGGAAAAAAGAGGCCTACTGATGCCCGAGGCCATATCTGTCATAAAATCATCCATGTCTACTCTTGATTCATTGAAGCGGGTGGTGGCCGAAAAAAAATCAGCAGTGTTATACATGAAGGAATATTTTCCTTCTGTCTGTAGGTTGTGTTGGCCATCCATTGAGGATGATTCCCAAACAATGTACGAATCTAGAACGACAAGAGGCTCAGCAGTCAGTGAAAATGAAGAAATTCTTTCGGAGTTGACAGACAGGCACGTCACATTCCACAACTGCTCCATGTCAGTGAGCCAAGATAAAGCTATGTCTGCTGTTGCAGCTGAAATCGAACTAATTTTAGGAAAATTGGTCACAAATTTGAATGCACGTTTTGTTGAATTAACAGACAACACCCTTTTTATGAATGTCGCAACGGTGCTCGACACCAAAACTTATGTGTACAAATCTTTGGCGGAAATAGAACGCGCAGTGGAAGAAGTTGTGAAACATTTTGAGGATCTTCTCACCAGTAATGGTTGTGACACTTCCCGCATTAAAACTGAACTTATAACTGCCCATGCTCACATCACTTCTTTCCTCAAAACGGAATGCCCCAGCAAAGCGTGGCCACAGGTCTTTCTTTGTGCGAATGCTCTCAATATCACCAACTTCTTGCTGTTAGTTGAGCTGTGTATGGTCATTCCGATATCCAGTGCCGAGGCTGAAAGGGTCTTTAGCTCGTTTTCAAAAATCGTCAACAAGGAGCATCTGTCGTTGAACCACTCTTCTATCGAAGAGTTACTCATTGTCAGGGGTAGGGAACTCATCTCTGGTGGCGACGAACTGTATAAAATGGCTGCTCAACGTTATGTGACACTCGGCTTAAATGGTCGGCAACGTTCCCGTCGATTGGAAGGCTATTCAATGAAGAGGAAACCTCGTGTGTCTCAGAAAACTGGTATGATGAGAAAGCGAAACTGTCTATTCCTCCATAAACAAAATGATTCAGTTACCTGCGACGACGACCTGATTGAACTTGA